>JAUIMM010000200.1:38255000-38892500 GCA_031769625.1 Taudactylus pleione | reverse complement strand
AACACTTGTATGTATACTGTCTGATCAAAAAATATATGTGAGCATTGAAAACCAATATGCTCGTGAAAAACAAAACAAAAGACCACCTCTTCTAGGAAAAATATATATTTCTAGTGCACAATATATTCGATCCCATTTAGACTTCAAAGTAAGAGTAGTTCGTTCAATAATGTAATAATACGTTAAAATAAGATTTAAAAAAAAATATATTTGTCATTTGTGTGCATCTGGAACATATAATTTGTGTTCTTATAGGATTCTTGCGAACGAACGAAATAAAGGTTATGGAAATACTATTTTAACTAAAAACGCGGTTTTAACGAAATGCGGTTAACAGACAAAAATGAAGAAATAACTGATACATATATATTTACCATTACAAAATATCAGTCCCCGGTGTGTCGTTTCCCTGTTAACTGCTTGTGAAATGTGGTCTGTAAAAACATGGCAGCCCCCAACGCCAGATGTAATGACACTGCACCCATTCCCTAATTTCCGCGGTTACGAACATCCCCGGTATTTAAGTGTATTGTTTAACTAGTACTGCACTACCCATCCCGTTCATATTTACCACTGAAATGAATTCCCCCTTATTGTTAGCATCCATGCTTCTATTAATTTTGTCGCTCTGCATCTATAACATAAATACAGAAATTGAAAGTTTCAAAACACCCATTAATATTATATTTATATTGTATCCAATGTTTTATTTATTCATATTTAAAACGCATCTATATATTTTTTAATGATATTCGAGCAATTGAAAAAAATATATTTTTAATATATTTGCTGTCCAATCGACAGAGATATTTCCAGTGCACAAAGCAACTAATTAAAAAAATAATATCAATCAATAAATAAATTAGTACATCGATATATTAATACATATTTATATTACAACTTGAATTTGCCGGCAACTGGCGGCTTTATGGCTCATGAGGAATCACACATTTACCTTGTGTTCTGCCAGTGAGGGTTATGCTGGAATTTGTAGTTCTGGTGAGCCACTGCTTGTCTTGTTGGTTCAGCCACTTACTGTAGATATAATATGACTATTTACCATGAACACTGCACAGCTGATGATGTAACTTTTATTATGCTCATTAGTGGGGTTTTATGGACAATGACGCTAATGCACAACGTACAATAAACAAGCTGGTCTATAAAACTGCACAGAAAGACCTCATTGTACGAGATACGTGGAATAAAAACGTCTTCTTTTATGATTTGGAAACATTTTATAAGAATCAGATGCTATTGATTCAATCCAGAGGGGTATTTCTCAAAGCTGGGAGAGATATAAAATTGTAAAAAATTAAATTGCCAACCAATCAGCTCCTAACTATTATTTTTTAAACACAGCCTGAAAAATGTAAATTGGAAGCTGACTGGTTAGTATTTTATCTCTCATAATTTTATCTCTCTCCCAGCTTTGATAAATACCCCCCCATGTCTTCAGTTTGTGCAATGTTTTCATTTCTGACACGCACGAGGAACAAATAGGACCATTGGCTCCACTGATACATTGTAATTCAGTAATGTAACAGAATATTTCAGTTTATATGCTTATACCCTTGCTGTCAAAAGCAGTGCATACATTACCAGTAACCAGTGCATGTATGTGATATTGACTGCTAGAATAATAACTGAATATAGTATAATATTAGCTGAGTTAATAAATCGAGAGCACAAACTGGTGCAGAACCTGGAACACAAACTGGTGCAATAAATTAGGAGCACAAAATGGTCATGTGTGATGTTCGCAAGCTATATATCTAGGGGTTCCAGGACACAGTATCAGTCTTCTTAGGGACATTAATGTAAATCAGTTTATACTGTATGTTAATAGTACATTGCTCAGTTTCGAGAGCAATTAAATCAAAAGTACAATAATCGCAAAAGGACAGGATAAGTATATATGCTGTAGCTGAAAATAATACAATATACTAAAAATCAAACAATCTGTATACATTTGCAGTGATACTTACACAAACCACTCCTAGAATTCATTTGTAAGACAATTACATTTCCATGATACCTTTCAATACCGTAGTACTGATGAAGAGCCTGCAAAATTCAACCTGCAGGAATGTGTCTGTGATAGGGAAGTTACAGAGGTGAAATACACCTTAAATACCCCTATAATGTGTAATTGCAACAGAGGTAAATAACATTACAGTCTGCGTCAGGGCCGTAGCTAGGGTAGTGCGGCCGGTGCCATCGCACAGGGCACCACAGGTCAGGGGGCGCTGTTTGGGCCTGTCAAATTTCTTTTTATTATCATTCTTGCTTATAGCTGCCTCTTATTTCATCCCCAGTATCTCCTGGCCTCTCCTATCTCTTCTCTGGCCCTTCCCCATGAAGCTATGGCCCTTTTTTGGTTGCATTATGTCTCTTTGAAAAGTGAGGGGGGCGCCAATGCTCTTTCTGGTACAGGGCACCAAAAAGTCTAGTTATGGCTCTGGTCTGCGTGACTTATTACTTAGTGCTCTGATTTTGTGCGCATGCAGTGACACAATGGCAGATACAGTACCGGGGACAGCCGTTTACAAATAGCACAAGTATTAACATGTTACATGTGAGGTAAATGTCAATCAGTTGTTTAACGATAATCATTTGAAAAATCGTTGTGTGTGTATGCAGCTGTAGAAATGTAATTGTATACAAAGTCAGCTAGTAGTATATTTTCAGTATGTAATTTATGCAATGACATGCCTATACAACTGTGATCCGTCCTCCCCCATCCCAGTCATACAAATAATGGTATATGTAATCTAAAAGATAGACAACACATGGCTTTACAGTTGCTATGCAACTGCAAACAACAGTAATTTTGAGGCTTGTAGTTCCATAATAGCTGGAGAGTCACAGGTTGCTTTTGCCTGTTCTAACCAGAAATCCTGGGACATATAGTTCTATAAAAGCTGTAGAGTCACAGGTTGCTTTAGCCTGTTCTAACCAGTAATCCTGGGACTTGTAATTGCATAATAGCTGGAGAGTCTGAGAGCTGGAGAGTTGCTTTAGCCTGATCTAACCAGAAATCCTGGGACTTGTAGTTCCATAATAGATGGAGAGTCACAGGTTGCTTTAGTCTGTTCTAACCAGAAATACTGGGACTGGTAGTTCCATAATAGCTGGAGAGTCACAGGATGCTTTAGCCTGTTTTAAGAAGAAATCCTGATACTTGTAGTTGCATAATAGCTGGGGAGTCACAGGTTGCTTTGGCCTGTTCTAGCAATCAATTCTCGGACTTGTAGTTTCATATTAGCTGGAGAGCCACAGGATGCATTAGCCTGTTCTAACCAGACATATTATTTCATTACCTTTTATTCTTTGAATTTCTATATGTTTCTCAGAACCTCACCATCATCCTTGCTACTACCGGTATATAACACCCCATGATCTTCACCTTCTCTGCCCATTTTCTCTATGATCTTCTCAGTTGTTGGGCACTATTCTGTCACTCTCATCTTATTCCGATCTCTCCCTAAGCTACACCTCTAGCACTCTCTGTACACATCCACATACTATATCTTCCCTACATATCAATCACTCTCTTTCCTGTGAACCTGGATACATTTAGAAAATAGATAAATACAAACAAAAGAAACAAGAAAATGTAAGTACTCATCTCAAGAAATAATATCTTCATTACTTAAGTTAGATTGTTGCTACAGCTCTCCACTGCCATTAAACCCAATCTAATTTTACTTTGTGTATATTCAGATATGTATTATTGTTTACATGTGCAGTGTCAAAATAAGCCATTATTTGTGTAGCACAAGACTACTTTTAACATTTGGGAAGGTTATTGAAAAATACATAAATGCATGTTTTGTCTAGATAAAATGTGGACATATGTTCTAAGTTCATTTTAACATTAGCACAATAAAAATTCAGCTCTAAAATGCAGTCAGATATAATGTATGTATGTGTTTATCTATGAATGTATATACAACGCATCTATCTATATGTATTTAGCATATATATATATATATATATATATATATATATAAATAAATAAAATAAAGTAAGGTCCTGGTGCCAAGCCCAATGTAATGTAGAGAGAGCAAAAAGCAGATGGCACTCTGGAACAGTTGTACTAAACAAGGTGTGTTCATTGCGAAAGTCAGCAACGTCTCAGGAACAAACGGCCCTTTCTCAAACTGTTACAGCTTGAGAAATGGCCATTTGTTCCTGAAACATTGCTGACTTGCGCAATAAACACACCTTGTTTAATGCAACTGTTTAATGCAACTTTTCCAGAGTGATGACTACTTTTTGCTCTCTCTATAGTGTGTGTTGCCGGTGGCAATGGGTTAATGTAAAGCATCAAATACCTGACAAGACAAGAAGTCAGCACATGATGTAATAATAAATACATTTCTTTATTAAATGGTATCGATCCTTAGTAAACAAATACGCACACACACACACACATACATTTATAGTGTTCATGTGCTGACATAAATTAATTACAGCCAACGGGATACTTCCACAAAAGAAAAAGAGACATGAAATCTTCTGGCTACCCTACACATTTAAAAAATATCTGGACAATCACCAACAAACAGTGTCAGATACTATGTTTTTTAGATCTATCTATCTATCTATCTATCTATCTATCTATCTATCTATCTATCTATCTATCTATCTATCTATCTATTTATCTATCATCCCTTTAGACAAGCACACACATATCTACTGTATATGAGCCTATTCAGAGTTTTTGTATACTGTCCAAACATTGATCAGTCATAATGTTAGATGCAACTATCGCTGTGAGTTGTCCAATATATTTTTAAAATTCTGCTGCATTCAGGGTTTTGCCTTTCACTGGCCACAATAGTTTAAATCTTTTAATCTTTCCCTCTGTTTTTCAGTTATGAACAGAAAACAAATCAATCCCATCATTAAACATCATGATGCCTTGAACAGTGTACATGGACTTTCAATTCCAGCCTCATCCACTTAACAAACACTTAACAATTCACTGAGACATTGTTGGACTTCATGGTGGCTACAATAAAACAGATTCAGTCACAAACTCTGAAGCTAAACATGGTTCCTATGGTGGCAAGAAGGTTGGCTGTAGGACATATCCACAAAGTCAATGACTTAACAGTTTCACAGAGGACTAACAAAAGCAGAGCAAGGTGAGGAACGATTTGGAGATTGGATGAACTGTTTACTTTAGAAAAATGAGGCTAATGCTGAAAGCCATTCTCTCCACCAATTATTTGCTGTCTCCTCTCTTCTTCCATCACATCTCATTGTATTCCCCTCTCATCAACACCATTTAATGTCTACTAGAGTTTACATTCTGCATTGGCAAGAGGATTTTTTTCTGGCTGGTTCTAGACACTGATATTTAATGCTTATTAGGGGGATATGGTTGGAATTAATTGTATGATGTGAAGCAATCTTTGTGAGTGTATTGTATATCCTAGATTGTAAATGTACAAAATAAATAACTGCATTTTATTTTATATTTTTATAAACATAAATATCATAAATAAATGGATAAAGACAATGGTTCCTATATTACTGTATGGTGTTTTACTCACTGAACTAAGGACGTGATGTCAACATTAAATAATTTAGGTTCATAATATCAAATTATATTTTTTTGTGGGCTTTATCAGACCAATTAAATTTCCCTGGTTATAGGGTTCCTGGTTATGTTCATTTTCAGATGAAGCCAGGTTCTGAAACATAAAAACATAAATGTAAAAAATAACATTGATCTGGTGCACAAAGCAGAAGAGATCTAACAAATCCTCAGCTGCTGGGGAGAACACACTCATGGGAGAGATCTAATTTAAAGCTTTAAGATCAACAGATCCGAATACTCCTCTCAACTGTTTAATCTGGTGTGGAAGCAAGATATGCCTGTTTTCTTTCCACACCAGACTGCACAAGCGAGAGGCAAACTCAGATCTGCTAAACTGGAGAAAGTTAAAGGCAGTTGAAAATATTAATCACATCTTTAGTAATTTACTCTGCACTTTACAGTAACAAGACATTATCTGCGTTGAGGATTTAGAAGTAGAGTGTTCATTTGTTATTAAAATTAATCTATTACATAATTTAATATATTTATATATGTATTTTCTGTATATACATGTGTTTCATAGGAAAAATACGGATTATTCAAAATATTTATATACTACATTGCTTTTAAAAATTACATATGTATTTCCCCACATTGTAATTTCCACTGTGACTAAAGTAGGGGTCAGTAACTCCCGGAATGCACGTCAGAGGTGGAATGTGGAACATTTCTTAGTGGTATGCAGTAGGTTTGGTATATTTACCAGCTAGGACCAATGTGTAAGTTCATGGCTCCAATTTAGACCTCAAAATGTTATAATTAAAAGGGCAAATTTTTGGATCTATTCAGTTACAAATAGCAAATAATGCCATCAAGCCAAGACTAATGATTTACCTATGTATAAGCTATTAAAAATATGTGTTATGTTTTTTTGTTGGTCCCTCTATTATTAATTAATATGTTGTAAACTACATAAAATAATAAGTTATTAAATGAGTTATGCACATACACACACATATATATATATATATATATAAAACTATATATATATATATATATATATATATATTTAAAGTAGAAAAATTTGGGATCTACTTAAGATCTAAGAAATCCTACTCTAAGTAAATCCAAAACTTTGCTATTTCTGCTACACCTCGTGCATTTTCTTCTCTGGTGTGCCGTTCTTCCTGCTCAAAATATATATGTATATATACAATATGTTGCCAGTCTCTGCCTTAAAGTGTTTAATGGTGCTCCTCTCAATAACTATAGAAATAAATGCTCAGTGATCATTTGGTTGTGTAACGATCCAATTCTAAGCAATGTGGGCAAGGCGCCATTAGAACGGTCTGGTAAATGCACATCGTGGCCTGCAAATTGCTAATTTTGCATTGCACTCTATAGAAGTACAAAGGAAAATTAGGAATGTTGGGGAACTGTATTCTACTACAACCAGCAGTCCAGGGTTTACATTTCTGCTTATATGTTTTATTTTGTTTTTGCCATTTTCTTTAATTTGCATGAAAATTATTTATTGCTATCAGCATTGGTATTTATTTAACACTTTCTCACATTTTCCAATATATTTTATACTGCACTGATGTTATTTCTTCTGACTGTAATTAATTATTTTCATGATATGGTGTTTGCTGCATGATTGTGAGATAGTTAAGCATTAAATCTCATTTTCTATACAGGATAGTTTGAGAGCAGCCACCTTTATGATACATGGCCTTGAATACTATTATTGATAACACTTTAGTTGTCACAATGTTACTATTTTGCTCTATGATCCTTATGTGTCTTTCTTTGTAATGGGTATGTAATACCAGCTGTCAGGATGTCTCCTATCAGAATACCGACAGCGGCATCCTGATGGTTGGTATCCCGACAGGGGTCGGGTAAGTATACTTACCCTCCCCCCTAAACCTAACACTCCCTTTTGGTAGCCGAACCCTAACTCTCCCCATCCCACACCCTTCCCCTCCCCATTAGTGCCTAAACCTAACCCAACCCCTTAGTGCCTAACCCTAAACCTCACACCTAACCCTAACCTGCCCCCAAAAAACCTTACCCTAACCCCGCTATGCTCCCTAAACCTAACCCCCCCCCCCGTGGCTAATGCTAAGGGCATCCTGGACTTACCTCGTTCAGGCTGGCATCCTTTGGCGTTCCGGTGTCGGGATTAAGATAAGCATCGGTATTTCAATGCCTATCTTAAATACCTTATCAGGATTCTGCTGCCAGTGTTGCCGGCCACTGGTTTCATAACTACATCCCCTTTCTTTAGACACAAGTTTTAATAGCACAACCCTTGACAGTTACATTTAGTCAAAGTTCTGAAAGGTTTTAAAGTTTTTAGTTGTTAAAATCATGGCATTTACACATTGGGAGATTTAGGGTTCATGATGAGGTGGACAATAAGTACCTTTTTCTGCATAAAATACACATTTTACTTCTGTGTATGTGCACAAAGCACTTCTTATGTCTGTGGCCATATGATCACATAAACATGGCCAAATGTGACCAAATTACAATATGGGCATCTTGGTGGAAATGTGACTTATGAAGACTGGGACATAGATTTATATGCGACTGTCAGGAGACGGGAAACTTGTGGATGCTCGACCCTGGTGCAAGTTATGAAATGATGATGATGTTGTCAGTCGGCTGCATTAGTTATGCATGAAGAACTGGCTACATCTTATAATTAAAGCTCCCAAATTGTGTCTTTTTTTAGAGTACAATTTATGGTTACAGTTTAAGTGCAAATTGCATCCAACTCAGCATGACCCCCTTGATAACAAGTATCAACAATCAGAGGGATAACTATACATTTTGGCGCCCTTTTGCGTGAAAGAGCATCAGAGCACCCCCTGCCCCCCCAATGTCATATTTCAATATTACTGATAGTCTGCAGCAGCACATGGTACTGGGGCTCTTGGCTGTTAATATTGTTTTTTCCCATTTTGTATGTATGTACATAGATTGAAGATCTTGACAGATACTGGTATTTACATTTAATAATTAGTTGAACACAATATACTATTTTCTGTAGGACACCATAGTATAATAGTAGAGGCTGGCAGCAGTGTCCATAAATTAGATTACGGACATGAAGTCTGCTCTGTAAATTGAAAATATCTCCATGATCTAAAATAATATAGTAAAATATATGTGGTTCCAGTAAGTCCCTGAAACTGCTGCATAAATAATTTACAGGTTTTTTTTATTAGGTCTTACTGCAGTTAAAATGGTTTAAATGTTAGTAAGTGTGTACTTTGATATTTGATACTTATTTACCTGTTGTGACTGTGTACGGGAGTCCAGTGTGTCAAACTAACACTCACACTGGGCCCTTCTATGTATAGACTCCACTGGACTTGTCACGCTGTCTGCCGCTGCCGCCGTGTCCTGCGCGCCCAAGTTCCAACTTCCAACAAACAGTTCCTCTTGGAACTGTGGGAGCTCAGGATGTTTCTCCCATCCCTAAAGACGATGTGGGTCAGGAGGCACACTGCTACTAATACATAGCAGTGAGCAGCCATCGGTGAATAGAGATTGTGATGGCTGACCAGTTCCTCTCTCGGGGCATGGTACGCTCTGTGTGGCAGCACCCGCCACACTGCTCTAGTAATGGCCCTGCCAACAGTACAGTGCTACCATCGCTGAGCAACTGGTAAACAGATCCAGGAGTTAAAACGAGCTGCAGGAGCCATATTTTATGACAACTGAAAATTGAAAAATATTGAAATAGTAATAAGATTACAAACTCGATTATCCTTTTCAGTTCATTGCAATCCTCAAACAGCATCACAAACTGTCATTACATTATTAGTGATCTCTTTGAAATAGAGCTTTTTTAAAACAGTCCACATTTAGTGTTTTTTATTGGGTGAGCAGCTTATAAACATATGGTCGCACTGTAAAAATGATCTGCCATATATGAATGTACAAAGCTGTTTCTAATGGAAGTGGATCAAATGAAATCACAAGGTCTCCTTGGAGGAAGGAGATTAATTTTTATTATTGTTGTTCATTATTATATATTATTATATTATTATTATTATTGCATTATTATTATTATTATCCTTTATTTATATGGGTCCACTGAGCACCATACATGGAGAATTACAGGGAAAACTACAAAAGTGTAAGCAATATAAAAAGATTCAAACCAACAGTACTGGGGCAAAAATCATACGGTGAGAAAAATGATACAACTAAATGAGTGACAGTTATTAACAGTAGCACTCAATAACCCCTGAGAATGGAGGACATAAAGGACCAAAGTCACTGACTCTGAGTGGGATTGTACTGAAGACAAGGATAATGCAGGATGAGTACCAAAAGGATGGAGGGCACCGCTTGTGAGAGTTTACAGTCTAGCGGATTGTGAGAGATATAATTGCAAGGAGAACAGGGAAGATATTAGGGGTAGATTTACGGAAATGTTGCCGCCGATTATTGGCAACTTTGACTGATATATTTTAAAATGGCAATTGGAATCAATGCTAAGGGGTCCTTCAGCAAGAGTGACGATGTTGCCCAGAATATTATCGGGCAACATCGTCACGAGTTTTTATCAATTATGATAATTTATTGCTGCTATTCAGCAATATTTTCTGCAGGGACAACGGTTGCGCTAGCACGCTATCCCTGTGATGTCACAGAAGGAATTGTTTTCTGGATTCCAAAGAATTTTTCTTCTGTTTGTTGTTCTGTGCCTGCTGAGTCATGCTCTCACCGTAATAGTCTCCGTCCCTGCTTGTGGTGACCGCCGACGGGGTAAGTACATCTCCAGCCTGTCCAAATTGATTGACATGTGTATACAGGCTTTATACTAGCCTGTATACATGTATATATATATGTGCTTTTATATTTAACATTTATATATAAATGTTAAATAGGACAGAGGGCATCATTTAAGAGTGAGGAGAGATGGAACTGGAATATCAGTGGAGGAGACTATAAAATTTCTTAAAACTTTAATTAGCTTCTTTTTTTTTAAATGTATTTTGTAGATCCATCACATTTCAGTCATTCAACTTATTTCATATGTCCCTTCAATCCTGTAAACGTTGTTCAATTTAGGATATTGTTATAATATCTCATCATCTCATACTTACTTTTTATGATAATTTTTACTTCACTTTTACATGGTTTTATAGTTGCCAATGAACAGACATTTTTAGAGCTCCTCTAATAAACGTCAACATTAGCAGGTGAATGAAATGTGGATGCAAAAAATAGGAAAAATAAGAGTCATTGGGCTATATTTACAAAGCAGAGGGTTTTAAGGCCACCAGTTTTTGGCAGTTTTGCCCGTGTGATTTAAAATGGCAATAATATTAATATGTAAAGTCATTACATGTATTATTATTGCCATTTTAAATCCTGTGACTTTGAAAACCTGCCACATAGTAAATATTGTCCATGGTAGATAATAATCAGGACCTGACTTAACATAAAATGTAAAACAAATATATATATCTATACTAGAGATGTGCCGTTCGGTTCTCCAGAAATCCGAATCCATCCGAATTTCGCGAACCCGGCTAAATCCGAGTCACGGTTCTAATCTCCTGAGGAGATCCGGGTAAATCTGGGTCGCGGTTCTGGTCTTTTTGCGGTTCGGAATTCGGATTTGAATTCCGAATTTCGGGTTTTGGATTGCATAAATTACATGAATTTAGCTGTTTTTAAAACTTTTTATCTATTTTTTATTAAAAAATCCAGATCCATAACCAAAACACTTGAGGATGGTTTGCAAAACCAAGTCCAGATCCAAAACTTTGAAGGAGATACATATCCAAAACCAAAACCAAAACACCGGGGGTCAGTGCACATCCCTAATCTATACATTATTGTGCAAAATAAGTTTAGAATCAGTGACTTTTTTGTTAGAAATCACAGATAATAAAGTAGTTTTTCATGTCAACTCCCTTATTATATAAGTGGCTGTGTTTTAACTTAACTGATTTAACTGTTTGTGTAGATTATGCTGACGACCAGACCAACTTGTCATCAGCACTGAAGGGGTTAGTGTAAGAGGCACAAGATGGAATTATAGCACAGTATTGCAAAACGATTTACCAATTACACAGCGCAACTCATTTTTTATCATAGAACACTTTCAGAATGTGTCACGTGAGGGCAGGAATTTTTCTTAACTACAAACAGACAGAGTCAAGCAAGGCAAAATATGCTTCTTGAATTTGACAACATGAAATTAAACTGGTAAGTGCTTAAATAGACCAGCTTTTGCCATTACTATTCCCCCTCTATCACATTACATCACTCCCTCCTATTTTTCAGTCTCATTTAAAATAAATGTATTTCCTCCCAATGCAATAAGTAATATATATTTCCTTGATTAATATTTAAAATACAATTCTTAATTATTATTTTTGTCCCTGTGTGAAGATACATGGTCTCTGGCATTTATATGGTCACAAAGCTCCTTGATGATTTCTGTTTTCAATAACATTTAAAGTTCATGATGCATTGGAGGAGATGTATCAAGAATTTTAGAGATAAAGTGGAGAGAGATTAAGTACCAAACAATCAGCTTCTGTTCTAACTGTCATTTTTCAGCACAGTCTGCAAAATGGCTCTTAGAAGCTGATTTGTTGGAATGTTATCTCTCTCCAAGGTTTGATACATTTCCCCCATTATCCTCTATTTCAATATGTTACTACTGCTGACTGGACCTCATCTCAAGCTCTACATATAGGAAACATATGCTATTTTTGTGTGCACTTTTTATGTAATTTATTCCCATTTGCCGACAAACTCAGAATCATATATTTACACTGCTATTTTTGTTACAGTATTTAAACTGCTATTTAGGTTACAGTATGTACACTGCTATTTATGTTACAGTTCAGAAGCAGGGATAGAAAGTCTTTGACTTTGGAGCCCACTTGACCCAGTGTATAGAGTTCTCAATTTGTGCTTGGGCCATCCCAACTCCGTATCCAATATCTAACAGGAAAGGTGGAATCACATGCATTGTCTCAGGGATGATGCCTAATCTGGGCAGATATTTGTACTATGAAGCAAGTTTCACTATGAACACCTGACTCAGAATGTGATGGGTGTGGGAAATGATGTGTGTGCAGGTGTTGATATTGCAGAGTTATATAGGCACACATCAACAGATGACTCAAACTATGAACAGCCCAGTTACTTAACCAGTGGTGTTGATTTATTGAGATATAGCAGGTACAGCCATACTCAAAGTAACATTGTACACTGGTGATGTAGTGGAGCTTGAGTGGAGCGGGGTTCCATAATGTATGGTGCAAACGGGTAGCTGTGCAGGATTTCGGAACAGCTGTAAATACAGGTATCAACCAGGTTGTCTCATAGGAGCTAAGTAGGAGACTTCTGTCTCCCTCCATGTCACTCTACACAGTAAAGACAAGATGGCCCCTGCACGTGCTCAGTAGTCACTACAGCGGCAATCTTGAGAAAGGGCATGAAGCTTCCGTGGAGGACAGGAAGACAGGACACTGCGCAGTAGCACACTCCTCTTTCAACACTGGGAAATAAATTATTAGTTTCATGATTAGTCACCTGCAAGTCCTTCAAAAGACATAGGTCCTGATTCAGAGGCGCTCGCTATTTGCGAGCGCTCGCTCTGAATCAGGGTGGATTTAAAAAAAAAATAAAATCCGCCTCCAGGCCGCTTGCATAGCTGTGGGTGACCACCCACAGCTTGTGCGGGTGGCCTGGCAATGGCCACCCGCACAAGTGGCCTGGCTCATCGGGCTTGCAATGAGATCCTTGTGGTAAGCTCTCGTCCACCGCAAGCCCCAGTGAACTTACTGCTCTTCGGGAACGCCTCCATTTGTGCAGCCACCCCCCGACCATCCTACAAAATGGGGCGAGCTGTTAATCAACATCAACAGCAGCCCCGTTTTGCTGCGAGCCCTGAGTGAGTGAAGTTCTCACTTGCCCTGGGGATCGCACACGAGCAGTGCGCATGCCACGCGTGCGCACTGGCCGACCATCGACCCGCTTGCGAGCGCTATATGCTCGCAAGCAGGTCTTAATCAGGCCCATAATTGCTTTACATTTACGTGAAGGACCTCCAGGCCAGCTGAGGTGAATCAGATTAGCATTTACTGTATGACCACTGTGATCATTTAGGCTTTGAACACTCTTCCTGTGCCTGTAGTAGATTTGGCATGACCTTTATTCCCTACTATGGGGGAGATTAATCAAACTGACTAAAGAGGACAAGTGGAGGTTTTGCCCCTAACCAATTAAATTTTAGCTATCATTTTTTTATTAGAATTTACTAGATAATTGATACTGTAGCTAGAATCTGACTAGTCATCTCTAGAAGGTTTGATTAATCTCTCCATTAGTGCCCCATTTATCAACGAGTTTTATCATACGCAATGAGTTTTAAAACATGTAGAGTATGATAATGGTGCTCCAGCCTATCAGCCTCTTACTGTCATCTGTTTGAAAAGTGATAGATGGGAGCTGATTGGCTTGAGCACCATTTATCATGCGCAATGTGTTTTAATACTAGTTACGTATGATAAAACTTGTTGATAAATGAAGCCTTAGGGCCTTTATTCGAGTGATAAAACTCGCTGAGTATGATAAATGCTGATCCAGACAATCAGCTCCCAACTATCAATTTTCAAAAAGATGATAGTTGGGAGCTGATTGGCTGGAGCACCATTATCATACTCTATGAGTTTAATCACTATTTGTGAATGATAAAACTTGTTGATAAATGAGACCCTTAGGACCTCATTCAGAGTCGGTCGAAGCGGCCGCACGGTCGTACGGGAAAAGGGGCCGGATATTCAAATGATTCCCTCGCAAGTTGCGTCCCTAAGTTCGGATCGGTAGCTGGCCGACCAAAGGGAGGAAGCGGTCGGATTTAAAAAAAATACGCCCCCTTCTCGTACGCATTGCACGTCATCTCCGGGCATATAAGGATAAATCGAGACCATCGGGAACCATCGAAACTGGTCGTAGAGCTTAAGGTTGACCATACCCTCTCTTAAGCACTACGATCATGTCAGTGTAAAAACCTCCCATGTCACATGTGCCATGATGCTACTTTGTTAATTATGCACTCCCATAAACCGTATGCACTCCCATAAAACGCCGTTCGCATAATTAGGCACGCCTGCGTTCGGATCTCCACTCCCCCATTTTCAAGCACCTTCCCCTGTTACCACCCACAAACGCCTCATTCTGTCACTCAAACTACCGACCTGGCTGTGTTCAAGGAGAGAGAAATTTCTGATCGTAGCGGCTAGTTTGCGTACGCGCATTGCGAACTTTACGCATGAGCAATATAGCGAACATCTTTGGCGTGCGACCGTGCGGCCGCAACGACCGACTCTGAATGAGGTCCTTAGTGTGGTATGAACTGAGGTTACATCTCCTCCCAGGACATAAGCATCTGTCAATGAAGCAAGTGCTTGGGGTGGGATGTCACTGGTCAGGGCCGAAACTAGGATTTTTGTCACCAAGGGCAAAACAGTAATTTGGCGGGCCCCCCCCTGGTAACTACCCCATAGTAATGCCCCCTGCAGCAGTGCCCCTATAGTAATGCCCCCTTCAGCAGTGCACCTATAGTAATGGCCCCCGATAATTCCCTGTATTAGTGCCCATATAGTAATGCCTCCATAGTAATGCCCCTGTAGTAGTGCCCATATAGTAATGCCCCTGTAGAAGTGCCCATATGGTAATGCCCCCATAGTTATGCCCCTGTAGTAGTGCCCATATAGTAATGCCCCTCTAGTAGTGCCCATATAGTAATGCCCCCATAGTAATACTCCTGTAGTAGTACCCATATGGTAATGCCCCCATAGTAATGCCCCTATAGTGCGGCTTACACAAAAAAAACAATACCCACCTTAAACCCCGCTCCTGCGTCCGTTGCCGTCCAGTCTACCCGGCTGCTCCTCGGAACTATGGGAGAGATGTCATGACGTCTCTCCCATAGTGCCCGTGGGTAGAGCCATAAGCTGGAGTTCAGGAGAGAACTCCAGGCTCCAGCTACTGCAGCGCTGCATGGAAGGACCCGGGCACCCGCTGGTAATAAAATATCAGCGGGCATCTGGCTTGGAGCCTCCCTGCGACACCAGGCTGGAGGACACTGATGCCAGTGAAGCGGCGCACCCGGTGCACGTGCACCTCCAGCCCCACCCTAATTGTGGCCCTGCACTGGTGTTCCATTGTTCAGGTTGAAGTTGCTTAACTAAGTCATGGGAAGCGCCATTGGACACTCACTATACTGACAATGATTTTGTTTTGTCACCTGTCCATTTCTATTTAAAACTGCCACCTGAGGCAAGGTATTCATCTTACCTCATGGCCCCAAAGTTTCTTATAGATGTTATTGTTGAAAGTAGAAAGTGCTACTGTGCATACTCCATTTTGGTTCCTCTAGGGAGACTTCAAGCCCTTACCAAGTTGGCCAACATCTGTAGCTCTGAGCATGTGTGGTGCCATCTTGTCATTGTGTTAGAGTCCCACAGTGGGAGACCCTGTAATTAATGGTTAACCAACCCTTTAAGAGACACCAATACAGGTTGCTACCCACATACAGTCACTGGCTGGTGACCTGTGCTCCACTGCACTCAAGTCTGTACATGCATAACTGTGAGTATAGCTGTACATGCATCTACTAAATAAACCACCCCAATTGTTAAATAATGGGCTGTTCATTGTCTCAGGGCATCCTCTGGTGTGCACATGTAAGCTGCCATACCATCGTCACCTGTACACACTTAATCATACTTGCCGACATTTTTGTGTCCAGGAGAGGGCTGTCAGGTCAGTGCAGGAGGGAGGGCGGGGGTGGTTTAAGTAGGTGGAGTGGGCCCCCGCTTTATAGTGCCGATATTACAGCTTGAGTTGCATCATCACACCCCCGAACCAACCACTTTCGCGATGGGTGTGGTCGCGGGAGGCTGGCCACCATTCTGAGGGCTTGCCTACTCTTGCGGGATGCGGGGAGCAGCACCCGATTTTTGGGAAGCACCCAACAGTCCCAGGAGAGTAGGCAAATATGCACTTATTCCAACAGCTATTTCTCATTATAGCTGCAGTATATAAAATATGCATAAAAATCATATTCACTGTAAAGAATAAGGGGCCTATTCATGATCTTAATTAACATTCTAACTCACCGCGGCTACCGGAGCAATTCATCGTTGCTCCGGTGCGGTGACAGCTGATGCAAAATCAATTGTCCCCGTGAGCGGCTTCACTGCTCATTTTCGGAGCAGTGAATCTTTTCACTGTTCCTGTAGGAGCAGTGACGGGACTGCACATGCGAGACCTACAGGTCACGCATGTGCACAAGAGCCCTGACGTTCCGCGGAAGGAGTTGGACATGGACGGAGGGATCCAAAGGTATCCCTCATCGCAACCCGGACCTCCTTCCATTAGGGAAGGAGCGGGTTGCGATCCCGGAGGAGGAGCATTCGCGTTTGGGAGCAAATTGATGATTGTCATTTGCTTTCATACCTTACCAGATTTTCATTCCAACCAATCAACTAGTTGGCTGGTTGGACAGATAATCTGTAGATGTGTGGCCAGCTTTAAAATGACCACATATCTAAAGATTATCTGTCCAACCAGCGAAATACTAGTTGTTTGGTTGAAATGAAAATCTGGTAAGGTATGAAAGCAAATGACAATCAGCAATTTGCCTCCAAACGCTGGAACATGGACAAAAACTGTTGTTTGAACAAATTGTTTATGGGTCCGCATGCCATATCGTGTGATTGGCCGTGCAGCAGGGCCAATCACACGATATTGCATGCGACCATACGAACACGCAAATCTGGCATACATACTGCACGATATGCCCGATTTGTCATTCCGATTTGGCTAAATTGGCCAAATTGGGCCGACATCGTGCAGGTGTGTACCCAGCCTTAGAAAGTGTTAGGCAAAATGTGCATTTTATATTGTACCAGCCTGCCACAAATTACAGTACCTACTGTAAAATAATGATAACTTTAAATAAATTAACGACTGATTTGACGCTGCTACATATATTTGAAAGTACAGAGCAGCAAGGAACAGAGAGCAGGTGGTATTAATCAATGAGACATCTTCCTATTTAATGATATCTTGCTTGTTGCTATCATTTGCTATTATTTGAGCAATAAAGTTTTTATTTAATCTATTTTATGGTCTGAAACCTGTTGGCTCAAAAGTTCTATAAACTAGAAAAACATAAAAAGTGAATAATTGCTACCGTTTGGCAGTAATGTCATAGATAGCGACACAATCTCTGAGCAATTGTAAGGAGTATCCATAAACAATTTAATAAGGAATGTCATATTAGAGACGGTGTGGAGAAAAACAGGGTTCTTTTAAATATAAGTTCAAACACATATGGGGCGCACAATGGTAAGACAGAGTTTAAAATAAGCAACTTTAATAACAGTAAAAACATACATTTAGGTTTAAAAAAAAAAAAATATATATATATAGATGGAACATTGCTAATTTTGTCCTGATTTCTTCTGGCTTTCTCCACCTTATGGAACCGTGCTACTTTCTGCTTCATGGACAAAGTGTTTTGTCGTCCGACTTCATTAGGACCGTGATTAGATTATCATTGATGTGTACAATTTTTTAAAAATATAATTTATACAGGCAGTGAGCTCCAATTTACAAAAAAAATATTATTTCAGAAAATCCTAATCCCAGGATAAAATATAATAAATTCATGCCTCTATGTAAATAGCTTGATAATATGAAATATTTGACCTTGCCCTAACTTTATCATCAGTTTGCTGGGCGGTAAAGTACAGCGGCTAATTGAATTCCCCCCTTTATATATCATCTATCTAGTACAGGCAATAAAGTGATAGCTAGAATCTCATTGGTTGATCTGGTCAACACTTCCAATTATCCTCTTTAGAAGTTTGATAAATCACCCATTCAGTTAAGTGAAATATAATATTTAGTTCTGTTGGCCATAGGTTTTAATAGATATTAATGGTTTCACTTTTTCTTACCTGCTCATAGCAATGGAAATATTTGATAACCCCTCTCCTTTAAAACCTAACTTGTCTATGAAAACAGAGGAACAGATTTTCTTTATTCTTACCCAAACAATTACAGCATGTTCTTTTTATCTTTTGAAAAAAACTTTAGAAGAAATCTAACTAATAACATACAAGTGAAACATATTGATAGACAAAATATCCACAGAAGATCATTTGCTATTATTGTTTTTCATTTATGTTCATACCTCATTTCCAACGCCAGTAGAGATAAATGAAAAAAACTCCCATGCTACTGTGATGAGAATGTAATCCACATGCAGAGCCAATGGTGTGCTCGCTTTGTAGTTTTAAATCAGTTTCATATTGCAGATTCAGCCATATATCTGAAGGTGATTAACACTTTACGGTCAAGCTGGTGAACGCAAAAGACAAAGCACTAATCTATAAGTGTTTATCAGGAGTTAACATGCAAACATTCTACACCTTAAAGAAAAAGCTTTTGCATTTTTAGGCCCGTATTCAATTAGAAGCAAAAAGCCGAGATCTGCAAAAAAGTATCGCCGATTGCGACTTTTTGCCAGTTGGAAACTTATCTCCCATTTCAATTCCAAATAGTTTTTGCATATGCGGAAACTCAATGCAATGTAATAGGTGAAAAACATTCGCCTCTGAATAGCAGGAGAAAAGATATGCATTTTTTTATTTTGGGGTGCAAAGGTGGGAAAACCACTCAGAACCATTGGGACAGCCCCCAAAGGACAAAGGCATCAAAAAATCCCTAAAAAAAGTGAGGAAAACCACAAAAAAGTTCTTTCATTTTGGGGACAAAAAAGCACAAAGTGTGGGGACAACTTCGCAAACTAGCAAAATAAAGTTCTGGGGGTGCTCTAAGAAGGGGCCAAGTGTTTTTGGGGTTGAGTTGCTTTTTTGATGAATTTTGCTTTCATTAAAACTTCACTTTAGAGACATTAAAAGATACTTGCACCCATTTTCAGGTACCCCAAATTTGCCAGGACTACTTATTTTCTCCAAAAAATACTGATTTATGCCATTCTTCACCACTTGTGCAAAGACTCTAATTAGTGGCAATTGTATCAACTTACGCACCCCAAACAGTTTGATTAGGACTAATTGGGCACTACTACATTGATTTGATATCCAATGTTTCTGCATCTTTTTGGGGGGGTTCAGGCTGATTTCCCTGATTCTGACACCACTTTTCGCCTGTTCTGACTTTGCGTGTCTTTTGGAATTTAATATGGCAAATAGTGGGGACACGCACGATAAGTTTCTGCAGCCAAAAGATGCGATGTAGGTGAAAAGTCCAGCAGGCGGAACTTTATCGCGTGTGCAAAACTAATTGAATACGGGCCTTAGCCTTTATGATGTATTCTGCTCATTGCCCATTTAGTTGTGCGATGGGGAACCAAAGATGGAATAAACATAACAGAGAACAATAGATAGGGCTGGACTGGCAAATTAAAGTGGCCCTGTAAAAAAATTGTGAAAGTGGCCTTTTATAGGCACTACTGAATCCACTGCAGATGGAGCCAACAACAATCTAGGAGAGGTTAGCACATATTAGTCATATTAGTGATAGGTGAGGCTATGGAAACACACAGTGATAGACAAGTCAGGCACTTTAGAGACCTATATACTGTACAAAGCAGGAGAGTGTTCCAGAGATCACCATATACAATAGATAGCATCCTATTAACTGCCAAACAATAGAAAGTGCATTCCAGGACTTGATAAACTATACAGAAAGTATTCCAGAGACCGATATCCAATACAGAGAGCTTCCCAGAGATCTACAGTAGATACCTTAAAAAAGACATTGGGGTCTATGTACTAAAGGGAGAAAAGGGGTTAAAACACTAAAGGCAGAGAAAATCCCTGTACATACCGCTTCTCAGTATGTACTAAAGGGATTTTCTCTGCCTGTAGCCTGCCAGCGCTAAGTGCAGGCTACAATATCACACTGGACCTGGGGCACTTAGCGCTGCCATAAACACCTATGGCAGCGCTAAGTGTCCCAGGTATTACTAAGAGGAAATGTCACTTACCGTCTGCTGATTTCTAGAGTGCTGATATCCCCTCCTGTAGCTGCTGTTATCTGCTTCTCCTCCCTGGAGAAGCAGGACTTCGGCTGTATCAGGTTGGCCGTTTTTAAATAAAGTTTGTTGAAAAAAAAAAAAGTCACTGCTGCTGCTGCTGCCGGATGGAGCCTGGAGATGGTGAGTCACACAGGGCTGTCAGGGGAAGGGAGTGTCAGCTTTTACCACTGAGGGGGTGACTTAACGTTCACCCTCCTCGGCTGGTCTATTTTTAGTAAGTGCTGCGTTAGCCAGCTCCTGCTTCGCTGTGGTAGCAGGTGAAGCAGGAGTGGTATTAACGCAGCATCTTAGTAAATAGACCCCACTATGTTGAAACGCATTGGTGGAGGAACTGTAGACCTTTTGTGAAGTTACCAGCTGTGTGACCAGAGGTAGCGTGTCCCCTGTGTTGCTGTGGTCCGGACTTTTCAGCCTATATGCAGGTCATGTGCTTTTCCATCTTCCTATGTGTTCACTCATTCGGTTTTATGATATAACTTTTTGATAATATTTTTCTTTTTTATTAAATGAATTGAAGTATCCTTTAATACATTTATTGATGCATTAATTATTTACACTTATATGCACATTCCCCTGTGAGATATTGGAGTAAGGAGAAGGAGTGTCGCCAGGAGTTTTACACCAAAAAGAAACCTTGATGAGTATGTAACTCATGCTGTGCAGGGGCAGAACTATGGGAGACAATGGAGGTGCCTGCCACCGGGCTCCAGCTCTGAGGGGGCACTTCCTCCATTGTCCACAACATATTCACCCCACTTAGGGCTGTGACTATGTACCCGAAGTGTACTGTCACAGCCACCCAATACATGGCACCCCTTCCCGGCAGCTGAGAAGCCACCGTATACTAGTGGAGAGCTCCATGTCACACCATCAGCTGCTGCCTTCATCTATCTATAGCAGTGTTGGCTAACCTTGACACTCCAGCTGTTGTGGAACTATATATCCCAGCATGCCCTGCCACAGTTTTAGCATGCCCTAATAGCAAAACTGTATCAGTGCATGCTGGGTTATGAAGTTCCATAACAGCTGGAGTGTCAAGGTTAGCCAACACTGATCTATAGCAAGTCTGCATGCGAATTGCTACATTACAGTGTCAGCGGCTGTGACAGGGGGGCACCAAATTATAACTTGCCTGCGGGCGTCTGGGATGAATTTACGCCACTGATGCTGTGAGTAGGGTATGCCCATATATGATTCTTCTCACATATTAGGTGAACCCTCCCAATCATTACTGTGTGTATCTGGAATTGGGCTCAGAAAAAGAAACCTTCATATGATTATCACCGTTTGCTCCTGTGTCAGTATGGTACCCTATCTTCTGCCCTGCATAGAGGTGTAGGACTGATCATTCTTCTTTGATCTGCACACATTGTGCGTGTATACACTAATGGTATTAAAGACGTACTATACCATTAGAGTCATTTTCTCTGTTCCATGTACTATGAGATTATTATTAAAGAGGAATACAGATTGAGAACCCTTTTCTTCCTCACAAGTTGGGACTTCATATAGAAGAATATTATGGCATATTTAAAGCCACCATCTAGGATATTCCTTGGACTGTATGATGATATGAAGTCTTGAAAAGGAAAATTAAATTAAGAACATAATTAAGAGATTATCTATTTGATGTGGAAACTTGTATAATTTGAGTGAGTGCATGTATTGGCTGTGTACATTTTCTGTTTATTCACCTGTTTTTATGTGTTAGGTGACACGTAGTTCACACAGCCACCCATTGCGGCTCCTAATGTGTGCAGTGATTCTTTATATTGTCTGTTTAGATGTATTTGCTGCCCATACAGACCTGGGCAAAGATCTAAATGTGTAGAGCTCTGTATATGTGTGGAACCTGAAATACGCATTTTTATGTCCATTACTTTTTAGAGTGATTTGTGCCAATTTTTCTACCATGTCTACATTTGCCTTTATATGAAAATCAATGATGTAACTACCATAGGTGCAGTGGGTGCTGCTGCTATGGGGACCTAACAGAAGCAGTTGGACAGTGATCCTCACTTATGGGGAACAGACCACACGTATATTGTATGTGTGGAGTAAACAAAGAGGAGTGGCAGAGAAATAGATCGCACAGGCATATTGAATAATATATGCATGTGTGTTACCTTATACTTAGATCACAGTGACCTGAATGTATGCTGCATCAATTCAAATAAATGAGCTGCTGATGATGATAAATGACAGTCTGCAATTCCCATTATATATTAATTTAATCTAACTGAAATCACATCATATGTTAAGCCCTAATTCTTAACATAAGAATCTGTGTCTAATTAGTGATTTTTGGAAATGAGGAATATATCACTTATGCTGGGCACACACTATACAATTTTCTGTCAGATATCTGTCCAATCTGGCTGGTTGAAATGAAAACCTGGTAATGTATGGGAACAAATGACAATCGTCCACAAACACTGGAAAACAGACAAAAATGGTTGTTCAGACAAATTGGTTAAAACACACAAATTTAACCAATTTGAACAATTGTTTTTGTCCGTTTTCCAGTGTTTAAGACCATATGATCAATTGTCATTTGCTCCCATACATTACCTGGTTTTCATTCCAACCAGCCAGATTGGACAGATATCTGACAGACAATTGTATAGTGTATGCCCAGTATAAGATATCACAGGTGTCAACTTAATCAGCAGTGGTGATAATAATAATAATAATAATAATAATAATAATAATAATAATAATAATACTTTATTGTCATTGATAGCACAAGTAATGTCAGTGAAAAAACAGGGATAGGGATTACAACATGTGGACAATAGATAAGATAGGTATATGTGAATTATTTATGCCAGCAACATACTGTATATATAATAAATATGTTGCACTGATCTGAGTATATGCCACAGTGATCCCAGTGCATTAAGGGGGTCATTCAGACCCGCTCGCGAGCGCAGGACGCTCGCAAGCGGGTCGATGTTCCCCCACTGCGCATGCGCACGACGGAGGGAGCTACGTCGTGCGCATGCGCAAGACCCGGCGAGCGACGAGGAATACGTCGCTCCGGGTCTCGCACCAAAGGGGGCGTGCTGTCGATGTTGATTGACAGCACGCCCCCTTTGGTGGGTGTGCCGGGGGCGTGCCTGCCAGACGGAGGCATTCCCATGGGAACGCCTACCGTCTGAAGCCGGCCCCACTGACATCACTACCGCAGGGTCTCCGTCGCAAGCCCGATGGTCGCGATGGTCAAGACCATCGCGACCATCATCATGGACGCTCGCATATGCTGTGGGTGGTCACCCACAGCTATGCGATCGTCCAGGAGGATGCTCTATTTTCATGGAGGAGGGCCCTGATTCAGAGCGAGCGCTCTGGTCAGAGCGTTCGGCTCTGAATCAGGCCCTAACTGCTGATCGCAATTAACAGCAGTTTGCCATTTCCTCAGATATAATCAAATTCACTGGATTATAACTATGTTATATGCTAAGCTGCAATATTCAACATAAGAACCTGTGTTTAAGATAGTACTATAACCTGCAACTTTGCTACAGACAGGAGAGTTTTCAGACTCCCTGAATGTGAACAGTTATAATATCAGGGACGGATTAACAATGGGGCGGATGGAGCTTCAGCTCCAGGCCTCCAATGAAAATAGGCCCACTGTCCACAGAATCAGCTGGAGAAAGGAAAATATTTTTCCTTACTCAGCCTCTAAGCGGCCGTCCAAGGCACCGCGCGTTTAATCCCCACCGGGCAACAACATTCCCCCCCACCATCCCCCATCCTTTCTTGCCCGACTGCCAGGGTCTCTGAGAATGCCGGGCATGATAGAAATGGCGGCGCAGTGGAAGACTTCACAAGCCCAACCTGCGCTGCTCTTCCGTGCCATGTGACGTCGCTCTGCGAGACATCACCTATGTGCCGCGGCCGCCCCACTGTGTCTCAAAACCCTCAGTGGACAGGCATGCCGTCGGTGAGTAGCTCAGCCCCGCCGGCTCCTCAGCATAGACCATTACCTGTCCAATTGATGAGATCCAGCAGGGCATCAGGAACCAAGGTAGGTCTGCTGCAAACCGTCTAATGCTGCTGCTTTGTAATTCGTGACAGTCACTCTGAAACCAAGTGCACCCCCTAACCTGACTTGTAAACTACACACTTACTGTAAATTGTTTTTCTTCACATAGAGTAGACCCTTATTCAGGGTATGAATTCAATATTATCATCCACATATTGTAATGTAATAAAATTAAGTGTGTATGTGTACAGTAATATATATATATATATATATATATATATATATATATATGTGTGTGTGTATATATATATATATATACATATATATATATATATATCTAAAAATGTGTATATATATATATATATATATATATATATAAATAATCTGTATATATAATATAGGTGTTTATCTTACAGCACCAAAGTCTATTTGAGGAGGTTTGATGAACAAAAGTATTATTTAGCATATGGTGCAGGTGGGGAGCTCTGTTATTATTAACATTGTATAGCAATCTATATTTAGGAGTAGATGTATTGTGCAATTAAAAATCATATAATCTAAATGTAGTTGTCACTTGTCGGTGCGCTAAAACATTTTGGGCCTCATTCAGAGATCAGGTTTACGTACATCTCCGATAATTGTGGGTCTGCGCATGAACAGGACCGGTTTTGCGCATGTGCAGAATGGGTCATGCGTGATCATACGCAGTGCCCCCTGATTGACAGGCTGTGGCCTTTTAGGGGCTGTAGAGCACTACGCCCTTGTATTCAGGAAGTGCCGGGGCCCCAGGGTATGCGTCTTCTCAGTCGGCCCCCCATCCCATCTCCCGTTCCACCCCATCCCTTCCCCGCTCTGACTGTGTCTCTGTCCCGTTCCACCCCTCTCTCCACTGCTCTGTCTGCTTCTCCCACCACCATTCTGTCCCATCCTGCACCCCATCTCTGTTCTCCCCTACCCACTCCGTCCAGCCCCTTTACTTAAGCCATTCCCAACACCCGGCGGGTCCTCCTCTCTGCCTATGTCAATCTCATCTCCCTAGCAGTGGGAGCCATTGGAGGGGGCGGCATGCTTCCCAGCTTCCACTACCCATGCATGCTGGAGACAGGACAGACCTACAGTATATGTGTGTGTCACTGTGTGTGTATCCTCTCAATATAGGTATTAGTAATGTAAGGTCCCTCTTCTTTTATATACAGAGATTTTACAGTTTACATTTACAAGTGGCATTTTTTTTTGCCATATTAGGCTTACGTTACCAAGGAATGTTTCCCTTTGTTCATTTGTAGACTCTCACATTACATTACAGATAAAAACAGAGGAGGGAGACTGAAGTTTTTGAAGGTAAGTGCTGGTCACGCCCCCTGCGACAGCACACAATAGGCCCTTTATAAATTTCAGCTCCAGGCCCATGTGGACCTTAATCTGGCACTGTATAATATAACAACACTAACTTATGCTGGGCATACACAGCCAGATAAGGAGAGGAGACATTTCCCTGTTCCTTCCGTAGGAAGGAACACAGGAAATGTCTGTCTGTCGGCCGCGCTGGGCATACACTGCCCGATGCGGCCGACAGTTACCGGGTAAATATCGCATCGGACGGGCATGCTGGACAATCCTGCATGCCCGACCGAGCAATATTTAACCCTCGGTCGCCCGCACACACGCTACAATTATCGGGGCGATCCGCCGATATCAGGCGGATCACCCCGATAATTGTAGCGTGTATGGCCAGCATAAGTTAGGCTTAGTTTGTTGCAAATTAGCTAAACACATTGTATCAAATGATGTTTATTTTCAAACATCTTACTAACATCTTTTTAAGGGAATATTAGTGAGTGTTCCTAAATTAAATTGTGAGACACACACTGAATAGACAAACATATAAAGAAATACTGATCTGAAGCAATAAGGTTGAATAAGGTTGAAATCATATTTATTGATTATAATTAGGGGTGTGCACCGGCCACTTTTCGTGTTTTGTGTTTTGGTTTTGGATCTGGATCTTTCTTCGTGTTTTGGATCTGGATTGGTTTTGCCAAAACCACCCTTCCGTGTTTTGGGTTCTGGGTTTTGTGTTTTGGATCTGTATTTTTTTGAAAAAAAGCATAAAAACAGCTAAAATCACAGAATTTGTAGGTTTTTCTGCTCCTATGCTATTATTAACCTCAATAACCTTAATTTCCACTCATTTCCAGTCTATTCTGAACACCTCACACCTCACAATAGTGTTTTTATGTCCAAAAGGTTGCACCGAGGTAGCTGGATGACTATGCTAAGCGACACGAGTGGGCGGCACAAACACGTGACCCATCTAGGCGTGATACTGCAGTGGCAGACAGGATGGCAGTTTGAAAAACTAGGCCCCAAACTGTACATAATGCAAAGAAAAAAAAGAGGTGCAAGATGGAATTGTCCTTGGGCCCTCCCACCCACCCTTATGTTGTATAAACAGGACATGCACACTTTAACAAACCAATCATCTCAGCGCCAGGGTCTGCCACACAACTGTGGCTGAAATGATTGGTTCGTTTGGGCCCCCACAAAACAAGCTGGCAATTAATCTGTCCCTGCACAAACTGGCTCTACGGAGGCAAGATGTCATCCTCATCCTCCTCATCCACCGATTCCTCACCCTCTTCAGTGTGTACATCCTCATCCACACAGAGTATTAACTCGTCCCCACTGGAATCCACCACCACAGGTCCCTCTGTACGTTCTGGAGGCTGGTCTCCCTGGAAGAGCTGATAATTCATTTTGATGAACATCATCTTCTCCACATTCTGTGGAAGCAACCTCCTACGCCTTTCGCTGACAAGGTTCCCAGCTGCACTAAACACTCTTTCGGAGTACACACTGGAGAGGGGGCAACTCAGGTAAAATAGATCCAGTTTGTACAGGGGCCTCCAAATTGCCTCTTTTTCCTGCCAGTACAGGTATGGACTATCTGACATGCCTACTTGGATGCTGTCACCGATGTAATCCTTCACCATTCTGTCAATGGTGACAGTATCATATGCAGTGACAGTAGACATGTCAGAAATTGTTGCCAGGTCCTTCAGTCCGGACCAGATGTCCAAACTTGGTCCTGCCTGCCCTGCATCACCGCCAGCGGGTTGCTTAGGATACCTAAGTTTTTTCCTGGCAGCCCCAGTTGCGGGAGAAAATGAAGAAGGAGCTGTTGACGTGTCACGTTCCGCTTCAGCTGACAGTGTGTTCACCAGCAGGTCTTTGCACCTCTGCAGGCTTGTGTCGGCCGGAAAGAGAGACACCATATAGGCTTTAAACCTAGGATCGAGCACGGTGGCCAAAATGTAGTGGTCTGATTTCAACCGATTGACCACCCTGGAATCCTGGCAAAGCGAATGAAGGGCTTCATCCACAAGTCCCACATGCCGAGCCGAATCGCTCCATCTTAGCTCCTCCTTCACTTTCTCCAGCTGCTTCTGCAAAAGCCTGATGAGGGGAATGACCTGACTCAAGCTGGCAGTGTCTGAACTGACTTCACGTGTGGCAAGTTCGAAGGGCTGGAGAACCTTGCACAACACGGAAATCATTCTCCTCTGCGCTTGAGTCAGGTGCATACCCCCTCCTTTGCCTATGTCATAGGTGGATGTATAGGCTTGTATGGCCTTTTGCTGCTCCTCCATCCTCTGAAGCATATAGAGGGTTGAGTTCCACCGCGTCACAACCTCTTGCTTCAGGAGATGGCGGGGCAGGTTCAAGAGTGTTTGCTGGCGCTCCAGTCTTCGGCACACAGTCGCTGAATGGCGAAAGTGGCCAGAAATTTTTCAGGCCACCCAAAGCATCTCCTGCACGCCCCTGTCACTTTTCAGAAAATTCTGCACCACCAAGTTTATTGTGTGAGCAAAACATGGGACGTGCTGGAATTTGCCCAGATGTAATGCCCGCACAATATTGGTGGCGTTGTCAGATATCACAAATCCCCAGGAGAGTCTAAAGTGGGGTAAGCCACTGGGCGATGATTTCCCTCAGTTTCTCTAAGAGGTTGTCGGCGGTGTGCCTCTTACTGAAACCGGTGATACACAGCGTAGCCTGCCTTGGAACGAGCTGGCGTTTCTGAGATGCTGCTACTGGTGAAGCTGCTGCTGTTGCTGCGTAAGGTGATACATCTACCCAGTGGGCTGTCACAGTCATATAGTCCTTAGTCTGCCCTGTTCCACTTGTCCACATGTCCGTGGTTAAGTGAACATTGTGTACAACGGCATTTTTCAGGACACTGAGGACACTTTTTCTGACGTTTCTGTACAGTCTCGGTATCGCCTGCCTAGTGAAGTGGAATCTAGACGGGATTTGGAACCGGGGACACACTACCTCCATCAATTGTCTAAATCCCACTGCACTAATGGCGGATACCGGATGCACGTCTAACACCAACATAGCAGTCAAGGCCTCAGTTATACGTTTTGCTTCAGGATGACTGCTGTCGTACTTCATCCTCCTCGCTAAGGACTGTTGGAGGGTCAATTGTTTAGTAAAAGTAGTGGTGTTCCTACTTCCTCTCTGGGATGATGAATGACTCCCAGCAGCAGCAACAGCAGCAGCGGCAGCAGTAGGCGTAGCAATGCAGGATCCTCCGGAGGAATCCCGGATAGGAGAGTCAGTCATGCCATGACATGGCCTGCAGGACTACTTCCGATCCTGACTAAGGAGGAAATTGACAAGGAGGGAGTTGACGGTGTGGTTTGCAGGCGCTTGGATACAACAGGACAACGGGATTTAGGTGTCCCTGGACTGCTTATGGTCTTAGCCAAAGTTTCTGAACTTGACAGTAACTTTTTATGAACGTGCTGCAGGTGCCATATAAGGGAGGATGTTCCTAGGTGGTTGATGTCCCTACCCCTACTTATTTCACCTTTACATATGGTACATATGGCAAGACAGTTGTTGTCTGGATTTGGATAGAAATATTGCCAGACCAAAGAGGTGGAACGTTTGGTCTTCTGCCCAGGCATGACCGTGATGGGCTTTTTCATCCCACGGACGACAACTGTCTCCCCCGGAGCCTGATTTAAACAAACCACATCACCATCAGAATCCTCCTCGCCAACTTCCTCCTCAGCGCCAGCTACACCAGTATCCTCATCCTGTTGTACTTCAACAGTGACATCTTCAATTTGCATATCAGCAAGTGGACTGTGTGTGCTCCTTTCATCACTTGCAGGGGGCGTGCAAATGGTGGAAAGAGCCACCTCTTCCCGTCCAGTGCTGGGAAGGTCAGGCATCGCAACCACCACCACACTTGGACTCTCCTTGGGGATTTGTGATATCTTCTTAGAAAGCACAGTTCTTCGCTGTGCTTTTGCCAGCTTAACTCTTTTGATTTTTTTAGTGGGAGGAGGGCTTCCATCGTCATGTGAAGCTGAACCACTAGTCATGAACATACTAGGGATCGACCTTAGCCGTTCCTTGCCACTCCGTGTCGTAAATGGCATATTGGCAAGTTTACGTTTCTCTTCAGCTGATTTAAATGTTTTTTTCAAGGTCATTTTCCTGAACTTTGTCATTTGGGATTGTATGTGCCCTCTATTATGACATTGGGCATCGGCCTTGGCAGACGACGTTGATGGCATGTTATCGTCTATGTCATGACTAGTTGCAGCAGCTTCAGCACTAGGAGGAAGTGGTTCTTGATCTTTCTCTATTTTATTTTTATCAGAGAAAGTTTGGTCCTCCATTTATGTCATATCGATTTGATATATACGTGCGGCTAAACACAGAAAATATTTTTTTATTTTTGCTGGAGAGTAGAGCACTTTGTGGGTTACACCACCCTTTAAGAAATGAGCCAGCCGGCTCTTTAATTATGGGACACAGGCGCACGCTTGGCGCTGCTCCTTTGTTATATATGTAACAAATAAAGAGCGCTTGTGAATAAACATGTATGAATGTAACGCAATACCTGTAAAAAAAAAAAAAAAAAAAAAAAGGGATTAGTAAAAGATGTTTAAAACCCTTTTTTAATTTTAGGAAAGTCCCTAATTGACATCAGGGTTCCGATAACATGCCTTGCAGTGCGGTGTGATACTGGAGTCAGACGTGAAAAACTAACTGTCTCTCCCTATATCTGCCTACCTTTAACGGCTTCCGCTCCGTCCGGCTGGTTCCCTGCACGGGGTGATCGTCTTCTTCGTCCGTGTAAACGGCCCGATGCTGCAAAGGTGCAGTGTGATGACGTCACTATGTCTCTGCTGTGTGTCAGATGTGCGCTAAAACCAACGCGTTTCAGGCTCCTGGCCCTTTTTCAAGGATAGCGTTCCATCCTGTGTGCTCCATTTTATTGAAAGATTTAATTGATTCAATTAAAAACCTAATTCTATAATTAGGTATAATTAGGTATAATTTCCTTTTAGAAATAAATAAAAATTAAGGTATTGCGTTTTTGTGTTTTTATTATGAGAATGGTATTATATTATAAAAAGTGATGTAAAAATTAGAGAAATTTAAGCATTAGATTAATAGGTATTTAAAGGAAAGCATTTATCTCTATATCCATATTTAAACCTGCAGGTTGCAAGGTTTGCATCCAGAAAATCCATTTTGTTTCCTTTTTTCTCAATTCTTTTGAAATGTCACCTCCTCTCCAGTTAGGGCAGATTTTCTGTATGCCCATAAATGACAAACCAGAGGGATTTCGGTTGTGATGGTCTAGAAAGTGTTTGGACACGCTATGTGTCTGTAAACCTTTCTTGATGTTGAAAATATGCTCAGCAATTCTTATTTTTAGTTTTCTTTTTGTCTGACCAATATATTGGAATCCACAGGGACATTCAAGTAAATAAATTACTGCTTCTGTATCACAAGTGATAGTATCCATAATTTTGTAACTCTTATTTGATACATTTGATTTGAATCCAGTTAATGGTTGTGTCGATTGTTTTCTTAAAGTTTTGCATGGTAAACAGTTCAAACAGAAAAAATGACCTTTCTTTTTGTTCCCAAAGTTGGCTCCATTATTTAAATGAGTATGACTTTTCACCAATTGATGCTTGAGGTTGCATGCTTTTTTGTAAATAATTTTTGGTTTTGTTGGAATGACTGATTTCAATTTATTGTCCAGAAGCAATATATGCCAATGCTTATTCAATATAGATTCAATTACATGATGTTGACTATTAAATTGTGTGACAAAGGCTATATTGAAATCCTCCTTTGTATTGCGTTCTTTATATAAAAGTGTATCCTTCCTCTCTTTAAGCGATATCTCTTCTAAGGCCTCTTGTAATTTCTGTTCATCATATCCTTTTTTCAAGAACTTGTTTTTCATTGTTTCACTTTGTTGTAAAAAGATGTCATGTTGTGAACAATTCCTTTTTAATCTACTAAATTGTCCTTTTGGGATATTCTGAATCCATTTTGTGTGATGATTACTGGTATATAACAAGGTATTGTTTCCACTGATGTCTTTCGTGTGGGTTCTTGTTTGTATGGTGTTATTGAAAATGAAGATTTCCAAATCCAAATAAACTATCATGTTCTTGCTAAAAGTTGAGATAAATTCAAGCCCAAAACTGTTATTATTAAGATACGAGAAGAAATCAGCTAAGAGATCATCAGGGCCATCCCAGATGAAAAATAAGTCATCTATATATCGTTTCCAAGATATGATGTTTTTCTGATAGGGGTTATTCTGCCAAATGTATTGCTCCTCCCATTTTGCCACAAAGAGGTTGGCGTAGCTGGGTGCGAAAGACGAACCCATCGCAGTTCCTTTTACTTGGTTGTAGTAATGACCTCCATTCCAGAAATAGTTTTGATGCAAAATGAATTGAATACAGTCCATGATGAAATTAATCTGTGCATTGTGTAAATTCGAACAGTTCGAAAGAAAAAATCTCGTCGCATCACATCCCAGGTTGTGGTCTATACAGGTATACAGTGAGCGAACATCACTCGTGCACAGTATGAAATGACTTTGCCATTTAATGTTTTCCAGATGTTGTAGAATATTAAGTGTATCCTTCAAGTAACTTCTTTGTTGTTGTACTATGGTTTTGAGAAAAGAGTCTACATATTTGGAGACATTGGAGGATAAAGATCCTATTCCCGATACTATCGGGCGTCCGGGAGGGTTAACTGGATCCTTATGCAATTTGGGTAATTGATAAAAGGTTGGAACCATAGGGAATTCTATAAACAGAAATTCATACTCCTTTTTTGATAGAATACCTATTTGAAGACCCTCCTCTAAAAGTTCTTTCAATTCCTTCTGATACCTCTGTGTTGGGTCTCCTTGTAGTATTTCATATGTCTCCGTGTCCGATAAGAGGTTCAACACCTCTGCTTCATACTTTTCTTTGTCCATAATGACAAGTCCACCGCCCTTATCCGCTGGCTTCAGGACAATGGAGTCATCTTCTTTCAATTCTCTAAGTGCCTCCTTCTCCTCAATGGTTATGTTAAATTTCTTTTTTTCCTTACCCGTTAATTTTCTGATGTCATTCTCAACCAATTTTTGAAAGCTTTCAATATGAGGGCCTTTAACAAGAGACGGAAAAAATTTTGACGGAGGTTTAAAATTGCTGTGAATATATTTTTGTTCCAATGTTGTATTTTCTTCATTTGGTGTCTTTTCAGCAAAAAACTTCTTGATACATAGTTTTCTTATAAACTTGTGTGTATCAATGTACACATTAAATTGATCTATGGTGGAGTGAGGGGCAAATTTTAATCCTTTATTTAATACAGAGATTTGATGTTTCGACAACTGTCTCTTACTAAGATTGTATATGTTATCATCTTCTGTTTCCGTAATGGCATTTACTGTAACGTTCTTCTTTCTTTTTCCACCCCGGACACCCCTTCTTTTGGAGAAAGTTCCGTTCGTTGTTTTTTTGCTATTGTGGGAGTCAATTCTGGTGGTTTCTTTGTTTCCCAGAGGAGATCTAAAAAATCTTCATCAGTGTAATCATCTTCCTCCTCCAGTGGTGTTGCTCTTTTGCCGTATCTTGGTGCTGTTGTTGTAATATCTCTGTTTTCTCTTGCTTCTATATTACTAATGAGGTTATGATATTTCAAGTTTTCTTCTGTTCTTGCTGACTCTTTTCCCTGATTAAATGATTGTTTGTTTGTCAAATATGTTGTAGTATTCCTATATTCAAAATTCCTTGGATTGTAAGGGTGATAAATTTTTCTTTGCAAAGGTGTTGGTGGCCGATTCTTTATTAGTGGTTCTTTATGAATATCCCTTCTGGGAAATGTCTTGTTTTGTTTCTTATTATAATAATTAGTTGAGCGGTGAGGTTTGAATGAAGTGTTTTGTGGCTGAAAACCTGCCAATGTTGTTTTTGGTTTAATCTGTGAGGATTTCCTAAAATTCCTTCTTTCATTATCAACAATATGTTGTTTTTCCATATGGTCTCTGTGGAATTTTTTCTGTTTTTGATTCACAATAGATTCTTCTAATTCTTCCATTTTAACATTAGTCATTTGCATTAAATCTATATATTCTTTCATGTTCACCAGTGGTTCAAATTTCTTTTCCACTTTCTTAATGTTTTCATTAATACATTCTAAGGATTGACTTCTATCTTGAATAATTAATGTAATCAGCTCTCTAGAGCAATTATCTAAAATGCTATTCCATTTCAGAAAAAAATCAGGAGTTGTGGGTTCAAAAGTAGGATTTTTTTGTATCCTTAAGCCCCTAGGGATTAAACCCAATTCTATATATTTTTTTAAAGTAGTCACTTCCCACCATTGTTTAATCTCGGAAGTGTAATTTTTCTCTAACAGTAGAAATTGATCATAAAAACGTTCACTATCAATTTTAGGTTCTGGTATTTGTTTATTTAAAGTGAAAACATTGCCTAAATTATTCCGCCTTGTATGTGTAATATAACTATCCATTGTGGCAGCAGCAGAAACAATAAATAATAGGTATGATAAAAAAATATATATTCTGCGCTATGGATGTTATTTTGAAAGCAGCTCCTAATAAAATAATTTCAATATGTAACAAATAAAGAGCGCTTGTGAATAAACATGTATGAATGTAACGCAATACCTGTAAAAAAAAAAAAAAAAAAAAAGGGATTAGTAAAAGATGTTTAAAACCCTTTTCCTTTGTTGATGCACGTGCGGCTACTGCGCACACAATTCACAAACACAGAAAATATATATTTTTTTGGTTTGGAGTGTACTTTGGGGGTTACAGCACCCTTTAACGGTCAAGCCAGCCGGCCCTTTACTTATGACACAGGCGCACACTTGGCACTACTTTGTTGATGCACGTGCGGCTACTGCGCACACAATTCACAAACACAGAGAATATATAATTTTTTGGTTTGGACTGGAGTGTACTTTGGGGGTTACAGCACCCTTTAACGGTCAAGCTAGCCAGCCCTTTACTTATGACACAGGCGCACGCTTGCCACTACTTTGTTGATGCACGTGCGGCTACTGCGCACACAATTCACAAACACAGAAAATAATATTTTTTTTGGTTTGGACTGGACTGTACTTTGGGGGTTACAGCACCCTTTAACGGTCAAGCCAGCCGGCCCTTTACTTATGACACAGGCGCACGCTTTGCACTACTTTGTTGATGCACGTGCGGCTACTGCGCACACAATTCACAAACACAGAAAATATATATTTTTTTGGTTTGGAGTGTACTTTGGGGGTTACAGCACCCTTTAACGGTCAAGCCAGCCGGCCCTTTACTTATGACACAGACGCACGCTTGGCACAACTTTGTTGATGCACGTGCGGCTACTGCGCACACAATTCACAAACACAGAAAAAATATATTGTTATTTGGTTTGGAGTGTACTTTGGGGGTTACAGCACCCTTTAACGGTCAAGCCAGCCGGCCCTTTACTTATGACACAGGCGCACGCTTTGCACTACTTTGTTGATGCACGTGCGGCTACTGCGCACACAATTCACAAACACAGAAAATATATATTTTTTTGGTTTGGAGTGTACTTTGGGGGTTACAGCACCCTTTAACGGTCAAGCCAGCAGGCCCTTTACTTATGACACAGGCGCACGCTTGGCACTACTTTGTTGATGCACGTGCAGCTACTGCACACACAATTCACAAACACAGAAAAAATATTTTGTTAGTTGGTTTGTAGTGTACTTTGGGGGTTACAGCACCCTTAACGGTCAAGCCAACCGGCCCTTTACTTATGACACAGGCGCACGCTTGGCACTACTTTGTTGATGCACGTGCGGCTACTGCGCACACAATTCACAAACACAGAAAAAATATTATTTTTTTAGCACTTGGGGGGAGCACCCCTGATGGACAGAGCACCCCCTGGACAACAGTACAGCACCCCTTTAGGACTGGGACACTGCACAGGACTTTGGAGTGGACACAGCCCCTATGGAGAACTGACTGCACAACACAGTCCAGTAAGCCCCTATGGACTTTGAAGTAGTGGACACAGCCCCTATTAACAGCAGCACAGCACAACACAGCCAGCCCCTATGGACTTTGAAGTAGTGGACACAGCCCCTATGGACAACAGCAGCACAGCACAGCACAACACTACTCTGCACTACACTACACTACACAGCCCAGCCAGCCCTAACTCCCACCCTCCTCTCTCTTCACTGTCCACTGCCGAGTGAATAAATGGCGCCGACACGGGTACCTTATATAGGATCCAAAACCCGCGAGACCCGGAAGGCGGGATGATGACGTTTTGCCTCGATTTCAGATCCGAGTCAGGCGGGAAAAGTCGAGCCTGACTCGGATCGGCCTCGGATCGGGGGGGCTCGGGGGGGTTCGGATTTCAGAAATCCGAACCTGCTCACCCCTAATTATAATATACAATTATATAATTAAAAAATTCTAGAAATCTGTATATCAGCAAATTCAGGGAATTTGACATCTAAACAATAATTATACGGACCTATACCAGCATGGATATATAACAATTTTTAATACACTATTTCAGACCCTTAATCACACTTTCTCTATCACTGATTTTTTCTTTCTTTTTAAATATTCCACGGACTGTATTTAATTATATATATTTTAATAACAACAATAAAAGTTATATTTAAATTTGTGCATCAATAAGAGACAACTCTTTCTAATCTATCCAAAAAAAAAGCTTCCTCTCCATGAAGGGAATGTAGACACTACCGAATGAGGAGGGGGTGTACAGATAAGGGGAGGGGGAGTGAAGTGCACAAAGCCTTTCCAGTGCATGATATTGAGGAGAGACATGATGTAAATGTTACAGGGTAACTGGGTAACACAGGAGAGCTGTCAGGTGAACTATGCTGTACCCTTGGGAACCCATTACTACCCAAGGTAACAGGACAAGCAATGCCCCGCAGGTACCTAGGCTCCAGTAAACAAATGCACCAGGGTGTCGAACTCTGGCTCATTCTCTCTCTATCTTCTGATCTTCTCCCCTGCACACCTTAGACAGGAGCGGGGCCCAGCCAGGGAGGTGCAGGGAATGTAGCTACCACTGAGCGGGAGCCGCGGTCACTGCGGAGAGGTGAGGACTGAATCTAGTCGTGCTAGCCATGCATTCACTCAGCGGTCACTGTGGGGAGGAGACGGGTAGGGCTGAATCTAATCCCACTAGCAGGGCCGGTGCTACCATTAGGCAACCTTTGGCAGCCGACTAAGGGCGCCAGCCACTGGAGGGCGCCGCTGACTCCACAAAAAAAAATGAATGGCATAATTCATGGCTGAGTGGCTTATAATGAATTTATGGCAAAGCTGTGTGGCATATTATGAATTGGCGGCAGTGTTATGAGGTACATTATGATTTTGGTGCTCTGCTGTGTATAATATTCTATATAGTATATTATGAATTTGGGACACTGCTGTGTGGCATATGATAAACTTGGGGGGCTGATGCGTGGCATATTATGAATTGGAGGGAGCAGGGGCATTTGGTGAAATGTTGCCCAGGGTGCCCGGAAACCTTGCACCGGCCCTGCCCGCTAGCCATGCTCTCAGTCAGCGCAGGCGCCTGCACAGAAGGAGGACAATCAGGCAAGGGCGGAGTCAGAGTGTGCTGGGGGTGATCTCTCCGATCGCCCTCCCTGGATCCGCCACTGAGCCAATTACACAGTTTTGTCATAATTTTTTCATAGTGGTTGTTAATGACGCTAATGTAAAAATCTGACATTTACAACCATTGACACAAATTTTTTAAAAATGTGCCTTTTTGCTGGTTTGCTGTAGGTTTTGTTTTTTGCTGTATTCAAAACACAGTCTTTTGAACCCCGCCCCACTAGAAATCCTCATTTGGTGGATGTGCCTCTGTACTGGAGCACTTACACCAGTCCTGGTTGTGCTAAACATAGTCCCCATGCATCATGTCCGCCCCTTCTAACCTACCCAGAATTATAAATCATATAAGACATACATATTAGGGGTGAGCGGGTTCGGATTTCTGAAATCCGAACCCCCCCGAGCCCCCCCGATCCGAGTCCGATCCGAGTCAGGCTCGACTTTTCCCGCCTGACTCGGATCTGAAATCGAGGCAAAACGTCATCATCCCGCCTTCCGAGTCTCGCGGGTTTTGGATCCTATATAAGGTACCCGCGTCGGCGCCATTTTCTCACTCGGCTGTGGACAGTGAAGAGGGAGGGTGGGAGTTAGGGCTGTGTAGTGTAGTGTAGTGTAGTGTAGTGTAGTGCTGCTGTTGTCCACTACTTCAAAGTCCATAGGGGCTGGCTGTGTTGTGCTGTGCTGCTGTTGTTAATAGGGGCTGTGTCCACTACTTCAAAGTCCATAGAGGCTGGCTGGACTGTGTTGTGCAGTCAGTTCTCCATAGGGGCTGTGTCCACTCCAAAGTCCTGTGCAGTGTCCCAGACCTAAAGGGGTGCTGTAGTGTTGTCCAGGGGGTGCTCTGTCCATCAGGGGTGCTCCCCCCAAGTGCTAAAAAAATAATATATTTTCTGTGTTTGTGAATTGTGTGCGCAGTAGCCGCACGTGCATCAACAAAGTAGTGCCAAGCGTGCGCCTGTGTCATAAGTAAAGGGCCGGCTGGCTTGACCGTTAAGGGTGCTGTAACCCCCGAAAGTACACTCCAGTCCAAACCAAAAAAAAAATTATTTTCTGTGTTTGTGAATTGTGTGCGCAGTAGCCGCACGTGCATCAACAAAGTAGTGCCAAGCGTGCGCCTGTGTCATAAGTAAAGGGCCGGCTGGCTTGACCGTTAAGGGTGCTGTAACCCCCGAAAGTACACTCCAGTCCAAACCAAAAAAAAATTATTTTCTGTGTTTGTGAATTGTGTGCGCAGTAGCCGCACGTGCATCAACAAAGTAGTGCCAAGCGTGCGCCTGTGTCATAAGTAAAGGGCCGGCTGGCTTGACCGTTAAGGGTGCTGTAACCCCCGAAAGTACACTCCAGTCCAAACCAAAAAAAAAAATATTTTCTGTTTGTGAATTGTGTGCGCAGTAGCCGCACGTGCATCAACAAAGTAGTGCCAAGCGTGCGCCTGTGTCATAAGTAAAGGGCCGGCTGGCTTGACCGTTAAGGGTGCTGTAACCCCCGAAAGTACACTCCAGTCCAAACCAAAAAAAAAATTATTTTCTGTGTTTGTGAATTGTGTGCGCAGTAGCCGCACGTGCATCAACAAAGTAGTGCCAAGCGTGCGCCTGTGTCATAAGTAAAGGGCTGGCTGGCTTGACCGTTAAGGGTGCTGTAACCCCCGAAAGTACACTCCAGTCCAAACCAAAAAAAAAATTATTTTCTGTGTTTGTGAATTGTGTGCGCAGTAGCCGCACGTGCATCAACAAAGTAGTGCCAAGCGTGCGCCTGTGTCATAAGTAAAGGGCCGGCTGGCTTGACCGTTAAGGGTGCTGTAACCCCCGAAAGTACACTCCAGTCCAAACCAAAAAAAAAATTATTTTCTGTGTTTGTGAATTGTGTGCGCAGTAGCCGCACGTGCATCAACAAAGTAGTGCCAAGCGTGCGCCTGTGTCATAAGTAAAGGGCCGGCTGGCTTGACCGTTAAAGGGTGCTGTAACCCCCGAAAGTACACTCCAGTCCAAACCAAAAAAAAATTATTTTCTGTGTTTGTGAATTGTGTGCGCAGTAGCCGCACGTGCATCAACAAAGTAGTGCCAAGCGTGCGCCTGTGTCATAAGTAAAGGGCTGGCTGGCTTGACCGTTAAAGGGTGCTGTAACCCCCAAAGTACACTCCAGTCCAAACCAAAAAAAAATTATTTTCTGTGTTTGTGAATTGTGTGCGCAGTAGCCGCACGTGCATCAACAAAGTAGTGCCAAGCGTGCGCCTGTGTCATAAGTAAAGGGCCGGCTGGCTTGACCGTTAAAGGGTGCTGTAACCCCCGAAAGTACACTCCAGTCCAAACCAAAAAAAAATTATTTTCTGTGTTTGTGAATTGTGTGCGCAGTAGCCGCACGTGCATCAACAAAGTAGTGCCAAGCGTGCGCCTGTGTCATAAGTAAAGGGCCGGCTGGCTTGACCGTTAAAGGGTGCTGTAACCCCCGAAAGTACACTCCAGTCCAAACCCAAAAAAAATTATTTTCTGTGTTTGTGAATTGTGTGCGCAGTAGCCGCATGTGCATCAACAAAGTAGTGCCAAGCGTGCGCCTGTGTCATAAGTAAAGGGCCGGCTGGCTTGACCGTTAAAGGGTGCTGTAACCCCCAAAGTACACTCCAGTCCAAACCAAAAAAAAAATTATTTTCTGTGTTTGTGAATTGTGTGCGCAGTAGCCGCACGTGCATCAACAAAGTAGTGCCAAGCGTGCGCCTGTGTCATAAGTAAAGGGCCAGCTGGCTTGACCGTTAAAGGGTGCTGTAACCCCCGAAAGTACACTCCAGTCCAAACCAAAAAAAAATTATTTTCTGTGTTTGTGAATTGTGTGCGCAGTAGCCGCACGTGCATCAACAAAGTAGTGCCAAGCGTGCGCCTGTGTCATAAGTAAAGGGCCGGCTGGCTTGACCGTTAAGGGTGCTGTAACCCCCGAGAGTACACTCCAGTCCAAACCAAAAAAAAAAATTATTTTCTGTGTTTGTGAATTGTGTGCGCAGTAGCCGTACGTGCATCAACAAAGTAGTGCCAAGCGTGCGCCTGTGTCATAAGTAAAGGGCCGGCTGGCTTGACCGTTAAAGGGTGCTGTAACCCCCGAAAGTACACTCCAGTCCAAACCAAAAAAAAATTATTTTCTGTGTTTGTGAATTGTGTGCGCAGTAGCCGCACGTGCATCAACAAAGTAGTGCCAAGCGTGCGCCTGTGTCATAAGTAAAGGGCCGGCTGGCTTGACCGTTAAGGGTGCTGTAACCCCCGAAAGTACACTCCAGTCCAAACCAAAAAAAAAATTATTTTCTGTGTTTGTGAATTGTGTGCGCAGTAGCCGCACGTGCATCAACAAAGTAGTGCCAAGCGTGCGCCTGTGTCATAAGTAAAGGGCCGGCTGGCTTGACCGTTAAAGGGTGCTGTAACCCCCAAAGTACACTCCAGTCCAAACCAAAAAAAAATTATTTTCTGTGTTTGTGAATTGTGTGCGCAGTAGCCGCACGTGCATCAACAAAGTAGTGCCAAGCGTGCGCCTGTGTCATAAGTAAAGGGCCGGCTGGCTTGACCGTTAAGGGTGCTGTAACCCCCGAAAGTATACTCCAGTCCAAACTAAAAAAAAAATTATTTTCTGTGTTTGTGAATTGTGTGCGCAGTAGCCGCACGTGCATCAACAAAGTAGTGCCAAGCGTGCGCCTGTGTCATAAGTAAAGGGCCGGCTGGCTTGACCGTTAAAGGGTGCTGTAACCCCCGAAAGTACACTCCAGTCCAAACCAAAAAAAAATTATTTTCTGTGTTTGTGAATTGTGTGCGCAGTAGCCGCACGTGCATCAACAAAGTAGTGCCAAGCATGCGCCTGTGTCATAAGTAAAGGGCCGGCTGGCTTTACCGTTAAGGGTGCTGTAACCCCCGAGAGTACACTCCAGTCCAAACCAAAAAAAAAAATTATTTTCTGTGTTTGTGAATTGTGTGCGCAGTAGCCGTACGTGCATCAACAAAGTAGTGCCAAGCGTGCGCCTGTGTCATAAGTAAAGGGCCGGCTGGCTTGACCGTTAAAGGGTGCTGTAACCCCCGAAAGTACACTCCAGTCCAAACCAAAAAAAAATTATTTTCTGTGTTTGTGAATTGTGTGCGCAGTAGCCGCACGTGCATCAACAAAGTAGTGCCAAGCGTGCGCCTGTGTCATAAGTAAAGGGCCGGCTGGCTTGACCGTTAAGGGTGCTGTAACCCCCGAAAGTACACTCCAGTCCAAACCAAAAAAAAAATTATTTTCTGTGTTTGTGAATTGTGTGCGCAGTAGCCGCACGTGCATCAACAAAGTAGTGCCAAGCGTGCACCTGTGTCATAAGTAAAGGGCCGGCTGGCTTGACCGTTAAGGGTGCTGTAACCCCCGAAAGTACACTCCAGTCCAAACCAAAAAAAAAATTATTTTCTGTGTTTGTGAATTGTGTGCGCAGTAGCCGCACGTGCATCAACAAAGTAGTGCCAAGCGTGCGCCTGTGTCATAAGTAAAGGGCCGGCTGGCTTGACCGTTAAGGGTGCTGTAACCCCCGAAAGTACACTCCAGTCCAAACCAAAAAAAAAATTATTTTCTGTGTTTGTGAATTGTGTGCGCAGTAGCCGCACGTGCATCAACAAAGTAGTGCCAAGCGTGCGCCTGTGTCATAAGTAAAGGGCCAGCTGGCTTGACCGTTAAGGGTGCTGTAACCCCCGAAAGTACACTCCAGTCCAAACCAAAAAAAAAATTATTTTCTGTGTTTGTGAATTGTGTGCGCAGTAGCCGCACGTGCATCAACAAAGTAGTGCCAAGCGTGCGCCTGTGTCATAAGTAAAGGGCCGGCTGGCTTGACCGTTAAGGGTGCTGTAACCCCCGAAAGTACACTCCAGTCCAAACCAAAAAAAAAATTATTTTCTGTGTTTGTGAATTGTGTGCTCAGTAGCCGCACGTGCATCAACAAAGTAGTGCCAAGCGTGCGCCTGTGTCATAAGTAAAGGGCCGGCTGGCTTGACCGTTAAAGGGTGCTGTAACCCCCGAAAGTACACTCCAGTCCAAACCAAAAAAAAATTATTTTCTGTGTTTGTGAATTGTGTGCGCAGTAGCTGCACGTGCATCAACAAAGTAGTGCCAAGCGTGCGCCTGTGTCATAAGTAAAGGGCCGGCTGGCTTGACCGTTAAGGGTGCTGTAACCCCCGAGAGTACACTCCAGTCCAAACCAAAAAAAAAAATTATTTTCTGTGTTTGTGAATTGTGTGCGCAGTAGCCGTACGTGCATCAACAAAGTAGTGCCAAGCGTGCGCCTGTGTCATAAGTAAAGGGCCGGCTGGCTTGACCATTAAAGGGTGCTGTAACCCCCGAAAGTACACTCCAGTCCAAACCAAAAAAAAATTATTTTCTGTGTTTGTGAATTGTGTGCGCAGTAGCCGCACGTGCATCAACAAAGTAGTGCCAAGCGTGCGCCTGTGTCATAAGTAAAGGGCCGGCTGGCTTGACCGTTAAGGGTGCTGTAACCCCCGAGAGTACACTCCAGTCCAAACCAAAAAAAAAAATTATTTTCTGTGTTTGTGAATTGTGTGCGCAGTAGCCGTACGTGCATCAACAAAGTAGTGCCAAGCGTGCGCCTGTGTCATAAGTAAAGGGCCAGCTGGCTTGACCGTTAAAGGGTGCTGTAACCCCCGAAAGTACACTCCAGTCCAAACCAAAAAAAAAAATTATTTTCTGTGTTTGTGAATTGTGTGCGCAGTAGCCGTACGTGCATCAACAAAGTAGTGCCAAGCGTGCGCCTGTGTCATAAGTAAAGGGCCGGCTGGCTTGACCGTTAAGGGTGCTGTAACCCCCGAGAGTACACTCCAGTCCAAACCAAAAAAAAAAATTATTTTCTGTGTTTGTGAATTGTGTGCGCAGTAGCCGTACGTGCATCAACAAAGTAGTGCCAAGCATGCGCCTGTGTCATAAGTAAAGGGCCGGCTGGCTTGACCGTTAAAGGGTGCTGTAACCCCCGAAAGTACACTCCAGTCCAAACCAAAAAAAAATTATTTTCTGTGTTTGTGAATTGTGTGCGCAGTAGCCGTACGTGCATCAACAAAGTAGTGCCAAGCGTGCGCCTGTGTCATAAGTAAAGGGCCGGCTGGCTTGACCGTTAAAGGGTGCTGTAACCCCCGAAAGTACACTCCAGTCCAAACCAAAAAAAAATTATTTTCTGTGTTTGTGAATTGTGTGCGCAGTAGCCGCACGTGCATCAACAAAGTAGTGCCAAGCGTGCGCCTGTGTCATAAGTAAAGGGCCGGCTGGCTTGACCGTTAAGGGTGCTGTAACCCCCGAAAGTACACTCCAGTCCAAACCAAAAAAAAAAATATTTTCTGTGTTTGTGAATTGTGTGCGCAGTAGCCGCACGTGCATCAACAAAGTAGTGCCAAGCGTGCGCCTGTGTCATAAGTAAAGGGCCGGCTGGCTTGACCGTTAAAGGGTGCTGTAACCCCCGAAAGTACACTCCAGTCCAAACCAAAAAAAAATTATTTTCTGTGTTTGTGAATTGTGTGCGCAGTAGCCGCACGTGCATCAACAAAGTAGTGCCAAGCGTGCGCCTGTGTCATAAGTAAAGGGCCGGCTGGCTTGACCATTAAGGGTGCTGTAACCCCCGAGAGTACACTCCAGTCCAAACCAAAAAAAAAATTATTTTCTGTGTTTGTGAATTGTGTGCGCAGTAGCCGTACGTGCATCAACAAAGTAGTGCCAAGCGTGCGCCTGTGTCATAAGTAAAGGGCCGGCTGGCTTGACCGTTAAAGGGTGCTGTAACCCCCGAAAGTACACTCCAGTCCAAACCAAAAAAAAATTATTTTCTGTGTTTGTGAATTGTGTGCGCAGTAGCCGCACGTGCATCAACAAAGTAGTGCCAAGCGTGCGCCTGTGTCATAAGTAAAGGGCCGGCTGGCTTGACCGTTAAGGGTGCTGTAACCCCCGAAAGTACACTCCAGTCCAAACCAAAAAAAAAATTATTTTCTGTGTTTGTGAATTGTGTGCGCAGTAGCCGCACGTGCATCAACAAAGTAGTGCCAAGCGTGCGCCTGTGTCATAAGTAAAGGGCCGGCTGGCTTGACCGTTAAGGGTGCTGTAACCCCCGAAAGTACACTCCAGTCCAAACCAAAAAAAAAATTATTTTCTGTGTTTGTGAATTGTGTGCGCAGTAGCCGCACGTGCATCAACAAAGTAGTGCCAAGCGTGCGCCTGTGTCATAAGTAAAGGGCCGGCTGGCTTGACTGTTAAGGGTGCTGTAACCCCCGAAAGTACACTCCAGTCCAAACCAAAAAAAAAATTATTTTCTGTGTTTGTGAATTGTGTGCGCAGTAGCCGCACGTGCATCAACAAAGTAGTGCCAAGCGTGCGCCTGTGTCATAAGTAAAGGGCCGGCTGGCTTGACCGTTAAGGGTGCTGTAACCCCCGAATGTACACTCCAGTCCAAACCAAAAAAAAAATTATTTTCTGTGTTTGTGAATTGTGTGCGCAGTAGCCGCACGTGCATCAACAAAGTAGTGCCAAGTGTGCGCCTGTGTCATAAGTAAAGGGCCGGCTGGCTTGACCGTTAAAGGGTGCTGTAACCCCCAAAGTACACTCCAGTCCAAACCAAAAAAAAAATTATTTTCTGTGTTTGTGAATTGTGTGCGCAGTAGCCGCACGTGCATCAACAAAGTAGTGCCAAGCGTGCGCCTGTGTCATAAGTAAAGGGCCGGCTGGCTTGACCGTTAAAGGGTGCTGTAACCCCCGAAAGTACACTCCAGTCCAAACCCAAAAAAAATTATTTTCTGTGTTTGTGAATTGTGTGCGCAGTAGCCGCACGTGCATCAACAAAGTAGTGCCAAGCGTGCGCCTGTGTCATAAGTAAAGGGCCGGCTGGCTTGATCGTTAAAGGGTGCTGTAACCCCCAAAGTACACTCCAGTCCAAACCAAAAAAAAAATTATTTTCTGTGTTTAGCCGCACGTATATATCAAATCGATATAACATAAATGGAGGACCAAACTTTCTCCGATAAAAATAAAATAGAGAAAGATCAAGAACCACTTCCTCCTAGTGCTGAAGCTGCTGCCACTAGTCATGACATAGACGATAACATGCCATCAACGTCGTCTGCCAAGGCCGATGCCCAATGTCATAGTAGAGGGCACATACAATCCCAAATGGCAAAGTTCAGGAAAATGACCTTGAAAAAGACATTTAAATCAGCTGAAGAGAAAAGTAAACTTGCCAATATGCCATTTACGACACGGAGTGGCAAGGAACGGCTAAGGTCGATCCCTAGTATGTTCATGACTAGTGGTTCAGCTTCACATGACGATGGAAGCCCTCCTCCCACTAAAAAAATCAAAAGAGTTAAGCTGGCAAAAGCACAGCGAAGAACTGTGCTTTCTAAGAAGATATCACAAATCCCCAAGGAGAGTCCAAGTGTGGTTGTGGTTGCGATGCCTGACCTTCCCAGCACTGGACGGGAAGAGGTGGCTCTTTCCACCATTTGCACGCCCCCTGCAAGTGCTGAAAGGAGCACCCACAGTCCACTTGCTGATATGCAAATTGAAGATGTCACTGTTGAAGTACAACAGGATGAGGATACTGGTGTAGCTGGCGCTGAGGAGGAAGTTGGCGAGGAGGATTCTGATGGTGATGTGGTTTGTTTAAATCAGGCTCCGGGGGAGACAGTTGTTGTCCGTGGGATGAAAAAGCCCATCACGGTCATGCCTGGGCAGAAGACCAAACATTCCACCTCTTTGGTCTGGCAATATTTCTATCCAAATCCGGACAACAACTGTCTTGCCATATGTACCATATGTAAAGGTGAAATAAGTAGGGGTAGGGACGTCAACCACCTAGGAACATCCTCCCTTATACGGCACCTGCAGCGCGTTCATAAAAAGTTACTGTCAAGTTCAGAAACTTTGGCTAAGACCGTAAGCAGTCCAGGGACACCTAAATCCCGTTGTCCTGTTGTATCCAAGCGCCTGCAAACCACACCGTCAACTCCCTCCTCGTCAATTTCCTCCTTAGTCAGGATCGGAAGTAGTCCTGCAGGCCATGTCACTGGCATGACTGACTCTCCTATCCGGGATTCCTCTGGAGGATCCTGCATTGCTACGCCTACTGCTGCCGCTGCTGCTGTTGCTGCTGCTGGGAGTCGTTCATCATCCCAGAGAGGAAGTAGGAACACCACTACTTTTACTAAACAATTGACCCTCCAACAGTCCTTAGCGAGGAGGATGAAGTATGACAGCAGCCATCCTGAAGCAAAACGTATAACTGAGGCCTTGACTGCTATGTTGGTGTTAGACGTGCGTCCGGTATCCGCCATTAGTGCAGTGGGATTTAGACAATTGATGGAGGTAGTGTGTCCCCGGTTCCAAATCCCGTCTAGATTCCACTTCACTAGGCAGGCGATACCGAGACTGTACAGAAACGTCAGAAAAAGTGTCCTCAGTGTCCTGAAAAATGCCGTTGTACACAATGTCCACTTAACCACGGACATGTGGACAAGTGGAACAGGGCAGACTAAGGACTATATGACTGTGACAGCCCACTGGGTAGATGTATCACCTTACGCAGCAACAGCAGCAGCGTCACCAGTAGCAGCATCTCAGAAACGCCAGCTCGTTACAAGGCAGGCTACGCTGTATATCACCGGTTTCAGTAAGAGGCACACCGCCGACAACCTCTTAGAGAAACTGAGGGAAATCATCGCCCAGTGGCTTACCCCACTTAGACTCTCCTGGGGATTTGTGATATCTGACAACGCCACCAATATTGTGCGGGCATTACATCTGGGCAAATTCCAGCACGTCCCATGTTTTGCTCACACAATAAACTTGGTGGTGCAGAATTTTCTGAAAAGCGACAGGGGCGTGCATAAGACGCTTTGGGTGGCCCGAAAAATTTCTGGCCACTTTCGCCATTCAGCGACTGCGTGCCGAAGACTGGAGCGCCAGCAAACACTCTTGAACCTGCCCCGCCATCACCTGAAGCAAGAGGTTGTGACGCGGTGGAACTCAACCCTCTATATGCTTCAGAGGATGGAGGAGCAGCAAAAGGCCATACAAGCCTATACATCCACCTATGACATAGGCAAAGGAGGGGGTATGCACCTGACTCAAGCGCAGAGGAGAATGATTTCCGTGTTGTGCAAGGTTCTCCAGCCCTTCGAACTTGCCACACGTGAAGTCAGTTCAGACACAGCCAGCTTGAGTCAGGTCATTCCCCTCATCAGGCTTTTGCAGAAGCAGCTGGAGAAAGTGAAGGAGGAGCTAAGACGGAGCGATTCCGCTCGGCATGTGGGACTTGTGGATGAAGCCCTTCATTCGCTTTGCCAGGATTCCAGGGTGGTCAATCTGTTGAAATCAGACCACTACATTTTGGCCACCGTGCTTGATCCTAGGTTTAAAGCCTATGTGGTGTCTCTCTTTCCGGCCGACACAAGCCTGCAGAGGTGCAAAGACCTGCTGGTGAACACACTGTCAGCTGAAGCGGAACGTGACACGTCAACGGCTCCTTCTTCATTTTCTCCCGCAACTGGGGCTGCCAGGAAAAAACTTAGGTATCCTAAGCAACCCGCTGGCGGTGATGCAGGGCAGGCAGGACCAAGTTTGGACATCTGGTCCGGACTGAAGGACCTGGCAACAATTTCTGACATGTCTACTGTCACTGCATATGATACTGTCACCATTGACAGAATGGTGGAGGATTACATCGGTGACAGCATCCAAGTAGGCATGTCAGACAGTCCATACCTGTACTGGCAGGAAAAAGAGGCAATTTGGAGGCCCCTGTACAAGCTGGCTCTATTTTACCTGAGTTGCCCCCTCTCCAGTGTGTACTCCGAAAGAGTGTTTAGTGCAGCCGGGAACCTTGTCAGCGAAAGGCGTAGGAGGTTGCTTCCACAGAATGTGGAGAAGATGATGTTCATCAAAATGAATTATCAGCTCTTCCAGGGAGACCAGCCTCCAGAAGGTACAGAGGGACCTGTGGTGGTGGATTCAAGTGGGGACGAGTTAATACTTTGTGAGGATGAGGATGTACACACTGAAGAGGGTGAGGAATCGGTGGATGAGAAGGATGAGGATGACATCTTGCCTCCGTAGAGCCAGTTTGTGCAGGGACACATTAATTGCCAGCTTGTTTTGTGGGGGCCCAAACGAACCAATCATTTCAGCCACAGTTGTGTGGCAGACCCTGGCGCTGAAATGATTGATTTGTTAAAGTGTGCATGTCCTGTTTATACAACATAAGGGTGGGTGGGAGGGCCCAAGGACAATTCCATCTTGCACTTCTTTTTTTTCTTTGCATTATGTACAGTTTGGGGCCTAGTTTTTCTAACTGCCATCCTGTCTGCCACTGCAGTGTCACTCCTAGATGGGTCACGTGTTTGTGCCGCCCACTCGTGTCGCTTAGCATAGTCATCCAGCTACCTCGGTGCAACCTTTTGGACATGAAAACACTATTGTGAGGTGTGAGGTGTTCAGAATAGACTGGAAATGAGTGGAAATTAAGGTTATTGAGGTTAATAATAGCATAGGAGCAGAGAAACCAACAAATTCTGTGATTTTAGCTGTTTTTATGCTTTTTAAAAAAAAAATACAGATCCAAAACACAAAACCCAGAACCCAAAACACGGAAGGGTGGTTTTGGCAAAACCAATCCAGATCCAAAACACGAAGAAAGATCCAGATCCAAAACCAAAACACAAAACACGAAAAGTGGCCGGTGCACACCCCTAATACATATACATATAGGGCCTGATTTAGGGTCAGATGTGTTTTGTGTACAGAACATAAACGCATTTTCTGTCACAAAAATTGTGGACTTGCATATGACACTGGTATCAGTCATACTTACCTACCCTAAGCTGTCTCCCAAAAATGAGATGCCGCTTCCGGCCCCCCAGAAAGGCAGGCAAGTCTCCCGGCCCCAGTGACTCACCTGCGTGAACTCGGGGCTGATGACGCAGCGGGGGGCCGATGACGCGATTCGCACTGAATTGCATCATCATAGCCCCACCCCCTGCATCACAATGCCATTAATCTCGGCATTGTGAAGAGGGGCGGGGCCACGATGACGTGATCGCACTATCAATCCCTATGTAGGATATAGGAGCGTAGCTACTTATGACTTATCATTTTGGTACTTGTGAATCACTATTTCTCACCAGCGCTCTGTTACTTATTCTACTTAAACCATACGTGCCTACATTTGAAAACTAGCTTCAGGGAGAATATAGTTGGTAGCAGAATGCATCACATGGAGTGCTGTGCACTGTTGAGGGGTCATGTCATGCTCCACCCAAAGGAAAATCCGAATTCTGAACCGCAAAAAGATCAGAGCCGCAACCCGGATATACCCAGATCTCCTCAGGAGATTAGAATCACGACTCGGATTTACCCGGATTCATGAAATTTGGGTCGATTCGGATTTCTGGTGAATCGAACCGCACATCTCTAATTAATACTAACATTTCTGTCTGCCAGAGGCATTTTAAGAGAGGAGGGGACCCGTGTGCAGACTCAGTGTGAGCCACCTCCTTTCTCGTGCATTGCCATGGCAGGTGGTGTAGTAGTAGATCCTGGCTTAGTGCCAGAATCTACTGCACATGCGGCGGTCTCTGAGAAAATGGTGCCTGCACCGTTTTGGTGGATGTGCCTCTGTACCGAAGCTCCTTTGTATAATGCCCACATGAACCCTCGGGTTCATATAAGTATCTGTAAATCTGGCTCTGATACTAGCAAGTGCCTCCCCAGCCATTTACCTCACCGCACGTCACTGTTCTCCATAACTGGGGGTCCAACAAGGTGTTGCTTAGAGTCAACAGCAGAGGCTGCAGAGCCTGGGCATCAGTCATAGTGACAGCGGCAAATCACTGTCCTTGTCCAGAAACTCCTTCATGTGTCCCTTGGCTACAGTGAAGATTCCAAAGAATCTGGGTTTTGGACCTAGAATTCGGGGCAGTGGGAGATAAGAGCTTGAAATGGGACATTGCCAGAGGATGCTGGAGGGTAGGCAACTAGGACTTAATCCATTGTTTTTAAAATCTTCTGCTGCCTAACATAATGCCTTATTCACTGAATTGAGACAAGCATTGGAAGATTTGAAACAGAGGTTCAATTGAAAGACACTGGTGAGCTATATTGGCATTTGTGTATAAAGGGGCCTATCCATTAGACAACTTTCTGAACGATCCGACCAAAACCTCCTGGTTTTGGTCGGAACGTTCAGAAAGTCGTCTAATGGATAGCCGGCAAGGACCAGCGATGCGCGTGCATGCTGGGTCCTTGCCAACACTGACTATCTGTGGACAATCGTCAGGTTCCACATGTTCACAGATAGGAGTTCGTTCTCCTGCACTGAATGACGTTCAATGAACACCGTTCAGTGCGGGCACCACACCAAGCGACCTGAAGGACTGAACGGTAGACGTTCAGTTTTTCAGGTCACCTAATGGATAGGCCCATTTAATAAGCACCTTTATTTTCAATCATAAATCAGTAAAAATCAGTTGAACTGTTATGCATTACAAAAGCTTTATTTAAAGAATAAAGAATTATTTTTAATGCTTTTGTTCTGGTAACTTCATCTAAGGATGACATTACTAGAACAGGGAGTTCCGCCTTAATGCTTGATTATTATGCTCACCCTACATCCCAAAGTGTGTGATGCCAAAACAAATGTTTTTGCTGAATACAATACTAATTTCTCTAGCAAAAATTATTTTCACCCATTGATAAATCAGTGCATGCTCTATACCTAAAGTCACTTATTAATAATGGGTCACTTTAATGGGCCAGCATTGTGTACTTACCTCCCAAGCTGCAGTTTACAAGCCAGCCCCTGTTGAGGCCCACAGCTGACATCGGTGCTAATGCAAGTTGAAGTCATCCAATCATCCATTATTGTGTGCATGGACTAGATGCATATTTTTGCCCATATGCAAAGTTGTATGCATCTTTATGAGAGGACTGTCCAAATCTGTATACATAGCAGTGACGTGCATTCAGGTGAGGCAGGTTTGCAGAGCCTTTCCTGTCATACTCAGATATACTTTTTTCTTATCATTTTTATAGTCAAAATTTTGAAGAAAATTTTTGTAAATATCTTCTTTGTAGCATTCTAATAATTTTTAAAGTCAAGACTTTGGAGTAAAAAGTCTATGGCAGGTGAGGTACTGCCTCCCCTGTCAATATTTTCTGCACAGCCCTGATCAAAACTCACCAAATTTCCAGCACTATATACTGCTGCATCTTTGTATAATGCCCACATGAACCCTCGGGTTCATATAGGTATGTTTAAATCTTGCTCTGATACTACCCAATGCCTCCCCAGCCATTTACCTGGCTGGGGAGGCACCGCACGTCACTGATACATAGGGCCCTATTTAGCAACGAGACATAACCCCTTTAGCACTTTTTAAAGGGGTTAATCCAAGCTTACAGCTGTCTGTCACTATATTGCTTACACCATCTGCAGATGGTGAGAGCGATACAGTCCCCATTGCGATCAATGGGGACCAGACAGCAGCCTTTCCGGTTTCAGTGAAGCTTTCCAGGAACTGCTGGATCCCTGTTGGGTGAAAATTTCATGTGCATGCACATTGCACAGCAACTTGTCGTTGGCAGCGATATGCTGCAAGCAACAGAGTGGAGGATGCCACTGATGTAGGAGATAGTCGCTGGACCTTGCTAGAGAGGTAAGTAATGCTGAATAACAGTGACATATTCGTTAGTATTAGAGATGAGGGGGTTCGGATCTCAGAGATCCGAACCCACCCAAACTTAGCGATCCGAACCGAGATTCGAGTCGACTCAGGTTTTCCTGCTTGACTCGGATCTCAAAACGAGGCAAAACGTCATCATCCTGCTATCGGATTCTTGTTGGTTTTGGATTGTATAAAAGGTCCCTCGAATGCCGCCATTTTCATTCCTGCTGTGGAGTGTGAAGAGGAAGGAGGGGGCCGTGGTTGCTGTGTACAGGGCCGTAGAGAGCCCGGCTGGGCCCCGGTAAAGGAGGGGGCATGGCCTAATTGCAGGAGGTGTAGCCATGCCTCCTCACTAAAAAATAAATAAACAAATCATGCTGTAAGCCCCCCCAGCCCAGTGTTAAGCGAGCCGCAAGCAGTCTCGCACTGCAGCCCAGCAGAAGCTGTGTGCTGAGCTGCTGTGAGGGAGGTGGGGGGGCAACGCCGAACCCGGGCCCAGATTGACCCCTCTAGTAAGCCCTGGCCCGGGTAAACTGTACCCGTTCCCATTCCCCCCCTCTCTCAGCGCCCATGGCTGTGAATAGGGGCTGGCTACTGTTGTCACTTGTCAGGGGCTGGCTGCTTAATGTCCACAGGGGCTGGCTGTTGTCCATAGGGGCTGACTGGCTGTTGTCCTGTCCATAGGGGCTGGCTGTTGTCCATAGGAGCTGGCTGGCTGTTGTCCTGTTCATAGGGGCTGTCTGGCTTTTGGCCATAGGGGCTGGCTGGCTGTGCAGCCGTGCTGTCCAGGGGTGCTCTGTCCATCAGGGGTGCTCTTCACCCCCAGTGTGAAAAAAAAATAAAAATTTGTGTGTGTGCATTAGCTACACTTATAAGCAATGTAGCTGTGCAGGGGTGCTGCCTGTATCATTTATATTTTTTTCAGTGTGTGTGTGCGCGCTTTAGCCCCACTTATCACCAGTAACATAGCTGTAAAGGGGTGCTGCCTGGGGTGTTTATCAAGGGGCTGCTGCCTTGTTCACGGGTGCTCTCACCCCCAGAAGAAAATATTTTAAATCCAATTGATCAATGTGTTTTTTTTCTGTGTGTGCGTGCATTAGCCCCACTTATCACCAGCAACGTAGCTGTGCAGGGGTGCTGCCTGTGTTGTTATCAAGGGGCTGTTGCCTTATTCAGGGGTGCTCTCCCCCCCAAGTGCCAAAGAAAATTAATCCAATCAATCAATCAATGTGTTTTTTTTTTTTTGTGTGTGTATACGAATTAGCCCCACTTTTCACCAGCAACATACAGTAGCTGCACAGGGGTGCTGCCAGTTTTGTTTATCAAGGGGCTGCTGCCTCAGTCAGGGGTGCTCTTCCCTCCAAGTGACCCCCAAAAATGAAACCAATCAATCAATCAATGTGTTTTATTTTCTGTATGTGTGTACGCAATAGCCCCACTTTTCAGGGGTGCTGCCTGTGTCATTTATCAAGAGGCTGCTGCCTTGTTCAGGTGCTCTCCCTTCCAAGTGCCAAAAAAAATGTATTAATCAATCAATGTGTTTTTTTTCTATGTGTGTGTGCACATTAGGCACACTTATCACCGGCAATGTATCTCCGCAGGGGTGCTGCCTGTGTCATTTATCAAGAGGCTGCTGCCTCATTTGGGTGCTCTCCCTCCCAAGTGCCAAAAACTTTTTAATCAATCAATGTGTTTTTTTTCTGTGTGTGCGCGTTAGGCACACTTATCACCAGCAACGTAGCTGCACAGTGGTGCTGCCTGTGTCATTTATCAAGAGGCTGCTGCCTTGTTGGAGTGCTCTCCCTCCCAAGTGCCCCAAAAAATTTAATTAATCAATCAATGTGTTTTTTTTCTGTGTGCGCATTAGGCACACTAATCACCAGCAACATAGCTGTGCAGGGGTGCTGCCTGGGGTGTTTATCAAGGGGCTGCTGCCTTGTTCACGGGTGCTCTCCCCCCAAGAGAATTTTTTTTAAATCCAATTGATCAATGTGTTTTTTTTCTGTGTGTGCGTGCATTAGCCCCACTTATCACCAGCAACGTAGCTGTGCAGGGGTGCTGCCTGTGTTGTTATCAAGGGGCTGTTGCCTTATTCAGGGGTGCTCTCCCCCCCAAGTGCCAAAGAAAATGAATCCAATCAATCTATCAATGTGTTTTTTTTTCTTTGTGTGTATACGAATTAGCCCCACTTTTCACCAGCAACATACAGTAGCTGCGCAGGGGTGCTGCCTGTTTCGTTTATCAAGGGGCTGCTGCCTCAGTCAGGGGTGCTCTTCCCTCCAAGTGACCCCCAAAAATGAAACCAATCAATCAATCAATCAATGTGTTTTATTTTCTGTATGTGTGTACGCAATAGCCCCACTTTTCAGGGGTGCTGCCTGTGTCATTTATCAAGAGGCTGCTGCCTTGTTCAGGTGCTCTCCCTTCCAAGTGCCCAAAAAAATGTATTAATCAATCAATGTGTTTTTTTCTATGTGTGTGTGCGCATTAGGCACACTTATCACCGGCAATGTATCTCTGCAGCGGTGCTGCCTGTGTCATTTATCAAGAGGCTGCTGCCTCATTTGGGTGTTCTCCCTCCCAAGTGCCAAAAATGTTTAAATTAATCATTCAAATAATGTATTTTTTTTTCTGTGTGTGTTTGTGTGTGAGTTAGGCACACTTATCACCAGCAACGTAACTGCGCAGGGGTGCTGCCTGTGTTGTTTATCAAGGGGCTGTTGCCTTATTCAGGTGTGCTCTCCCCCCCAAGTGCCAAAGAAAATGAATCCAATCAATCAATCAACGTGTTTTTTTTTCTTTGTGTATACAAATTAGCCCCACTTTTCACCAGCAACATACAGTAGCTGCGAAGGGGTGCTGCCTGTTTTATTTATCAAGGGGCTGCTGCCTCAGTCAGGGGTGCTCTTCCCTCCAAGTGCCCCCAAAAATGAATCCAATCAATCAATGTGTTTTATTTTCTGTATATGTGTATGCAATAGCCCCACTTTTCGGGGGTGCTGCCTGTATCATTTATCAAGAGGCTGCTGCCTTGTTCAGGTGCTCTCCCTTCCAAGTGCCAAATTTTTTTTATTAATCAATCAATGTGTTTTTTTTCTATGTGTGTGCGTGCATTAGGCACACTTACCACTGGCAATGTATCTGCGCAGGGGTGCTGCCTGTGTCATTTATCAAGAGGCTGCTGCCTCATTTGGGTGCTCTCCCTCCCAAGTGCCAAAAACTTTTTAATCAATCAATGTATTTTTTTTTCTGTGTGTGCGCGTTAGGCACACTTATCACCAGCAACGTAGCTGCACAGTGGTGCTGCCTGTGTCATTTATCAAGAGGCTGCTGCCTTGTTCGGGTGCTCTCCCTCCCAAGTGCCAAAAAAAAAAATATATTAATTAATCAATTAATCAATCAATGAGTTTTTTTCTGTGTGTGTGCATGTTAGGTACACTTATCACCAGCAACATAGTTTATCAAGAGGCTACTGCCTCGTTCGGTTGTTCTCCCTCCCAAGTGCCAAAAATGTTTAAATTAATCATTCAAATAATGTATTTTTTTTTCTGTGTGTGTGTGAGTTAGGCACACTTATCACCAGCAACGTAACTGTGCAGGGGTGCTGCCTGTGTTGTTTATCAAGGGGCTGTTGCCTTATTCAGGGGTGCTCTCCCCCCAAGTGCCACAAAAAAATGAATCCAATCAATCAATCAATGTGTTTTTTTTCTGTGTGTGTGTGTGTGTGTGTGTGCGTTGGCCATGACATCACAAACACCCCAGCAGAGATTTGCATAAACATTTACAAAAGGTGAAAATAGAGGATATGGTTTAAAAAATAGAATAAACTAAAGCAACTAAAACTGCTTTCTCTGATTATAGTATCCCTACTCCCAGTCCCTACCCATGGACCCTCTATCTGAATTTCAGCGAGTCAGAGGGGCAACTCTATGCAACTGTATTCCAGAGTGCAGCTGCTCCTCCTGTAGCCCAGGTCAGAAGATATGTTGGGAGTGTGGTGATGATATGGACTAAAATGGAGCTCACATCCACTAAAGTGGACAATGAATCGACAATCTAAAAGGGAGTGCAGCTGTACTTTATACAGAACACAGGTTGGGATGACGATATAGGCTTGGGTGATGGTATAATCTGGGGTGTTGTATACATCATCTACTTCACACAATATTAGTTTATCCCCGCTGGAATCCACCATTACAGGTAGCTCTGTAATTTTTGCACGTAATTGACGGTAAAGGTCTTGTAGAATTTGTAGTTCATTTTGATGGACATCATCTTTTCCACATTTTGGGGAAGTAATCTCGGGCCGATCACTGACAAGGTTCCTGGCCGTGCTGAAAACTCTTTCTGAGTAAACACTGGAAGGTGGGCAGCTCAAGTAAAGCAAAGGCAGTTTGGTGTAAGTGCCTCCAAATTGCCTCTTTTCCCTGCCAGTAGCTATTTACATGTATCTCTTCAGATCTGTGTTCGTTGGGAAGAAAAAACAATGTCTTCATCCCTTCTGGGATGAAAATCCACTCCCAGCAGCAGGCATGGCGCTCAAGAATTCTCAAGAAAGACACAACATAAGACTTAAACCTTAAATCTTAAATGTTGCATTTGCTGCTCTGCTCTGCTTGTCCACAATATCTGCTCTGGTTAAGTGGACAGTGGGTACAACGGCAGTTTGAACTGAAGGCCAATAACTAACTATGTTTTTTTTTGCCTTGTGCTATCATGGCAGCTTTCAATTAAGGCTATAAAAAGCCTAGTTGGGTGTGTCTAACAGCTTGCCCCTGTATAGATGTGTCCCTCTGTATCTAGGAGGTGAGTACATTTAACTGCAATTTAATGATGTGCTGGGCATATATGCTAGTGTTAGGGACCTGCAGAAAAATGGGGTCCCTTGATGCTGGGCTGCAGGCTTAAATGCTTTGATCAAATCATGACAAAATTCCCTTTGTTTTATTTGCTGCACACACATAAATTTGCAGTATATTATTGTTAGCGCCGATAGCAAAAGTTTTTGTTTTGTATACATTTATGGCATTAATATTGCCATGCTGCAGTACCATGTATGATATGGGTAAAACCAAGCGTGGGCATATTTCTTTTCTGTTTTTTTTTTAAATTTTGCCTTGTGCTATCATAACAGCTTTCATTAAAGGCTATAAAAAGCCTAGTTGGGTGTGGCTAACATCCAGCCCCTGTATAGATGTGTCCCTCTGTATCTAGGAGGTGAGTACATTTAACTGCAATGTAATGATGTGCTGGGCATATATGCTAGTGTTAGGAACCTGCAGAAAAATGGGGTCCCCTGGTGCTGGGCTGCAGGCTTAAATGCTTTGATCAAATCATGACAAAATCCCCATTGTTTTATTTGCTGCACACACATAAATTTGCAGTATATTATTGTTAGCGCCGATAGCAAAAGTTTTTGTTTTGTATACATATATGGCATTAATATTGCCATGCTCCTGGTACCAAGTATGATATGGGTAAATTCAAGCGCGGGCATATTTCTTTTCTGTTATGTTTTTTTTTATGTCCTTATTATGAATTTTTTTTGTGTGCATGTTAGTCACACCTGTCATCGGCGTAGATGCGCAGGGGTGCTCTGCTGCTGTATGTCAAAGGGCTGCTGCCCAAAAAATAAATAAACAATATTTTTTGTATACGTGTTAGCCACACCTGTCATCAGCGTAGGTGCGTAGGGGCATATGCACATGCAGGGGGGGTTTCTGAGTACCCAGAACCCCCCTGCCAGCTGATCCATCGCCGCGCAGCTGAGTGTAATACCAGAGCTCAGGCAACTGTGCCGCGCGGCAGGTGCCTACTCTGTACTCACTGGCTGAATATAGCCAGACTGCCAGAAATGTCATTTGTTTACCTCCCGTGTCCTCGGCCGTGGCTTGCGGCCTGTCAGTAAGGACTGGGAGCTGAGGACACTACTAGGAGGAGCACTTCCTCTCCTCCGCCGCCCTTGCTGCCTCTATCAATGGCCTTACACTGTGAACTTGCGCGACGTGACGTGATGATGTCACGCCGCACACAATCTCTGTATGTGCCTGCCTGGGAAGTGTATGGAGCAGCAGCACCGAGGAGCAGCAGTGAGTGACAATGCAGCAGCTGCAGCATGCTGGACCAGGAGCATAACACCTCGGCCGAATCGTCAGCTGAGATACACACTTGGGTGAGGCCTCAGTTACTCTTGAAGACCAGGGTAGAGATGAGCTGTCTTTCCTGGACCCTGAAGGGGAGGCGAGGGTGCACTGGCTAAGCTATAAGGTAAGTTACAGTGACTGTCAAGTGTAGCTGCTGTTTGTGATTGGAATGGGGTCTGTGTTGCATTTAGTAAGGGTGGAAGGGTAATTGAATTTAGTAAGGGTAGAGGGGTCGGTCATTACATTTTTGTTTAAAAGTTAAATTTCAAAATATCATATTCAATAAGAGACACATAGAGGGCCCCATTTATCAGCTAAGGGAAACACCAGCAGCATTTTTCATTTAGTATCACTGTGATACAAATGAAATATCCACTGGTATTTACCAATACTCACCCCTCCGGTGAGTTCCAGCGAAGTCCTCCTCATCTGCGAGGTCCTCCGCTGGGCTGCTGTCCGCGATGGCCCGTCTGCACATGTGCATGACATGGGATCCCAGCAGTGCCTGGAAGGCTTCACTGAAGCTCTCCCCATCTGTTTTTACTGATAGATGTCTGTCTGTACCCCATCATAGGCTGAGTGGTATAATTTACTGTAGTGGTCCTAAGTCCTGTGTAAGATATATATATATATATATATATATATATATATATTTGTGGGTAGATGTTTTTTCATTGACTCAGTAACCAAGGATTTGGAAACCCCCCTTTCAAAATCCTGCGTTTGCCACTGAGGGGTGCTGTGCTGCTGTCTGTCAAGGGGCTATTGCCTCTTTCAGGGGTGCTCTTCACCCTCAGTGTAAAAAAAATAAAAATAAATTCTGTGTGCGTGTTAGCCTGCCACACCACCCGTGTTAAAATAAAAACTTTTTTTTGTGTGTGTGCGTGTTAGCCACATTTATCAGCAACGTAGGTGTGCAGGGGTGCTGTGCTGCCTGTGTCATTTATCAACAGGCTGCTGCCTCTTTTGGGTGCTCTCCCTCCCAAGTGGCAAAAAAATTAATCCAATCAATAAATCAACGTGTTTTTATATCTGTGTGTGTGTGTGCGCATTAGCCATGACATCACAAACGCTTCAGCTGAGATTTGCATAAACATTTTCAAAAGGTGAAAATAGAGGATATAATTTAAAAAATAGAATTAACTAAAGCAGCTAAAACTGTGTTCTCTGATTATAGTGTCCCTACTCCCAGTCCCTACCCATGGTCCCTCTACCTGAAGTAGTGAGTCAGAGGGGCAACTCCATGCAACTGTATTCCAGAGTGCAGCTGCTCCTCCTGTAGCCCAGGTCAGAAGATATGTTGGGAGTGTGGTGATGATATGGACTAAAATGGAGCTCACATCCACTAAAGTCGACAATGAATCCCCAATCTAAAAGGGAGCGCAGCTGTAATTTATACAGAACACAGGTTGGGATGACGATATAGGCTTAGGTGATGGTATAATCTGGGGTGTTGTATACATCATCTACTTCACACAATATTAATTTATCCCCGCTGGAATCCACTATTACAGGTGGCTCTGTAATTTTTGCACGTAATTGACGGTAAAGGTCTTTCTTGTAGAATTTGTAGTTCATTTTGATGGACATCATCTTTTCCACATTTTGGGGAAGTAGTCTCAGGCCGATCACTGACAAGGTTCCCGGCTGTGCTGAAAACTCTTTCTGAGTACACACTGGAAGGTGGGCAGATCAAGTAAAGCAAGTTTGGTGTAAGGGCCTCCAAATTGCCTCTTTTTCCTGCCAGTAGCTAATTACATGTATCTCTTTCTCTTCAGATCTGTGTCCATTGGGAAGAAAAAACAATGTCTTCATCCCTTCTGGCATGAAAATCCACTCCCAGCAGCAGGCATAGTGCTCAATAATTCTCAAGAAAGACACAACATAAGACTTAAACCTTAAATCTTTAATGTTGCATTTGCTCCTCTGTTCCACTTGTCCACAATATCTGCTCTGGTTAAGTGGACAGTGGGTTTAACGGCAGTTTGAACTCAAGTCCACTAACTATTTTTTTAATGTCCCTGTACAGGTTGGGAAATGCTTTTCTCGGAAGGTTTGCAAAGGATTATATAACAGTCAATTGTTTTTGGAAAGTACTTTTCCTGGTCCCCTTCCACTCCTAGCCGCAGAAGCAGGTGCAGGATTCTCAAGAAAGACACAAAATAATGCCTTAAGGGGTATTTTTAATTTACTAAAGTGAAAGTTTTTAGAAGAGAGTTTTAGAAGTGATGTAGCTTGCCCATAGAAAATAATCAGATTCTAGCTATTATCTTCTAGAAAGTGCTAAGTAAATGATGTTAAGTAGAATCTGATTGGATGCTATGGACAACATCACTTCTAAAATGCACTTGTAAAAACTCTCACTTTAGTAATTTAAATTTACCCCTAAATATCTTAATGCTGGTTAAGAGGCAGTTTGGAGGCCACTAACTATGTTTTTTTTAATGTCTCTGTACAGGTTTTTCATGTGGAAAGCACTATTAGAATTCTTCCTGGTCCCCTTCTGGAATGAGAAAATCCACTCCCAGCAGCAGCAGGCATGGTGCTCAAGGATTCTTCTAGGGGCAAAAACTGATGTGAATGAGTAAAATATATTTTTTAAATGCCTCCTCCCCTTCCCTTCTCCCTCATAAATTTACAAAATGTATTAAAAAAATTTAATTAAATTTACTACCAATCAACCCTTCCTGTCCCTGCCTTCAACTACATACATACTCCAACTCCCTCAGGCCTCTCTTGAAAAATAAAAACATTTGTTTCCTGATGTGCCATGTTGGAAGTTGAACTGCAACATGTTTGTGCCGCCCGCTGCTGCCGCTTAGCTTAGTCAGCCAGCTAGCTTGGTGCAAATTTTCGGCCTAAACTGGATGAAAACAATATAGTGAGCTATGAGGTGGTCAAAATTGTCTGGAAACTAGTGGAAATAAATGTTATTGAGGTTAAAAATACAGTAGGAACAAAAACAGGCCCATTTTATGTGATTTTAGCTGTTTTTGTAATTTTTTAAGAAAAAATACAGAACCAAAACCAAAAACAAAAAACAAAACACGGAAGGGAGGTTTTGGCAAAATCAATCCAGATCCAAAACCAGGGGAGATACAGATCCAAAACCAAAACACGGGGGTCGGCGCACATCCCTAGTTAGTATCAATGCAATGCTAAACTAAATACGCTGCTGGTGTTAAGGTACACTTGCACCAGAACAATCCTTGGTGCAAAATATATGTCTGAATATATGTACATTCACTCCTCCAGACAACTCTGCATAGCCTCCAACTTTTTATAATTAGATAATGTTAAAGGGAAGATGATTAATGATAATGACAGTGATATTGATAATAATATTCAAATTTAAAATGTTTTCCTTCTTGTCACTAAGCACCATGCACTATGAAACAATACATAAACGTATTAGGAAATTGTGTATTTTAGTAAATTTGTGTCACTTGCTTTCCTACTAAGCAAGTCGGAAGCAGCGGGAGAGCACACTGTAGCTCAGCAGAGTAAAAAGGAATCCGAGGTTTTGTGAACTGAAGACTGCAAAAACACAGACATGAACTCTGCTAAAGGTTTTGAGTTTCACTGAACCCTTTTCTAGCATGGTGTGTTTGTGTGCTCAACCATCCATGCCACCTTGCTGATTTTACTAATCTGCAATAGAAAATTCCAGTCCCAGATCTTAACTGTATTTAACGTCATTAGTAAACCATACTGCACTTAATATACATTGTCATGATTTGAATTCCTAGAGTCTAGAAAGAGATTAACTAAAACATCAAGTTTTGGATGTGGATGTTAATTACTGGTGTATGAAAATGTACATACAAAGCTTACATATTCTTGTGTTTGTATATTCTTACATAGTTGTTACTTTTGTCCCACAGTCTAAAAACATAGTGGTAGGTTAATTGGCTGCTTACAATATAGATATTGGGGGTATATTTTAGAGATGTGCGCCGACCCTCGTGGTTTGGTTATGGTTTTCGATCTGGATCTTGCTCTCCTGTCATGTGACAGCCCTCCATATTATCTCCGGTCTTGAAGCAGTGTCACAAGCACCAATAGTGTAGCCAAGGTGCGGTTACAAAATTCACACACTTGCAGTCGTGCGCACACCGAAAAAAAATATACAAAAGACACTATATTTATTTTTTGGGTACAGAACTTGGGCACAGAGCACAGATTGGTGATGACTGGAGTTGGGCAGCACTAGGTTGCGTTGCTGTATCTTGTGTGGCTAAGCCTAACACGCACACACACACACACACACACACACACACACACACACACACAGAAAATAAATAGACAAAAGACACTATTTTTTTTGGGGGGGGGGGTTTCAGGTCCAGAACTTGGGCCCACAGCACAGATTGATGACGACTGGGGTATATATATATAGTCAAAAAATGAGCTGTCTGTATATATATAAAGTAGCATGGGCCCAGCACTCAGATTCCAACACAATGTGGGTGCCTTCCGTAAAGGTATCAAAAGATAAGGTCATAAAGAAGCGGCGGCACTCGGCAAAAACAAGCACAATAAAGCAGGGTTAAATAGACCTCTGTATTCACTTCAACGTTTCAATCACCGAAGATTTTCATCAAGAAGTACAAGAGATAAATACAACACTTAACTATATTCACAAGAAACACCACGAGTGCGGCTGATCGCTGATCTTCGGTGATTGAAACGTTGAAGTGAATACAGAGGTCTATTTAACCCTCCTTTATTGTGCTTGTTTTTGCCGAGTGTTCTTTATGACCATATATATATATATATATATATATATATATATATATATATTTTTTTTTTGTTTAAGTCCAGAACTTGGGCCCAGATGTATCTGCAGTTCTGCACCAGCCCAGATGGACACAGCAGACAGCAAAGCACCAGCCCAGAATGGATCAGTAGCACCAACCCAGGACACAGCAGGCAGCACAGACAGCTCAGATGGATCAGCAACAGCCCAGGTGGACACAGCAGACAGCACCAGCCCAGAATGGAGCAGCAGTCACCAGCCCAGGACACAGCAGACAACACCAGTACCTCTCCCAGCCCTACACTACCCACCCTCCCTGTTCAGTCTCCACAGCTGGAGTGAAATGGCGTGTGTCGCGTGGTCCCTTATATACTACATTGATCATAGAGATGAAAGCTCGTGAACCGCAAGATTTCGTCTCTGGTTTTGCCTCGAGAAGGTATCTCATTAAATGATGTTCTCCTGATAGGACCAGACCTTAACAACAAACTTCTCTGGGTACTCATCCGCTTCTGAAAGGACTTTATTGCCTTCACTGCTGACATTCAACAAATGTTCCATTGCTTCCTCTTGAGGGAAAAAGACAGGAATTTATTTAGAATCCTTTGATTCAGAGACATTACAAAGTACCACATGAGGGTACACATCTTTGGTAACAGCCCTTTTCCTGCAGTTGTCATCTATGGACTCAGATGTTCAGCTCAAGAGGGTGAGCTAAAAAATGGTTTATCTGTTAGGCAACACATAGAAAAAGATTTCTATATGGATGACTGTATAAATCTTTGCTAACAGATGAAATCACAATGCCGGTAATCGCGGCATTGTAAAGCGGGGGTTGGGGTTACTAGGATGCATTCACATCATTACACCCTCAGACCTGCCCACCCCCACAGTGCTGCCTGCAGTGCCAAACTGTCTGAACTCTCCCGGAGGAGGCAGCCAAACAGTCAGCAAGTATGTGTTAGATGCTTATGTAGGTTTTCTTCTGACACACTATAATTGAAAAAATTTATTTTGTCGCTGCACCCTCTTACCTGTTCCATATGTAAATATTAATTATAAAAGAAAAAAAACAATATGTGTCCAGGAAAAATACCCATTAAACTGAGAGGTTGTATATGGAGTTGAAACCAATGTTACATAATTATTATTATTATTATTATTATTATTATTATTATTATTATTATTTTTATTATTTTAGTTTATTTGTAAAGTGCCATTACATTATGCAGCACTTCCAGAGACAATATTGAATCGTTCACAGTCCCCATCTCCATTTTTTATCCTGACACTAACACTAGGGGGCATATTTACTAAAAGTTGATGTCGGTCAATTTTTGGTTGATGTTGGGTCATTTTTTGGTCGATTCTTGGTCGATTTTGTGTTTCAGGGTCTAACTGACACATTTCCTAACATGATATTTGACATCTTTTTTTTTAAACAATGTAAAAAAATCATCTCTATACCTGCATACACATGGTACGATATCTATGAATGATAGCAATATCGTTCAATTATATATTATTCATATCGTTCATTTTTATGCAGTGAACGACCAATGATGCGCGTTCCACATGAACGATAATGATAGGCCAACTTGCATGAACTTGTCAACTTTGCCTCTGCAGAGATGTGGCAGGATGACTTAAGTGAAAGATATTTTTGAAAGATATCTTCAAAGATCTCTTGAAAGAAATCTTTGAAAGATAGCTTTCAAGTCGTTGGTGGTACAGATCGTACCGTGTGTATGCAGCTTAAGTGAATGTGTGCTTTAGACCCTGAAACACAAAAATAACCAAAAATCAATCCAACATCGAACAAAAATCATCCCAAATCGACATTCAGTAAATACACCCCTAAATCACACATTTACTAACAGATGATTTTTTACATTATTTAAATTTTTTTTTCAAAAATCACGTGTTAGTAAATGTGTGATTTAGACTCTGAAACACAAAAACCAACCAAAATCTACCTTTAGTAAATATACTGGAGATGTGCACTGACTCCTGTGTTTTTGTTTTGGCAAAATCATCCTGGAATATTATGGTTTTGGTAGAACCACCTTCAAGTGTTTTGGTCCAGGTTCACTTTTGTGTTTGAATTTCTTAGTTTACAAAAACAGCTAAAATCATGTAATTTGGACCTGTTAATATGCAATACAAAAGCTCAGATTCTAGATCCGATTTTATGAACTTACAGGAAAACCTGAGCTGGGACTCAGTTAGACCTGGATCCTGGAACCCCAAAGTTCAGATATGTTCAGTTTTCAGCTAAAGCGAACTGCTCATCTTTAATAATTGGAAAGATAGCATAACCACTCTTACTTTTAATAATCCAATCTAGATGTGAAGATCTTAAGAACAATCGTGTTTATTGTAATAATAGAAGATAATGGTAAAATTGTAAAACAAACAGTAGAAAGCAATTACATGATATAATGCAAAGCAAACATAAGACACAGTGGCGTCACAAGGAGGGTGCGGGGAGGGTGCGGGCCGCACCTGGGGGTCACCCACCGAGGAGTGACACCAAAGTGCAAACTCCTCCTTAGTGACAGGAGTCGGGTGCTGCACTGTACCATTATGTGCTGCACTAAGCTCCTGACACAGTGAGGAAGCCAGCACTGCACACAAAGTGGTCCCCAGGGGCAGTCCGCACCTCCGGGACCCCTGGAGTGATTACAATGGGGGTTCGGGCTGCAATGCCACGTCCCAACCCATGAGGCCATGTACCCTACCAGCAAGGCCAAGCCCCTACCCGCAAGATCACACCCCCTTTTTTGCCAACGCCCTCCCTGTACTTTTCACTGGGTGCACGGCGGGTAGGGACACCACTGATAAGTCAGAACATAACTAGCTGTCAGCAGTTCTGTGGTGGCAGATTTAGATGTAAATTCTTAACAGTGATGCTGTGCTGAGGGAAGGAATCTACATGCCTCTTTTTGCTGGGAATATGTGATAATCTAAGATGGACAAATCCTATTCTTTATCCAGGGTGCTTTGGGAAGCTCTCTACAGGAACCTGAAAGGTTCATTTTCAGCTGACACTAGGCCAGCCACTAGATGGACCTTACACAGAAATAAATGCATATAACAAACAATTATGCTGAAGGCATGGCATGTTTCATTTCTAATTAACACCACTCAACAAAATTTAAACACATCTCTGCATCTGAATATGTGTTTTCACCTAATTTAGGGATGCTGATTTCAGTGGCAACATCTGATTTTCGCTCTCAGGTCACATTTATTAGATACACACAAATAACAAATATGGTAATAGCAAGAAAATGTCAATTAATCTCTATAGAATTTAAATATTCTCATTATATTAATTTATACAATACTAATAAGACTACAGAAATGCTAAAAACTGCAGAAACTAAACTTCAGAAACTGTTAACAATCCAAATTAGCATTAATGTAATTGTTAATAAAAGATACAATTTAAAGTAATTTTGCTTTAGGGAAATAGGATGTTTACGCTTTCCATTTGTACAGTGTCTCATTAGTCTCTCTATAAAGAAACTAGCATTATTCCCCGACCTTTGGTAGTGAAGCTCCATTGTCAGAATGTCTTGGTGAAAATGTTTCCCTATGTTTATCACTTGCACTACCCAGGACCAGTACATGGAGGAGAATGAGGAAGATGAGGAGGGGGATTCTGATGACATCGAGGATGATGAGTCTGGGCAGGATGCACGCCCCATAGCACAGGCAGAAGGGAGTCTTGCTGAGCACTTACTATGATTAAATACTTTAATTTTCAAAATTAACTTTTTCAAAATATCTCAAAAACCTTATGTGATATGAAATTTCTGAAGTTATATAAGGGATTATATGCACAAAATGACATGAATATTGATATATACCATGTCATATGCAAAGTAGTGTAATCAACATAATAATATTTATTATTATTAACAGTTTCTTATATAGTGCAGCATATTCTGTTGCACTTTACAATTGGAAACTACATTAAACAAACAAAACTGGGTAATAACAGACAGACATAGAGGTAAGAGGGCCCTGCGCGCAAGTTTACAATCTATGGGGAATAGGCATTGATACACAAAGATGGGTACTACATATTGCATATTGGTCCAGTAAGTTTGCAGAGGTTCTTGGTGGGCTGTACGATGCAGTCACACAGGAATGTTGGCCTAGGGTTAGAAGGATATGAAAGTGAAGAAAGAAAATACAGTATGTGAGGTTATGTGTGGACTGTAAGAAGGGATGAAATTAGCTACATTGTAGCCTATGTGCACATCATTTTTTGATTGACAATGGGGTGGATGAATTTACCAGTGATTAGCAAGCAAAACCTGTTTTTGTGGAAATCCTTGTGTTGCATAAATACAAAATGATATCACAACACATGTATTTGTACATCTATATACAGCTAATGGTGCAAATGACATATAAAGAAAAGTGCGTTTTGTCAGTCAGTGTATTGTAACAAAAAAACCCTTTCTTTGAAATCACAATGGATTGTAGGCAATGCCAGTATTGACAAGTACCAAAAAATGCATATTGGGCCAATCAGTAGCTCACAAAACAAAATTCATCAGCTGTGATTGTAATGAATTGCATATGTATTTATACTTAGGAGGAAATGTATTAAAACTTTCTAAAGAATTGAGAAGTTGACAAATAGAAACGTTGCAATCAGCGGCAAGCTAAATTGATCCAGTTCATTCTAAAATATGATAGGTAGAGGCAGATTGGCTGCTATGGTCAACTTCTGCTTGTCCACTTCTCCACTCTTTAGAAGGTATGATACATCTCTCCCTTAGATAGGTATGTAACTATTAAGGAATGAATCAAACAAGTTGTGTTTTACTCCTCTAAGTGCATTTAAAGATATTATAGCATTGATAGATAGCACATATTAGTCAATGCTGTGACAAATAAACGCTAGGTGGTATTAATATGCAATATGGTTTCACTTTACACAAGTGATCTTGCCCTTGTGAGCTGGATTTTTCCAGACAGCAGCTCATGCAGAAGATCTACAGTTCACCTTATGCCACATAGTAGTGCCCCTTATACACATTATGCCACATTATGCCACACAGTAATACCCCTTATACACATTATGGCACACAGTAGTGCCCCTTATACACATTATTCCACACAGCAGTGTCGCTTATACACATTATGGCACACAGTAGTCCCCCTTAAACACATTATGCCACACAGTAGTGCACCTTATACACATTATAATACACAGTAGAGCTCCTTATACAGATTATGCCACACAGTAGAGCCCATTGTACACAATATGCCACTCAGCACAGCCCCTTATAACACAGTAGAGCCCCTGATACACATTATGCCACACAGTAATACCCCTGATACACAATTTGCCACACAGTAGGGTCCCCCTTACCTATCTGTTACTAAAGAGTGGACTTGGCCTAATGCCTAGCCACTCTCCAGGGGTTCAGGCTATTGTCTGCCTATCTTAGGGTACATAAAGTGACTTGGGCCTAATGCCCAGAGTCACTTTTACTTGTGGCAAGGGAAATCAGCCCACCAAACATGCCCCACAGGCCTGTGGTCTGATTGCACCCACAGTCCAAATGCCTGACACCTGCTGGTCTAGGGAGGTGGAGTGGTAAATTACCAGTGGCTACCGGTAAGTTAGGAGAGGCTGCACTCTCTGGTTCTCATATTCTTTCTTCTGTCGCTGACCCGTGCTGGCCAGTGGTGCCATCTTTTGGCCCATTCTGCGGCCTCCGGAGCTCTTCAAGCAAAGTCCTCTTCTATTGACCACAAACGCCATACTGAAGGCTCCGCTCAGTGCCTAAGGAGTTAAGGTGATTAGCTCACCACAGCTGCTTCAAATTGGCTGCCAGTCCGCGAGACATGATTGGCTTACACCTGGCACCAAGTTCAAATAGCCCCTGCTGCCTATTAGCCGCTGGTCCGAGAGCCGTGATTGGCTCGTGGTCAGGGCCAAATTTAGTCTGGCACAGCACGTTCTTGCCTGGCACTTATTAAAATAATGATCAGGCAAGGACATCATCTCTCCAGCCCGGCTCCCTCCTGCAATGCTAACAACTGCTTATCGCATCATGCTGGCCCTGGTTGCTAACCAGTTTCCAAATGTGACTGCTAAGCAATTGGGTCCAACCCATTGCCAAGCCTGAATGGGGTCACATTCCATTTCAAGTGAGAGATGTGTTTAGTGGATGCTATAATGGTAAGGGGGCACTGTAATGTGGCATAATCTGAACTGGGCACTGTAATGTGTATATATATAATATATATAATTTATTTGTATTTTTTTTCACATTGAGAATTTAATATACAGAGTGGATACTTTAGTCTCCATACTGAAGCTAATGATACAATTTACATGTGCAAACTATAGAAAAAAATGCATAATGTAATCTTGTTTGACACATTGGCTTAATTTAGAGTTGTATATAAGTCCATTTGCACCAAGTAATAATGTGACTAACAAAAAATTTGTCACATTGTGGCATATGCACTAGATATGTGTTCTAATTCATCATCGGGTTTTAGTTTTGGTTTTGTCAAAGCCACCCTTAAGTATTTTGGTTTGGATTCTGTTTTCATTAAAAAAACAATGAAAATCGATTCAAAATTGATAGAAATTTGTTAGAAAATCAATAAAAAAACTATTTTGGACCTGTTTACATGCAATCTAAAACCAGAGTACGATTTTTAATTCCAAGTTCTGTGAACCGGGACTCAGTTTGAATCGGAACCCCAAAGTGATTCTGAACTAGGACTTGATTCAACTTGGAACCCCTAAGTTAGGGTTTGTTTAAATTTCATGAAAACTGAACCTCACAATATAGTTTTTTTTGTTCTTGGTGATAGCCGCCTGTAAGTTTAATACAGTAAGTACATGGAACCTTAAGACAACCACACACCCTTAAGATTCACCATTTAGGATAAGAATTTGCGCATATCCCATAGACACGGTGTCATTTTCTGTGCATCTTTTGCAATAGACAGCTCTCTAATGCTGCCCATCCACTTGTAGATGCGGGGACGACTGCACGATTACGACATCATAATTGTGCTGTCGTCCCCCTAGGGGTGAAGTGCATACACTGAACATTCAATCAGTCAGTGTATGCAGATCAATCATCCCCGAACATAGCAACCTATTGGCGGTTGTCAGGTTGACCGTCATGTTTGGTCGATGATAGATGTTAAAAACGACCAGCGGGCACGCGCTTTGCTGGTCATTTTTAACATTTTACTGCCTGATTTGCGGGCAATTACCAAGCGATTGAGCGATAACGATGGACGCTATCGCTCAATTGCTAGGTTTTGATCGCCTAGTGGATGAGCAGCATAAGATAAATTTCAAATTCTAAATACCACCATAGAAACTTAAGTTGCATAATTGCACATATGTTTGCATATGTGTAACAGCTGTTAATTTCACATCCAGCTCTAAATTAGGCTGTTTGGTATGATGTCTGAGGGCATCATATCAGTACAGATGCTCTGTTTGTTCTGTTCAAAAGCTATTGGTTTAGCAATGCCAATCAATAAGCCTTGTTAGTTGTTACTGTTTTGGATGTAGCTGTTTTATAACAGAGTGATCAGTAAAACATCATTCTTCCCCCTGAGTTAAGTGCTTTGGAAATAAGGAATGAAAATGTAAATCTATAGAGAGCTCTATCCTAAGGGAGCAAATCAGTTCTCAGCGATGTACACAAATGTGCACTTTGTTGAGAATTACAGAGAAGCAACATTTATAAGCTGTAAAGGAAAATGTTTAATTTATGTGGCCACGAGTTGCTGGTAGATGGTATGAACGTTGGCCATTGCCAACAATTGAATTGCCCCATTGGGGTCTATCCTCAGCTTTAATACCCTCAATTTATAACAACATAGCATAGCAGGAACAATGATTAAAACCCCAATGCAAACGGGCAGGTAAATAAGGTTCTTTGTTCTGTTGTTGGATAGCAGCATGCATGACTAGAACGTCTTGGGTCCATTTATGTTATGTTTAGTTAATAGGGAATGAAATAGAAAAGTCAAAAATGCAGGGGAATACATATGTGCATGTATCTAGTGAAAAACATGAAATTGTCTGAGATTGGTAGACATTTAAAGAAATGTCTTTAGTGTTGTGCATATTGAATAGTATATATTGAATAGTCTATGACCTTTGATATTATTATGCACATACATAGACAGAACACTTGACTGCATCTTCACTATTTCCCAGCTGACAGAGTTCTTTAATCCCATCCTCATTACTTAACTATGAAGGTTAGGTGTCCAAACTTAATATGGAAATGTCTTAGTTATTGTTTTTAAGGGGTGTATTTATAAGATAGACAAGACATTCACAGTTGTAGTGAGTTTTTTCTTTGTCTTACGTGTAAGAAAGTCTGTGTTTTTCTTTCTTCTCTATGTGGGTGGAATTCCACATTAAAAACACAAAAACAATGGGTTTAATGTCAAACAGAAGCCTCATCACAGTGGCTCCAATGTTTCTAAATCCGTCTTGCAAGCAAATCATAAACTATTTATGACTCACGTACTGTAGGCACAACTGTCCTAATTATACAATGTTTTTGCTCAAAAGGATTTGATGAAAGAATATTTATTACAGCCCTGCTCTGGCTTAACTTTTTGATACACTGTAAAGTTCTCCTAAAATAAAAGTTGACCTGCCATCTTTAGATATAATTTTATGATAATAAGAAAATTAGCTAATAACTACATACAGGAACATACCATATTTTTATCCAGTGAATATAATACCTAGTTATTTGTCTTGTTATGAGACTTCTTCTGTCCCTTTTTGTTCCCAAAATTCAGTGCCATCCAAAGCAGATTAAAAAATTAATATGTTTGCAATAGGTTATTTAAAAAATAATTAGTAGCATGTCTTACATTTTTCATTCAAAGAAAGCATAAAGGTGACTTTAATAAAAAAAACAAAAAAACAAAACAAGACAAAAAAAGAAACAAAAACAAATCAAGAGCACATTATTGATCTACAGAATGTAACAAAAGTAGTACAAGATTTACACATAACTTATTTTGGGGGGCCTAAAGACTTTTTGCTTACAATCTTCTAAAAACTAATTTTTTCAAGTATCTCTTAGATGTATTAATAGGGCATGGCAGCAGACATCTCTGATATCTCTTGCGGTCCCTCTAGTTTTGGTTGCCGGAGCAGTCACTATAGGTTTCTATGGGTACTGCAATATTGCTGAAAGACCTGGCTTTTCAGAGATAGGGTACTTTTGATAGCATTAAGTATTTTAGTTTATATGCTAGAAGTTTGCACCTTTTTTTGAACCTTAAATTCACTTTCCATTAATGGTTATTTGTGCAGTAACTTAAAACTTAACTTAAAAGACTTTTTACACTTCGCAGAGATGGCCTAGTAATGGAGCCTGTGTCCCTGCAATTCTTTTTTAATTAATTGCCCAAATACATAATTCCCTATTGCCGTGATATGCGGTGAAGCACATGGAAATGAAAAATAAGTTTTTAAACAGTTTATGATTAACAATGATGAGCTTTCTGGAGGAAATTTTGTTTTCATTCTACTATGAAACTTTAGCTGATAGCTATACACAGGAGCCACCTCCTCCACTGTGACCAGCAGCAGTCGGTGGCCAATTACTGTGGTGCACCCCTTCTCCCCCCCAGGATTCACCACTGGCATAACAGCAAAGTACTATGCTGCAGCAAAACACTTTAATCTCATAAATAAAATATCTTCCTGTGATCGTGTGTTATCACCAGAGAACACACCTGCATTGCAGAAGTCATTGTAAAGTCCAAGAGTCTCGGGAAGACATCTCCCATTCTGGATTCAATAAACTCAGGGTAACGCTTATTTGAGAGAGGAGAGTCCCCTCATTCAAAAAATGTGCACTGTATAAATACTAGTGGAACTGACAGATGAGTGAGGGCACTTAGCGTGTACGAATTCCACCATCTTAGCACCTACACACTCAAAGAGCGGTACTGAGTATTGGGGGAGGGGGTACCCATGCCCAGGGCCATAGAGAGCCTAGTCATGAGAGGTGTGGCCACGCCCCCTTAGAAGAAAAACTTTTTTTGCGGTGCTGCTTGCTTGGGAGGGGGGCGCTGTGAGCCCGTTAGCCCGGCGCAAATCCAGGGGGGGCACAATCAGTGTGATCATTACCCACCCACAGGCAGAGCAGACTGTTGCTCAGCAGCAGCAGCAAGCAGTCTCCCACTGCAGCCCAGCACACAGCAGTGTGTGCTGGGCTACTGACAGGGAATCGGTATAAAATACAGACGGTTGAATAGCCGCCGGTTCTCATACTGACACTGGAAGCCCGAAGGGAGGACATCCCAAAAGTGGCTGGTAAGTACTCTAACCCTCCCCTCTCCCCCTTAACCCTCCCTTGGTGGTGCCTAACCCTAAAACTCCCGGGGTGGTGCCTAACCCTAAGTCCCCCCGTGGGTGCCTAAACCTATCACCCCCTTCTGGCACCCTAGTATATAGTAAAATTCCTGGTGATGTTATACTGTACCAATATAGCCGGTACAGTATATATATATATATATATATATATATGGAATTGTCAGGCACTTGAGGTGCGAAGTTGGCTAAAGTGAGGACATCTCTTACAGAGTAGGCACACTGTTGCACATACTGTAGTTTTGCAGAGCAGTGCAGAAGGAAATCTTCTTTATGGACAATTGCACTTAACTGAAATAAATAAGTGATGAGAGCAGATTTTATATAAAGGGCTGGATGGCCATTTCCATTCTGTATTTTTTGCCAATTTAATTGGCATCATTTAGGCTCATTTCCTGTTTTAGGAGGTATCTCCTGGGAGGTTGGTGCAGGCAAAAACTTGATAAGCTGTGGTGAATAGTAATAAAAATATACCAGAACAATACAAACTTGTTTTGCTGTGCACAAAAAGTATATTTCATTAAATGCCCTAGAGGCTAATGACTCTTAATGATAAACATGACAAAATGTAAACATAATATGAAATAACTACAGACAACAGTGTTCGTGTTTAAATGTCAATTATTTTTTTTACTATTTCAAATAAATTGTGTTAGGGAAAGGAAGGGTGGTGGCATAAAACTATTGCAACCAACTAAAACCAACTAAAACCAACTAAAACCAACTTACATATAGAAAAACATTAGCTGGAGTACAACCCTCCGTTGTCCTTAAACGTTCAAACTATTTGGTTAAATGATCACCATTACCCAGTAGTACAGGCAATAAAAACAATTTTTGGAGGAGAGTGTACCCACAATAAAAACACTTTATCAACAGCAAATTGCTATTCTTACCACTACCTAGGCAAAAAACAAAGAACAAAGAGACCTAACTGAAATCTGATCCTTGCTTATATAGCCAAAAATACCTCACCCCTAAACATACCAAAAATGCCATTGGCTGCCTAACTTATCAGTAAAACAATTTAAGAAACTTTAAAGAGATCTGAATACCACCCAATATAGATGGTCATTCACCAAAACCTTGGAGTTTGAGAGGCCCTCAGCCAACCATTACTCAAATGGTTCCAAAGGTAGTCAGCTGTTTTGTAGACTGAACCAATTTCATAAGAATGCAGCTTATTAATGCACTAGGAACCATTCACAACCCTGAGCACTGCCTTACATTTGATGCCCAATGGTTAAGAGCAAATCGATAGTATGGTGTCTTCTAAATATTGAATCAGTGCATAAACAACTTTGGCTAAATACGGTGTGGAAAACATTTGTCAGAAATTTGGAAAGAACTCATTCCTGGATCTATATGAAGGGCGAGTATATACCAAGTAGCGCTGTTTAGTGGACAATACACATAAAAGTCATTCAAATACACTTTTCAATATTGCTGTAGTATGTAGAGAAATATACACAAACACATTGCTACAATACATTTGCAATGTTTACATATTTGAAGTATAAAAGACAACTAAATAAGAAGTCAGAACAACAACAACATACTGTATGAAGGTGTGCATGTGGAAGAACTTGTTTCCATAAAATAATAATAACAATAGTTTAGAATATCTTCCATTATTCTTATGCATATTTATGTTTTTTTCTAATTTGTATTGTAGCACAATAACATGTCTGAGTCTTGGTAAAGAAAGAAATAACTTAGGTGTGTTTTGCTAAAACACTTCCTTTGTCTAGGTATGTCTAGTAAAAATACCCAGTCACATTTCAGTTTTCTGAAATGAATGTATAACAAAAGAATGTATAACATCTAAACATCACTCTAGATGCACTAGATGTAGTACATCGTTATAAACCTTGGATCACTCATGACATCCAATTTATCCACAATCTAATTTGGAGGCCACAACATATACCATAATGGTGTGCGTTCTCACTTTACTGCCCCCATGGCTTCATCAGGGAGCTGGTAGGATGTAGTAGAATACGGAAGGAAGACAAGTAGAAGTTTGTTGGAAATTCTTGTAGGTCCTTCAAGTAGCTTTATAATATGCACTCAAAGCTTTGGCTTTCCACTTCTCTGGGATTACTTACAAACAAGTATTACTGGGGGAGATGTATTAAACCTTAGAGATAGAGATAAAGTGCCCATATCAACCAATCAGTGTCAATCTGTCAATTTATAGACTATGCTAGATAAATGATAGCTACTGTAAAAACTAATTGCTATGGGGAACACCTCCCTTTTATCTCTCTTAAAGGTTGATACTTCATCCCACCGAGAGATAATAGAAACGTCGTAGAGGGAGTACAAGAAGCTCTATTAACACTTATTGATGTAGGGAAGTGATGTGTGAGACTGTGCTACACTATAAAGGAAGATAAATGAACTGAACACACAAAGATCAATTTCAGATGTGTCATAGTAAATCATTTTTGCTTAATGATATTAGTGGATGTAGGTAGACATTTATATGAACATTATATAGAAGATAAATCAATAAGAACATGATAGCAACATAATCTAATTACATAGAGAGTACTTTTATCGACATAGGCCCTGATTCAGAGCAGTTCGTTAACAGCAGTACGCTCATTGCGTTCCGATGTTGAGTAACCGCGCATGCGTCGGTGTAACACTGCGCATGTGCGTACGGCAGATTGCGAGCTTTTTTTTGTCTCGTTCGTCAAATAGCGTACAGGAAGTGACATGTCAAATGTGATTGACAGAACAGGGCGTTTTTGGGCGTTTACGGGGGTGGAGATGGAAAAATGCAGGCGTGGCGAGGCGTTTTTGGGGCGTACATACATTAGCAGATGCAAACGTCAAATGTGTTCGTACCAACTCATACGTCACTGGATGATCCTCTTTCCCTTCAAAATGCTCGCACAGCTTAGGGTCTGGATTACTCGACCACATTGGCGATGGCCTTCTCCTCCGTCTCGGCACTCCACGATGTTGCATCGATTAATCACGGCTTGCCAGAAAATCAATTAGTGTTGGATTGAAAACCGGCTTGGTATGTGTTTTGAAATCAGTTTTTTGGGTTAGCACAAAACCGTACGCAGGTGGAAATCATAGCTGCTAATGTCAGGATTACACAATCAATTTGCGTACATTTGTGGGGGTTTATTTTTGGGTTAATATTTGGTTTTTGGCCTATTGTAACAATAATGACATCATGTTTGTGTTTTTTTGGGCATTTTGCTTTTGCCTGGTGATTTTGCATCCTTATGTAAATTTTTAAACGTTCCTTAAAGAGCCCTTTTTTTTTCTCATGTAAAATGTTGGTTGTGCGCGTTTTTGCCTTGTGGGCCAGGATTAAATGTAAACCATTTTTACAATAATGTCAGAATACAAAGTCGTACATTTTTGGCAAATTTATTGCTATAAAAAAATCAATTTTATGTACATTTTTAACACAAACATTTTTTGCAGTGTTAATTCCAAACATTTTAATAATTGTGCAAACATAAAAGTTATGGAAACGTAAAGTTAAAAATTAAAAACAATTCACAAGAAAGGAGAGGGAAGTTTTGGCCAGAAAGGAATATGGGGCAAGCACAGAAGGAGTGTGGGAAAAGTAGCCAGTGCAGTCAACGTTTTTTCCCCCGTTTGGCAGGGGGAGGGTGGGCGCCAGACCGGGTCCGGGATGTCATCGGGCTGGCCTGTCCAGGGGCAGATGTTGTGGCCTCTGGACTAGGCACAGGGCTAGGCACATTTGGAGGATTGGCTGATGTTGTGCCAGAGGTGGAGGATCCTGATGTTCCGGCAGGAAGGGAGGTCGGCTCCACCATGTGCTGGCGAACGAGCTGCTCCAGGGCATTGGCGATGCGGATGTTGGCCCTGGTATTTTCCGCCAGGGCCTGACCAATGGTCACGTTGGCCACAGCATTTTGCTCCAGGGCCTCAGCCACCAGTACCAGACTGGTGTCCATCCTCTGCAGAATCTCCGTATGGAAATCCTATTTAAAATTGAGTTCTGTGAGGAGGGACACTGCCTGCGAGGGGGATTGCCCTGGACTGGCTTCTGCAGGGTCCTCAGCCGGATGTACTGGTTCCTCCTCTGCAGAGCCTGCAGAAATTCTGCGGCCAAGGCTCCCCTCTGGAGCTTACTCATCCGCCTGTGTCTCTGTTGGTAAAATGAGAAAAGAGTCACATTAGAATCTACATATTGGCACATTAACATTTCAGAGTTGGTGACATCACAATATTTACCTTGGACAACATGAGGAGCCGCAAAGTCTGGCATGTCCGTATCCATGTTGGACACGCCAAACACCTCCACAGCCTGCACACACCCCTGTGCCAGCTCTTCTAAATCATTAAACTCCAATGACACAGGGGTGGGACCCCCACCTGTCCCCCTTGCATGCCTAGCCCTGTCAGCCATTTTTTGTTTCAGGCGATATTTGAAGTCTTGCCATCTGTGGGTGAAAAAGTAGCCATTATTCATGCATTCTTTCCCCCAGTTTTTTTGGGTGATCAAGTTTTTACTTACCGCCGTTTGACATCCCGGGCTAGACGGACAAAATCACCCACCCTATTGACCGCAACGGCTACCTCCTCCCACATTCTCCACTTCTGGCTTGCACTCATATTCCTGTCTGCCTGTGGCAGGATGTCCACACACTTCTGAACCAAAATCTCCATCTCCTTTCTTGTGAATTGTGGCTGCCTTTTCTTTTTGCCAGCTTTGGCCGGAATACTGGGCCCAGCAGCCTCTTCCATGTCATCCTCCTCACCTATTTGTTTAAATGTTGAGAATTGTAAACTTCACAACTTGCACTATATTATGTTTCAAATTAATCATTGTTTCCAAATGCCTGAAATACTTACCGCCAGACTGTTGCCCATTGTTTCCCTGGTCTGTAGCCATGTCTTAGCTCAAAACAAGAAATACACCAGAACTTTTTGTTTGCCTCGTGACGTATTTATATATGCGTCCTTATTTTTCATCCGCATCATTGATTGTGCGTTCCTATGATCCCTCCTTAATTTGTGCGGGAAACTAAACACTATTTATGGCTTGGGGTGTCTCGAGTCGAGGTGGCGTTTGTTGATTGTTGGAGGTTACGCTGGTCGGAGTTGATTGTTGGCGGGTTTTGGAGTTGGTGTTGGTGGGAGTTGTTTTTTTTTGGCTAAATTTCTTTAATTTTTTTCCGTTCGCTTTTTTTCTGGTGGTTTTGTTTTTGGCGTTTCTTTATTTGGTAAGTTTTTGGCAGTCTAACTTTTGTTCAATTTGTGTCTCCTTCTTTTCCTGAATTTTTGAACGTTAATTTTTCGTAATTTCGTCTTTGTTAGGTTTTTTTTTGGCTCTGCCCCAACGACCTTTTGATCCGGAAACTTATATATTATCTATTGGTAAGTTTATTTTTTCACTTGGTTATTAAATGTTCATGTTTGTATTTTCGCAACTTTGTTTGACCTTACACTTGTAACCTTTGTTTTGATTAGTCCGAAATGATTCTAAAATTTCGTGTTTTTCTATCTGCGTATTTTTGTACTTGTATTTGCGAACTAATTAGCACATTTTTAACTGTTTCTATTGTGACTGGTATTTGCGAACTAATTAGCACATTTTTAACTGTTTCTATTGTGACTGGTATTTGCGAACTAATTAGCACATTTTTAACTGTTTCTATTGTGACTGGTATTTGCGAACTAATTAGCGCATTTTTAACTGTTTCTATTGTGACTGGTATTTGCGAACTAATTAGCGCATTTTTAACTGTTATTTAGACCCCTTAAATTGGTTGTGTTTTCTCTTTAGCATTTGTTGATTACATTTGGCCCCAATTTGAGGTATTCTGTGCAATGTCGTTTTGGTCTTTGGGCAAATGTGTGTTTTTCACCTTTTATGTTTTGTCTTGCACCCAATTTTGAAACAGAAATGCCCAGCATACATTTATGTATTTTTATATTGTGAATTTTTACAGTTTTCACGTATCATGACAATACCCCAGCATGTAAGCATAAATGGATGGTATCATCAAGCTAAGTAAAAATATATTTATTTGGGGGGTTAAAAAGCCTTACATTCAAATCTTGCCATTTCAGGTTGATCTGGGTCGGATTGTTCTGGCCATGCTCCCGGAAGCTGACCAACCTCAATCTCGTCCCAGGCGTAGGCATCGTAGGCGTGCAAGGCCCCAGATATTTCGAACACGTGTCACCCTTTTTGGAATGCCCGATGATGAGGTTTTAAGATGCTACCGTCTTCCTCCCAAAATCATCATAGACACTCTCTCATTAATAGAGAGTGATCTTGAGCGGCAAATTGACAGTCCTACAGCAATCCCATCACTTACGCAATTTATGGCGGTGTTACATTTCTGTGCCTCAGGATCATTTCAAACAACGGTGGGAATAGTGGCGGGCATCTCACAATCCTCCTTTTCCCGGATCCTGAGGGCAGTGATGGAGGCCCTTTTCAAGCACCTCCATCATTTTATTCAAATGCCTTTGGATATGGGTTCCCTTAGTGTGGCCAAGGCCAATTTTTACCAAATAGCTGGCTTCCCACACATCATAGGGGTTGTGGATGATACTCACATACCACTTCAGCCTCCAGCATGCCTGGAGGCCATATTTCGCAACTGTAAACACTATCACTCCCTGAATGTAATGGTGGTATGTGATGCCTCCCTCCAGATTTTGTCCCTGAATGCCAAATTACCAGGAAGTTCACATGACTCATTCGTCATCCGGCAATCAGGGATATGGCACAAATTAAACAACCTACAAGCTGGTGATGCGTGGCTTCTGGGTAAGTGGAGACCTTTAGTACATAACAATGTTAAGCTTGATACACAGTGATCCTGATGTTGTCACTTCTTTTTCACAGGAGACAGTGGCTACCCTTGCACGCCCTGGCTGCTCACTCCTTATTTGGCTCCCACACCAGGGCCACAAAGTAATTTTAATGCCGCACTTACAGCCACCAGGCAAGTGGTGGAGCGCTGTATCGGCCTTTTAAAAGGCCGATTCAGATGCCTCCACCGCTCTGGTGGCGAGCTCATGTATTTGCCGGATATGGTTTCGAAAATTGTGGTCCTGTGTGGGATATTTCACAACATCGCCATAAGGAGTGGTGTCCCAATGCAGCCAGAGGATGCCTTACCTGAGGCTCCCCCGAGGTTGGTCGAAGGTCAGTATGTGGGGGGCCATATGCGATGATGTGGTGGCCAGATATTTTAGGTAAATATTGGCAAAACAACAGTGTTTAGACACAATGTGGTATGGATTGTTTGAGAACATCTAATTATTGTTTTTTTTTTCTCCATCTTCTGTTTGTTTTCATAATCTTTGGGACTCCAACGATGACTACCTCCTGCTACCCTCAAAAAACCATCATGTGGAAACTTTGGGAATATATTATGGAACCCATATTGCAACGCAACATTTGTGGAATCATGTTGGCATGGTCCTTCGTCAACCAGTTCTTGATGTTTTGTGTGATTTTGTAAAGTTTTTTTGTATGTGTTGTATTTATGATTATCACTGTGTGTTTTGTTTGTGAGTGAACACTTGTTATTTTAGTAATAAATGTCTGGAGAGTGTAATTGTGTACCTTTTTTGGCCCATTACAAGCAAGTGTAACCAGGTTCACACACGTTACATTTGCATAAGGAGTAAGCCTGTAATGACGCAAGTTGAGCTAAAATGTAAGATGTTTTCTGGGTCCAAACCAACACCCAAAGGAATCCTGTACAATCAGTTGGCTTCGTAATATCAGCCTAAGCAGCTTACCCCCCAAATAGGAACCTGTAAAATGTAGGAATAGATAATTTGTACAACACCAAAAAAGGCCAATCAGATTGTTACTGTTAGGTGTTTCTTGTGCCTGTTTTCCTAAAAAATACAACACACAATCTTAGTGACAATAATTGCAAATCCTTGCTGGAAGAGTCTACTTATGTCAGTGTAAACAATCTCTGATTTGGACACAAGGAATGAGACAGAACGTTAACTTTAAAATATTACTTATTTATCTTTTGACCAAAAAAAAACTAAAACTGGTTCCTAAGGAGGACCGACATATGGTCAAGGACCACCAGCAGCCCGATGACGTGTTCCCGTATCCGCCCCACACAGCCGGCTAATTCAGCCATACGCCTCTGTTCCTCTGTGGGTTAGAAAAGTGTGGGGATTAATACATCAATAATGAAACCACATTAAAAAACAAGGCAAACCAAGCTACCAAAAAATGTCAATATTGTGGCCCAAAGCAGAATTACACCGAAAAAACCAAGCCCCCCAAAATGGTCTACCCCAAAATTACAAGTCCAAAAATCAGATTCAGACAGGTGTGATATGTGTATGGTGAAATCAGCAGTAACAGGTAAAGACAAAATGAAAACTCCCCAAAATGCGCAAAAAAACCAGAAAAAAAGGAACGACACATGATTACATCCAAACAGTTTTTGCCGAAAAATAAACCAAAAAAAAACCATACCGTTCAAAATAACGCCCGCTCCTGAAGCCACTCCCTCGTCCGCCTCGGAGGTGCCTCCATTCCCCAAAGAGCTGGGCGGGGTGATCTGGGAATCAGGGGAGGGGGTAGTTCGATGAGGGGTGGTTGGAGGAGAGGGGGAATAGGAATGGAGGGGAAGGAGCCCCGAAATATCCTCCACAGGGTCTGGGCAGGCTGGGGAGGAGGGGGAAATAGGGGAATTTGGGGGTGTGGAGGGTTGGCTTGGGGTTGGGGAGAGTGGGCGAGAGCGCCGTCTTGGATGGTGATGACGCCGTAGCCTTCGCTGTGCCCCTAAAAGATGTGAAACAAATTGTGGTTAGTTTCAACCAAAACCGAGTAAAACATTAATTTATGACAACACAAATCTGAAAACATGGCCATGCAGATATGAGTACAATGAATAAATAGAACATACATGAAAACATGGCCATGCAGATATGAGTACAATGAATAAATAGGACATACATGAAAACATGCACACGCAGTTAGGGCCACAAAGATAAATATGAAAACCACAGTCCCAAAAACTTACTTTCAGTGATCTGCATGCGAAAGCATGCCAGCAAGCGGGGCATCCGCCGTTGCAGGTCTGACCACCTGTGCTCCAGCTGGCCGATCTGGCGGCGTGAGCCGAAGGAACGCAGGCGGCCACGTACCTCTGCATATGCGGAACGCTTATTGCGATTTGTGATGGGTGGAGGCTGGCTGGTGATCCGCCTATCCATCACCTCGGTTAACACCAGCAGCTCGCGCCTGGTGAATGCCGAGGCTCTCATGATGGCAATGGTGTATTTGTTAAAAATCATTTTTAATAAAGACCTGAAAATAAATTTGATTGGCTAATGTATTTGGGTAATTAACAGGACCAATTCTATTGGTTAGCGTATGAGTCATGTGTTCGACAGGGCCAGAAATCTCTTGAGAGTTATGATAGGCTTGATGCAGTGACATGCGTAAGCAAATTTAAATAAAGAAATGAACCCAGGAAAATATGCGTGGTTAAAAAGAAATAAAACAATTGTTTAATTGGCTCTAACATGTATTTTGACAAAGAAAAGCGAATGTTTAAGCCGTACGTATTCTGCGGGTAAACACACACACGGACAAGATTAAAGTTTATTGCATTGTGAAAAAAAACAAAAAAAACAATTAAGCTAATTGATATATTGATTGGCATGATACGATTGAGGGAGGTAGGCAGAAAAAAGGAGCAGGTAATCGGAATCTGACAGTCCCACTTCCGGTTTGAACTTGTGCGTGCGTTCCCTTCAAGCCACTTCGGGGATGTACGTTCGCTATTTGGCACGCTCGTTAGTTAGAGGAGGGGTCGGTAGAGTTTGGGGAGGATGTTTGGCTGCGTTCGAAAATACGAGCGAGTGCTTGAGTTTACATATTTTTTTACGTACGCCGAACGTACGAACGGCCACTTGCGTCCGGGTCTGAATGAGGGCCATAGTCAGCCCAAAAGTTATTTATTTTTTACCATTTGGGCAATAGGTGGCAGTGTTCCATTCAGAGATATTTAATTATCTAATTGTTATGGCTGCCCCATAAATATTAATGTATACAGAGTTTGTATTTGATTTTCAGAATAATTTATGGCCATGTAGTCACATGTATGATTTTATTAAAATAATAATAATAATAATAATAATAATAATAATAATAATAATAATTTGTACTGCAATTTAGTCTAATTTTATTATAAAAGTGCATTGAATGTCAGTGATTTTCTTAACGATATACAGCTATATATGATCAGACTCACTTCTGACCACTCCTTCCTTTGTTCTTGCAAGTCAAAGAGGCTGTGAGGTAGGACGAAGTCACTCAGGGTTGAGCATGACTCCGGCATATGCGATTTACATATCATGCACACTTACATATCATGCACACTTACATATTATGCACACTTACAGTACATATTAGGTAGACTTACATATAATGCACACTTACATATCATGCACACTTACATATTATGCACACTTACAGTACATATTATGTAGACTTACATATAATGCACATTTACATATAATGCACACTTACATATCAAGCACACTAACATATCATGCACACTTACAGTAACTATTATGTACACTTACATATCATGCACACTTACATATTATGTACACTTAATGTACATATCATGCACACTTACATATCATGCACACTTACATATTATGCACACTTACATATCATGCACACTTACATATCATGCACACTTACATATTATGCACACTTACTGTACATATCATGCACACTTACATATTATGCACTCTCTTGGGAGTAGTGATTAGTGGATTTTCGAAACTGTTCTGTAAAATATTCACCTCCTTTCACTTTTTGGTACAGATTTTACACATTTCAGAATTTGACCTTCAGAGTCCTCCCCTTGTGACCTTTTCTAAAGGCAAACAGTAAGAGGATATGAGGTTACTAGATTATATCATTGAATTGGACAAATACTCTCCAAATACTTTATGAATTCAATTATTATGTACAATGCCTTACTAATAAAGGAAGATGATTTATTAAAGGCATACATTGTGGCCAGTTTAGTAAATGTATGTTTACTTGCAAAGTCAAATTAAAAATGGCAAAAAAAATAAATCCTTAAAAAAATCTAATTCCTAACCTATTTGGGTAATGAAGGTGAAAAAGTCAGCTATTAGCATATGAATTTACGACATGCATTTATAAGTCTTTCTCACTCTTTTGAGAACAAACATAAATACATCCTTAGAATAAAAGTTATGACTATTATTATTATTATTAATCTAGAGCAAGCTGTATTTAAGCTTTCTGTGGCATGCATGGGGTACAGTAGCAGCAGCGCTGCCTCATAGTGCGGACGGATGGCCTCCATTTCAACCATTGTTGTATTATTCTTATTATTTATATTTTTATTTATTTATTATTATTTTTTTATCTGTGCAGAGTTTTTATGTCCTGACCATGTGTGAGTAATACTGGACATACACTGTCAGACCAATCTTACCATCAGACAGAAAGACCAATTATCTGACATTGCCATATACTGTTACATAATTATTGGTCTATCTGTGTGATGGTAAGTATATTCAAGCACAAATTATCCCATCTGTTGGGCATGCTGAAAGAATTTTTATTGCGCTAATAATCTGGGTGTAAATAATAGGTCAATGACTGGACATGGTAGAAGATAGAATCAAGACACCAAATGTACAGCATATTAAGAAATCATTCTTTATAAAATATTAATCAAGTACAACAATATTGGTCTTCTGATCATCGTACTATGGGTCCCTAATTGGGAGTTACTATATAAGCAGCCCGTTCTTCAAACTCTACAGAACCCAGCGAGTGCTTCATTGTTATAAGACCTGGAGGTCACTATACCAGCAGCCTTTCTTTGTATTAGATGGAGGTTACTAAGCGCCTTTCCTCTTTATTACCTGGAGGTCGGAGAGGGTGGATTAAGACTTCAATAAGTGGATAATGGTCCGGTGAGATCTCCTTGTCTTTGGACAGATTGCATTATATTTATATGTGGTTCCTAGTAGGGAACTTTTTATATGCAACAGAAATATAGCAGTTTTGTTTTTTTTACTAATCAGGCTAGTCTGTATAGACTTCTTACAAAGAAGTATTTTTTAGTATATGTCTTATTGTAATATTGTTGTGCTTGATTAATACTTTATAAAGAATGATTTCTTAATATACATTTGATGTCTTGATTCTATCTTCTACCATGTCCAGTCATTGACCTATTATTTACACCTAGATTATTAGCACAACACCAATACCATTCTTTTCTGTTTGCGATTGCCATTGGTAATCTTATCTGGGTTTTCACAGACCCTGAGGTGTATGCAGCTGTTTCCTATAAATAGAGAATTTACAGTTTACATTAGCGCCAAGCTGTTTTAAGTTTTTGTCCCTGAAATAATTTTTATGCCAGACAGACCAAAATCAGGTGCTTGGCTTCAGCAATATACTGTGTAATTATCAGACAAATCAGCCAATTAGCTAATCAGGACTATAATTGGACAGTATATGGTCACCTTAAGTCTCCTCCAGTTGGCCTGGTTTCCTCCCACGGTTCAAACAGGACTAATTAAACATTCCCTGTAAGGTTCTGGATATTGTTGCCACTTTCTAAATACAGTTGAATAAATAAATATTAAATTTCCATACAAATTGTATATCCCAAATGACACAACGTATGCTGCCTTTAACCCTTGCCTTTTTATGCCCGTTTTATATGCAGGGCTGATCAATGAAAGAATAAATAATCATTGATGCAGAATAATTGATACATCTTACAAGAGTCCCTTTTTTTTACCAAGGAAAAACTTTTGGTTGCAGAGCTTGTTTTCACAATATTTAGACTTCTCTTTTAAATTACCTGAATTAAAGGAAGTGGAAACCCACAGCCATTCATTTCACACCATACCTTGAGACACCCTCTTCTGCTTGGTAATTCACGTTTCTCCTGAGTCCCTCATATTTAACATGAAATGTTATTTGCTATAACAATTTTAGCTTATGGGGCAGCCAAAAATGAGGAAGGATAGCTTTTATAACCTGAGCAATCATTTGGTTACATGGCTGTCTTGCATTATAATTTTGAAACAGTCTAATCATTGAATTAAACATATACTGGGTAACACCCAGGCCATTTTGAATGTGATGCATCCTGCCACTGATTGCATACCTAGCTAAAACCGCAAAGGACAGCTCTTCTGATAAGAGTTGTCCTTTGTGTTGTGAGAACCAGAGCCGGCCCTAGCCAATTTGGTGCCCTAGGCAAAATTTTGACTGGTGCCCCCTAACAGATAATCCCACCACCAATCTTAAGGCAGGTACACACCAGAAGATGTCTAGTGTGCCCAACCTCATCAGCGACTGGACCAAGTGGGGGAGCCGGCATCGACAAATGCAATAAACACTTGCAGATGCATTCCTCTCAGGGAAGTCTCCAAAAGGAAGCCCATAGGCATCTATTAAATGGTGTTGCCTATCTGGAATAAGCATCGTATCTTGATGCATATGGGGAATCCAGTCAATCCTTTGAAGATGGCATTTTTGGAGGTTTGACTGTAGAGGATAGTGCAGTCATGTAAGTATAAAATATTTGCCAAAACAGCAGACAAATAAATATGAAAACATGAAATAGGAATAACCATTAAGGGTTCACTTCATAGTTGTTAAACTCTTTGAGCATTGTTTTAAAAACTGTCTTATTTTTAAATAAGTTAACAACAATAACACTTTACCAAATGACATACAATACTAGTTAAACTCAAAGAACATTGCAAAGCAAATAGTAAGCTTAAAAGGCGAATGTATTGATAACTATTCAAAAGGAATATTAAATATGTAATAACTTTATTCAAAACAACTTTTTAAACTACTACAAACAAATTGGTCATTGATTTACTGAAAGGTGAACTACAGTTTTGATCTTGCCATCCTACGAGTAGGAGATTTATCCATCTCCATATATAATTTATGTCCTTGTAACTAGTCCTGACACAACGAACATTGCTGCAAAATGAAGCGTACTAATTCAAATTCGTTTCATTTCAGGTTTTTCTTTTTTTTGTAAAAGATACACTAAAATTCTACTAGCAATATAAGACGTAAAATGTGTTTTGAAAAAGTGTGTTCAATTTTTTTTGAATATATAGATTAATACCTTTTTTGGCATTTTTGAAAGACTTTTATATTTTTTGGTCTGTCTCAGTTATAATAACCTCCTAGAGAAACATTTAGACATGCAAAACAAACTACCTAAGAACTCCCAGCAAGACAAAGACAAAACATGAGAGACATTTCAAGAAATGTGTTTGAAATTTTGACAATAGAGATTAAGATTCAGACAGAACACTTTACAAAAAGGAAATAAATTACGCTACAAAAGGAATAACATGTAGCTATTGAGTGAGAATATTGGATCTATAGTGGGTTAGACTCCAGCTCAATCAACAAACTATTTCAAAATACACCTACCTACATTTTGTGGTGGTAATGATGCAGAAATTGTAATTATGATTGTACACCCACCCATTGATGCTGTGTGACTGGATAAAGCGAGGAATGCATTTTTTTAGAGAACGAGGAGTGGAGAAAGGTATTAACTGTGAGAAACAAAGCCTTACAGTAGACTTACTAAAGGCCAAAAAGGATGCTGTATTCAATGTACAGCATAGTGAAGGCTTTCATACATTTTGCCAACAATAAGACTGGAAGAAATTAGATAGTTTCAGCATTGTTACCATTTTTACAAGCTTGGTGGGAAATTACAGCAAGATCTGAGAGCCCATCCAGCAGAATGGATAATCCAGAGTCTTGATCACATATAATGTATGTTTCTATTATTTCCAAATGTCTTACTTAAAAAGGAAGCTGGTTATTGTTGTTTCATTTCTAAACCTAATTAATAGTAACATAGGGCCTGATCAGAGATAGACGCAATGTTGCATGTAGTGGAGCGATATGTTTGTCCATGCGCCAAAGCTGCACTGTGCACGTGCGATGAAGAATTAGCGACAGCGGTCACATGGAGGATTTCTTTGCAAAGTGAGTGAAAGAAGTCAGTATTTGGTAGAGGTAATGGGGGACGGGCTAGAAAAATGGGGCATGTCGGGACTGTTTTCTAGGCGTGCCAAAGTCAGCCACTGCAAATTAGCTTGGAGAGCTCTCAGCATCTTAGGATAGCCGCTCTGTCTTAGACAGCATAAACTTACTCAAAGGTTCTATGTTTCTGCTTTTGTACGTTAGCAGCGGATGTGAGATGCCGGCAGTTTGCGTCACTATGCATAAGACAGCGTCTGAGTCATTAACATATTTTTGCAATTGCATAGCGATCAAAATCGAATCTACGAATGCATTTCTGTACATCTCTGATTAAGGACCTGATTCAGACCAGCTCGCTAAGTTGCGCTCGCTCGCTCTGAGCGATTTTCGCCCATCTGCGTATGTTTATAATTCGCAGTGCGCGTGCACAAGCCAGTCTTTGCATTCTGATTTTGGTTGCTCGCAAGCCACTATCAGTTCGCTACTTTGAGTGACAGATAGTGCCGTTTGTGGGTGGTAACCGGGGAAGGTACTTGTGAACGGAGGAGTGGTGGAGCGAATGCAGGTGTGTCAGTCTGCCAAAACGCTGTTAAAAGGGCGTGCATAATTAACATAGTAGCGTCATTGTACACCTCACCTGCATGTATTTCAGCCCGCACTGATCGCAGTGCTTGCGGCGGGGAAAGGCAACCTCAAGGGCTGCGAGCAGCTCCGATGCTCCGATGTTACCGATTAATCTTACAATTCCTGGAGATGACGTGTGTTGCGAGTGGCAAGGGGGCATTTTTGAACACTAGTTAGCGCTCATTGCCGTAGCTCGCTAAGACATAGAGGGCATCCTTACGCGATGCAGTGCGAGCACTTAATTTAAATATCCAGCCCCTTTTTGCCAGCGAGCGACCGCATCTTACGAGCGGGTCTGAATGAGCTCCTAAGTCCCATAGTTGGAAAATGGTTGATATTTATCTTTCTGCAACCTTATGGTAGAAATAAAACACTAATGTTATTCTTGTCATGTATGTTGACAGTTGAATCCTGTTTACTGCAGGGGAGTTTGAAAAGTGATAGGCATTTAACAACTATTATTAACATCATGATCATCATCATTTATTTGTATGGTGCAGCAGATTCCGTAGCACCTGGCATAGATGTACACATATGATATAGACAAAATCAATAAACATAGTAGTAACATGTACTTGGGTACAGAAGAATAATAAATGTATGGACGTATTTAACAGAAATAAACATACTGCATATCATGCAGAAACCACTCTGTATAAGATACGAGAAGGACAAACAATCACAACAGAGGGGCTGATTCTGAGTCGGACGGATCTCAATTTTACAATGTTGACATCATATATGTCATTAACGTTAATGTAGACCTAATGGCTACATCCCCACATAAGCAGGTTGAGCATATAGCCTTTGAAGGTGGGATTCAGAAATTTAAACTGATACCTAGAGGAAAAAGGCAGCCTAAAGAATGAATAGAGGATAGCTGCATCTTTAGTAATTCAAGAAAAAAGGAAGTTAGCCTAACAGCTGCTTTCAGCATAGATTTAAGAGGAGACCGTTATTGCTGGTTAAGTCAGTTACAATAATCAAGGTAGGATATAATGAGTGCAATAATTAGTATTTTCATATGCCTTTAGGATTCTAAGAAAAGAATGTGGGAGATATTTTTGAGATAGAAGCTTCATGATTTGGAACTTGAATGTTATAGTGAAGGACATAGAATCAGAAATCATTGCTAAGCATTGGGCTAGTGGAGCATTACTGAGTGTTGTTAGCAACGCTAGTTGTTAGTTCAGTCTAATACCCCTTTTCCACTAACCTCAATATGCTGGGTTATTGCATGTGAGCGTGCATGAACCCATGATTTTTGTCAGTGGAAATGGGTCATAGGCAGAGAAGGAGCGCTTGTGGGATATGTGTGAAACAAATCAATGGGTAAGAGTGAGATGTACAATAAAAATGGAAATAAAAATAATGAAATAAAAATAGATATAAATTTAATTAAAATTAATAATAATAAAAATAAATATAAATATAAAGAATAAAAAATAAAGGATAAAAGGAAATAAATAAATAGAGTAAAACAGAAGTAATCTGAAGGGTATACACAGGGATAGAATCAAGGCAGAGGTGAATTAGAATAACAAAGGAAATGCTGAAACACTAAGTAATGCTCTGTCTTTAGGCAAATTGTGTTTATACTCTTTTGAGAAAGGTTGTGATGAAGACGCTTGTGGTGTCTTCATCACATCGTGCACACTGCACCATTCCAGAGTCGGCTTCCTGACTGCGTCCCGTTTGAGGAATATACAGTTGTTGCTGTTGTCATTATTATTTGTTATGCTGATCTAACTAAATCATTTATTTTATTATAAAAATACACTAAATTATATTATCATTTACATATAAATACACAACACTAACACTTCTGGTTTGCTATATAAAAGAGACTACTACCAAACACTCAGCTCTTAACTGTCATGTTAAAGGCTATGTTTGAAAAATTACAGTTAGGACCTGATTCATTGGTATTTTATCACTCTCCAATTAATCACTTCAAGAGATTAGTACATCTGCCCCATAGAGCACAATAATTTAGTGGCAGTAAGTTACTAATTATAGTATGTCAGTATGGGCCTCAGTGGGCACAGCACTGAGGTCATGGGTTCAGTTCTTGCTACGGCCCTAACTGTGTGGAGTTTGTGGGTACTGTGGGTTTCCTCTGGGTACTCCGGTTTCCTCCCACACTCCAAAAATATACTGGTAGGTTATTTGGCTCCCAACAAAAAAATAAAAACAAATAAAAAAAAATAAATAACCGTAGTGTGTATGTGTGTGTGCATCTGGTAGGGAATATAGATTGTAAGCTCCACTGGGACTGATATAAATGGCTGAATATGCTCTGTAAAGTGCTATGTAACATGTGTGCGCTATATAAATAACTGGTAATAAATAATGTCGGCCGGCCAGTAAATGCGGACCGTAATGAAGGAGGAAGCAGTCTTCTCTCTACCCCCCTCACCCAGGGCTGACTAGAGGGCCATCTGAGCACAGCGGCCACATGGGGGCACCATAGTGGAAGGGACTAAGGTAAAAAGCTGGCAGGCATATTATGAACACCCTGTCTCATGCTGGGAGAGCATGTGGGACACACGGGGGGCATATATAGAGCATGCTGCTGGGTGGCATGTACAGAAGATGCTGAAACATACATGGTGGCATGTGGGGACTATGTTGCTGGAGGGCCATGTAGCAGAAACACACAGGAGTAGAAGAAGAGGAGTACCAGCAGCAGTGTTTTTGTACAAGTTTGTAAAAAGTTGGATTAAACACTTTCACCATTCATTTACAAGTTCTAAAACCCCTCACCTGTCAATACAACACCTCCACATATCTGTCCCACATCATTTACACCTCCACATAACTGTCCCACATCATTTGCAATTCTACATATATGTCCCACATCATTTACACCTCTATGTACCTGTCCAACACCATTTACACCACCACATATCTGTCCCACATCATTTACACCTCCACATATCTGTCCAAAATCATTTACACCTCTATGTGCCTGTCCCACATCATTTACACCTTCACATATCTGTCCCACATCATTAATACCTCCACATATCTGTCCCACATCATTTACACCTCCACATATCTGTCCCACACCATTTACACCTCCACATATCTGTCCCACATCATTTACACCAACACATATCTGTACCACATCATTTACACCTCCACATATATGTCCCACATCATTTACACCTCCACATATCTGTCCCACATCATTTACAACTCTATATAACTGTCCCACATCATTAATACCTCCACATATCTGTCCCACATCATTTACACCTCCACATATCTGTCCCACATCATTTACACCTCTATGTACCTGTCGCACATCATTTACACCTTCACATATCTGTCCCCCATAATTTACACTTCCACATATTTGTACCACATCATTTATACCTCCACATATCTGTCCCACATCATTTACACCTCCTCATATCTGTCCCACATCATTTACACCTCTAAGTACATGTCCCACATCATTTACACCTCTAAGTACATGTCCCACATCATTTACACCTCCACATATCTGTCCCACATCATTTACAATTCCACATATCTGTCCCACATCATTTACATCTCCACATATCTGTCCCATATCCTTTACACCCCCACATACCTGTCCTACATCATTTACAACTATATGTACCTGTCCCACATCATTTATACCTCTACATACCTGTCCTACATCATTTACACCACCACATACCTGTCCCACATCATTTACACCTCCACATATCTGCCCCACATCATTTACACCTCTATCTACCTGTCCCACATCATTTACACATCTATCTGCCTGTCCCACATCATTTACACCTCTATATACCTGTCCCACATCATTTACTACTCTATATACCTGTCCTACATCATTTACACCTCCACATATCTTTCCCACATCATTTACACCTCTATGTACCTGTCCCACATCATTTACACCTCTATATACCTGTCCCACATTATTTTCACCTCTATATACCTGTCCCATATAATTTACTACTCTATATACCTGTCCCACATCATTTACAACTCTGTTTAACTGTCCCACATCATTAATACCTCCACATATCTGTCCCACATCATTTACACCTCCAGATATCAGTCCCACATCCTTTACACCTCCACATATCTGTCCCACATTATTTACACCTCTATGTACCTGTTCCACATCATTTATGCCTCTACATACCTGTCCTACATCATTTACACAGCCACATACCTGTCCCACATCATTTACACCTCCACATATCTGTACCACATCATTTACACCTCTATCTACCTGTCCCACATAATTTTCACCTCAATATACTTGTCCCACATCATTTATACCTTGATATACTTGTCCCACATCATTTACACCTCTATATACCTGTCCCACATTATTTACACCTCTATATACCTGTCCCACATCATGTACTACTCTATATAACTGTCCCACATAATTTATACCTCCTCATACCTGTCCCACATCATTTACACCTCCACATACCTGTCCCACGCCATTTACACCTCCACATACCTGTCCCACATCATTTACACCTCCACATACCTGTCCCACATAATTTTCACCTCCACACACCTGTCCCACATAATTTTCACCTCTCCATACATCATTGACACCTCAACTTATGTCATGTCTTTTTTTGCCAAATTATGCTATTTAAAGCCCTCCAAGTGCATGATTATTCATTGGAAGAGTTCCACCAGAGGTATTAAATTGTGTCCCGACATTTTTACCATAAAATAAAGAGTACCCCTACCTTTTCACCTGCTGAGGAGACTGCGCACAAAAAACTTGCATGTCATCTAGAAAAGCAATATACATTTAGAACTTGATTGCAGATGTAATTCACAGTGCGAGTTTGCTGTGAGAACAGCTCGCAAAACTCAACTCACACCTAACCGGATAAACCACTGTTCTATTTTTTTTTGCATAAAGCAGAAAAATGGTTTCCAGATCAACAGGTTCAACACCCTATTTGTGGCATTGTGTGACCAACTGGGTTTTTGTTTCAAACATTTATCTAAATATTACTTTCCTCATAAGAAATATTAGCCTAATTATCAGTGATGTAAGCCATAAATACTCAGAAAGAAGAGGTCTGAATTGAGTCAGCTGAACTGAATGAAGAAACACATCCACTGTTTTGTTTTCTGTGCAAACAATTTATCACTGTCTGTAACACATATGGGTTCCTTTCTTATCCTCTACAAACAAGAATATAGTTTACATTCTGACACTTCTTGAAAAACAAAAGTGTCCATTTATCAGGGCTGAATTTTTTGTGTCTTTCATACTTTGGGATAAAGACATGATTTGTTTTAAAAAAAAGTTTTTTTTGGAAAGAATGTTTTATGACTACTTCAATTAAAGCCTGAGTAACTGGTGTAGCAGGGATTAGGTGTAGAAAAGGCACGACATACAAAATTCATTTTATGTCACTGTTCTGTATTATGTTAAGATATATCATGTACCAATGTAATCAAGACAGGTTAATAGAATTGTTTTTTTTAAATGTATTAAATGCTTTATTAATTGTTTATTTCTTGAAAATTAGTTTATACATTTGCAAACTATATATACCAATTGTAACAACTGTGTTACTGTTTAGGTCCATTCAGAACCAGACACCAATTCTTTGATGCTGTCATTTACCTCTTAAACTCCTTTTACCTCTACATTGTTTGCCTGTGCTGGCATTTTTTTTTAGAAAAACCAAACAAATCTGTAATTATAGCATTTATTACTTTTATATACTTCTTTGTATGCAGTTGTTGGGAATGGATAGATTTTGATATTAGTCAAAACAATTAGTATCAAGTGTGTTCATACATTTCATGTGTTCATACTGGTCATTATTAACTTGGAAATGTATGTGACACAAATGGCAATCGCCAAGCGCTTCCTCTTGCATCACCTGAGCGAGTAGTGAAGTAAATAGTGCTAGTACTTGGCATGCTGTCAATACACACTTATTGAAAGGGAATATATAATTTTTAATAACATTTATTACTATAGCGCCAGTATATGCCACATTGCTTTACAATTGTAAATTAATACAGCAATAAAATGAACTTGGAATAGAGTGAATTGAGTAGAATGGCAGAAAACATATATAACTGCCTAGGGAAGTTACGTATTTGATAAGCTTGCATGAAGAATGAATTTCCAAAGAAACGTTTGAAGGTTTGTAGGCAAGAGCAGGGGCACTGAGAGGGGACAGCAGCTAGTGATTACTCAGGCCCAGTTATCTGGAGGGGCCTTAAATTGAAGGGAGGAAAAGCTAAGCTCCTGCTATGTTGCGACCATGCCCGACTATGGCCACATTCCCAATTAAGAGATCAAACACACTAGTGGGTGTAGCTGTGCTTCCTCCTGTGGCTACACTCCTTTACCAGCACCTGGGCCCTTCAGAACTCACAGAGTTAATACGCAAGAAGAACACCTTGTTGTGAAAGGGTGGGCATTACACACAGTGGGTGCAACCTGATAAAAGACCTATAACCACAGGGTCAGACTGGCCTGCAGGGGTACAGGGGGAATCCCCAGTGGAACCCACTGCCTGAGGGCCCACTGGGAAATATATACATGCCAGGGCTGCCAACAAAACCTGCAGGGCCCTTAACGTTCTCCCACACCACAAACAAACATGGGTTACAGACATACACATTGAGATGGAGACAGACTGATCAGATAATGAGGATAACATTAAGTACGTAGGCATATGAATCAATCAGTAAATTGGTAGGTTTACAGGGAAATCAGGGAAAAGCTGGGAGACCTGTGCACAGGTGGGTTGGAACTGATCCGAAATGTATATGAATTTATATGTAATAATGCTATAGTTATCCACAATTGCAGAGGAAATTACTATTATGAATAAACAATAGTCACTCATGTGGAGGTGCTCCTCTGAGAGAACATGGGTTAATGTTAAGAAGACAAAAGAAGAAAAGGAACTCTCATCTTTGCTGGGGGCACTCTTAGACAAAATATTAAAATATAACTTTTATCATATATGCTAAAATGATCTTAACAACAAACAATAATGTACAACACATAAAGTATCAAACGATGATACAGCGAAAATATGAATAATAAATCGTATGATATTACTGAGTGTTAATACTCAGTAGTATAGGCAGCAGTCATGTTCAAGTAAATAGGCAACTCTCTGTATATATTCCGTAGTAAGAAAATATATAATACCTGGTAATTGCTTAAATAGAGTTACCTAGTAAAGTCTTCTAATAGACCAATATGTAGTCTCTTTAGCACTCACTACTTCTTATCTCCAACATATAACTACATATACATTTATATACAGTTTTTCAAAATATAGTGAGTGCATCCACCAATGGTACAATATGTATTGCCGCCCATCAATACCGGCAATAAGTCAATACAAATAAATGGTTCCACTGAACATACTGTGGTATAGGTTAGTAGTACAGGTAATTGGTATGTCTGCTAAACAATATCAGCCTATAGCCACAAAATAAATGATATACTAATTAGAGCGGGTCAATAGATGGTATTGAAAATTATGCAGAAAGGTTGGTCTAATGTATCAAAGTATCATGTAATAGTTATGTTGGTTGCTATACAAAAATAATTATTGGCTATATATAGAGAAAAATAGCTGTTGGCAAAAATATGGTAGTGTGTAGAGGTATCGCCAAAAAAATGTAAATAAAGCTACTCCATTACAGACATATCAAGAAGGCAGCTGCTGCTCTTTGTGTGACATGCATTTATACAAAGAGTGAGCATACCCTCTGATCGTCCTAGGGTGTGAATAAGTTTATAGGGCATCTACTTTTGTGACGTAGATAGAGGTGAACTCTGTTGAATCAGTGCAGGGATCTCCTAAATCACCGACCCAATGAGAGTACCCAAAGAAATAAAAAGAAAGTGTAGAATGTACAGTAGTTTAGAGAATCAAAGTATGAATAAAGGGAAATTACCTGGCTGTGACCTATAAGTATAACTCCAGGCTTGTTCATTCTACTGAAGTGCAGTTTCTAAATAAAGTGTTCAGTGTCAGGTGACTTCACTTCCACCTTACAGTGAGTACAAGCAATGGCCATTTTTTTGGAGACCTAAACTGTACTTAGAACTATGTAAATAACTCCACTATGGTTACAGGATTGAAGGCAAACTGATGGTATATATCTATATCTACAATTTACATTGCCTCTGGTGGCATGCCACTGCTTGGCTCTGGTCACATGCAATTTCCCCTTGGTTTTAATTTTAAAAATGTAGGTAACTGTAATGTATAATCCCCATAGTAATATGTACACTGAACAACATTATAATATCCATCTTAATATTTATTGTAGTATTGCAATTAAATTGCACTTATGAAGCCTAAAGAAAAAGAATAGCATAAATTGCATTCAGTATGTAAAAATAAAGGAATTATAATGTACATTTGATCGCCACCACAACCACCCACAACAGTTGCAATAATCACCACAATTGCCACAATAACAACCCACAATCTCAACAACAAAGACAATGACCTATAATCTGCACAACAGTTGCTGCAATCACCGTCACAACCAATCGCCACAATCCACAATCACAGCAACTATAGCAACCCACAATTGCTTTAAAAATAATTTGCCATTGTCTATTATTAGTGTCTAAGGCCCTCATTCAGAGCCGGACGCTCTGAGCAGAGCGCACGCTCTGAATGAGGGCCGTCCTCCATAAAAATGGAGTGTCCTCCTGGACGCTCATATAGCTGTGGGTCACCACCCACAGCACGTACGAGCGTGCAGGATGATGTTCGCGATTTTCTTGACCATCGCGACCATCGCCAGTGCAACCAGAAGCCTGTGGTCGGGGTTTTCGACCACAAGCCCTTGAGTGATTTTGGCTCTATCAGAGCCAAAATCACTCCCACTGACATCACTAGTGATGTCAGTGGGGCCGGCTTCTGACGGTAGGCGTTCCCTTGGGAACGCCTCCGTCTGGGAGGCACGCCCCCAGCACGCCCACCAAAGGGGGCGTGCTGTCAATCAAAATCGACAGCACGCCCCCTTTGATCAGACACAACGAGCGAAGTAAAGTCCTTCGCTCGTCGCGTCTGGCGCATGCGCACGACAGAGCTCCCTCCGTCGTGCGCATGCGCAGTGCACACCCTCGACCCACTTGCGAGCGGACAGCCGCTTGCGAGTGGGTCTGAATGAGGCCCTAAGTTTTAATTTGAATAGTATTAAATGTTGGAAAAAATGGACACAGTTATGTACGTAAACATGAAAATGTCCTGGAATATTTGTAGATGTTAAAACACCATATACTGTCTTTTTGAATTTGAAATTTATTTTGTATTATTTTGATGTATGGTGTTATTTGCTTCAATGAAAAATATATTGAAAATAAATAAATAAATAAATAAGTTGCCGCAATCACTACAACAACAAAATCAAGCCATAATCTCCGCAGCAACCATCCACAATCATAACAACCCCCCACACAATCGCGACAACTACAAAAACAACATAAAATTTCCGCAAATACAACAACCCGCAATCACTGCAATAACAACCCACAATGACCACAACAGTTGCAACAACAAAACCAATCCACAATCACTGCAAAAATCAATCACAATCAAACAGCAAAAAAACACAAACGCTATAAAAACAAAAACAACCCACAATCCCTGCAACTATAACAATCCACAATCATCGCAATGACACAAGCGACAATCACCACAACTAGAACAACCTACAATTGCCACACCATTAATTGCCACAATTACTGCAACAATAGTTGCCACAACAACCACCCACAATTTCTGCAACAGTTGCTACAATATCTGCAAAAATTACCCACAAACACCATAACAACAGTTGCCACAATTTCTGCAACAACCCACAATAGCTCCAACTAAAATCCACAATTGAAGCAACTACAACTACCCACAATTGCCACAACAGTTGCCACAGTTGCCACAACAGCAAAAACAATCCACAATCACTGTAACAACCACCCACAATCCCTGCAACAATAAAAACAACCCACAATCACTTCAATAACAAAAGCAAACCGCAGTCACCACAACTACAACAACTGCCAAACACTGCAACTACAACAACCAGGGCCATATCTATAATGGGTGCAGGGTGTGCGGGGCATTGGGGCCCCGCACCACACACCCTGCATCCATAGTTTTACTTACCTCTCCGGAGACCCACATTGTCATGGGGGTCCGGCACTGTAAAAATGACTGGAAAATGGCCGCTGTGGCCATTTTCCCATCATTTGCGCATGCGCAGTACAGGGAAAATGGCCGCCGTGGCCATTTTCCCAGTGACCTGTGCACACTTTATAGACTCTGGGCGCACTCTAGTGCCCAGAGTTTATAGCTCCGGCACTGGCCGCGCACAGCTCAGTGCACCACCAGCCGCCGGTCAGAGAGGAGGGGGCCTGTGTTGGAGACTGCACATGGGCCCTCTCCTCTCTAGAAACACTCCTGACAACAACCCCAATATGCCACAACTACAAGAACCTACAATCACCACAACAGGTGCCACAACAATTGCAACTGCTACCCACAATCATGGCAACAATTAAAACAACCCACAATCATGGCAAGAACAAACCAAAATAGCTGCAATTACAACAACCCACAATTATCTACAATCACTGCAACAATAGTAGCAACAATTGCCACTACAACAGTTGCTACAATCTCTGCAACAACAAAAACAATCCAAAATTGCCACAATAATCAAAGCTGCAAAACAGCCCCACAAACATGATAACAAAAAAACCCCAAAATTTTGCAAACTAACAACCCACGATAGCCACAATTACAGAAGCAACAATTGCCGCAACTAAAACAACCCACAATTGCTGCAACATATGCTACAATCTCCGCAACAACAAGCCACAATCGCCGCAACAACAAAAACAACCCACAGTCATGGCAGAAAAATGTACAATCATCGCAACAAAAACAACCCACAATTGCAGCAACAATAGTTGCCACAATCATTGCAAAAAAAACTCACAATTGCAGCAATAACAGTTCCTACAAATGCTGCAACATCAAAACATTTTACAATCACCATAACAAACACCCACAATAGCGGCAACAACAAAAACAACCCACAATTGCCACAACAACAAAAACAATTTGCAATCGCTGCAATAACAAAAGCAAACCACAATCACCGCAACTATAGCTCCCAATCACTGCAACTACAACAAACCCCAATCACCACAACTACAATTAACACAACAGTTGTCAGAATTGCTGCAATAACTGCCCTCAATCATGTTAAAATTTAAAACAACCCACAATCACAGCAACAACAAACCACAATTACCGCAACTACAAAAACCCACAATCAACGCAGCAACAGTTGCTAAAATTGCTGCATCAACAACAAAAACAATCCACAATCACTGCAACAGCCAACCATGATAGAAACAACCTAAAAAACCCAATAATGGTGTTAACAAAAATAACCCACAATTGCGACAACAAAAACAGCTCACAATCACCACAACAAAAACAACCTACAATTGCCACAAACACCACAACAAGCAACAATCTCCAAAACAAACACCCACAATCACCACAACTGTAGCAATCCACAAATGCTGCAATAAAATATGCCACAATCAGTGAAACATCTAAATATTACACAATCACCTTAAATACTACCCACAATCATGATAACAACAAAAACAACCCACAATTGCTCAACTACAAAACCCCACAATCAACAGTTGCCACGAACACCACAACAGCAACCCTGAATCTCCACAACAACAAAAACATCAATCTATCATAGCCACAACATTGTTCAACACAGCAGCTCATAATCTCTGCAACAACAACCCACAATATGCACAATAAATACATCATCTAACTGTGTGGAGTTTATATATTCTCCCTGTGCTTCCGTGGGTTTCCTCCGGGTACTCCAGTTTCCTCCCACACTCCAAAAATATACTGGTAGGCTAACTGGCTACCCACAAAATGAACCCTAGTGTGTGTGAGCATGTGGTAGGGAATATAGATTGTAAACTCCACTGGGACAGGGATTGATGTGAATGGCCAAATATTCTCTGTAAAGCGCTGCGGAATATGTGTGCACTATATATTAATAACTGGTAATAAATAAATAAACCCATATTCGCCACAACAACAACAACCTACAAACACTACAATACACAATCACAACGAACAATCACCACAACTACCACAAATGATAATCGCCACAACTACAATACACCATGCCAAATTGCCACAACATATGCCATAATCACCGCAACAAACCACAATCACCACCACATCAACAAAAACAACCCATAATTGCGACAACAAAAACAACTCACAATCAACGCAATAAATACAAACGACAAAAGCAGGAACAACAGTTCAAGCAACATTCTCCACAACAAAAACCCACAATCACCGCAACTACAACAACCCAAAATTGCCGCAATAAAAGTTACCAGAATCGCAGCAACATATAAACAATCCACAATCACCATAACAACCACCCACAATTGTGGTACAACAAAAACAACCCACAATCACAGCAGATACAATAGCCCAATCACCTTAATAACAGATGTCACATTCACCTCAACAACCAAAACTCCCTGCAACAACAGGATACCACAGTCATTGCAACAACAAAAAAACAATCTCAGCAACAACAAAAACAATCCACAATTACTGCAAATAAAACAACCCACAATCATGGCAGCAACAGTTGGCACAATCACTGTAACCAACAATCATGATTACAACAAAAGCAACACACAATTGCCACAACAACAAAAGCAAACCACAATCACTGCAACTACAACTCCCAATTGCTGCAATTACAGCAAACCACAATTGCCACAACTACAACTCACAATTGCCGTATCAGTTGCCACACAATCGTAACAAAAACCACACACAATCGCAAAAGCAGTTGTGACAATCTCCCCAAAAACAAATGATCATTTCCACAACAGCAATTTACAATTTCCACAACAACCCACAATCTCCAGATCAACAAAAACAACAACCTATATTCAACGCAGCAACAACCCTCAAACACTGCAATGCACAATCACAGCAACCCATAATTGCCACAACTACAACAGCCCACAATTGCTGCAACATTTTCCACAATTGCAGCAAGAACAAAACATATTCCAAAATTTACTTAACAAAAACAACGCACAATTGCTGCAACAACAGTTGCTAGAATCACCCAAATAAATAACAATTGCCGCAACAACAGGCCACAAGTGCTGCAACTACAACAAACCACAAGCACTGCAACTACAACAACCCACAAACACCACAACAAATGACAATTTCTACAACAAAAACAACCTATAATTTTCTGCAACAACAGTTGCCACAATCCCTGCAACAACCAACAATCACCGAAATAACTTATAAACCAACAACAACTGCGGCGACAGATGCCACAATCTACTCAAAAATAAATTAATCTACACCAAGAATTGCCCTCCTATCATTAAAACTGGGTGAAAACAACACACAGTTGCCCCCTCGTCTTTTTGGATGTTGGCTTTAACATAATGAACACAGGGTTCAATTCAGACCCGCTTGCTAGATTTGCTCGCTCGCTTATGCAAATTCAGCAAGGCAAGCAATCGCACGGCAAGGCATTAGCACGCTCCCAAAAAGTCTAGGCATGCGATTGCTTTGTGTATGCAGACGCCCACCAGCCTGTCTGAAGACGCCCACTTGCGCATGTCATCTCCAGGAAGTGTATTGAACCAACGGTACCATTGGATTCATACGCAGCACTTGTGGCTGACCATTCCCTACCACAAGCATTGCGAGCACTTCAATGCAATATTCCAGCAAGTGACATGTACTATGATGCTGTCTCTTAATTATACACGCCTCTGAAACAACGTTAAGACGCTCAGGCATGCCTGAACTCGCACCTCCACTCCCCCATTTTTAATGGCCAGCCCTTATCACCAGCCACAAACGGCTTCTCCTGTCACTCATTCAGCTGGACTGTCTATGCGCGGCGAGCGAACATTTCCCGATTACTCGGATTGGTTTGCGCACGCGCACTGTGATGCATACTCATGTGCAGAATGCAAAAATCAGCTGGTTGCGTGCGAACGCTTCCTAGCGAGCGGGTCTGAATCATGCCCACAGTTCCTGCCAGTAATTGGAATGACATTGTAGCTGTGCATTCATTCACTAACCTACAATTAATTCACCAATTGGTAAGAGCCTAGTTGTTATTTTTTTTTGTAATGGCACATATTTTGCTTTTACTAGACCTTATGCAGTTATCATTTGGTTTTAGACACTGGCTGGTCAGTACCAGAATCACCTATCACATGTACAGTACATTAATGTGGTGTACTGTATATAGACAGGATCGCTATCATGTTACATTATACTGTATTCTCAGACTACAGTGCATTGCTGTTATTAATCTGGCACATTTTCATGCATGCACTATCGGTATTTACTATATATATTTATAAAGGGTTATAATGTTTAGCTAAGCCTCTGTGATGGCTGGCCACACCCCCTCTAGTTAATGACCACACCCCTTATACATGGGTCACTACCAATGTATGGCACCATGGGCCCTTCCTCCCCCAGTCTGACACTGTGTAATCGAGAATGGGAGCAAGTAATAAGTGCAGATGAGAGATTGAAATCTTGCACAGAGCAAAGTGATTGAGTTAGGAATTTTGTTTGAGGGTAATTTTGTATGTTGCTTTAGTTTGGATTATTGCCTCAATTCAATTCAGATAACCAATACAAGGACAGACAGAGTGGAACAGCAGTCACATGGAATATGAAACTCACCCTTAACATGATTAGAGACCAATTCTGGCAATATATGAAATTAAAGTAAGAATCAAATATGTTGATGGGTCCTCAATAGCTCTCCTCAGTAGGCTAAAGTATAGAAGCGTTAGTAAATGCAAATACATGGAGTAACTGAAAAAAATCAGAACACCATCTGGAAACCTAGAATGGATCTGGAATCCTTCTGAAACCTGGCCTGGAACTGGACTTCTTCTGGATTCCTAGACAGGATATGTACTTCATCTGAAAACCATGCAGCTCGCTCTCTGGCAGTAACATCTCCCTCTTTGATGACGATAGCTTGCTCTTTGACACACTGCCATCTTATTATCTTACTCTTGGAAGACCTTCCTCTGAAATTGCCAGCTATGACACTGATGCTGACTGTTCTCTCTGTAATTCTGGCAGCTCTATCTAGCAAACTGGCAGCTCTCTTTCTGACATAAAGATAAGGACATTTTACTTTAGTGCTGAGATCTATCCTTCCTATTGTAGCCCACATTTCAGTTACCCGTATATGTTTTAGTTTCGTGTATGGCTTATCTCACACATTGTAACCTTTGTAGTGCGCTCAAGATGGCTGCCTCGACTGGAACACCCTTGGGGTGAGATGAAAATTTCTTGGAACTGATGGCTATGTAAGGGTTCTGCTTATATCTTTAAAACACTGCAACTTCCATATTGTGTGTCATCTTTCTAGGCATTGCTTATTCCATCCAGGGTAACCAAAATGGCTGCCTCGCCTGTCTTGGGTGGGTTATGTAACCTGTGGAATGTATTACCCAAAATGGCTGCACCAATCCTGTATTAAGTTCATTGTCCCCGTTATGTTCACAATGTTCATTGTTTATCGGTTTGTTTTCTTCTTGCTGTAATACTAGAAACCAGTGCCATGCGGTTTCCAAAAAAGCGACTTTGAGTCCTGCTGGAGAAAAGCACTATATAAATAAAATGATTATTATTTGTATTATTTATTATTTGTATTATTATTATTATTATTATTATTTTCCTTGGAGAAATGGATTCTAAATACATAGTAGTAAAACATATGGAGAAAATATGGTGTAGTATTTTCATAGATAACATCTTTTTGAATAATATATAAAGTTTGATGTATATGCAGTCCCAAATGAAGCAGATGAAGAGATTCCATTTCCAGACCTTTCTGTTGTGAAAGTTCCATAATGGAGAGAGTTTTATTATTTGCAAAGTAACGGCTCTTCAGTCCCTAGAGTCAAATGTTCCTGTATGCATGAGAAAGAATAAAAGAGAGTAGATTTTTGTGCTAGTCAATATTTATTGCAGAATCTCACTTTCCAAAAATGAATATAGCAAATCATACATAATCAAAATAGTCACAAAAAATACTCATTTGAATCCTGCTATCAGAAAACAGCCAGAGTTTAAATTTGTTTTAAGGATTGGGTGCCCGTCAGTGGTGGATCTTACCTAGGGCTGCGAGGCTGCAGCCCCCCAGTAAAATCCTCCACTGTTCAGTGAGCCAGTACAGTCCGTGACTGCACTGGCTTCACTGTGACTGGAGGTGGCTTCCTATTGGAAGCGCCACCTGCCAGTCACACTGGTGTCTCCTCCCCCTGGGACTGCCAGTCCAGGCTGTGATCAGCAGAGAGTGGCTTCTAGCGGCCTTTCGGGCAGAGCTACAGGGCTTCTCTGGGCTGCAACCAATGCAACCCAGAGAAGCTGGTGTTAGGCATGCACATGTGCGGCTCCACCACCACTCATGCGCAGGTCCCGATGTCTGCCAGATTTATTGAGCAGGCACCAGAACCCAGGCCAGCAACAGCAGCAGGTAAGAGGGCAAGAGCTGCTGCTGGTGCCCGTCTTTATATAAATTGAGGTTTGCCTGGTAAATGAATTTTCAGAATAAGCTTACCCATTACTTATAACTTATAGTTTTAGTTTTTACGATAAGCCTCATGTTGTATATTAAATGCCCATTCAGAGAACTTTGATGGAAGTGGACCTTCATATTTCAGATCTATCAATAGTTTCAAACCGTATATTTTTCTATCTGAATAGAATTCTTTTTGAATAAAAATGTATTGCATGTCTTTAATCTGGAATCTTAAATCCTCTGGTTTGGTATAATTCATTTATAATAATTAAAACTGACCTAGTGGAATGTGCTCCAAACTATTTTTAGGATGTTTGCTTTTATATGTATATATCCATTAGATTTTGCACCCTTTCTAGAAAAAATATCAATATCAAAATATCGCATGTCTTTCAAATAATATTTCTTCTGAATTAATAGTGGTTGGAGTTGATAATCTATAAAAGATGATGGATGTTTATGAATTTTAGGGAAAATGTATAGCACAAGTGTTGAGGAAATTGTTATTTCTAGAAAATGGAATTCATCCTTTGTAATTGTCCTACACAGTGGTGCTTGAAAGTTTGTGAACCCTTCAGAATTTTCTATATATCTGTGGAAATTTGGACTAAAACTATCTCAGATTTTCACGTCATAAAATTAGATAAAGAAAACCAAATCAAACAAATGCGACAAAAAACTTAGGCATGCTCACATTTTAATTGAGGAAAATTATCCAATATCCCATATCTGTGAGTTTAAAAGTATGTGAACCTTTGCTTTAAGTATCTGGTGTGATCCCCTTGTGCAGCAATAACTGCTTCTAAACATTTCCGGTAATTATTGATTAGTCCTCAATATCATCTTGGAGGAATTTTACCCCATTCCTCCATACAAAACAGATTCAACTCTGTTATGTTGGTGGGTTTCCTCCCATGAACTGCTCGCTTCAGGTCCTTCCACAACATTTCGATTGGATTAAGGTCAAGACTTTGACTTGGCCATTCCAAAACTTTAAATGTATTCTTCTTTAGCTATTCTTTGGTCGAATGACTTGTGTGCTTTGGGTCGTTTTCTTGAAATGCAGCTCATGGACAGATGTCCTGACATTTTCCTTTAGAATATTCTGCTTTAATTTAGAATTCATAGTCCCATCAATGATGGCAAGTCGTCCTGGGCCAGATGCAGCAAAACAAGCCCAAACCATGATACCACCACCACCGTGTTTCACAGATGGTATGAAGTTTTTATGTTGGAATGTAGTGTTCTCCTTTCTCCAAACATAAAGTTTTTCATTTAAACCAAAAAGGTCTATTTTGGACTCATCTGTCCAAAAAACATTGTTCCAAAGGTCTTTCGGCTTGTCCAGGTAATCTTTAGCAAACTGCAGACAGGCAGCATTGTTCTTTTTGGAGAGCAGTGGCTTTTTCCTTGCAAGCCAGCCATGCACACCATTGTTGTTCCGTGGTTTCCTGATGGTGGACTCATGAACATTAACATGTGAGAAAGACCTTCAGTTGCTTTGTGACCTTGTAAACTATTAGATGCCTTGCTCTTGGTGTGATCTTTGTTGGTCGACCACTCCTGGGGAGGGAAATAATGGTCTGGAATTTCCTACGTTTGTACACAAGCTGTCTGACTGTTGATTGGTGGAGTCCAAGCTCTTTAGAGATGGTTTTTTAACCTTTTCCAGCCTGATGAGCATCAACAACTCTTCTTCTGAAGTCCTCAGAAATCTTCTTTGTTCATGGCATGATACACTTCCACAAACGTGTCGTGAACATCAGACTTTGATAGATCACTGTTCTTTTAAAAAGACAGGTTGTCCACTCACACCTGATTGTCATCCCATAGATTGAAAATACCTGACTCTAATTTTACCTTCACAATGTCTGCTAACCCTAAAGGTTCACATACTTTTGCCACTCACAGATATATATTATTGGATAATTTACCTAAATAAAAAAAGAGCATGTTTCTTTTTTTTGTCTCATTTGTTTGATTTGGTTCTCTTTAACTACTTTTAGGACTTATGTGAAAATCTGAGCTAGTTTTAGTTTTCATCAGAAATATAGAAAATTCTGCAGGGTTCAAAAACTTTCAAGCACCACTGTATTTTAGCAAACTTTTAATAAATTCAATTAGATTTTATTTTTTTTACATTCCGTTATTATATTATATTATAATCTGCTCTTTTTACATTGTTTTATCTATTAAAATAACCCCTAATCGGCTGATTGATTACCCACAAACATTTTTGTTGGTTAATTTTTATTACAATTTTTTTTATAGGTTTTCAAATAATTTTAACCTATAGAATGGGCTAAATTAGCATTATTTTGTGGAACACAGATTTCTAAAATAAAAAAAAGAAGTCTGCTGCCTGCAAGGTGTAATGGGTTGCTTGCTGGGCCGGCGGGCCCCCTAAGCCACCGGGCCCCATAACAGGTGCACTCCTTGCACCCTCCATAGTTAAGCCACTGACTATATGCATGTGTGGACATTGGGTGTGGTATGATTTGTCATTCATTGCATAACAATGTCTTGTAGCCCCATGTTTGGTTTTGGATCTGTATCTCCTTCAAAGTTTTGGATATGGATTTGGTTTTACAAACCACCCTCAAGTGTTTTGTTTTTGATTTTATGTTTTGTTTTTGGTTTTGGATCTGGATTTTTTAAATAAAAAATATATAAAAAGTTTTAAAAACAGCTAAAATCATGTAATTTATGCAATCCAAAACCCGAAATTCGTATTTAAAATCCGAATTAAGAACCGCAAAAAGATCAGAACCGCAACCCGGATTTACCCGGATCTCCTCAGGAGATTAGCACATCGACTCGGATTTACCCAGATTCACGAAATTCGGGTGGATTTGGATCTCTGGAGAACCGAACCACACATCTCTAATATATATATATATATATAGAAAACAATCTCAGCTAATTTATTTAACAACAGTGACGAAGCATGAAATCTGAGAAAATGACAACTAAATCTAAACTTTGGAGTTGCACAGTAAATGTGTATATATATATATATATATATATATATATATACAGTATATATTATAAGGGCACGGTCGTGCCCTTATATTAAGGCTGCATCGGGTCACGCGGGGGCGCGGGTGTTGGTGGTGGAGGGTCCGGCGGCAGTTGCAGTGGAGGGTCCTGCAGCGGTGGAGGGTCCAGTGGCGGTGAGGGTGTTGGCGGCGGGCCTGGACTGGAGAGTATTCAGACACTGCCAGCCATTATGCCAAATACGGCAGCGGCGCCCATTTCAAAAATGGCGCCTCAGCGGTATTTTTGAAATTCAAAGATGGCCGCCGTTAGTCAATCACGGCTCGCGGCGGCCATCTTTTAATTTTAAAATGGGCGCTGCTGCCGTACCCGGCAGAATGGTTGGCGGGGACTAGATCCTCTCAAATCCAGGCACGCCGCCGACACCCGAACAGGCGAGCCATGATTGGCTTGCTGCGCCCATCTTTGAATTTCAAAGATGGCCGCCGCAAGCCAATCATGACTCGTAACGTCATTGGAGGTGGCAGCACCTGCAGAGGACCATAGAAGCCCTGGGGAAGTGGCAGCCACACCCCCAGGTGAAGACACCGAAGTCCTGGCGGGTTGGTGCCTGCCGGGCGAAGACACTGGAAGTCCTAGTGGGTGGTGGCAATGCAAAAGAGCTGACACAGGCTGCCGCCCACTAGGTGAAGACACCAGAAGCCCTGGTGGGTGGCCGCCCACCAGGCGAAGACACTGAAGCCCTGGCGGGCACCCACCAGGTGAGGACGCCGAAGCCCTGGCGGGTTGGCGCCTGCCGGGCAAAGACACTGGAAGTCCTAGTGGGCGGCAGCCATGCAAAACAAAAGAACTGACACAGGCTGCCACCCACTAGGTGAAGAGGCCGAAGCCCTGGTGGGTTGGCGCCTGAGGCGAAAATGCTGAAGCCCTGGCGGGTTGGCGCCCACCGGGCGAAGACACCAGAAGTTCTAGTGGGCGGTGGCCATGCAAAAGAGCTATCATAGGCTACCACCCTCTAAGCGAAGACACCGAAGCCCTGGCGGGTTGGTGCCCGCCAGGCGAAGATGCCGGAAGTCCTAGTGGGCGGCAGCCATGAAAAAAAGAGCTTTCACAGGCTGCCGCCCACTAGGTGAAGTCATTGAAGCCCTGGTGGGTTGGTGCCCACCACGCAAATACACCGAAGCCATGGAGGGTTGGCATCCACCAGGCGATGATGCTGATGCCCTGGCGGGTTGGCGCCGGCCAGGCGAGAACGCTGAAACCCTGGTGGGCTGGCGCCCACCAGGCAAAGATGCTTAAGTCCTGGGGTGGCGAAGGCCATGCAAAAAAGCTTAAAGGCCGCCGTCCCCCAGGTGAAGACCTGTAAAATAAAATATTACAATATTAAAATGTGTTGTGTTATTTTAATTTTTTTTTACAGGTGGACTATAGGTGGCAGTGGGCTCTAATGCCCAGCATGCTGGTACTTGTGGTTTTCCAAGTACCAGCATGCAAGGAGACATGCTGGGACCTATAGTTCAACTGCAAAAGAAAATATTCTTTAAAATGCACCACACAACACAATCAACCCAGCACCCATGGCCCAGGGGTGCTGGGGATAGCCCAGGGCTATCAGCTTGGGGCCTTGGGTGCCCTGAGGAGGGGTACCCCTTTATTGGGGGGTACCCAGCTCCTCAGGGATCCCTGGCCTGGACTGACTAGCAGTCAGGGTTGATGCTGTGGCTTAGGGGGCCCAGTGAAAAGGCTCCCATGGCTATAGCATCAGGCCCCCTTTAGAAATAGTCCGGTGCTGGTCCTGGAGAATACAGGGGGACCCTACTCATTTTTCCCCCTGTATTTCCAGAACCAGGCCCAGATCAGAGCCCAGTGCTGGTTGCATAACTTACGGGGGACCCCTACGTCATTTTTCCCCGTATTTTGGTATCCAGGGCTGGTTCTGACTAGCCCAGTGCTGGTAATGCTTAAATATGGGGGAACCCTATGTCATTTGTTCCCTGCATTTAAGCACAACCATGACTGGCTGCCTGTGTTTAAAAAAAAAATGGCATAGTCCCACCCCCCAGAAAACAATTAGCCCCGTGCTTTGGAGCCCCAGTATTGTTTGTGCTAAATACAGGGGGCAAACGACATAGCGGTCCCCTGTATTAAGCACAACCAGTACCATGCTTTTGAGAACCTGTCCTGGTTGCCAAAATATGGGGGACAAATGACGTAGGGGTCCCCCGTATTTAGCGCATCCAGCACAGGGCTCTGAGCCGGTCCTGGTTCTGGAAATACAGGGGGAAAAAATGCATAGGGCTCCCCCTGCATTTCCCAGAACCAGCACTGGACTCCGTCTAGCGGGGGGGTGATGCCACAGCCAGGGGAGCACTTTCACCAGGTCCCCAGCCGCAGCATCACCCCTGACCGCTAAGTCAGCCCAGGCCGGGGATCCCTGGGGAGTTGGGGACCCCCCCAATAAAAGGGTCCCCCTCCTCAGGGCACCCCAGGTCCAGGCTGATAGCCCAGGGCTATCCCCGGCACAACTGGGCAGTGGGTGCCGGATTGATTATGTATAGTGTGGTGCATAAGAAAATATAAATATTGTATTTTGCAAAAGTACTACAGGTCCCAGCAGGCATCCCCCGCATGCAGGTACTTGGAGAACCACAAGTACCAGTAGGCAGGGTATTAAGGGCCTGTTGGCACCTATATTACCCCTGCAAAAGAAATATTCAAATAAAACACACAGACACAGTCTTCTAAATCTTTTATTTACCGGGACCTTCACCTAGAGCATGGCGGCCAGTACGCTCTTTTGTGCAGGCTGAGCTGACTAGCCTGGGCTGGGCTGACTAGCAGTCAGGGGTGATGCTGCGGCTGGGGGGCCCAGTGAAAAAGCCCCCCCCCGCTAGACGTAGTCCGGTGCTGGTTTTGGGAAATACAGGGGGAGCCCTATGCATTTTTCCCCCCTGTATTTCCAGAACCAGGACCAGCTCAGAGCCCTGTGCTGGTTGCACTAAATACGGGGAACCCCTACATCATTTGTCCCCCATTTTTGCCAACCAGGCCAGGTTCTCAAAAGCCTGGTGCTCGTTGTGCTTAATACAGGGGACCCCTATGCCGTTTGTACCCTGTATTTAGCACAACCAGTACTGGGGCTCCAAAGCCCGTGGCTGGTTTATTTCTGAGGGGGGGGGGTACGCTTTTTTTTTTACACATTCAACTTTTATCATAGATGCGTAGATCTCACTGCTGCATTCGTCCATCTGTGACTCATTGATTTGATTTTCTCAGGTGCATACGCACTACCAGTGAGACCTCTGTCTCCCCCACTGATGCCCCCTTTGCACTGCACCGCTGCCACTGCTCTGCACCACTGCTGCTGCCGCTACCCCACACGCCTACAGCCATATCTCACTCTGCACCTCCCAAACCAACCTCCTGTGTGCTGTCCCCTCTTCTACCTGCATTAGAGTGCCATTTTGTTGCCCTTCTCCCCTGCAGGTGGCCTGGTTTGCTCATCCAAACCCTGATAGTTAATACATTTTAAAAAAGCTATGAAATTCCATAGACAAAAAACCTTACGGTTTCATATGTCCCATTAAGGCTGCTTAGACATGATCTGAAAATTCTCTAACCTATTGATTTTCTGCCACTCAAACTCCAAAAAGCAATGAAATTATGATCATTAAGGCTGACACCTTAATGGACGTGTTCCTTGCACAATACAGATATGGTATGCCATCACACCCTGTGGTTAACGGCAGATTCAGCACAGAATGAGATTGCTGTCACTCACAAAATGGTGGAGCTGCTAATTCACAGAATTGTGTGCTCATTGGAATACACACATGCAGTCTATGCAACTGAGGTCAAAGCAGAAAATAGAGCTGTGCAGATGGCATCTCATTTGAACGGGTTCAGCATATTGTGACAAAGGAACTGAAAATGCATTGTTTGTGTGCCAGGTAGGTACCCAGAAATCTCACAGAAGAGCAGAGTTGAATCATCAAGAACACCATTCGAATGTCAGATGGGTTACCCAATTTCCTGACATCGATTGTGATGTGTGACGAATTGTGGATTCGCCATTATGAGCTGGAATCCAATCTTCCAAAACAGTCCAGTGTATGGAAACACACACATTCGCCTCAGCCCAAAAAATTCTGTGTGATTGCTTCAGCGTGTAAAGTCATGCTGTTGCTGTAGTTTGATGTGCACGGTATGATCCTACAGCACTGGGTTACCCACGTGGACAGAGAAGTAATAGTGACTACTATGCAAACGTCCTGAAAACCCATTTACGTGGAGCCATGAGGAAGAAAAGATCACATTTGCTGAAGAAACAGGGGTTTTTGCACCAAGACAATGCCCAACCATATGCTGCTGCTCTTGCATTGGCAGAACTGACTGAAATTAATGGGACAGGACTGGAACAACCTCCATATAGCCGGGACTGTGATTTCTGGGCATTCCAAACCCTGAAAAAATAACTGCGCAGAAAGAAGTTCTCAACAGATGATGAAGTGAAAAATGCCACAGCTGCACATCTTGAATTGTTGTTTAAATGCTGCAAAACATGTATTGAATGTGAAGACTGCTACATTGAAAAAGAAAAATGTTCAGATCCTGTGGAGTCCTCTGATTTCTAATAAAAAAATCACTCTCATTACTTTTCAATCAGCCCTCGTAGATATGCCTCTTAGACATAAGAATCTACAGATAATTAAATGGAAGTTTAGAACTAAGCTTTGTGGGTCACATTCAGGTATGTGGCTAGAGATGAAACTGGCAATGTACTATATTTTTCAATTGCCTGGAAGTGACTGTACATGTTCTTGAATAGAGTGGTTGGCCAATGGAGACAGAACAGTATCTCAACAATATGACTGGTAATAGAGCTTACAATGCAGCTAAGCAATGTTATTTAGTTGTTTGATTTATCAACATAGATGGCTTTAAAAATATGTTACTTGACCAACAATAATTCCTAGAAGAGTTTGTCTCCTGGTATAATTTGTGCTGATTTGGCACTGCTGCAAAAATGCATGGACAGCTAAAAATAGGAGAAGGCTTAAACATGCTACCCATCTTTGGGGCTAGTGTAAGGTTTCCCGATGCATGGTACACCCCTCCATGCTGGTACACTAGACTAATGCTGATGAGGTCAGGAGTTTATTTCCAACTTGCTAGCCTAGGGGTGTGTAACATTATGGGGGAATTGTGAGAGTTGGCCAGTCTATTGTCGTAAAGTGTCAGGGAGTGACTTATTGGGCCATCCCACTATGGCTTGAATCTGAGTTGGATATGTTTAGGGATGGATACAATTATATAGCTAGGGATTTCTTATGGTGACTCAGAGTTTTCACAAGTTGTATGCAACGTACAGTATGGTCTGGATACAGGAGGTATGAGTATGAAGAACAAATTCTTCAAAGGCCTTCTAGATAAGTTAAAGAGATATTTTGATGATATTGACATTGACCAATACAACTGGATTTGGAAGCTATTCCTAACCTGCACTTCCAAATATTTGTCAACATTACAAAATATAGCACATTCCTGTATTTTAAGAGTACCTCCCAAAATGCAATCTCAGTTTTGGATCAACGTTAGAAAGGAATATCCATTATTTTTTGGCCAAAGCAATAAAAACCTTTCTTCCACTCTCCACACAATATCTTAGTGGAAAGTGCTTCTCAGTCATGGCAGAAATAAATCCAACATAATAATTACTAAGCACTGTATAAGAGTAATAGGTGGCTATAAGTAAAATTGCACCATGATTAGATATCTTAAGTCACACATAGCAAGCACACAAATCTTATTAATATAATAAAACTCTGAATCAGATGCACAGTGCTGAAGCTCTGGTACACCCCTCCCAATAAATAATCATGCACTTGGTGGGGTTTTAGCATAATTTGGCCAATAAAGACATGCCAGTTTTCAGAGTTAATTTCACATCATGTATATTCCCCTCCCCCTTAAATCTTCCCTTACAACCTCATATCAATCACTGGTTCTTATTCACTGAACAAAACACTCATTCACATGGTTCATCAGAAATATATTAATAAATAATAAGTAGTCTCTTATGGATATGTATATTCATTAATATGCCCCAAACTAACTCCACTATTTACGTACTCGACTTGCCACAAGTTGTGGTGTTGCATAGCGAATTTCCAGAGCAATTGCAAATGCACCATGTCAGATATTGTGTTACTGTTTCTTGGGGAAAAAAAATCTATCACATATGTATCTATATGTATACATAATATATACACATAAAAAGGGGACATGGCCACTCAAACAGGGGGAGTGGTGTCTCCAGCCAGACCTCTTCTGTGTCCCCAGCCAGCCCCCATTCTGTCTCCCCAGCCAGCCACCCTTCTCTGTCTCCCAAGCCAGCCCCCCTTCTGTGTCTCTCCAGCCAACCCCCCTTCTGCGTCTCCCCAGCCAACCTCGTTTCTGTGTCTCCCCAGCCAGCCCCCCTTCTTTGTCTCCCACTCAGCACCCCTTCTCTGTCTCAAGTCCAGCCCCCCTTCCCTGTCTCCCCAGCCAGCCCCCTTCTGTGTCTCCAGCAAGCCTTTCTTTAGTGTCTCCAGCCAGCACCTCTTCTGTGTCTCTAGTCAGACCCTCTGCTGTGTCTCCAGCTATACCCCCTTCTATCTCCCCAGCCAGCCCCACTTCTATGTCTCCAGCCCCCATCTGTGTCCCCAGCCAGCCCCCTTCTGTATTTCCAGCCAGCCACATTTCGTGTCTCCAGCCAGACCACCTTTTGTGTCCCAAGTCAGCCCCCCTTCTGTGTATTCAGCCAGCCCCCTTCTGTGTCTCCCCACCCAGCCCCCTTCTGTTTCTCCCCAGCAAGCCCCTCTTCTGTGTCTCCCAGCCAGCCCTCTTCTGTGTCTCTCCAGCCAGGCCCCCTTCTCTGTTTCTAGTCCAGCCCCCTTTTCTGTCTCCAGCTCAGCCACCCTTCTAGGGCAAAACAAATATTATTATTAGTGTGTGCAGTGTACAGATTTAGACTAAAGAGTAAGTGAGCTATACCTGTGAGTCTTAGGAGTATATTTACTAAAATGAGAGTTTTTAGAATTGGAGATGTTGCCCATAGCAACCACTCAGTTTTTACTTAACATTTATCTAGCACCTTGTAGAAGATAATAATTCACTGTGATTTTCATGGTTAGATAATTTTATTTATGAAACTGTTACACTAATAATATAATGTACAAAACACACACACACAAACACACACAATTGACTCTATATTGATAAGAATAATTATCGGAAACTACACACAGCAAAAACATCTTTCATACCATTGAACATCTCGAACAACTCTCTTTCATTTTATGTTTATATTTCACTGTTCTTTTTAAATACAATTTTAATTGAATTTATAAAACTTATATTTTATATAATGTTTTTTTTTTCTGCGCGCCACATAAAAGATCTGCTGTTCACTCTTTTCTTTCTAAGCTACTTTGTCCAATTATTTGTTAATGGTAGCACCTCCTAATAGCACTATATATATGTATGTTCAATTGGCTATATAGTAAGAACTACAACTAGGGATTCAACTTTTGTACATTGTAGCCTTTGTAATAAAAGACTGATGCAGAGTATCAACCATATCCATTTCTCTTCTCAAAGAGAAATCAGTTATACCCTTCCCAATATTGTGTGGTTTGTATTTTAGCTTCATGGTGAACACCTCTCTAAGTATGCATTAAAACTTTATTTCAGTGGATTGGTGGTAAGGCAATGGTATTATTTATCAGGTAGGATGCAAATACTTTACGTTTAAAGTAGGCTTGTGTGTTTTATTTACAGTAGAGGGACTTTTTATCTCACCTCACTCTGTATAAAGGGCTAGATTAAGACTTAGGAATAGAGAGAGATATCTCTCTCAACTGATCATCTTGGTGAAACCATGTTGCACTGCAGGTGGGGCAGATTTAAAATGTGCAGAGAGATTTAGATTTGGGAGGAGTGTATCCAAACAGACATCTAAATTGTAGAGTAATAATAAAGCTGTGCAGTGTTTGTGGGCTACATGCAAAAGCAGCCAGTATTTACCCCACATGCAAAAAAATGTATGCATTTACACCCCTTGCATTGCAATATGGTTTGTTCAGGTTCACAGTTAAGTGCTATGTCTCTCTCTATTCCCAAGTCTGAATCAGGCCCAAAGTGCTACAGAATATGTGTACGCTATATAAATAACTGTTAATAAATAAATAATAATAAAGACTCTGTTAAGCAGCAATTACTGAAAGATGACGAATAACCAGACCTGTATGAAGGTGTCTGAGTTTCAAAGTTCTTAATGAATATGCTAAACCAGTTATCTGTTCAATACAAATTATTTTATCACCTGCCTTAAAACAATTGTTTTAAAAGTGACAATAAACCAGACACATATTTTCCATCCATGTTATTTTTATATTGATGTAGCACTGACAGTATCGTCATCTTAGTACATTATTGTCCACCTTCATCATTATACTGTGAGAGTACCTTGTTTTAATAGTTGTCATAAGTCTTGTACTTATCTAATAATCTATTTCATTACTGTGTCATAAGTTACTTTTCATCCCAAGCAGAATACAATGATTTTTTTATTTAAATATTTATGGCATTTGTTGTGCAGCATTAGATGTTCTGTATCATTATAAATATATTTTATTTGACCCAGTCTAAGATCGAGGAAGATATCACAGCTCTCCTATACATTTTATGTGTATTCAGATATTGCATAATAATAATAATAATAATAATAATAATATACTGATACAAAAGGGTGAAGGGGCTTGTCGGGGCTTACAATTTAAAGGGCAAAGGGAACAACAAGGCATGCATCCAGCAAGTGGACACTGTTGTAAGTGGTAAGTGTTAAAGGAGTATGATTGAGTAAATGGTCTGATTGTATTTCTATTGAAACATACTGTGGACCTGTATCAGAGAAGTACACTAATGCATTCGCAACTGCATTCTCTCACGGATCTCAGTTGCTAAGATATGCTAATGCCTTCCAAAGCACATCCGAGCATAGGGACGCCCACTGCTGCCTTCTCATATCCGTCCAATGACGTACAACAGCGTAAAGATCGGTAACATTGATGCAGATCGGGCAGCCATGCAGCATATGTGGGCTGTGGCAAGTCTGACCAGCCACAAACAATGCAGCTCTCATGACACGCAGAGAGCTCTCATGTTGTTAAGGAAATCACAGTAGCTAATTTATGCATGTCTATGAAATGGCATTTAAATGGTCAGACATACCAGCGTTTGCCTAGCTACCCCCTGTTACCTCCCCCAAACACTGACTACCTGTCACTCACATCGCAAATGGATTCTTTGCAAATATAACAAAGTGACAGCTGCTCAAATCAATTTGGCAATACTCTTCAGGTGCTTGAAAGGGAGGGGTCATACTAAATTAAAAAAACGAAAGGGGGGTGTCCCTCAGATGTCCCCCAGCAAATTAAATTGTACTTGCAACAATACTTGAAAACTATCTGGTAATAGAAATTCAGAGATATTTATTGCATGCATTTGCATATACATGGTAAGCCACCAGGCCAACTTCATGGCTTCTCTGATACTGGTGGTCCCTACACTGCATGATAACAGTACCCACTCTGGGCCATGTAAGACCTCATGGTAAAGGCACATTCAGAAATACATCCAAATTCAGAGCCAGCTTACCTGGGAGTCACCCCTGGGACCTCCAATTAGCACTATAGGAATCAGCATGCCCTTCAAATGTTGATTCCATCTATGCCTCTCAAAACAGCAAACATATCAAAGTGGAAGCTGCTCATATCAATTTGGCAATGGATTATCTGTGCGGGCATTATCACAAAACAATCGCTGCGCATGCGCAGTGCGGCTTACACGCATGCACAATGACAAACAATTGCTCGGTCTGTGTATAAATCGACATTGCGTACATCATACCCTAAGTTTGCAGATTTTAAAAAAAGTCTGTTTTGCTTCTGACCTTCTACATATAGAATTCTTACATTTAGCAGATTGCAAGAAAAACACTAGTGTTAGACATTATCTCAAGTTCTGTAAAAAGTCCTATGGTTTCTCTTGTTTATGAGCTGGACTTATACTATGTGTAAAAAGTATTCCAACAGGTTTTTTACAGATTCACAAGCAATTAAATTATTAAATATTTTTCCTTCTAGTGGCCCTCCAAATTGCTGGGTAACAGATGAACCCAAACACTATGATGCAGTATAAATTGAAGCTCTTCTTTCTTGGGAAAGTTTGTTTGCTTAATTGATGTAGATGATTGATTTAGCATAAGGCACAGTAGACAGTGGATTGGAAAACCTGCCATAGTAACCAAATCAGGGTTGTGTATGGGATGCCCGCAGTTGGGATCGTGGTGGTCAGTATCCTGGCGGTCAGAATCCTGACGCCGGCATACCGACAGGGTTAATATACCAACACCTGTCGGTAGGTATACTAATCCTACCCTTACCCCTCCCTCCTAACACCCTAAACTTAACCTCCCCCTAGGGCCTAAACCTGAGCTCCCCCCGCAGCCTAGCCCAATCCCTTCCCCCTAGTGCATTACCCTAACCCTGCCTCTACTGCCTAACCCTCCCCCCTAGTGCCTAAACCCAGTACTTGCCATCGGGATGCCAGCAGTTGGGATGCCGGCACTAGGATTCCGATGCTGGCATGCTGAGCACCAGCGTCGCACGCCGGAATTGTGACTACATCCCCTTCTAACTATCATATTATAGAATGTACTTGGTAAATGTAGCAGTTTCAGAAAGGTTGCTATCTATTTAATTATTATTTATTTGCCACTGTGAATATCAGCACAATTGGTGTAATGTATATTATCCCAGTGCTTATGAGGGTTTTCTCCTTCAATCCAAAAATATACTAGTAGGTTATACTAGTCTCCTGATAAAAATGAACCCTAGTGTGTACAGTATCTGTGTGCACATGTAGTAGGGAACATACCCTAACGTGACTTTTTGACCGAATCCATTTAACTTATCAGTATGTTTTTTGGATTGTGGGAGAACACTGGAGTGCTCAGAGGAAAGCCATTCAAACACTGGGAGAACATGCAAACTCAATGCAAAATAAACAATGTGTTAATGTACCTATGTGAATTTCAAACCCAAACAGATTCAAATGAAATACAAATTTAGATATCCCAAACAATGATTCTAAGCTCACATATTGTGTAATTTCAATTAATTTAAAATCACAAACAGTCCAAATAGATTCGTACAGATTTTTTTGGACAGTGGAAAAATAAGTGATTTTATCTCTTTGAAAAGATTGTCGTCTAATGAGAGACAATACTGCTCTGTCCATGAAGAGCACGTTATTAAAGCCTCTTGTGTTGCAGAAGTGATTCTCTGGTTTCCATGAAAATCCCCTTCAGGATCCTGGGGCTACATAAAGCTGTTAAACATGTTCGTTATAGTTTACAATTTCTTGTTTTAATAATACTAACATTTGTAATGTTTTATAAAGTGGAAGATGCCGCTTACAAGAATGTCTGTTATATAAATAGCAGGCAAATACATATATTTATTTAATTACTATTTTATTATTTCAAATTACTTTCTAATTGTCCATTTGGATGTACTTCTTTCCAAAAACAATAAGATAGTTTTTTGTCTGATTCTGATGCCATTACAGCCAATAAAGCTATAATCCAAGGAAGGGATCAGCAAGCTGGAAGAACCATTATGCACATACACACACACTTTATTTTATAGAAAAGCCAGTTATCATTAGCTCATATTCTTGATATTAACTGAAGCAAATGTTTGCAAGTTCCTTTTCTAATATCAGCAACCAGTAAATGAGTCTTTATTCTGGGGCTATAAAGAGACATATAGGAAGACAAGTTCATAAACAAAACACAAGAGACACAAATAATAATAACTTTCAAATTATTATAAAGGTAGAATGTCAAATAAGGTTTTCTAACAATACAAATCCTCAAGAGCCTACTGGATTAGGCAGCACTATATAGGGTTGAGTACGGGATCCCGGCACTCGGGATAGCGGTGGTCAGAATCGCGATGATGGCATCCCAAAAGGTTTAGGATACCCTAACCCTCCCTCCCAGGTGAGTCTAAAGATATATCAAGTGGTATTTCAGTATCTAAAGATGCTCAAAGTGGGGTCTCAGTCCTTGCAAACCCAAAACATAAATAATAATACAGAATACAACAGCACTGTAGGTGTGTCCAATCAAGTAATAAATTACTGTACAAGTGTGCCCAAAACAACATAAAATCATAAATATTTATTTTAACACAAAAAAGTAGCAGCAATATAGACAATCTTCTACATGAAGGTATATATTAATAAAAACAATAATTCATGCCAATAAAACAATTCAAATACCATGAATTAAAAATGAAACACTGTATCAGCCAACTGTCACAAGCTTTCTAGAAATGGTAACATTCACAAGTGTCCTTTATATTTTTTCTAAATAATAAAATATTGTAAGAAGTGTCATTGTGTTTGTTGCACAAAGTCTCAATTCAAAAGAGAATGAAGCAGCCGTTACTGCACACTTAAAGTCCCAACTTAATGCAAAGTGGTACACTTGTGATACAAAATCAAGCACCCATGACCGGCTGACAATATGAAAGTGCTCTCACCTCATCACCTTTCCATGAAGAAATAAAGTGTCCGTTTAAAGGAGGTAACGTGCTTGTGCCCACTATATGGCCAGGGCATCAGCAAATGACCACTGATGCGGATTAGATTGGACACTCTCCCTCTCTCTCTCATCAGTGCTCTCTCCACTTTATCTCCTTCTCTCTAGCCCTTTTACTCTTCTACATCTTGCTCTCAACCCTTTCTCTTTCTCCCTTTGATACTTTTGCACCTTTTTCTCTCCCCTTTTTTTAATTTTATATTCCCCTATTTCTCTCATTACTCTGTCTCTCTCTTGCTTCCACTCTCTACACCTATCCTCTGTCTTGCTCTTTTCCCCCCTATTGACCTCCTGCCCATCCTCCATGGCCCTTCTTCTCATGTTTTATTGGCTGCCGTATGCACTCTACATGTTACTGCATTGAACCGCGTGTGTGCTGTATTTGATGTTTAAGTATGGGAAATAACAGAAACAATGTGTAGCCTATTGATATGTGTTATGCTGGTACTCTTTGGATGTGACATCACTGACACTGGTGGAAGGGGTCACAGTTCATACCAACTGTCATTACATGCCAACATGATGACATATTAATCAACAGTTTATTTTATTATATCTATTACTTGGTATTCCAAAACTAATAATACAACACAATGATTAGACATGTTTACATTTGTTAGCATGTGCAGATGTATGATGGAACATACAGGGGTGCTGATAAAGTGGAGGGATTGGATGTGGCTGTGGCCTCATCCATTTATTCCTCACCTGGTCTAACTCTATGGCCCCGGTTACATGACTGCATGTTCCAATAGCTTCCCATTGCAGTAGCTACATGTGCAGCCAAAGATGAGGCCACCTATGCTGCATGCACAACAGGGGGTCCCAAGAATCATCCAGACATTAGTCACCAATTGCTTTCTACAAGTCTTGGAATTGTTCTCCTGGCCTTTAAACTTTATAGGCCTCTGCACCAGTTTGGCCCTCCATACCATTTACGCCCATGCAGTAACCAAACCTTGTCTGACAGCATATCCTCCTTCTAAAAATGTGTAAGGTGGTGCTAAATGACACAACACATTCAGATAATAAAATATCCTATTTTAATCAAATATCACAATAAATAAAATACAATCTAAAAAATTATATAGGACATAAACATATAAAAGAGGAAGGAAAGTCCTCTCTATGACTCAAATAATGTATTAAATTGGCACAAAATTAGACACTAATGTGTCCACTTTCTAATAAATGTGTACAAGAAAATGAACCAACAATATGCCACATAAAGAACTACAATACAATGTTGCAGTAGTGCTAATGCACAGATATTTGAGGTTCCAATAAAATGGATTTAAAAATGCATATATGCGTCTATTCAGTGTATCAATGGAATTCCATATACTCACAGTCCTGGGAAAAATATATATGTATAATAAGAGGCACCTCTTAATGACTGATGTTAAAAGAGTAGGTGTGCTGCTGTATCCATGTAATCTGCTGAGCAGACACTTTGATAGCTGTTAGGTATCAGTCCCAATGTACTCCAGCAATGTGCCAATTCGTGTGCACTGTATATTCAGCGCTGGCTCTGTGCTGCGGAGCACAGTAAGCTCCAGTAATATGCCAGCATCTGTAGCAGGTGAAAATTCCATGGCAGAGCTTACTCACAGTCACATGTGGGACGAAAGCAAAATGACCAACTCCTGGCCGCAGGGACGCGCCGCCTCCAATGCAGCCGTGCACGGCAGTCAGTGCCCTGGTGGAATATGGCACAAGCTGAGACAGTCCCAATGGAATAGCACCTCTGCGTCCTTGGGGTAAATACCCAGCATTTGGCATAAAGCAATAGGTTTCCCAGGTATGTAGAGTTGCTTAATAACAGGCTCCTTCTGTATCCTTCAACATGTTTCTCCTCACTAGGAGGCTTTTTCAAAAAGGCCTTTTAGGATATTTTATTATCTGAATGTGTTGTGTCGTTTAGCGCCACCTTACACATTTTAGGTTGTATCTTTCTTTGTGAGAAGCTTGGCGAAGCCTCTCGTATAGGTGTGCAGCAAATTTTGACACTTTATCCATATACACCACTGTTAGCGCCGGGTACCTTTTGTCTTTATATCCTCCTTCTACTCACATTTTCCTGATGAAACACTAAAGTCCACTATCCCACCTACCCTAAAGTCCGATACCCCTCCTTCTAGATTGTAATCTCATTTACTCCCTTGTCTATTCTTTCCCCTCTTTGATGCTAAATTCTACTGTTTGTCATGCAATTTGGTTGAACATTAAATTGCATCAATCATTTTTATTCTGCTTAAATTTATCATGAATGTAATTATGCAGAACTTATCTGTATGCTTTGCAAATAGGTCAGTAATTGCTTCCATGCACACTTTATTTTGTACAAACCGTTTCTCTGTATGTCATATCTGTATTACTCTGTATGACGTCCTTCCTTTTAATTCCTCTCTCATGCCCCCTCCTATCCATATTGTCTCCTTCCCAGTTCTCCCTCCGACTGTGTACCCCATCCCTGTACAATGTAAGCTCTTGGGCATGGTTCTCTTTGTCTCTTGTTCTTCCCTTGCACTATCCTTATCACCTGTGCTCCTTGTTTTTCTTCTCCTTTTGCCCTTTAGCAGCTCTGACACTGTCTGGTAGCCCATACAATAGGTATAGGATCAATGAGAGCTGTTGTTACTTTCCCTGTGACTCTCCGTATCCTAGTGACTATAGCTCCGCTATACGTAAGTACTTGTTACTCTATTATGTTTATTGATTTTACTTCAATGTTTGTATTTATGCTTTGTACTCACTTTTGTGCATTGTATATATGCTTTGTTTTTATGTCTACCTCTTGTACGGCACTGCATATACCTTATATAACAGATAATAATTATATGGCGCTGTAAAATCTGTAGCACCTTAAAAATAAATTTGATGATTTTGGTGGCATAAAGCACTGTGTATGTGCATGGAAACTATATAGAAAGTATAAGATTAAGGAGGGTGGACCATGCTTTGAAGGTGTGGTGACAGTGGTGGAGGGGGTATGGTACAGTATATGTAGTGGGGGATAAGGAGGGGGTTGGGTTGGGGGTGGGTAGATGCTGCAGTGTAAAGTAGTGGTACCTGGTCCTATTGTCGGTAGAGTGAATGAATAGGGTGGTAGGCTCCCTATCTCCCTCTTCCACCCTATTCTGCACCCACTTTACAGGAGTGCACGTACCACCCTATTCATTCATTCTATATAGAAGTATGCTCTGACCTACTGAATTTTCCAGTTCCTAAATTGTTTTTTTTATTACAAAGGATACAAAGCTCATTACATTCTGATGTTTGTGATATTTTTTATAAACAGTGTATCTTCTTGTATATAAATTAAGCAAAAGCGAATGGCGACTCAAATTATCCTAAACTTACTTGTCTATATTTATTGTTTTTTAAATTCTGACACTACGTGGATTAAAGGAAATTATATTGTCAACCCAAAAAAGAGACCTTATTAACATGAAAACTTGTTCTTTACAACTTTAATACTAATTAAATAAAAAAATGCAAAAGGTACAAAGGAGGAGAGAGATAAAGGCCCTCATTCAGAGGCAGTTGCAAGAAGCGACCGCTCGCTCTGAATGAGGGCGGCCGCTTGCGTTTTCTAGTGCGGCCTCCTGGTTGCTAGCTAAGCTGTGGGTTACCACCCACACCTTAGTGACTGACCAGGTTGATGTTCGCGATGGTCAAGACCATCACGACCATCGGGGCTTGCGACGAGACCCTAAGGTTGCGACCGGGTCTGAATGAGGTCCAAAGTGCCAACCAGTCAGCTTCTTTTTGTCATTTTACAAACTGTGTTTGAAAAATGACAGAAGCTGATTGGTTTTTACTTTATCTCTTTCTCCTTTTGCATTTTTTTATTTAATAAGTCAAATTGCTCAAAAAGTAATGCCTAGATACAGATTTGAAAATTTGTAGTAAAATGACTCTACTCCAAAAACGTACCATCTGCCCTCAAACATTTTCTCCACCTCTCAAACCAAGCTGTGAATCCACTTTGCAAATATTCCAGTGGTTAGTGTTTGACCCAGGAACGTATGGCGTTTTTAACAACCTCTATGTCTTCAAAATGTTGACCACGGTAACAGTTTTTGAGAGGGCCAAACAGATGAAAGTCAGAAGGGGCCAAATCAGGACTGTATGGTGGATGTGGCATTATTGCCCACCCCATTTTGGCTATGGGCGCAGATGTTGCCATCGAAGTGTGAGATCTGGCATTGTTGTGGTGTAAGATGACATTTGACAGTCAAATTGCGGGCCTTATTTTGAGGATGGCTTCTTTCAACTGCTTAAGTGTATTAATGTATCGATCACTGTTGATTGATTGGTTTTGTTCCAAGTAATTGATGAGAATAACACCTCGGCAATCCCAGAAGAATGTGGCCATGACTTTGTTTATGGATCGCTGTGATTTAAACTTTTTTGGCCTAGGTGAACTTAGGTGTTTCCATTGCTTTGATTGGGCCTTTGTTTCTGGGTCAAAAAGGAATACCCAAGTCTCATCTTCTGTAATGACATTTTCCAAAAACGTCTCAGGGTTGGCTTCAAAGTTGGTCAAAAGGTCATTGCACACTTCCACCCTCTGGGCCTTATGATCCCTGGTTAATTGCTTTGGAACCCATTTAGCACACACTTTATGATATCCCAAATAATTGATTAGTGTTTCTACAGTGCCGTGGCTACATTCAAGTTCATCACTGATATCTCTGATGGTCACACGACGGTCTTTCTGAATCATGGCATCAACTTTGTGTTGGTTCTCTGCTGTCACTGCAGTTGATGGTCTGCCACCACGAGGTTTGTCGCACACGGATGATTCTCCAAATTGAAAACGCTTCATCCACCTTCTGACATTGCTATAGTCATTTGTACGCTCACCATACACTTTTTTCAGTCTTCTGTGGATTTCTGTAGCACTGCAGCCTTCTTTTTCCAGAAATTCAATGACGGCTCTTTGTTTCATCTTGGATTCCCTGGTATTTCTTGGACTGCCTAAACAAATCTACATATATAGTTAGCAGACATATTAAACTACAAACTGACAAAGTTTCAAATAAATGTTGCATTTTATTTCAGAGTTATGAGCATTTAGGCATTACTTTTTGTACAACCCTCATAGTTTTTAAACGCATAGAATATGAAATAGTTCAGGTTCTTTTCTAATGATCTTTTATGTTGGCAAATAATTTTATTGCATTTAACATTTCTATCAGCTGGCCAGATATATCACTTTAATAGGGAAAGAGTCACAATAGATAATTTGAACTGCATAATCCATTACTATAGCAAATCATAAAATGCTCTCTTCTTAGCTCCATCGCATAAACAAGTAGTATTAACGGTCGTAAGTTTTTATTACTATAACTAAGTTTTACAATATTTCTCCTCCCACATATTTTCTTTGGAATAAAAAAATAAGAGCATTTCTGGTAACTAAATAATGAGAATAATAAAATAAAAATATATATATTTTACAAAAGCAGACATCCTGATTGCCATTAAAAGCTCAGCTAATAAAAACAAAATAAATGAACACTGAAAGAGATAGTATAGAATCCACAAAAACAGACCAAATTTCAGAGGAAACAATTAAGACTTAAAAGTAGAAAAACTTGGCAAGTAAATGGTGTGGCATCATAACAAGAGGTATAAAACGCAACTGAAAAATAATGTATATGACAATATCTTTAATAATTGGCACCGGACAAAGTATTATGCTGTAACCAATTAAGACGGCAATTCAACAATAAATGGCAAAAAATGACAGTCTTTAGGAAAAACAAAAGAAAGCTATACGCATGCTATAAAACTTCACAATACCCAATTGATTCTTAAGTGGTCTGGTTTTTGGCTTAACAAATGTGTCTGCAGACAAACTGCAAGTGGCTGTCTGAACAGAAATGTGAATGAGAGAGTCATTTTCCATGGCTAGATATTAAAGGTTTGGCATATACTGTATATCCATCCAGCAGCCATTACCAAGCTGTGCATTATTTTATTTCATCTGGTATTGTATGCATTTTATTGACAACCTTTTTGTCCTATAGCAGGTTTACATGAACTATAAATCTTTTTGATCTTGCTTTTCTTCGGGAACGTCTGTAGGTATTTCGGCTGCACGACAAACTTCTGGCTGACAAACTTCCAAACCCAGTAACTGATTAAGACAAAATGTTAAACAGATCAAGAGTTTGATTAAATCTTTTAAAGATGCTACAAAAAAGCAGCTTCAATTAATGTTAATTATACATTTCTACCTAATTAACAGTAATTGTAACTGTTCTATTTAAATTTTAATGCTCATGAGACACAATGGGGGAGATGTACTAAGCTTTGGAAAGTGATAAAGCCGGAGATAGAAAAACTACCAACCAATCAACTCCTAACTGTCATTTTTCAAACACCGTCTGTAACATGGCAGTTAGGAGCTGACTGGCTAGGACTTTATCTCTCTCGGCTTTATCACTCTCCAGAGCTTAGTACATCTCCCCCTATAGGAGTTACTTTACTTGCATTATTTTTATATGGACAGTTCATATATGAGACAAATAGTAAATTATATACTGTAATCAGAGGCAGAATGATTTTATTGATGTATGGACACTGTTTGCTCTGGCAATGAAAATGTTTCTTGGACATAAGTGGTATCTAGCTGTCAGTGTATGGCAGAATACTTTCATTGTATAAGCAACAAATACATTTACAAAAAAATAGACTCTGGATAAATAGATCTACAAATCTACAGTGTGTAAAATCGCAATTGCGGCTGGTTTGTGCACAGCTCTGAATCAGGCGCCTGTGATGTACAATCAGCACCCGCTGAGGCTTTATCTTTATAAAATTGGATACAATGATATCAGTGATGGTTTTGCAGCGTTCAACTTACTGTAGTTAGCATGAATATGTAAATTGGCTCTGCACATGTTCTGAGAACTGTCCACACTGCGGTGATGCAGGTTTCTGTGAATCTGACACGACCACTTGGTACTGAGAAGGCAGGATGTGTTGGGGTGGAGGGAGGCTGTGTGACTGTGGAACTACATATGCCAGCACTCCCTGACACAGATTTGCTGCTAGGGCATACTGAAACTGTGGGACGGCATGCTGCTATATGTAGTTCCATAGCAGCTGGAGTGCAACAGATTGCCTACTGAGCAGGGGCATTTTAAGAGCAGAGGGGGCCCATGTGCAGTCTCTGTCCGGGGGCCCCCTCCTCTCTCCACACTGAGCGCAGTGCTGCAGCAATACACTCTGTCCCATAGTCTACTACGCATGTGCAAGTCCACAAGAAAGTGGCGTGGCAGCCATTTTACAGGTAATCTCTCTACTGAGCATGCGCAAAGTGCCAGGAAAATGGCCACAGCGGCCATTTTCCAGGTGATTTTTACAGCGCTGATAAAGCCGACATGGGACTCCAGAGAGGTAATTATTGAAAATATGGGTCCCGGTGTGTGGTGAGAGCCCCCCTTGACCAAGGGGCCCGTGTGCCCTGCACACCCTGCACCCATTATAGATACACCCCTACTAATGTTAGGGAACAGCACTGCGCATGTGCAAACACTCATCCTGGAATGTCAGCCATAGCTATTGTCCCTAAATGTCACATAATAATAAAATTATTGTCACCCCCCAATGCTGGAGAACTGTGCACAGACTAACTGCCCTCCATTTATGTGCCGCAGCATACATTATTTGCCGCTGCCACTAAACCCCATCATGGTGGTGCTAAGCTCCTTCATAGTTGCGCTAAATAAATGACAAGCAAAGCATGTACACCAGCCTATATTTTGACTGCTGGTTACACTATGTGTATTTTACAGGCTGAGTTAGAAAAATCACAGTTAGAAGCAGTTTGGTTGCTATGAGCAACATCTCCACTTTATCTCTCTCCAAGATTTGATAAATCTTCCCCATAATTTTAATACTTATAATTTGTGGCTGTGTAGCCAGCTAGGTGACTGGTCATCATCACACTGTCATGATGATGGGCTCATTTTCCACCCCATTGGCCCTGCTAGCGGTGGCAATTGGTATAGGTGTACTGTCACACTGCCTGACAAATGCCAGAACATTTTATCTAAAAGAAATGCAACCTATAATATTGCCAATTCCTTGCTTATTATCACCTATTTACTGTACATTGCAGATACTGTACCTGTCACACGTTGCATTTTGTTAGAAGTAAAAACTAAGCTTAACCATTTACACTGGATTCCAAGAGGGGTCATTAAAAATAAATGACACATTACAAGAAGTCCTGTAGAGCTGGTTCTAAATGAACAAACATGCATATGCACTTGTTGCACAACTGCTGTATTTGCATCAGCTGATAGATAGTAAAATAGATGAAATAATATGCTGAATTAAAGACTGATATCACAAAAATAGGATTTCATTTTATTATAAAGAGCTAGAAAAAAGAGAATATAACTTGTATTTGAAGGCCTTTTCCAGTGGTATCCAGTCACCAGGTGGACATTAAAAAGATTGACATTCAGAAAGTCAACACCAGAAGGTCGACACATTGTGAATGATGACAGTCGAAAGGTCAACATGTTTAAATGGTTGACACATTCAAAAGGTTGACATTTAACATGTCGACATATGTTTTTTGATGATTTTTAGGGTTAAGTTTTGGGTTAGGCTAAAATAACAAAAAAAAAGTCAATATTTTTTTTGTCAACATATTAAATGCCGACCTTTAAAATATGTCAACCTAAATGCATGTTTACATATTAGTGGTCAACCTAATGACCATGTTGACCATCTGACTGTTGACGAAAACCTGTCGACCTTCTGATTGTCAACCTTCAGACTGTCGATTAGTCATACCACACCCCTTCCAATGATCTTAAGGCGCACATCCACATGCTGACTAGGGAAAGACATTACGATTACGACATCGTAATTGTACCGTTGTTCCCCATCCCCTGCAGTGCCTACACTGAACGATCAGTAGTTCAGTACAGGCACCCTCCATCATCCCCGAACATGGCCAATCTGTCGTTATAGGCAGATTGGCCGGCATGTTCGGGCAATGATTGATGTCGGAAACGACCAGCGGGAGCGCGCATTGCTGGTCGATACCGACATTTGCATGCCCGATTTGTGCCCGATAAATTAGCGATTGAACGATAATGATGTTAACATTCAATCACTCTGTTTATTCAGGTAGTGGATGTGCGCCTTTAATATCACCTCGGTAGTGGAATTAGCCACAATATTTACATTTACTTGTACTGCTCTGTCAAAATATAAAGCTTGAGTGTTATTTTGTCCACTTACTGTATGTATTTGCAATTATTTGAATAAAGCACAGATGGAGTCTCATAGCTTTTCTCAAATTAATAAAAATTAAATATTGGTCAAATGTGCAGTGTAATATGAGACAATAATCACTTTTACTGCGGCTGCAAAACTCTGTCACACTAGCACTAATCCCCTTCATAGTTGCACTAAATAAATGACAAGCACGGGAGCGCTAATCTCCTGCATATTTGGATTGGTTTCTATGGGCAACATCTCCACTTCTAAAAACTCTTACTTTATTAAAATGACCCCAATGTGGCTGACATGACAGGGTCAGTGTTTGCGCATGCGCAGTGCAATTCTCTCAGTAGGACACTATCTTGTACATTTGGCCAATATAACTGGCCATCATTGTTAATTATTTTATTATGTCGATATTATGACTGTCGACATTTTAACTGGGTCTTTGATCCTGTTGATATGTGGACTGTCTGCATTTTGACTCTCAACATTTATTTTTTCATTGTCTACATTTTGACTGTGTCTACATTTTAACTGTCAACCTTATGAACCTGTTGACTTTACAGTATGTCAATGTCTACATTTTGGCCACGTTGATATTACGAAATTTTGTTGTCGACCTTTTGTTTATGTTTTGACTGCCTAAATTTTGACCACATCTCCAGAGTACAATCCAATGCTGAGATAACATTATAACGCCTAACTCTACAAATGTAACACATTTAAGTCAGATAATCAGTGAAATTGAGCTTATCTCAAACCATGCATCATTGTAACTGCACCATGCACATCTAAATGCACAGTATGTATGTGTATATACAGTGCAATAAACTGTATCTTGTTTAAGTCCTGTAGTGCCATGCTGTGTTTTTCACCCCGGAGGGTGAACACATTTTCTATACTATGCATTTTTCTGCAAAGGCACACAGGCAGCTGGACTATTAGACCGAGTGCCGGTCCAACACATCGATATATATATATATATATATATACCGTATATATATATATGTCACAGCACTGAGTTTGTGGGTTCGATACCCACTACGGCCCTAACTGTGTGGAGTTTGTATATTCTCCCTGTGCTTACGTGGGTTTCCTCTGGGTGCTCCGGTTTCCTCCCACACTCCAAAAATATGCTGGTAGGTTAATTGGCTCCCAACAAAATTAACCCTAGTGTGTGAGCATATGGTAGGGAATATAGATTGTAAGCTCCATTGGGTCACGGAGTGATGTGAATGGCCAAGCATTCTTTGTAAAGCGCTGCGGAATATGTGTGTGCTATATAAATAACTGGTAATAAATGATAAATAATATGTATATATATATATATATATATATATATATATGTGTGTAACTGTGTCCTAGCTGTATGCTTAGCATTATGAGATTTATTTAGGTGTCATCTGTCACAATCCTTCAGTATACATGAGTTTACTGTTTACATTTTAGTACCCTTTTTTTAATAGTAATTTACATTTTAGGGCTTGTTAGGGCCTAATGTTCAGTCAAATTTCAGAAGTCTTCCATATGTTTTAGCCTTCCCAGGCCTGTCCAGGTTTTTGTCACTGGTAATATTTATGTTGGAATGCTTACTTTCCTTGAATTAAGACTCCTGGTGTAAATGGATTTGGCACACAAAATTAAACAGAGGTGGATTTTGAAGACTTCAGAAATTTCATATAAAAGAGCTATACTTGTTTCCTGCTTAAAGAAAAATGACAGTTCATGGTTTAGAGACCTGTATGTACAGTAGGCTAAAACCAGGGGCGTATCTATAATGGGTGCAGAGTGTGCAGCCCACACCACACACCCTGCACCCATATAGTCTTATACTGCTCTGCAGCGGCGGCCATTTTCCTGGTGACTCGCGCATGTGCAGCACTGTTGACCGTGGGAAAATGGTGCAGGCACCATATTCCCGGAGACTCACGCATGATCAGTAGATTCTGGAAATATGCCAGAATCTACTGCCAGTGCTGTGGCGCGTGACCACTGGAGAGAGGAGGGGGCCCGCACTGAGTTTGCACACGGGCCCCCTTCTTTCTTGAAATGCCCCTGGCTAAAACACTGCATTCAGAATGGCATTCCAAAGGAAGTGTAGAGCAGTATAGCTTATTCTATTTTTCTGTTGCTTTTCAAAAACAGTTTTGAAAAAAGATTTTATCATTTGCCTTAATAAGTTTATAAATAAATGTATCAGTGTGTTTTTGTTAAATAAGTTTATCAATTAGGTATTTTTATGATAACCATAGTGTCAGCATTTTTATTATTCCCTTTACAGACAATACTGTAGTATTTGCAAATCTTGTCAATCAAATATGAAAAAATGAACCCATTTTGAAATAGAAGATCAGAAGTATAAAATACAACATTTCATAACCTATACAGGTTGAGTCTCCCAATATTTGTATTAAATAATGAAATATATTGGGAATGGGCCCCAAATCTAATCACAGAATGCATTTATGTATTATATGCACCTTATACTCATAGCCTGAAGGTAATTTTATACAATATTTTCAATTATTTTGTGGCTCAAACAAAGTTTGTGTACATACATGAAATTCATTTATGTTTCATATACACCTTATACACACAGCCTGAAGGTAATTTTATACAATAGTTTTTATAATTTTGTGCCTTAAACAAAGTTTGTGTTCATTGTACCAACAAAAAGCAAAGGTTTACCCATCTCAGTCATGCTAAAAATATTCCGTATTTCGGAATATTCCGTATTTCGGAATATTTGGATATGGGAGACTTGACCTGTAATACCATATATGCCATATATGTTATACACTGTTCCTATACGTAGGGAAGGCCACAAGGACCCTTAAGGTCCGTTGGTCAGAACATGTGAGGAACATAAAAAATGACAATGAAAATCATCCTGTTTCACTACACTTCAAAATGGTACATAACTGTTCGGTTAAGCATATAACCAAATTTTGTGGGCTTGATGTAGTTAAAGATGACTGGTGGAATAACAATAAAGACACCAGATTAGCAGAAAGGGAATTGATGTGGATTCATGATTTGAATACTCTGTCAACCCATCGTCTTAATCTTGATTTTGAGATTAGGTGGTTTTTATAAATTTCTTATGTTTTTTATATCCGCATTAATTTATATATGCATTATATATTTTTATATATTTTATTATATTATAGATGTTTTTGTGTTTTTAAGGTAATTACAACTGTACGATTTATGTTTTTATGCATTTACAATTTTATGTATTTTTTCCATGAGAATATAGGAATGAGTATACATTATTCTTGTTAGATGTGTGTTAGCATTGTTTCTTAAGTATAAAGTTTTACACAGTTTATCACCCCGGGCAGGTCCAGTCAAGTCACTTCTGGTTATGCGGAGGAGATTTTTCCTACTCGTATTTCACATATATGAACACACTATATTGTGTTTGGTTCATGTGCCTATTATGTATATCTATTACTGATAATGCCCGTTTAGATATTAAAGTAAGTCCATTTGTCTAAGTAACTTTGTTACATTAATAGCACACTTCTTGGTATAGGAATTCTGGAAGTTGATACCTTTATGTGCACTATTAACCTCTGTCCATTGTGAGTAGGGTATGCAAATAATTTCTATATAGTCTATACAAGATGACGGAATTTAGAGGACATATATCACACACTTCCCTGCATATCATATTCACGTGTGGGGATACCTACATATGTCAACTATTACACTATGAGTTGTTTTTCTCTTTGATTTTATGCCCTTATTAAATGAGCGAACTACGTGTCAGGTGTTTGTGATCATCCACTTTAACGTCTGTGACCAACAGAGACTGATATTTCACTGTGCATATGGACGATAATTTGATGTAACTATCTTTGGATATATGGTACCTTTCGGAACTGAACTTAGCGCCAGACCTGTTTCTTTTCTTTTCGTTATGCGACATCACAATATTCATACTTTCCTACTCTCCTGGATGCTTTTGAATCTTGAGTACTGCTCCCGGCCGCCCAAAAGGGTTTTAAAGTCTCCAGGAGGCTGCGGTGTACCATGTCCACCCGGTGTCACCCACTTTCCGAGTAAAGTGGGCAGTTGGGTGGCCGATGATGCTAGTTATTGTAAAGCGGAGGGCTGGGTCACAATAAGGCAGTCATGTCATCATGCCCCCACACCACCCCTTTGTCACACCACACCCCAGCTGTGCCAACCTGGCTGCCCATTTTCCGGAGGAGGTAGCCAGAAAGTCAGCAACTATGACAATATTACACCGAGAAAGAGAAGCCACCAGAACCAGAATGAAGAGCACTGCCCGGGGCATCTTAAGGACATTCCTAGCAGCTCTACAGGCTACAGAGACAACTCTTCGGCAATTCTACTGGCTGTAAGGTGCAGTTCCCTGGACTCTGCAAGCCAAATGAAGGTGCCATGGGCAGTAATGGTGCTGACTCCAATTAGCAGCCCTGATGACAGCACCCCATTATAGATGAGGAAAAATTGTACAACATATGCAAATTACTGATAGGGCTGCGCAGTCACAATTCAATGGTTAAATTATCAAAAAGGCATATACCAATAAATGAACATATGTAGACACTTTTGGTATTTGCATTAAAAATTTGCAATTTTAATATCACCAGTAAAGATTATACAATTAACACAAATAAAAAGAAAAAAAATACACATGCATAATTCAGTAAATAGTACACAATACAAATAGAACAACAAAAAAAATTATTTGTAACTCTAGAAAAGATTACCAATAGGTGGTGTACAGACATTGAAGTGGGTTGTTTATTCCAAGCTGCTACTGAATAAGGGCTAGACAGGCCCATACATATACAAATACAAAGAACAAGATGTGTAGTAGCGCTTTGATGATAAATAGTCAAAAAATTAAAATTATTTCATTAACAACTTGTGTTGATTTAATATAATATAATAATACAAAAGTGCAAAATAAAATATACTAAAATCAATATGCGAATAAAATAGCAAAACAGTGTTTCATCCTGATGTGAGTCCACACAAAGACAGGACCTCATTCAGAAGCAGTCGTTAGTTGCAAGCGGTCGCACTGAATCAGGGAGGCCGCTCGCATCCTGAACGGCCGCCTCCTTGTCGATCGTTAAGCTGTGGGTTACCACCCACAGCTTAGCTAGCGACCAGGTTGATGGTCGCGGTGGTGATCACCATCGCGACCATCGGGGCTTATGACCAGGTTGGGTCTGGGCACTTGTAAGCCCCAGGGAGCTTTCTGCTCTGATGGAGCAGGAAGCTCCCCACTGACATTACTGATGATGTCAGTGCGACCGGCCACAAAACGGTAGGCATTCGTTAAGGAACGCCTCCATTTTGGAAACCACCCCCCCGGCCCGCCTACCAAACGGGGGCAGCTGTTGATCAACATCGACGGCTGCCCCTTTGGTAATGAGCTTGCGCAGGGCCAAACCATCGAGTCGGTTACGAGCGCATCGGCGCTTGCGACCGACTCTGAATGAGGTCCACAATGCTCCCGGATGTGTAGATGACCATAGATAGCAATGAGTAACACTTGCACAAGTATTTTATAGGACTATCTTGTATAAAATGTCAAAAAAAGAAAAAGAAAAAAGGGACTCCTTTCAATGGGGCACTCACTGATAATAGGTAAAGATCTAATAAAGATTAAAACATAACTCTTCATTCAAAATAATTAAAATGCTATTGCTAGAAAACTCATAATCATGAACATCAAATGCCAGACAAACAAACAAAAAAAGTGATAACAGGTGATCCTGTATGTGCTAACTGCACCCCTGGGTTCAATTAGATATCAGACTAATCAGAGTTTTATACATCTCCTACATGAGTCTACAATATCAAAGATGAATGACAATGGCCGACGCGCGTTTTGCTGGAGGCTTTATCAAGTTTCCTTGATAAAGCCTCCGGCGAAACGCACGTCAGCCACACAGCTGGGGGGGACCTGTGCACACTTGGAACCTCCACACCACGATCCTACTTGGGAGTATACAGGGACAGGTACTTTACCTTTACTCTCCCTACTTGCTCTCTCATTAGCTGACCGTTACTGAGATTCCCTGCGCTGCCCTCTGGCAACAGGGGGTCCCGGTTTCAGTGGATGCTAACAGCAGAGGCAAGCTGTACTGTTTCATATGTGCCATATGTCAGTGACACTCATCCCATGTCTGATACTTGTATGACATGGGAAAGCAGCATCTGACTTATAAGTGCACTCATCTCTGATTATTCCTAACTATGCAGGTTTAATTTTTTCTATACTCTCCCAGGTAGAAGAGAGGGACGCCTCCAATAAATTAACCATTGTGTATTGAATTGCTCACTTTATTTGTGGTTCGCAGCTTTTTAAAATTATATATGTAATCTGTTTTTGTCCATGTTTTCCATATATTTTTCACATATCTTTCGCCACACCTATATGTGCAGCTTATACTGGTACCCCTACATGTGATACCTTAGAGCTTAATTTTTGAGCTGTGACTTGATTATTGATTGTCCCATTGTCATTCATCTTTGATATTGTAGACTCATGTAGGAGATGTATAAAACTCTGATTAGTCTGATATCTAATTGAACCCAGGGGTGCAGTTAGCACATACAGGATCACCTGTTTTTTTGTTTGTCTGTTTGGCATTTCATGTTCATGATTATGAGTTTTCTAGCAATAGCATTTTAATTATTTTGAATAAAGAGTTATGATTTAATCTTTATTAGACCTTTACCTATTATCAGTGAGTGCCCCATTGAAAGGAGTCCCTTTTTTCTTTTTCTTTTTTTGATCTACCTCATATACTCTGAGGGAGCACCTCTGTACTGTTACTCAAATTCCATACCCTGACCTCCTTGTGTTTCTCCTGTGCAATTGTTTTTTCTCCCTATCCCCATTTCCCTTATTGTAATTGTATAAAATGTCAGCTGACAGCAAATGACACTTATGTCAGTTGTGAATAGCACTGTCCAGAATATAATTACCATTCCTTAGAGCAGGCATGCTGTGCACTGAGTGCTAGGCTCTCCATGTTAATGCTGCTGATGTCCTCCTGTGTTGATCTGGTAATACAGGTGGAACGGTAAGGTGAACGCCTGTTAAGGTGCTACACACTTAGCAATATATTACACGATTTGACCGATTCTGACGCATCGGGATGACAAATTGTGTAAAATATGCCCAAATCATGAGTGTTCACTCACGATCATGATGCCGATGCGCGTCCCCGCAGGTGGTACATCGCATCTTTAGATCTGCCATGCTGTAGGGCAGATTTGCCAATTTCAGTCATGTTGCACTGGAATAGTTAGGAGGCATGATAGATCGTTTGTCACATTGGACAGTTTTTAGCTTCAAATTGTGCCCACGACTGCCAAGGAGCTGTTGGGGAGAGTTCAAGGGGAAATCAGACACGATTGCCAAGTGTGTAGGCACCTTTAGCGTGGCCAGAGCCAAGCTAAATTTTGAGGTCTCCTTCCACATCATTCACTCCGGTCTACTTCTTTCATATCTCAATGGGATTGTGGAAACAGATCTGTGTCAGCTGTGATCAGCTGTGTTCGGGATTGAGTTCTAAACTCAATGCATTTCCGTAATAGCAGCACCTTCGTCAGGAGCATAATTACTACTTCCCTTAGTACTGTAGTTCTAATTAAAGAGGCTCGGGGAGTATGGTTCAGGTGTTTCTAATTAGGTTGGTTGTGAATTGTGGAAAAACACCTTTAAACCACAGTATGCTAAAATAATGCATTTCTATTAGTTTAGTTAGTAATAGCATACAATATCTCATGGTATATATTAAGTAATCCAAAGAAAGATAAGAAATATAAAACATAAGAATATATATAAAAAAGTGTGCTTATATTCACATAATAATTAGACTATTATATAAAAATATATTAATAGATATATATACCTATACACAATTAGACTAATGTGTACCAAGCGTCCATTTAATGGTAATTTACTTGTTTAATAGGTTTGTAATATAAAGAATCAAGAAGATAAAAGTGTATAAGAAATCAACTATTAGGAGGACACAGAATATAAAATGTAAACTGTGTATAGTAGGTCATAAAGGACAATATATTATTTCTTATGATAAGTTGATCGGAATATATAACCATGTTCTCTCTGGATAGACTTTGTTCTAATTTATTAAGTTTATTATTATTTAAATACATAATAACAAAAAATATTTATATATATATATATGTATATATATATATATATATATATATATATACACACATGTGAACATAATTATAATTATGTGTCTAAAGTTGTGTATATAAACTGCAGCAATAATTCAAAGACATTCTATAGATAGTAATCAATAGACTAGCAACTTACATAGGAGATAATTGCATCAAGTCAATCACTCATCCGCATGGAAGGAAATTTGCATAGTGGAAAACCTTTTTTTATTATTTATTTGAGTTCCTATGAGGCATTGAGCTAGCACAAATCCAATATGGTCAATATTGCTATAGTGTATTTCATAATCTTACATCCTTAAAGTTTTTGGTACATAGAAATATCAAACATATGAAAAGTATATTCAAAAATAATTATAAACAATGACATAATATATTAAGTATACTAGATTTGTGTCAAAACTACCTCATATACTGTATGTTGTGTGACCCCACAATGCACTTTTCACTATTGGCACATTACAGTATATGCCTTTCAGCTAACAGTATATCTCTATTATCACACGTTAGTCATTTTGGATGATGGGATTCAATTGACATAACTATATTGATCCAATCTGTCTATCATTTATTAGGTGATGGATAACTAATATCATTCTATTTTTGGATCAGTGTCTATATCTAAATAATATAGGTTGTAAAAGAATTACTATAAAAAATGTATCTTATTATTTATCACAATTGGATCCCATCTCTGGTGCATAGCTTGATTTGTGTAAGTATAGAGAAAAGATTCAATTTTGTCGGTGTCCCTATAACCATATCTGTATTGGGGGACTTGTATGTAATATCTATTGGTTATAACTCTGTCATCATACTTAGCTGTAAATACCTCCAGGTGTCTGTCGACTCAGGTGGAGATGTCGATGGACCCGACAACATCTGTATTGAGAGAAAATTGTTTGCAAATCGATAAGATAGGAGGAATGGCCCATAGGGACCTCTGGTGTCAAGATCCCCTAAAATTCTAAATCTGTCTCAACCACCTCTTTTAAACCATCTGGTTGTAATGTGCGCATTTTGTGTATCCAATACATTTCTCTTAAACATAGACGGGAATATCTGTCTCCACCTCTCGCTGTAGGTTGGATGGATTCTATACTTATGTCATGTCATCATGCCCCCACACCGCCCCCCTTTGCCACACCACACCACAGCTGTGCCAACCTGGCTGCCTCTTTCCGGAGAGGGTATCTAGAAAGTCAGTAATTATGACAATATTACACCGAGGGGGAGAAGCCACCAGAACCAGAATGAAGAGCACTGCCCGGGACATCCAAAGGACAATACAAGCAGCTCTACAGGCTACAGGTACAGCTATTCAGCATTTCTACTGGCTGTAAGGTGCAGTTCCATGGACTCTGCAAGCCAAATGAAGGTGCCATGGGGCAGTAATGGTGCTGACCCCAGTTAGCAGCGCCGGTGACAGCGCCCCATTATAGATGAGGAAATTTTTTTACAACACATTGAATGGGAAATTGCATTTATTGCTGTATTAATCACTAGTTAGTCTGTCTAAACCTTATTACTAAAGTTCTTTTTTTGTGAAGCCACAATACCAACAATACCCAGTTTACTTATATAGATAGTCATTTACTGTATATAGATGCTAAACTTCCCTCTAACAAATGCTCAGATCTCACAGATGCACAGTTTTGGAGGACAAATTCACAGCTATGTAATAACCATTGGTTGCTGGTGGTGCCAGAATGAGTCACTATGAGTGCTGGAAAGTGCAGTAAAGCACAGGTCTCACTTTGGAGAAAAAAACAGTGTTGCAAACTAGCCTCATCACCATCTTTGCAATACAGCAGCAAGGCTAAAGGGGAGTCCTGTTCAAGAGCCCAAGTAACGATATACTTAAGTGAAAAAGCCCACAGAGAAAAAGATTGATGTTGTAGAAGGTGCCAGTATGTCATATGCAAGATCCCTGCATATTTATACATGGCAGAGTACCTGGATATTGGCATATCAGTATGTCTGCCCAAAGAAGGTGTAATGCAAGGAGAGAGGGTCCCTTTGTGATGGGATGTGCCACTCATTTGGAGTCTTCCATGTGGGTTGAGATGAGGTACGATGAGCTTCGGATCTGGAGTTCCCTGTACTCTGTATTATGTTTTTTAATGAACTAATATGTTGTTGAACCACTATGCCCAGCAACCCCCAGGTATACGCTGCCTTTATTTTACTCCTGTGACATTATGCATAACAATGTGCTGAAGGTGTTTGTGTAATGTGGAAAGTGTAACCCTTGTTTTGCAATTGTCGAGATTAACATACAGTATTTATCATCAACTGAAAGAAACCAGTTGGCGGAAGTTGGCAAAGTAGTACTTACTGCACCAGAGCATGTAAAGAGTTAATAAAGTTTCACTTTTTTTTCAACATGAGATGGTCTGAAGGCCAACATTTATTTGATTGTACTCAGCTGATGTGCATATGTGTCCCCTTTACCTGCAACTATGTGCAAATCGCCCATGTATTCGGGGCCCTTCTGGTCACGGTCACCATACCCACACCATAGCCGGAGCACAGTAGATTTTGCTTGAGGGGGTGTACCACTCTACATTCTGGCATTACAAGTAAGTGTACCACGGCACCATCAGGGTTCACACCTGTGCCATATTCTCTACATTTATTTATGATGGAACTGACAGTGCTCTTGAAATATTTGTATATCCTTCCCTGATTGGTGCTCTTGAATAAACATTTTCCTCTATTTACTTTGAAAGCTCTGTGACCTTAATGAAGAAACCTTTGTTAGGAAATGAAAAAAGCATTTCATGACAGGTGCATTTACTTTTAGATCAGTTAAAACACTTTATTTGTTCAGATGTGGACTCCAATTATACATGTGACCTCTGATGACAACTGATTGCACCAGAGTTTATTTAGATGCATCTTATAAAATCCTTTTTATAGTATATGCTTAATTTAATTTAATTCACATAACATTTAGGAGGTGACACACATAGAGGGCAAAGTTTACTAAGCGGCGGGTTCTAAACCCTGGTGGTTTGGAGGCGGTTTATCAGCAGTTTTTCTATTCGCAGGTTTACTAAGGCCAAAACTGCTGCAAAACCACTGCAAAACCGCCGTCAAAACAAATTTTAGAATAGAATAGAACAGGACTGTCTTTTAGAAACTGCCACCAAATCGCCGGGGTTTAGAATCCGCCACTTAGTAAATTTTGCCCAATATATCATATTAATGCCCACTTGCTGAGTCAATCCCATCTGAAGATGCATTCAGCTCTGCATAAGTGCCACATTCACATTAGACATACATCAAATACTCTAACACTCAATGAAGTCATAAGCATTCTCCTCTCTTCCTCTTTTCCCTCAACCTGCCACCTTGACCCTGTTTCTACAAAGTTCCTCTGCTTTCTCTCCCAAATTTCCTACCTCCACCTTGCTGCACATTTTAACCTTTCACTCTTCAATGATCTTTTCATATCCCTGATTCTCAAGAAAGAATCACTTTACCTTTCTCTTTCCAATTACTGCCACATCTCTCTGCTCCCCATTGGTTCCGTAATTATGGAATAGATTGTCTTTAATCATCTGACCCACTTTCTCTCCACCCACTCTCTTCTTCACCCTCTGTAGCGTGTTTTCCACCCTCTTCACCTAAACTGCCCTCACTAAAGTGACCAATGACCTACTTGTAGGCAACTCACGTGACCACTTCTCCAATTTTGTACTCCTTTACCCCTCTATAGTTTTTGACACTGTCAGTCACTTTCTTCTCCTTGATACTTCTTTGACATTTGAGATGTTGTGCTTTCCTGGTTTGCTTCAAATCTCTCATGTTGTTCCTTCAGAGTCTCTACTTTTCACTCCTAACATGAAATCCCTCTCACAGTCCTGTTGTCTCTTTCTCCATAACATTGCTAAAATATACCTCTTCTTCACTAATAAAGTTACCAAAATTTTCATTCTCACTGTTCTTTCCTCTATCCACTTTTCTCTGCTAGACTACTCATCTTGTCCTGCCAATCCTCATCTGCTGCACCACTCTAAATAATTTCAATAGCTCTATATTTCCTTTCCATTATTTTCAAGCTGCTCACACTCACCTAGAAATATCTAATTAACAATTCCCCTACACACATCTGATGAGATAGTTCATCCATTTCTGATCTCTGAATCTCCTAGTCTCTTATAACCTTCTTTCATTTTTACATCTTTAAGACTTCTCTCATGGTGCTTCCAACCTCTGGAACGCCTTACCTCACTGCACCAGACTCTACCCTAGCCTTCAGGTAATCCCTAAAAACCCACCTCTTTATGCATGCCTATCTTCTCCCTCCGAGGCCCACATTTCCACTCATCTACTTCCTCCCACCAGTGTGTCCACTTGTGTCACACTTGCTCCTCCTGTGTCGCATCTCCTCTCTACTCTATATCTCATGTCAGTCTAGCTACCTTTTTTGTCCCTGGTATGTCCTACACTGAATTCTTTGTGTGACCACTGCTGATTGTTAACTCAAGCACAAGGCATTCATAGTTGCTTTTTGTGTTACCTGTAATTAAATGAGTATAACTCATACTTGGATTTTATACCACACAGCTGCTATTATGTTTCATTGTAATTGCAATTATTCTTGTATTTATTCATGTGTTTGTTATGTTATATTCATATATCTGTATGTTGACTATTCAGTGATTTAGAATCTGTGACAACTGATGATATGGATCCCATTAATTTCAACATTTGTTTGATACTGAAAAATTAATTCTCTACTAGGTCTGAGTTAAACTAAAACCCTCTACTGTATATCAGGTATATTAAGAACTGGCATTTGCCCACAGCTTTGCTCACATGGATGTCTTTTGTTGCTCAACTAATTTTACAAAGACAGTAGTGGCATCTAATATTGTATTGTATATTTTATATTGTAGACATTGATCACAAAATGTCTTTGTTACAATATTTGAAGTTCTTCCTTCAGGGATTAACACAAAAAAGATGCTTAGGGCTATTAACTCATGAGCAAGCCCTGTAACGCTGCCCATTTTAGCTGCCCTGATCATTTGTCACTGTGACTTGTTGATCGTCATAGCAAAGCAGATGCTTACAGGAAACAACTGCAGGCACTTGAATTGAAAAGTAAAATTGTTGGGGATAAGGGAATAGGTGGTATAAACAGTCTCACCTAAGCCAAATAACATTAGAATCTATGCCTCAATCAGGTTCCTCTGTAGAGCAGTGACATTAAGTCAGGTTCCGTTGCATAACTTGGGCGGAGTCAAGTTCAGCAGAAGCATGACTGGAACACCAACTTTCAGTGCAATGCTGGGCACTGGAAGTACAGCTGCACTATCTTGCAGATCCCAAATCAGTTGCTACTTAACCTACAATAACACTAGAAGGTTGCAAGTAACATGAGCAGCAATTCTATGAAATGTAGAATTTGTCTTGGTGCACCACCTACTGGATTGACATGTATCCGGTAACTTTATGAGTCAAGATAAACTGCCTGATTTGTGCTTAATATATAGTTGGATTTTCCTGCTAAATAGATTTTGAGATATATTTATCTAAGTATTTCAATATGCATACATATATAACTGTTTGTGTTCAGGGTTTGGGGTGTGCAATATATGTATATATTGTGTGTATATACACTACCATTGAAAAGTTTGGGGTCATTTAGAAATGTCCTTAGCTTTGAAAGAAAAGCACTGTTTTTTCAATGAAGATAACATTAAATTAATCAGAAATACACTATATACATTGATAGTGTGGTAAATGACTATACTAGCTGCAAATGTCTGGTTTTTAAAGGAATATTTACATAGGTGTATAGAGGCACATTTCCAGCAACCACCACTCCAGTGTTCTAATGGTACATTGTCTTTGCTAAGCTTGTTAGAAGACTAATGGATGATTAGAAAACTCTTGAAAACCCTTGTGCAATTATGTTAGCACAGCTGAAAATGGGTTTGCTCGTTAGAGAAGCTATAAAACTGGCCTTCCTTTGAGCTAGTTGAGAATCTGGAGCCACATTTGTGGGTTCGATTATACTCTCCAAATGGCCAGAAAAAGATAACTTTTATGTGAAACTTGACAGTCTATTCTTGATCTTAGAAATGAAAGCTATTCCATGTGAGAAATTGCCAAGAAACTTAACATTTCCTACAACACTGTGTACTACTCCCTTCAGAGAACAAAACAAACAGGCTCTAACCAGAGTAGAAGTGGGAGGCCCCGGTGCACAACTGTGCAAGAAGACAAGTACATTAGAGTCTCTAGTTAGAGAAATAGATGCCTCACAAGTCCTCAACTGGCAGCATCATTCAAAACACCAGTGTCAACGTCTACAGTGAAGAGGTGACTCCGGGATGCTGGCCTTCTAGGCAGAGTGGCAAAGAAAAAGCCATATCTGAGACTGGCCAATAAATGGAAAAGATTAATATGGGCAAAAGAACACAGACATTGGACAGAGGAAGATTGGAAAAAAGTGTTATGGACCGATGAATCGAAGTTTGAGGTGTTTAGATCACACAGAAGAACATTTGTGAGATGCAGAACAAGTGAAAAGATGCTGGAAGAGAGCCTGACGCCATGTGTCAAGCATGGTGGAGGTAATGTGATGGTCTGGGGTTGCTTTGGTGCTGGTAAAGTGGGAGATTTGTACAAGGTAAAAGGGATTTCCTCCTCCAACAGGAAAATGACACAAAGCACACCTCCAAATTGTGCAAGAACTATTTAGGGAAGAAGCAGGCAGCTGGTATTCTGTCTGTAATGGAGTGACCAGCGCAGTCACCAGATCTCAACCCCATTGAACTGTTGTGGGAGCAGCTTGACCGTACGGTAAGCAAGAAGTGCCCTATTAATTTTGCAATTCATTTGATAAATAAAAGTCTGTTTTCATGTAAAACACAAAATTGTCTGGGTGACCCTAAACTTTTGAACGGCAGTGTACATATATACATAAACACACAGTCCAGAGCCACAGGGATATATATAGTATATATATTGTGTGGTGAGAGGGGTTGTGTCTCAATTGAATTGCCCACATTCTGATGGGATCAGCTCCCTCCAAGGAAGGCTGGAGTGAAGCCTGTGCATTCTGCATTAGCAGTGGAGGTGTGGAACTCCAGGTTTTCACGGTTGCACAGGCACAGCTGCTACTCACTACTGAGCAGCAGAGGAAGAGTTTAAAAATCTCAGAAAGCCCCTGCTCTGGGCACTGATGCTGAATAGCATCCAGTTTAATATAGAGTTTTTGCACAGGTAATAGAAAAAAGAAAATTCCCTATATGGGGCATTCTTAGTATATGAAAATGAAATCTGTTAACAAATTAAAATGTAACTGTCACGTCTGAAACTGGAGAAGAGGACGTGGTGGGCCTAAGTTGGGGAAAGAAGCGGAGACGAGGGACGTGGATGTACGTTCTCCTCATCCACAGGTCTTGAGTGTTGGCGAGACCTGGGCAAAGGTGCAGAGTCCAACCCACAGGATGGTGTTCGCCAGTGACCCCCCCAATTGGGATATGGGCTTAGCTGCACCCCGTGAGCAGGTCGCGGTCCTTTGACCAGGTACCCAAGCCCTGCAGGGATAGAGACACTACACCCGTGGCCCAGCGAGGATATGCCTGCTTAGGCACAAAACAGTCCCTTAAAATACTGTATAGAAAACACCTTGACACAAGGATCAAATGTCAATAAGGATTTCAAGTGGGAAGCAACTCACGGTTACTTGAGACGTCACCAGAGATAGAAGGCACACGGGTAGAGGCGGTATACGTTGTAGCACGGATGTTCACTGGAGACGTAAGGCACACAGGTGGGGATGATAACACTGCTGCACGGGTATTCACCAGAGATGTTTAGGCACACAGGTAAAGGTGGTAACACTGCTGCACAGGTATTCACCAGAGATGTTTAGGCACACAGGTAAAGGTGGTAACGCTGCTGCATGGGTATTCACCAGAGATGTTTAGGCACACAGGTAAAGGTGGTCACACTGCTGCACGGGTATTCACCAGAGATGTTTAGGCACACAGGTAAAGGTGGTAACACTGCTGCTGTACGGGTGAATAGGAACCTGGACCGGGAACTCACTAAAGCACGCTAGGAGACAACCGATGTTCAGGCAATTTCCCATAACCTGTGGAACAGTTTTATACCCAGAGGAACCCTTAGACAGGTGCACAGCATCAGCTGAAAACGGGCCTATCAGGGAGAAGGATCCAGTCACATGGGCCGACTGTCATGGCGGCGCCCATGTCCGGATTTGCGATGCCGGACACCAGCCCTCCAGGAAGCCACAGCAAGTGGGGAGAATACTCAGCTTCTCCCCCGCCGTCGCGCAGGCCGACCGACCACCCAGGATGAAAGGGGAAGCCGTCGGTGCGGTAAGCGGGCGCCGATCCCCGGCTGAGCCCTGACAGTACCCCCTCCTTTAAGGGTGGGCACTGATCACCCAACAGGCTTATCTGTAAATCGCCTATGAAAACTCTGGATTAGTCGCGGAGCGTGTACATCAGAGGCTCTGATCAGGCCCTTTCCTCGGGGCCATAGCCCTTCCAATCGTTGAGATATTGAAGGGTGTTGAATCTGTGCCGGGAATCCAAGATCTTTTCCACCTCAAATTCAGTGCCTTGTAATGTCTTGACTTGAGGCAATTTAGGGGAACAATTCTGAAAATGATTGAGCACCAGGGATCGTAAGAGAGAAACGTGAAAAGTATTTGAAATCTTCATTTGAGGAGGAAGTTCCAATTTATAAGTTACTGGACTGATTATCTTAATGATACGATATGGACCAATAAAACGCGGAGCGAGTTTCATGGACGGGACTCTTAAGCGAATATTTTTGGAAGATAACCAGACCCTGTCCCCGACTCTCAACAGAGGAACCACCAAACGTCTCCTGTCCGCAAATTTCTTGTAATTCCTAGAAGATTGCTTTAGAGATAGGTGAATTTTATTCCATAAAACTGAAAAGGATTGAATCTCTTGATTCACAGCTGGAACATCTATAAATGGAAGCTTCTGGAAATCTGGAACTCGTGGATGTCTACCAAAAAGCGTAAAAAAAGGAGTGGATTTAGAGGAAGAATGGAATTTAAAATTATGAGAAAACTCTGCCCATGGCAGGAGGTCCACCCAATCATCCTGGGAAGATGACACAAAGAGCCTAATGGAGGTCTCTAGCTCTTGATTGACCCTTTCCGTTTGACCATTCAACTGTGGGTGGTAGGCTGAGGAAAAGTTGAGTTTGATTCCACAGGTACTACACAGGGCTCTCCAGAATTTGGCTGTAAACTGAACACCTCGATCAGAGACTATTTCCCTGGGGAGACCGTGTAATCTGAAGATGTCTTGAATAAAAAATTTTGCTAATTGAGGAGCAGAAGGAAGGCCAAAGACCGGGATAAAATGTGCCATTTTAGAAAAGCGATCCACGACCACCCATACCGTGTTATGTCCCTTGCACCGAGGTAATTCAGAAATAAAATCCATTGAGATGTGGGTCCATGGAGCAGTTGGGATAGACAAGGGATGAAGAGGACCAACCATCTGTCTACGCGGAGTTTTATGTTGGGCGCATTTGATACAGGAGCGGACAAACTCCGTGACATCCTTCTTCATGGTCGGCCACCAGTACGATCGAAGTAAGAACTGGTAGGTCTTGGTGATTCCAGTGTGACCTGCGAACAAGGATGCATGAGCCCAAACCAGCAATTTTTTACAGAAATTAGGAGGTACAAAAATTTTTCCAGGTGGCAAGGACACTACTTGAGTAGGAGCAAATACAATTGGGTCAAAAATGAAACGAACTTGAGAACACTCCTCCTCCTCCAAGTTAGTCATGAAGGAGCGAGATAATGCATCGGCCTTCTTGTTCAACACACCAGGACGAAACTGGAGTTTTAAATCAAACCTAGAAAAAAAAGTGACCATCGTGCCTGCCTGGCATTCAACCGGTGTGCAGTTTGCAGATAGATCAGATTCTTATGGTCTGTAATAATCGTGACAGGAAATTTGGCCCCTTCCAGAAGATACCGCCATTCCTCTAAGGCTAGGCGCATGGCTAGAAGTTCTTGGTCGCCTATAATATAATTCCTCTCAGCAGGGGAAAATTTACGGGAGAAAAATCCACAGGGATGCATCTTCCCATCTTCAGCAGACTGAGATAATACCACGCCTACTCCAACGGAGGATGCGTCCACCTCCACAATGAATGGTTTGTCTATTTGAGGCTGACAGAGAATGGGAGCTCAAGAAAAGGCACCTTTTAGGTTTTGAAAGGCTTGTACTGCTGGAACAGACCATTTAGAAGGATTGGCTCCTTTCCTTGTGAGTGAGGTAATGGGTGCTACCAGTGTAGAAAAGTGTGGAATAAACCTCCTATAATAGTTTGCGAATCCTAGGAAACGCTGAGTACCTTTTAAAGAAGTAGGCAGGGGCCATTCAGAGATTGCTTTTAGTTTATCAGGATCCATCTGGAGACTCCCCCCAGAGATAATATGGCCTAAAAAAGGTACTGAAGTTTGGTGAAACATACATTTGGAAAGTTTCCCAAAGAGGTGATGAGTGCGAAGGTGGAACAATACCTCCCGTACATGAAGACGATGGCTCTGTAAATCTCTGGAAAAGATTAAAATGTCATCGAGATAAATCACAACAAATTTATGAAGAATATCCCGGAAGATCTCGTTGACGTAACCTTGAAAAATAGCTGGTGCATTACAAATACCGAAGGGCATTACGAGGAACTCGAAGTGTACGTCTCTGGTATTGAACGCGGTCTTCCACTCGTCCCCGGTTTCAATTCGAATCAGATTATATGCACCACGTAGATCCAGCTTCATGAAAACCTGAGCCCCTTGAACCTTGTCAAACAGTTCTGAAATTAAAGGTAGAGGATACCGATTCTTTATGGTGATTTGATTTAATCCTCGATAGTCTGTACAGTGGCGGAGTCCACCATCCTTTTTCCCTACAAAAAAGAAACCTGCCCCTGCAGGAGAAGAAGAAGGCCGAATGAATCCTTTAGCAAGGTTTTCCTTAATGTATTCTTCCATGGCCGCGGTCTCAGGCACGGACAAAGGGTAAACACGGCCACGTGGAGGACTTTTCCCGGGAAGCAAATCGATGGCACAATCCCAAGGTCGATGCGGAGGAAGTTTATCTGCGGCTTGTTCACAAAATACATCAGCAAAGTCTTGATAAGCCTCGGGCAACCCCGGCAGAGGGGAATGTTTAGAAGACTCTGGTCAAAGGGACTTCTTAGCCGGGTTGGAAACCGTCGCTTGGTTACATACTGGAACGACCTTGGTCAAACAATCTTGGAAACACTGTGAAACCCAGGATAGGATTTGCATAGCATCCCAGTCGAAGACAGGATTGTGTTTTCTCAACCAGGGCAGCCCTAATACCAGCTCATAGGAGGATTCGGGTAACACAAAAAATTCCAGCATTTCATGATGTAGGCACCCAATTTGGACAGACACAGGATGAGAGAGCGAAGAAATGGGTAGCCCCACCAGAGTTTTACCATCTAGACCAGACAGTAACAATTTATTAGGTAGGGAAACGACTGGAACACCCAAGGTGTGAATCAATCTCTCTGCAATAAAATTACCAGCGGCTCCAGAATCAATTAAAGCGTGAACCTTTCTTGTCCTGGACTTATGGGAAAGCGACACTACTAAAAGACTCTCGGATAATTGGGATGGCTTGAGAATAACCCCCAACTGAATGCTCCCTACTTCAGTCAGGGTTTCGCATTTCCCGCAAGTAAAGGACAATTCTTTAGAATGTGGTTAGGTGCAGCACAATAGATACACAATTTATTTTGGAAGCATCTATTGCGCTCTGCCGGGGTGAGTTTGGCTCTGTGACCTGAATCGGTTCCTCTTCACTAGCTAGGGTGGGGATAGGCGAACTAACAGCAGAAGAACGGACTGGTAGACATTCACCTCTTCCTCTACTAGCCCATCTTTCCCGATGGCGAAGGTCAATTTTGATACAGAGAGAGATAACGTCAGCGAAGGATTCTGGCAAATCTCTGGAGGCAAGCTCATCCTTCATCCTCTCATAGAGTCCATGAAGGAAGGACGCTTTAAAAGCTTCCTCGTTCCATTTTAATTCTGATGCCAGGGTCTGAAATTGGACTACATACTGCACCACGGACCGTGTGCCCTGACGCACTCGGAGGAGGTCAGAAGATGCAGATGCAGAATGGCCTGGCTCGTCAAAAATTCTCTTAAATGCGGAAACGAATTCCTCGTAGGTAGATACGATGGGGTCGGCCCGTTCCCATAAAGGGGAGACCCAGTCTAACGCTGCTCCTGTTAATAATGAACTCACATATGCTACTTTTGCCCGAGACGAGGGGAAAGTTCTGGGGAAGACATTCGAATTGGATTTCACTTTGGTTGATGAACCCGCGGCACCGCCTGGGATCGCCATCAAACCTTTCTGGAGTGGCAAGCTGTAGTCGGGGTTTGGGAGTAGGAACCACTGGTGGAGGGACTGATGGAGAAGGTACAGGAACCGCAGGCGGGGGAACCGGGAGAATAGAAGCCAATGTGGTTTGAATCGAAACCAGTTGCCTCGAGAGCTCCTGTAAATACTGAGCCACTTGTTGTTGTTGCGCCTCCTGGTTGTCCATCCGAGAGGTCAACTCTTGCAGTGACCCAGTACCTTGGAATCCTGCAGCCTCCATTTGGCCTGAACAAACTGTCACGTCTGAAACTGGAGAAGAGGACGTGGTGGGCCTAAGTTGGGGAAAGAAGCGGAGACGAGGGGCCTGGATGTACATTCTCCTCATCCACAGGTCTTGAGTGTTGGCGAGACCTGGGCAAAGGTGCGGAGTCTAACCCACAGGATGGTGTTCGCCAGTGGCCCCCCCAATTGGGATATGGGCTTAGCTGCACCCCGTGAGCAGGTCGCGGTCCTTTGACCAGGTACCCAAGCCCTGCCGGGATAGAGACACTACACCCGTGGCCCAGCAAGGATATGCCTGCTTAGGCACAAAACAGTCCCTTAAAATACTGTATAGAAAACACCTTGACACGAGGATCAAATGTCAATAAGGATTTCAAGTGGGAAGCAACTCACGGTTACTTGAGACGTCACCAGAGATAGAAGGCACATGGGTAGAGGCGGTATATGTTGTAGCCCGGATGTTCACTGGAGACGTAAGGCACACAGGTGGGGATGGTAACACTATTGCACGGGTATTCACCAGAGATGCTTAGGCACACAGGTAAAGGTGGTAACACTGCTGAACGGGTATTCACCAGAGATGTTTAGGCACACAGGTAAAGGTGGTAATGCTGCTGCACGGGTATTCACCAGAGATGTTTAGGCACACAGGTAAAGGTGGTAACACTGCTGCTGTATGGGTGAATAGGAACCTGGACCGGGAACTCACTAAAGCACGCTAGGAGACAACCGATGTTCAGGCAATTTCCCATAACCTGTGGAACAGTTTTACACCCAGGGGAACCCTTAGACAGGTGCACAGCATCAGCTGAAAACGGGCCTATCAGGGAGAAGGATCCAGTCACATGGGCCGACTGTCATGGCGGCGCCCATGTCCGGATTTGCGATGCCGGACACCAGCCCTCCAGGAAGCCACAGCAAGTGGGGAGAATACTCAGCTTCTCCCCCGCCGTCGCGCAGGCCGACCGACCACCCAGGATGAAAGGGGAAGCCGGCGGTGCGGTAAGCGGGCGCCGATCCCCGGCTGAGCCCTGACAGTAACATTTAATGAATGAATTTACATACGAGGTTAGTCCCACCAGTATATCCTTTTTAGACCTCAGAATATACAGAGATGCAGATAACATGATAGCCACAGAGCTATTTAGGAAACAAACAGCAACCAATAGCCTTTTACATCATTCAAGCTCACACTTCCCACCTACCCTGGAGAACATACCCAAGGGAGAATTCCTCAGACTCCAAAGAAACTGTTCCAACAATATGATCTTTCAGACCAAAAGTTTAGACTTGACAAAACGGTTAAAGGAGAGAGGATATAGTGGCAGAACCATCAAGAAAGCCCGCAATTTTGCGTCCTCAACCAAATGGGAAACTTTGATCTATGGAGGACCCAAATTTGCGGAGAACAAGTCAGAAAAGTCTGATAAAATCAGATTTGTAGGTAATTTCTGTAGCAATTGGAAAGAGATTAAAAACTCTATACAAAAATATTGGTACATTCTTCTGTCAGATTCAGATCTTGAAGCCAAATTGGACAAAACGGTTACTATGAGCTGGAGACGATCCATGAATTTAAGAGATCACTTGGTAAGAAGTCACTATACTAAACATTTCCCCAAGAAGTCAGCAGTGACAGGGACACATCCCTGTGGGAATTGCAAGATATGTGACCATATCATCAATGTCAAGATGATTAAAGATAAATTCAGAGAAGAAATACAGCTCAAACACTTTATCAACTGCCGCAGTAAAAATGTGGTCTATTGCATCATGTGTTCTTGTGGTATGAAGTACGTGGGAATTACGTCATGTATGTTAAAACAACGAATACTTGAAAACATGGCAATATTAGACACGCCAAATCGGATAGGATCAAGATGAAACAACTGACGACGGTTGCGAGACATTTTTTTCTCAAACACTGCGGCTCAACCAAAGATCTTAAAGTATTTCCCCTAGAAACCTTACATTTAGGTATTAGAGGTGGGGACATTATGAAAGAACTTTTTAAAAAAGAAAGCTACTGGACATTTAGACTGGGTAGCAACTCTTATTTAAAGGGAATATACGCAGTGTCTAATATCTATTGCACATGAGTACATGTTCACCAATTTTTTCCCCCATTTTTGTACAATTTTTTCCTTGATCTCAATCATTAATGATCACCACATCATAGAGCTATAATTAGCACTACCGGAATAGATAGGAAGTACCCTATATTTTCAAGGGCAATATCTTCCGTCTTTTTATATTTTCGCCTACATTGTGGTTCAGTTATTAAACTATTATTCTATTTCTATTTTTGCCATTGGCACCTTCGTGATAATATAATATTTACTGTATATCACGCTATATACATATTTTTTAGAGCTAGTATTCATTAAATTAGTGTTCACTCTAGCTCCAGTGGCAGGCAGGGCGCAGGAGCCAGAGAGGGCACCTTTGTGCACGTGCCCAAAAAGGGGGTGTGGCCATTGAAAAGGGGGCGTGTCTATAAGATGCGTCCCCTTTTCGTCACTCTGTGGGGCGTGCCAGACATGCCGGGCAGCCCCCAAACGTTGCAGACAGCGAGAATAGATGCCGGGCACATGCGCCCGGCATCTATTCTCCGGCACACATTTCTCCACCCGTGGGACACTGCGACCCGTGGGTGAAGACGGCACCCGCAGGCTGTGAGGGCAGGGCGCTTTTGCCCCTCCTTTTTGAGGGCAGGGCGCTTTTTGCCCTCCGGAAGGAGGGCAGGGCGCCGCGCCCCGCTAAAACAGCCTAGCGGGAACGCTATTAAATGTTACATTTTAATTTGTTAACACATTTAATTTTCATATACTCAGAGTGCCCCACATAAGGAATTTTCTTTTTTCTTTTGCCTGTGCAAAAACTCTATATTAATCATTAATATATTTTCCCGGGAGCACCGCCAACACCTTTATATTTTCCCAAAAAGGAGTTACTCCAGTTATTCACTTTCATTGTTGGTTTATTAACACCATACCAATTATCACACCTATCATATTGTTTAATACAGATCCTGTGCATTAAGTCCTATCCCAGATCCCTTCTCCCCTAATAATTTTTACTCTAGCATCCTGTTTAGTAGGCCTAGTGTTGTAGTGCAAGGGACCAAGGGCTGTGCTGGGAAAGGATTGCCAATTGTGGCTGCAAGCCACTGCTGTCTACTAAGCACGAAGAGTGCTGGGACATTTGCTTTATTTGTGTGTTTATGTTATGCTTATGTATGCTAAAGTGCAATGTTTGCTACCATTAAAGACACTGCTTTACCGAGTACTTGTGAGTCCTCATTTCAACACCCCGTGTTACATTTGGTGGCCCGTACAGGGATACTGCACTGCTGTGTCGCAGCGCAATCGCTAGATGCCTATGGCGTAGCAAAGGAACTAACAAGGCAGAACAAGGGGTGCTGGGACATTTGCCTTATATGATTATTTATGTTATGCTTATGTATGCCAAAGTGCAGTGTCTGCTGCCATTAAAGACACGGCTTTACAGAGTATCTGCCTGCCTGAGTTCTCATTTCAACACCCCATGTTACATTATATATGGTATACGTTTAGCATCCCGCTGGTTACAATACCGCTACACGCTACACCGACAATGTAATAACGAACAATTACTTCTCGATTATATTATTTTACCGACAACTGTTATACTGACCATGTTAATTTACCGACAATTAGTTATCAGACAAAACCTTAATACAGACAATTAATTAGATTGTATTTCATACCGATTCCATTATATATATATATATATATATAATATATATATATTTATTTAAATACATATAGTCATTTTGGACTTGAGGAACCAGCGTCTGTTTTTTCCGTTATTGCTCCTCTCTCTGATGTCACATTGAGATAATACATTCGTCAGTTTCTTTCTAGAAGACTAAGCTGTACAATATTGAAAACAAAATCCAAATTCGTCCCGTCATTTTAATTTTTTTTGTCTCCATAGTTCATATACAGTCCGGAGGAGTACATTTCTCAAAAAAAATTTCAATGTACAGACACAGCCATTATAACATTATTATAAATATAGATAGTTTATTACCAAGTATGAATGACAATGGTAAACAATTCTAAAATACACCCACAAAAACAAATATTATATAGGCACCATCAACAAAGAAAGTGCTATCAGTTTCAGAGATCAATACTCTATTACGGTAGCTAATGGTGGGTACACACTGGGCGATATTACTGAGCGACTGCATGATTACGACATTGTAATCGTGCAGTCGCTCAGTAATCGTGCACAAATCGTGCACTTTTATGTCAGAAACAATCAGCGATGCGCACTCCCGCTGGTCATTTCCGACACTGTCCATCGCCTGAACATGCAGCACAATCTGATGATAACGACAGATTGGCATGTTCAGGAATGATGGACAGTGCCTGCACTGAACGACTGATCGTTCAGTGCAGACACTACAGGGGATCAGGAACGACGGTACGATTATGATGTCGTAATCATACTGTCTTTCCTGATCGCCTAGTGTATACGCACCTTAAGTGTGTATTTGCTACAGACACTAGACACCTGTAAGAGGAATGCCTATTGAGAGACACATTTACATCTCCGTGTGGGTCTGCACCAGCTCATAATTGCACAAACACATAATTATTGTTCTTGACCTGACTTGCACGACACTACCCTACCTACTGTAAGTGTAAAGCTGCACAAGTGTCAGATCTGCATTTGGCATTAGGTGTATGCATTTCTTGTGGGCATACACAGCACAACTTTGCGTATTGTACGCTAAGTAAATGGGAGTGTTCAAACTCAGCATATGACCCTGTGTTCTTTTAATTGAACTTACAAAAGTGTTTAGGAAGATGAGGTAGCATTAATATTAAACACAAAGCACCATATTATTGGAGCTATACACTAAGGCTGGGTACACACTAGATGATATGTCGTCTGATCCGGCGGATCAGACCAACATATCGGGCACATCGTCTAGTGTGTATGTGTACACACTATGTTGCTGACGATGCGCGCTCAGGCTGGTCATCAGCAGCATCCTCCATTGGTCCTGCATCCAAGGCCGATGGGGGATGTCGTTAGCGAGGGCCATGCTACCAAATGCAGCATGGCCCCTACCGTCACTCAGTCACTGCCTGCTTCGGCAAGTGTGTATGCACTTGCCGATGACGGATTCCCCGCCGGGACCCGTCACTGCCGATGTCTTGGAGTTAGATAAAGTGGATGGAAATAAAGTTTCAGCCAATCAGCTCCTAACTGTCATATTTCAAACACAGTGACAGTCAGAAGCTGATTGGTTGGTACTTTATCTCCATCCATTCTATCTCTCTCCAAAGCTTAGTACATAGACCCCTAAGTGTTGATCGTTTTCTCCATACGTTTACATTGTCTCCTCCATTACGTTTGTTCCTGCTTTAGTATTTGTGTAATTAGCTAAAGATGAGCACAGCAATATTCCTACCAGTTACTTGGGTGAAACAGACAAGCAGACAGGAGCCACAATGTTTTTACAACATAACTTTTCTAGAACATTGCATCACTGGTGTTTTTGTGCATGGATTTTAGATAAAGAAAAATTATAATAGCATCACAGAAAGTTACAAGAGATCTTTGAGACAATTGCTAGGTTGGCGAGTTTAGACAAAATAAAATCATACATAGTCATCTTTGTTATTTTGGTAAGAAAGACACATGTAATTATGCTGATAAAAAGAGAAGTAGATTTATTAGACAATCATGGCAACATCTTAAAGTAAAGTCACTTATCTTTAAAAATGAATTTTGACCACAGAGGTATGACATAGATAAAACCACTAATACGCTATGAATCTAGATGATTAATGTGCAAGACTTTAAAATATCACCACTTAAGCATAATAAGTATTTTAAACTGCTGCCCAGTGTCTTCGTCTAATGTAACATCTAAGAGAATTTTTCTTGTTAGTTCATGCTAAGACTTCTTTCTTTCACACATAAAGCAAAGCATTTTAGAAACATGATATATAACAAAGTGTTAATAGAGCCATTTTTCATTTATCAAGTCTTAAGCAAACAATGGCAAACCTGAGCTCAGGTAGTGCTGAACAAACAGTTGCTGCAAAATTTAAGGCAGCAAATCATTCTGAAAAGAGAAAAGAAAATATAACTCCGTACACTACAATACAGGTTGAGTCTCCCATATCCAAATATTCCAAAATACAGAATATTCCGAAATAAGGAATATTTTTAGCATGACTGAGATATAAAAACCTTTGTTTTTTAGTGGTTCAATATACACAAACTTTGTTTAAAGCACAAAATTATTAAAATTACCTTCAGGCTGTGTGTATAAGGTGTATATGAAACAAATGAATTTCATGTATGTACACAAACTTTATTTGAGCCACAAATTTATTGAAAATATTGTATATAATTACCTTCAGGCTGTGTGTATAAGGTGTATATAATACATAAATGCATTCTGTGTTTAGATTTGGGTCCCATTCCCAAGATATCTCATTATTGTATGCAAATTTTCCAAAATATGGAAAATTCTGATATCCAAAATGCCCCTGGTGCCAAGCATTTTCTATATGGGAGACTCAACCTGTATAACAGTGTGAAAACTGCATATCCATTATTTGTATTAGTCGTTTTGATAGAGAAAAATATTTATTAAGAATAGAAAATGAAGAAAAAGAATTCAAATAATTAGCAGTAATTTTATATTCAAGGAATCACTCAACATAATAATTGCCCAGCTTCCCTAATGTATTTGTACACTAAATTCAGGGTAAGTCATCATTTGAGAAGTGATGAATGTCTCTAAATTTACTCCAAAAGTTATGTCTCTGAGCAGCTGTCATATATTTAAAAAAAATAATAATAATAATAAAAAAAATATATATATAATATATATATATATATATATATATATATACTGTATATGTTTGTGTGAGATAACTGCTTAGCTGTTTCTCCTTGCAAGGAAGTAACCATCAATGCATTTCATATCATTACACAGTAGTTTTTCAACATGCCTTAACTCCTTATAATCTAAAGAATATATAAAATATAGATACATTTTTTCCCCAAAAGCTGTCAAGAATAAAATAATATTCATCTTGAACAAAAAAATTTTGAAATATAGGAATGGGTATGAAGTCCCAGCGGCTATTCATATCCTGACGTCGGCAGCCAGAAGGGAGAAGATCACAACAGGACAGGTAAGTACCCTACCCCTCTCCCCCCCCTAACCCTAATCTTCCCTTGGTGGTGCCTAACCCTAACCTCCCCCTTAGTGCCTAACCCTAACCTACCCCCGGGGGTGCCTAACCCTAACCACCCCTTACCGCACCCTAAACCCGACTCTCCTGGGGGGGTGTCTAACCCAAACCCTCCCCCCTAGGGGTGCCTAACCCTAACCCTCCCAAACCAAACTCTAACCCCACTACACTCCCTAAACCTAACCCTCCCCACCACGGCTAACACTATGGGCGCCCTGGACCTCCCTACTACGGGCTGGCGTCCTTTGGCGTTTTGGAGTTGGGATTAAGATAGGTGTAGGTATTTCGACGCCTATCTTATGTCCCTTGTCAGGACTCCGATGTCGGCCGCAAGGCCACCAGTCTCATAACTACTAGAGACGATCGGGTCTGGTTCTCAGAGAATCGGACCCACCCAAACTTCCAGATCCGAGACGAGAACCGAGCCTGTCCTGTTGGGGTCTGGGGCTAAAGGCTGCTGCTGTATTGTCCATAAAGGGGCTGGGGCTGCAATATACAAAGGAGGGCTTCAGTGGGTGCTGCAGCTGCTGTCTCTTGTCCTGTCAATCAAGGGGCTGTTGCTGTGTTATAAATAAGGGCTGCAGCTGGGTTGTTGTCCTGTTCATCAAGGGGCTAGGGATTCAATCCATAAAGGGGTGCTGTGTTGTCCAGGCGGTGGTGCTCTGTCAATCAGGGGTGCTCTTCCCCAGTGTAAAAAAAAATACAAGTGCTTTTTTTTTTGTGCGTTAGCAACTTAGCTGCGCTATTATTGTTTGGTGACACTGCCGGCCAGACTGCAGTTTATCGTCCACGTATTTGTGACTCTGCAGGTTGTCTGTCCGCACTCGGCAGGGGTGCTAGGTTACCAATAAAGAAGGGGTGCTGTCTGTGTTGTTCATCAAGGGGCTGCTGCCTCGTTCAGGGGTGTTCTACCCCAGCATAAAAAAAATAAAAGTGAAATTAAATTAATATTATCAATCTACAAAAAATACAAATGAAAATATATTTTTTGTGTCTGTGTGTGTGTGTTAGCAACTTAGCTGCACTATTATTGTTCGGTGACACTGCCGGCCAGACCGCAGTTTATCGTCCATGTATTTGTGACTCTGCAGGTGGTCTGTCCACACTCGGCAGGGGTGCTTTGTTGTCCATAAAGAAGGGGTGCTGTCTGTGTTGTTCATCAAGGGGCTGAGGCCTCATTCAGGGGGGCTCTTCCCCTGTGTAAAAAGAAGTGAAATAAAATTAATATTATCAATCCACAAAAAATAAAAAAAAAGATATCAAAACATTAAAATAAATAAATTAAAAACTAATCAATCATTCAATCCTTCCCTGTCTTCAGTCCATATACATATTCCAACTCCGTTGTGCCTCTGAGATAGTTAAGGAAAACATTCTTCGTTTTTAAACTTCCTAGGGGTCGTACAGTTTATTAAACTGCCATCATGTCTACCACTGCAGTGACACTCTGTGCCATGTTGGAAGCTGAATTGCCACATGTTAGTGCCACCTACTGCTGTCGCTTAGCTTAGTCAGTCAGCTAGCTTGATGCAACCTTTTGGCCTAAACTAGATGAAATCAGTGAGCAGTGAGATGTTCAAAATTTACTGAAAATGACTGGAAAGAAATGGTATTGAGATTAATAACACTGTAGGAATAAAAACAGGCCCAAATTATGTGCTTTTAGTTGTTTTTATGATTAAAAATAAATCCATAACCAAAACCAAAACACGCAAAGGGCGGTTTTGGCAAAAACAAATCTACATCCAAAACATGAGGAGATTTGTTATGAAGAGGCAAAAACTCTTCAACCACTTTATAGAGGCCTAGTAAAACTTTACCTTAAAAACATTAAGGGAAGGGACACTATAATGGGCATTCTGCTGCATAACTAAATGTATGAAACACATATACATATGAGGTGATATGATCATCTCTAAATATATTTAATAAGTTAAGGAAGGCTACAGTTTATAGGAGGATTTCTGGAACAAGCAAACACACGTAGAAAATCTGTGTGAGGAAGACTTAAGGATAACACAAGAAATAACTTTTTTTTACAGTAAGACTGAGATATCCATGTAATAATCTCCCAGCAGTTGTAGTGGGAGTTATTATGAGTTATTAGCAATACTTATACAGTATATAAACTTGATCATGAGCAGGACCCTCCCTACCCATTGGTTTCACATCTGCATTTATTATATATACCATGTACTGTATGTACCAGTTATATGTATTTCCTATTTTCCCCATGTTCTGGAACTGTGGAGCACTGGTGCATTACAAATCCACAACATAATATTCATGAGTTGACAAATGCTATAGGTAAAAATATAAATAACAAAACACAATACCTCCACAAAGCAAAGCCATATAAAGCAAAAAGCGGATTATAGCAAATGCTATGTTTCTACTTTTCCATTTTTCTATGTTTAGATTTAATGGCCATAGAAAATAGTTAGGGAATATATTAGCCTCTCTTTATACAATTTCTTTAATATATTATAAAAATGATTAAGTCTGCTATCCTCTAGGCAGGACTATTGCTCTTTGTGCAACACAAATAACCTCCTATATTCCAAATAAGTACATACATACTGTATATATTTTTTTTTTTATAATAATAATAAAAAAAAATGACCAAATGAAATCTTTTTGTTTTATCCCTACAAGGTCATTCGTGGAGGAAGCATATTAAATTATCTGTACAAACTCGTTATTTTTAAATATTCTAAATGTACAGCCCCATAATTTGTTAATAAAAACAACTTAGCAGTGTAATCAGTAGCATTAGAAATAATCAATCATAAAATAACAGTTTTACTTATCTGCATCCCTTAGAAAGGAGCATGTTTCTCTTTCTCTGTGGCTCCTGACTTTGAGTAAACCAACTACTTGTGTTTATCTGTTTAGCAAATGATGACTTTGTAATTGCTGTGTAAATAGTAGATCTAAAGACCCAAAAAAGTCCTTATCCAAGCATATAATTAGCAAAGTAGAAGTTTTATTTGTTAAATTGTGTTATAATAATTCTTAAAGGTGCATTGCATCATTTATTTTTGTAACAATGTATATTTTATAAGGCTCTTTTTGTTGTTGGTAAAGGCAGTTGTTTGCTGTGTTCCATACATATTTGAATGAGAGCGATTAATAAAACAAAGAAAAAAAACTATGTGATCCCTATAATATTATACACATGGACGGGTGCAAAGTTGGTAGCACAATGGGAGCGGAACAGCATAGACGCATATTCGTGGGTTAACTTTCTGGTCATGCGCAGTGCGAAAACACACAAAATACACAAGGTACGGTACCTTGCATACTGCTCACTCAGCATCAGCACCATGTGCTTTGCAGTGCTGCATTCTCTGTATCAGACCTGCACTATTTTCACTTTAACAGTCATTTATATTGAAACAATGCAATTGATTGGATATTAATAGCCTGAACAAGTGCAAGTTTGAATGCATGAGTTTGTACATACTACATGCTACAATCATATCCAATATTAATCAACTATGTCAGATGGTGACCTGTTAAGTTATCTATGCATATACTGTATGTCTCTCCAAATGATTTAGTCTACAATCTATTTTGTATAGCTGATTGTAACCATCTGATCAGGTCCTGTGCAATCTTTAAGAATGAGATTCCTAACTCGCTCCAGTAACTATTTTTTTGGTATGGAATGGACGATGTGAATGACCCAGTCCTTTTTGGAGAAACAGCCAGAATGACCTAGTCCTTTTTAGAGAAACAGCCCTCCAAACAGATGTGACAAAGCATCAGCTCATATATACACAGTGCGATCAGCTGTTTTGCTTCACTTTCCCATAATGCAAGCCTGGAGTCATGTTGCTATAGTTTGAGTCTCCAAACAGGATACATTCAAATATATTAAACAATTAGTAAGTAAAGAAAATGTTAAAAAGAGAATTAAATTATGCTAGCAATAATTGTTAATAATTATATCAATCATCATATAATTATTAGCATTTATTGCTAGCTTAATTTAATTCTCCTTTTAACATTTTCTTTACGTACTAATTCTTGTATATATCATTCGTTTTTTAAAGGGTTCCAATAAAAGTAAAATTTTAATATTTTTTTGAGACTACTGTACAAAGAGTGCCCCCTCAAAAGTTTTTTGTTTTTTGCTCTCTTGCAAATTTTTGTATAGTGATAATTTCATTGAACATACAAAACTGGTAGGCATTTATGTCGGTATGAATGATTTATATATGATTTCTGGTTACTTTTGACTTACTCTACTCCTGGTATGCATTCAAAATGTACCTAATTAGACTAATTTATTCATATGTGATGGGAATAGTTTTCTTACTGGTTGTCATTAAACAGACTATAATGTATTAAGATGTGATTTATTAGTAAACATGATTTGTGCATCATATTTAATTTTATAATACAGGCAGTGTCATCTCAAAATATTTTATATGATTTTGAAAGAAATAAGGTATTCAATGCAGGTATTTTAGTGAATATTAGCCAAAATGTAAATCAATGTGGGGAACGTAACAGCCTCCAATTGTACTAAACTAGCATGATTTTAAACTCTGAAGTCACCTGAAACTCGTTAGAATAAATGTCAGTGAAATTTGTAGAATGTTAAATATAGAAGTACAAGTAATAACCAGTGAGTTTTCAAGCTGCTGGAAATGCATCAGGAAAAAATGCCACATAATAGAGGTACCTAGGGCAGGTGAAATAACTTCTAATGCAGCTATATCCTCTGGCAGAGTATATTAAGTAATGTAAAAAAATTGAATAAAATAGAATAAAAAAATCATAGGTCCCACCCATAGTAAAAAGAGCACTAGCATATTATTAGAAAAAGACAAAAATCCAACACTACCAACACTAGAACTTACAAACCAGGGCTGGTGGAACAACAGCAGGGGGAATCCTAGGCATGAGGTCCCTTCACCAGAGTACCAACCAGCTCTAGGCCGGTAAGCACAGGGCTGTAATCTCAAGGGAAGTGTTGACTGCAATAAAATTGCCATTGAGAAAAGTATTGTTCAGGTACTGAAATAGGTGTAGGGCCACCTATAGTTTATACACTACTGGCTACTGTTGCTGTCTGAAGCTTAGGTACTTTATTATGGCATTACCATAAGTATTTGGCTGCTATTATGTTTTTTCTGTGACAAAATAAATGTTTTTTTTTTCAATTTTTTTACATTAGTTTAAATGTATATGTATAATGAAGTTTGTAAATCACACACCCTTGTACACATATAAGCAGCCTTTTACTACTCCACCAAGGATCCATAAAAAAAGACCAGCAAACCAGAAGTAGCAAAAAGAATCTTAATCCATTTATTTAAGTAATTATGGAAGCCATACTGTTACAGTAAAAATGCCATATATATATATATATATATAGTCTTTCTGACGAAACGTGTTTGGGGCATGGCTTGGTGACGTGATGCCGCCGTGATCTTAGTGAGGTCCGTGCTAGGGAGCCAGAGCCGGGACGTTACCACCGCTGTATGGGCTAAACCTCTGCAGATAATATATAAGCTGTTTGTGCTGTTCCTGGGCCCTGTGAATCCCGCGATTGTTGCTGATACTGTATGCTGAATGTAAGTTTTTTATGTGTGCTTCAATTAAAAAGAGTTTTACTATACTTACTGTGGTGTGCACCATTCTCTGTCTTTGACTAGAGATTTCCACAACTGACTCCTGAGGAGTAGTCTTGGAGAAAACAAGTGCTGTAGGCAGTTAATGCATAAAAAGAACTTCTACTATATTACAAACTGGGACTAACCCTTTGCGCATGGTGATATACATTTGCAACTTTGACTATATATATATATATATATATATATATATACAGAATCGTAACTAGACATTTTGGTGCACTGTGCCAGAGAGAGCATTGGCGCCCCTCCCCTCCCCGTTTTTTAAATTGGGACATAAGCTAGTACACCTGAAAAAGGGCCATAGCCTCATGGGGAAGGACCAGGGAAGAGATAGGGGAGGCCAGGAGATGCTGGGGATAAATGAAGAGGAAGCTACAAGTGAGAATGATACTAAACAGGAAATTTTACAGGCCCAAACAGCGCCCCCTGCACCCTAGTTACGGCCCTATATATATAAATATATATATGTATCCACACACAAACTGTACAAAACTGTAGAAGTCTTTATTTCTTTTTTTATTTAGTGAGGCTAAACTTTCACTGTACTTTTGTTATATTTGTGCAATGTATTCAAATTTGCGACAATGAAAATGTTGACATTATAAATAAATTCTTATAACATTATACAGTAATTAACCTATGTAATAAAGTATAAACAATTCAGGAAGAGCTGAAATGCCACAATTTGAAACAGGTGCTGCGAAGGAAATGGGACCATTTTAATAGCGGTCTGTGTAAAAAGGTAACGGCAAACTGGTCAAGTGCTGATAAAATGCCTCATATATATAGGTACCAAAATGTTAAAGGAATAAAGGATGTATTTAATAGCTAGTTTGTTTGTAATCCACTGTGTATGCACTTGACACATTTTATACAAGCATAATCTGCTACATACTATTTTGAAACAGTTACACATTACTAATAAAACTTTATATTTATATTTTGGACTATAATTCTAATCACCAATTGCTAATTTGTTGGTCAACTTTTAGCTGCAGTACTACAGCCATTTTGATTTCCTGCTTCTTTATACTTTAAAGAACCCCTAGCCCATTAAAACTGTTTAGTAACTTCACGGGAAATGGCAACAGCCAATGTTATTGCACACATTGTTGTTTGTTATCTCTATTAGGTTTAAATTACTCCATTCATTCTTCCTTCAGACAATGAGTGCAGGTCAGCAATACCGAAGTAATCCCTTTACCCTGCGCTACCTGAAGTGACATTGGAATGAAAAAGAAAATAGTTTTTTTTTAAACATATCAGTTTCTTTGTAAGTTCTGCAAACAAGCAGAGTACACATAGCTCTGCTTCCTACACGTTACAATAAAGAAGATGGACTTTACATGTCAGACTCAGCGAGAGATAAAAGAGTTACTGCATATCAAGGAGGATACAACATGTTTAGATTTTTTTATTTCAGTGTATAATACAAGACATCCTGAACCCAGCTTTAACAAAACCATAACTAAAGGTATAATAATAATAATAAGTATTTATTTCTGATTATATGGAAAACCCAAGACTAGCCTTCTATAAACAGTATAAAAACTGACAAAGATTGTGACTAGTAATTGGAGCTATCATTCATTCTTGTGACACTGGATGAAACTGTGTGGAGAGGAGCAATGATTCTTGTTAATGTGTTTAGGTACTGTATATACAGTGAGTTTAGTATTTTCATGCTGGGCTCATGGTATTAAAATGTCAATATTTTATTGATATAAGTATTATACATCTTTTACATGTGTTTTACATATTATATGTGCGGAAGTATCAGTATCAGCATTATCACCTTGCTACTGTTCTGCATGTAGCTACCTGAAAAACAGGAGAAAGATATGTAGTGTCAGTGTGTTTCCCAGTCCTATTTTTATATCTCTTCTATCAGTGTGTCTCCTAGTCCTGTTAGTGTGTTTATCTCCCAGTCCTGGCTGCCTGTCAGTGTGACTCTCAGCCCTGTCTGTGTGCCCATCTGCTAGTCTTACCTGTCAGTCTGTCTCCCAGTCCTATCTGTCAGTCTGTCTCACAATTCTTTTTGTCATTAGGCAGAGATTCAACAGGGTAAGGCAATTTTAAGCAAGTTTGTCCCTGGAATCCGTCTCAGATCAGATTCATAACCTCCTGAATGATTATAAGCAGGTGAGGGATGGACCATTTATTTATACTAATTGAGTATTGATTGTATTCAAGTAGTTTGTTATACAAATTTGTGCACCCCTTTGTAAGTAGGCATTCATTTTATGCATGTGTCAATCTTGGACCTGCATTAAGTTTCTTAAAGCTAATCTGACATCAATTACAGCAGTTGTTGTGTCAATAACAGGGTTCTGTGGGGGGAGCATAGTAGAATTGATTATATTGCATCCATGCTATATCAGTACCCCCTATGTGTTATTACAGCATATGGATTACAAAATGTAATCAATACATAGATTACAGTACATATTTGTGGGGAATATTTACGTTTCACCTCGCAGACAGATGATAGCAGGTTTGCAGAGATTTTCTTGTGGTTTAGCATTTACAAATTTGCTGAATAAAAATTGCCCCAAATCATGCCAATAATGGTGATTTTTAAATAAATTCTGACTAAGAGCAGATGGCCTTATTCCACCAGACAGTAAAAATTGGGGTAGGAGATCTCTATTACCGACTCTCTGGGTTATTAGGATTCCCTCCCACTGTCAGTAACCACCTGTTACTGACGGTAACTCACTGCCACCAACGGTGGCATAACCAGGGTGGGGCAAATGGGGCATGTCCCCTGGGCCATGGGGCAAAGAAGGCAATGGTCATTGGACAGGTGGACCCCTGCGCAAGACCTGAATTAAGTCCAGGAGGAATGCTGGTTGTGCATAGTGGGCTCCATACATCAGAAGAGTAACATCGGTAAAAACAGCTACCAGGAAATGAATATTACCTACGCTGCTCTTGCAAGAACAGGGACAAGTTACGCAACTAATCAAAAGGAGCAAAGATAATTATGTGTTTGACTGTGACTGTTGTTCTCACAGATATCACGGAGCTGCTGCCCAGATCCATCTAATGCTCCTGGATTAGTCACCAGAGGAGCAATGGGGAGGAAGAAATTAACAGTTTTAGAGGGAGAGGGTGAAAAAGCTGAGGAAGATTTCAAAAGCATTAGCATTAGGAAAAGAGATGGAGGAACTTGGGGATTGAGACATAAGAGACAAACATGGGTAGAGTGTCCAAGAGCAGCAAGGATTTGAATGGTGAGAGAGAGGAATGTAAGAGAAAGAAAGAGAGAGAGAAAAAGAAAGCGAGAGGTATATTTACTAATGTGCGGATTTATAGAAAAGCAGGTGTTGCCCACAGCAACAAATCAGATTTAAGCTATTATCTTCTAGGGGTGGGGAACCATTTTTCTGCCGATGGCCATTTTGATATATATAACATTATTCGCGGGCCTGGTGCAGGCCACGCCCCTTCTGTGTGATGTCACACAAGGGTGGTACCACAACCATTGGTAATTTATAGCAATGTCTGGAGCATCCTGAGGATGCTCCGGGGAGCTGTAAGGGCAGTGGTGTGACCATCTGAAGCATCCTGAGGATGCTCTAGGCATCACTACTGCATAGATTCTGACTGCAAGGTGCCATTCGAGAGGGATGCCAACCGCCGGCTTCTCAACTGTCTAATCCTGGCAGAGGTCTAATGACAGGCGTCGAAATCTCGACGACTGTCATTTTACCTATGCCGGGAGCCTGACGCGCTGGCTTACTGAGCGGCGGGAGACAACAAAGTAATACCCCTTACACAGTATGCTGCAAACAGTATTGCCCCTTACAAATTATGCCACACATGGTAATGCCCCTTATACTCTATGTCACACTACGTAATGTCCATTACACATTATGCCACACACAGTAATGACCTTTATAACACATTATGTCACACACAGTAATGGCTTTTATAATAAATTATGCCACAGACAGTAATGCCCTTTTTACATTACGCCATAGACTGTAATGCCCTTTGCACATTATGCCACAGACTGTAATGCCCTTTGCACAGTATGCCACAGTGTAATGCTCTTTCCAAATGATGCCACACTGTAATGCCCCTTACACATAATGCCACACTGTAATGCCCCCCCTCTCCCCCCATTGACTCACCTCCTCCTGTGTCCTCCAGGCTCAGGGTGCTCCTCTGTGCCCTGGTCTTCTCTCCCCTGCGGCCGCTCACAGTCCCAGAATGCCAAGGCATGGCCGCAATGATGTCATGTGATGTGCCTCACAGGTATTCTGAGAGACAGGGAAGGATGCGATGGTCATAATAGTGCCGCTGGAATGATGTCTAAGATGGTGGAGCTGCGGCAGGCAAGAGCGGAAGAGCACCATCTAATTAGAAGTAGCAAGCAGGGAGACTGCAGTTGTGCCCACAGGCCGCAGTGCCCCAGGCAATAGCTCTGCTTGCCTTCTCCTAAAACCACCAATGAGTGCAAGGCATGGCCCGGGCTACCTTCATATTTAATGCCAAGATCAGCCACAGGAGATGCTATTCCCACCTACTTCAGCTGTTGCTCAGGATAAACCAGCAGATGGTCTGACCATTTCAGAAATTTGAAATGCACCTAAAAAGTAGGATAACATAAGCTCTGTCTAACTTTTGCTTTTATATCTTATGGTGGATACATTTATTTCCATATTATTTATCTTCATACTGTTACTCTTAGCTCATGTACAGTTTTGTGTGTGACTGTGACTTTAATAAAAGGCTGAACAACGTGTGCATAGCCACTGTGCACCTTGAAGCACATTATAGGGCCTATTTATCAAAATGTGGAACTAAATAGAAAAAAATATTTATCATTGCAATTTAGCAAGACAATCTTGCTGGGTCAGCAGCCTCGGCAATACTGGCCAGAATGCTAAGGGTTAACTCACTGCAGTACATGGATTGCAATAAAGCCCAGATTTGGGTTTTCAGTCCCACTAACAAAACACCTGCATATTACTGTAAACATTCTAAAATAACTATAAAAACTGCAAACAAAAATGAAATAGATAAGACATAAATATACAATAAGTTCATACATGCCAAATGACTTTGTCTCTGGACATGTTGGTACTATATTGATTCAGATTTGCACAGAAGTTGGAATTGCAATGGGTCCCTCAATGTTTGTCAACTTCACGTGTCAGGTGCGGCATCCTGTCAGAATCAGGACAGATTTTTGTATGAATTATAACCCTTACCCTAACCCTCCCCCTTACCATAACCCACCCTCCTGTAGCCTAACCATAACCCTCCTGTCCCGCAGCCTAACCCTAACCCTCCTTTCTCGCAGCCTAACTGTCCCCCTAGTGCCTAACCCTAACCCTCCCCCTAACCCTAAATCTCCCCCTGACTCTAATACTTACCTCCGCAATCTGCCAGGATGCAGCTGTCAGTATTGTGACGGACGGATTCTGATTGTTGGGATGCTGACTCAGGGCCTGATTCAGAGCTGCTCGTAAGCGGCCGCTCGTTCGCTCCGAGCGATGTTCGCACATCTGCGCATGCGTATGGGTCATAATGTGCACGCGCCAACCAGTCATTGCGGTCGGAAATCAAGCGCTCGCAAAATAGCGAGTGCCTGCTAATTTCAGTTACAGGACGAGGCATTTGTGGGTGGTAACAGGGGAAGGTGCTTGAAAACGGGGAGTGGAGAGCCGAACCCAGGCGTGCCAAATGGTCAAAACGGGCGTTTTAAGGGTGTGCATGATTAACAAAGCAGCATCATCCACCACGTCACTTGGTTGCTTCTTAGCCTGAACTGTTCGCATGTTTGCGGTAGGAAAATCCAACCACTAGCACTGCGAGCAGTTCAGACGCCTTTCGATGTACTCGATTAATCAAATAAATAGCAGAGATGACGTAGGATGCGAGCGGCCAGGGGGCGTCTTTACAAAATAGCGAGCGCATGTTTTGTTCGCTCGCTCAGACATAGAGGCGTCAACAGACCGCAAAGAGCGAGCGCTCAATTTAAATAGCCGGCCCCTTTTTCTGAACAAGCGAGCGCAAATAGCGTCCGGCTCTGAATCAGGCCCTATATTCCATCAGGCACATCTCCACTTGCAACTGAGTGGGTGTAACTGTTTGGCAACTGGGCATTTGAACATAGGATAATAATACAGTGTTTTCTCCAAATAAATAATACAATAGTTTCACTTAAAAAGATACTACAGTAGAAAGTTAAGTTGTGCTCTAGCTTTTAATTATTTTATATGGTCCGTTTACTCATTCAGAGTAACTGTCTGATCTAATACTTTGATAGTTCATTGACAAGAAACTTTTTTTTAAAAAATGTGATGACCCTTTTACACTGCCTAAATTTTCTTACAAATGCTGGCACAAAAGACTGGAAAGAAATCTCCAATTATGTCAAAAAGCAAGAAATGGCTTTGCCATAAACTGGTCCATTGATTGTAAATGTCCCTTTAAAATATAAATCTTAAAAAAACACACATCCTCATCAAATGGATAGCACCCAAATTAATATGACAAACCTATACAATAATACACTACACAAAGCAGCAAATTCCCAAATTGACCAACTGTATGTGATATTTGGACTGATTACATCACACCCACAATATGTCAATTCCACACACTTATCCAGGAAGTCCACTTTCATTTCCCCCAAAAATGCCTCCTCATGCTTAAAAAACACATGCTTATTTATTTTTTTACCACCACAATACTTGCTGGTGAGATCACTGGGCCTGATTCAGTACAGATCGCAACTGCAATTGCAATAGCAATTACGCACGCAGTCATCCTGTGATAGTATGCTAATCCATTGCAATCACTATGCCGTCACAGCACAACATAAGGACGCCCACTTTATCTTACACACATCCGTAATGTTGAGCAAGACTGTGAAACCATTGGTGCCATCGAGTACCATCGCAGCCTCATACACACTTGCGTAAACTCTGACCTTACTCAGGAATTACTAACTTCATCGCACGCTATAAGTCCTCAGGTTGCGTATGGCATCTCAGTGGCTAATTGCGTAATCTCAGTTGCGATCGATAGTGAAAAAATAAAATTTGTTTGCGGTGTCCAGAGAAATTAAAAAAATTTTTTTTGACACAGATTACTTTTAGGGGGCATTCCAAGGGGTGCAGGGAACTTTTTTAAGTCTGCACCCCAAAACCCCAATTCTGCACTTTTTTTCGCCACCTATTCAGTGGTAAAACCTCATCACCATTTTTTGACAAAGACTTTTCACACCTGCGAAATCTCTTTGATATTGAATATAGGGATAAGTGAAAATGTCAAAAATTACGTCATAGTTTTCACAGCCTAATTGAATACGGCCTTTAGAAGCTATCAATACAGCCCCTGAAGTGTAGTAGGTAATATCAAATGATAAGTTATAGCTAGTCTTTTAGGGCTTGATTCAATAATTGTAGATACATTATGGCTGATTCTCAGTTGGGAGCAAAGCAAAAGGAACAAGTAACTGTGCACCTTGGTAAAACCAAGTAGGATTGCAGGTGCGGCAGATTTAAAATGTGCAGAGAAACTTAGTTGTGAGAGAGGTGTGTCCAAAGACTCCAAACTGAGGGCCCTATTTATTAATGAAGCATAACCCCTTTACCGCTCACTAAAGGGGTTATGTCATCCATTCTGGATTTAACAAACTGCAGTAATCAAAAATTACTGCTATTTGTCCCAGCATCGTTCTCGCCAGATGGCAGGAGTGATGCTGTCCCCATTGATGTCAATGAGGACCAGGCGCTGCCTTTAGCGAAGCCTTCCAGGCACTGCTGGGTCCCCGTGTCATGCACATACACAGACGGACCGTCGCGCATGTGCATTACAGAAGATCCCTGTTCATACATGTCTACTCTCCCGGAAGTTGCGGGAGGCTCACAATATTTTGGGTAACCCCCCACACCCCAAGTTGAGTAGGCACTTCTCCTGCATTCCTGCCCACTTTCTAGTGAAGTGGGCAGAATGGGGAGAATTTCTACAGCGATCGGGGCTCTATGAGAAGGGGCGGGGCTTAATAACACAATTGTTTAAGAATCCCCAATCTAAATATGCGTTAATCGTGGCAATTTACCGCGAGGGAGCAGTGCTTAATGATGCAAAATGTCAGGTCCTGCCCCCCATCGCAGCCCACCTGCTTCTCCACCCCAGGCCTCTCCTGGGGATGAATAAAAAAGTAGGCAAGCATGCAGGGGCACCCAGAGGCAGGGGGAGCGGGTACAATTTACCTGGGCTTCCAGAGGGGCCTGGCGGGGGACGGGCCTGGTGCCGCCGCCCTCCCTCCTCTTTCCTTCACAGCGCCAGAAAGTACAACCCCCTATATTATTTTGGCCAGAAATTTTAAAATGGTCATCTGGTGTAACGACAGCAAACGAAGTCCCGAAAGATGCACAATATATAGTTTATTTGTTTGTTAGATTGTACAGTGTGTATGTACTAGATAATTTGTCCTGGGGTTCAAGGGAAATCTAGATGACCTGTTTGCAAGTGATCTAGTGTGTACCCAGCATTACTTAGTTTGGTGGGTCTGGCAGGTCTAGCTGGGTCTTCCAGTTCCAGCGGAGACGTCCTGATGACTTTTGGTGGATTTTGACTATGAGTATAGCTAACCCTAACACTCCCCCTATTGCCTAACCTTAACCCTCGACTGCCAATCACTAACTCTCCAGTCCCTGCAGAATGTTGACATTTCACATGTCAATATTGTGAACATGTCAACATTCTACAGATGCCGACATATGTGTCAAAATTTAAACAATGTCGACATCATAATGTCAACATTGTGGTGTTGACTTTATGAATAGCAACATTGTAAATGTTGACTTTATGACTTTATCCCATATTTACACCCCTTGCATAGCAATTTGGTTCATCAGGTGTAAAGTTACTTGCACTTTTTGCTTTGCACCCAACTCAGAATCAGAACCGACGTTTTCAGAAACAAATGCGGATTTCTGTCTGTGTTTAGAGTCGTCCACATCTATGCGTCAGCACTGCCCCCTCCATACACTGGTGATAGCAGTTGCATTCATCATCATCATCATCAACACTACGAATTTGCACTAGTGCTGTTCTTGGTTGAAGAAATTCAACTTAAAGCAGGTGGGATTTATACAAACAGTCATCTCTGACTAGCCAGCAATTCCATCAACATGCCCATGACACTTATTGCCACCCAGTAAGACCCATACAATTGTAAGTGGAGATCCGATTGAGATCTGTACGGTTTTATATTGGCCAGAATTGCTCTAAGTAGAGTATGCAAGCCCTGAGACATGTGCAATCTGCTGTAATCCCAACATTCATGCCCAAATGGATTTGTGTGCAACTCCGAATCAAGCCCTTAGAGGTCTAAACAATTTGGTGTGAGAATAGCAAAAATCCTGCACCTGGGATTTTTGCTATTCAATTAGGTGCACAGTTTTTCATTTTTTGAATGGCGTGAGTTTTTTTTCTCGCAGTCCCAGAGCAAGACCAATTTTTCCTAAAATCAATATTTTTAGGAAAAATGATTGGGAATTGCTCTGGGAACACCCCCCAATGACTAATTCAGCAATGGGAAGCTTCCAATTAGCTTAATTGGTCAGTAATTACTCACTTACCGAAGCAGTGTCTACTTCCTCCAGCATCGGGATCTGGTCTTCTGCAGCAGTGGTGAGTGTAAGTGCAGTATGTGTGTGAGTGTGTATAGTATAAGTGAGTGTGTAAATGTATGAGTGTGTGACCATCAAATGTCTGTAACCCTCCCGGAGGCATCAGCAGGAAGAACTACATCTCCCAGCAGCCCCCACACCTCTGAGCAGCCCCCTACCCAGTGCAAAGATGGAAGGGAGATAACCAGGAGCCGAGAGAACACCTGAGACAACAGGGCTGGTATCTTTTTTTTTCTTGCCCCGCAGGGTTTTCTAAGCAAAAAACCCTGCATGCATTTTAATTTAATTGGATACCATAGGTATTGGGAGCATGCATACCCGCGGTAATCCAAAATTTGTCACGAGGCCCACAATAATTTTTTGTGGTAAAGACCCCATGCGCAATTGAATTCTCCTCTTGGTGTACAGCTTTTCTTAGTTAATTGACTCAATGAATTGCATATAAGTTCTTTATCCTATGAAACAGTGACATTTTCATCTTGTAACCCAATTTAGAAAAAAAAAATACTCTGCTGGTATGTCTCTTTTTGGTACTTTATGGGTTGACCATATTCCAACATCAGTATCTGTAATTATTTATACATCCCCCAAACAAATTATACTTTTTTCTTTTATAGATTAATTTGAATTTCCAGCATTTGATTGCTTATTTGTCCTCACAGAGCAAAGACAATTCTCCCTTTTGTTAAAATTGAAAGTGAAGTACTGTAGAAAAGCAAATTTGTGTATATTGTTTTCTAACTACCATTAAGAAACACTTTGTGGTCCTTTTTTCGGTAATAATGCAACTCTCCAAAACAGCACAAAGTCAGATTTCACACTTTGGAGTCTATTTACTAAGCAGTGTTAGGATATAGAGTAAAAAGTGATAAGGTGCCAGCCAATCAGCTCCCAACTGTCATTTTTCAAACACAGCCTGTGAGATGGCAGTTAGGAGCTGATTGGCTGGCACCTTATCACTTTTCACTTTGTCTCCTAACACTGCTTAGTAAATAGACCCCATAGTTTTTCATAATAAAATCTGCACTTGAAATTTAGAATGCAAATTTTTATTGTTTTTTGTTTACCTGTTTGAATGTAACGCACATTTATACAAATAATATGGTAGCCCAAAAAGCCTTGTTTAGAAAAACAGATAACCTACTGCATCAAATGCAAGGACCTCTGCTTTTATTGATGCCAAAGTGAAGGAGTTAAACAAAGCCATCCATTTTGCAAATAGGGACTAAAGATAGTGTACCTGAAAAAGGGCCATGGTCTCATGGGATGGGCCAGGGAAGAGATGGGGAGGCCAGGAGATGCTGGGAATAAAAGAAGAGGAAGCTACAAGGGAGAATGTTCATAAACAGGAAAATTGACAGGCCCAAACAGCGCTCCATGCACAGGTCGCACCACCCTAGTTACGGTCCTGGAGATAAGGGCACTATAACCTTCACCCACCCATCTTTAATGATTTCTTTAGTATAGGGTGTAATATAGAGAATAACTTTCAACTGGGTGTGACACTAAGACTGTAAGTGGCAGGTTGGTGAGGATCAGAAATGTGTGTGTGTGAAGATACATAGATAGCATGAAAAAACTTCTAAGTAAATAATTCTTAAATACTTCCTTATCAATGACACCTGGTATCTAATAAGACTTACTTAGAAATGTGTTGATATACTACCCTTAATACCCACACAATTATGTCTTAGATCCCATAGTAGTTGCTATGGAGCTATGTGGGAAGCATTTTATACCACGCATCAATGACCAATCTAATGTAAAATAAACACTACATTTCCTTTTCCTTGTATATTATACATTGCACTGAGTTTCATTTTTGTAAATAACCACTTTTATATTCTTTTCTTTAAAAAAAATGTTTCAAAAAATATGAAGAAAGGTGATGATTAATTAAACTGTTGCAAAATCCCGGTTTTATATAAAACGTAAAACTTTTGTACAGGTTGAGTCTCCCATATCCAAAATGCTTGGGACCAGGGGCATTTTGGGTATTGGATTTTTCAGTATTTTGAAATATTTGCATACCATAATGAAATATTGTGGGAATGAGACCTAAATCTAAATGCATAGAATGCATATAGAACTTATACACATGGCCTGCAGGTAATTTTATACAATATTTGTAATAATTTTGTCCATTAAACAAAGTTTGTATACATACATGAAAAAACACACAGCCTGAAGGTAATTTTATACAATATTTTTAATAATTGTGTGCCTTAAACAAAGTTTGTGTACATTGAGCCATCAGAAAGCAAAGGGTTAAAAGATTAGATGATATATTCTCACAAGAAATCACAGAGAGCCACACAAAATACAAAAGAAACATTCTGTTACTTATACCTAAACATGGAAAAACTAATGGTAACAGAAATAAGACAATGGTGGGAAACAAACACTTTAAAAAAATATATTGAAAATAAACTAATCCCAAGGAGTCTAAAGCTATTTAAGAATTTCACCTTCAAACCACACAAAAAAGATTTACAAAATCAATGGGAACAAGCCCTAGAGGACTGTTCTATTAAGCTAATGGAGCTAATATATGGCGACAGGAGCAAATCACAAATTAATATTAACAAATAAATTAAGAATATCAGAGACAAACTCAAACTCATTGAATAAATTGAAGATTTAAAACATTTGGAGACAGTGACAAACAATAAACTTGTGAATATTGAGAATGAAGTGATTGAGACCAAGAAGAAAACACTTTTTAGAGACAGATTAAATTATAATGAGGGTAGAAAGTCATGGAACACCCTCAAAAGGACAAGATTGAACCAAAGTATTCTAAGACAGAAACAGCAACAGTACTACCAACATCAAGATCACCCGGGTAACAAACCATATATACAATGAAGAAACAAAGGACAAAGATATGAAAGAACCAGACAAGATGGATACTACGGAGAACATTGGACAGAATGGAATTATATACAAAGAAGATTTTTTGGAAACAAATATTCACACACAACATATCAGATCAGAAAAATACCAGAGACACAAAAAAACACTTATTGACAAATTACCAACTCAACTAGGAAGAAGAAGAATATACCACCCATACAAAGCAATTAATTCTGACTACTCAACTGGTCAGATCTCAGAGTTTCTAGACACAAAGACAGCTTTAAGAAGGGTATGAAAGAGGCAGAAAACCAAGAACAGGAGAAAACTAAAAGAATCCTGGAAAACTTAAAACATAACACTGCGGGTACTAGAAGGAAGGAGTTACCAGCTCCAGAGTACAAGATGATTCAGAACATTATCTCAGTGTTTTTAAGCCTACCAGATCGGATACCAGGGAACACACAAAAATTAATACACTCTATGTAAGACATGAAAAATACAGAAGAGTAAACAGAAGAGGACGAAAACACAAAACACAAAAAGGAGAAAATAAGGACAGAGAAGAAAAAGAGATCCAACACTTAGGCATCTACAATTTAAGTAATCACACATTGAATAAAAAATAAACTAATGGATTAACTTTGCCCCTAACAATGATTTTGATGAATTTCAAACATTCATAGACCTCCATAAATTTACCCAAAATTGAACCTGAAGAAATTCTTCCAAAAACAGGGGGAAAGAAAACAAGAACTAGACGAAGAGACAATTATGCTCCCACACACTAAATTGAAAAAAAAATGTACATTCTACCCAAGCCACGCCAAAGGAAATTACATAGAAGCATTTGAAAGAGCTGTTAAATGTGATCTGGAAACACTTTTAAAGACAATGAAGAATAAAAAGAAGAAGTAAAAAAATACAAATCTCACAAGAAAAAAATGCTCTAGTAATTCTAAAAGAGAACTATAAGATTGTGATCAAACCAGCAGACAAGGCGGGTGGAGTGGTAATTATGGATAAAGAATACTATGACCAAAAAGCCATGAGACTTCTGTCAAACAAAGACTCATATCACCACATTCAGAAGTATCCAACTAAAGATTTCAAGAAAGAAATAAACCACCTCCTGTTAGAAGGAAAAAACTATGGGATTCTCAGTAAAGCTGAATATGATAACATAAGACACGATTATCCAACACTACCGGTCTTCTATTACCTACCAAAAATTCACAAAACCTGCAATTACCCACCAGACCACCCAATAGTATCCGGTATAGGCTCATTAACAACCAAACATTCAGAATATGTAGACCTCATACTACAACCACTAATCATACAGCAAACAAGGTACCTCAGAGACACCACACAAGTTTTGGAACTACTCAATACCATCAAGTGGGAAGAAGGCTTCATCCTTGCAACATTTGATGTCAAGTCTCTGTATACATGCATCGATCATGAACAAGGACATAAAGGTATAGAAACCATCATGAAAATGGATCCGAATATCAAGAAAGACACAATAGACTTCATAATCAAAAGTATAAAATTCATCCTAACCCTCAACAATTTTTGGTTGGGCAGCTCCCACTATAAACAAGTTCACGGCACAGCTATGTGAGGTGTGGATGGGCGAGCCACTGGGAGGCTGGGTTGCAGCGTGTGTGCTGGGACCACCCCTGGGGGGTGGTCTGCCTGGGATACTGATTCGAAAAAAGCCAGGGAGGAGGGTGGGATGTGGAAGGTGTGACCGGGATGGAGCTGGTCACTGGCGATGTTGGCTGTGCGGACTTGCGGCCGGATGTGCGGGGTGCTCTTATCACTGACAGTCCCTCATGGAAATGGGGATCGATGGTGGAGACAGCCCTGGCCAGGGGTCAGTAACTGAGCATGCCTGGGAGGGGGGGGGAGAGAAAGAGGCTGGTCCGGGGTGGAGCCGGTCACTGGTGGTGCGAGTGGTGAAGAAGGCACCTGTGCCGAAATGCATTGGAGACCCTCACATCAAACCTGACACTGATCCAGGCTGACCTCCATTAAAGATCCCCACCAGAGACCGCCAGTGTAGAAAGCTCTCAGCCCACCCACCCGCTGGTCCACACCGCTCACACCGCCAGTGACCGGCTCCACCCCGGACCAGCCTCTCTCTCTCCTCCTCTCTCCCAGGCATCGCCAGTGACCAGCTCCATCCTGATCACACCTTCCACATCCCCCCCTCTTCCCAGACTTTTTTCAAATCAGTATCCTGGGCAGACCACCCCCCAGTGGTGGTCCCAGCTCACAAGCTACAACCCAGCCTCCCAGCGGCTCACCCATCCACACCTCTGGCTCCGCACCACCAGCAGCATGACCAAGAGCCAACCTCAGCTGCACACTTCGGTCGCTGACCTCCGCAGACCAATCAGAACAGCCGTGCACCTGCAGCACACCAGCAACATGCTGATCCAGCTCACCAACAAACCTGCAGCTTTCAACCTATCTGCAACGGCCACAATGTCAACCTACATCTCCATAACAAAAAACCTACCGGTAGGTAAGTACTGCCAAGACTCACACCAACACGCGGGACGCCACACAGGTGTTCCAAACCACTTTGCACATCCCCCCACCCCCTGAGACTTCCTAGACTGTTGACCATAGGTCCAGCAGGGGTGACGTGCAAGGTCACTGAACTACACAGGAAGGAGCCCCCTGAAAGGGTCCACCTACCTCCCCAGTCTCATCACCACTCATCACTGAACCCCACCCACCTGCCTGGGATCTCAACAGAGCAGCATTGTGACTACTCAATAAAAGATTTTGCCCCAAATTACTGTGTCTCGCTGGCCTAATTTTGATACTATTTTATTCCCCTTTTTCACATTACCCAAACTATACTCCATACCCAATCAAACCCTCCTTCTCACTCTGAAAACACCACCACCACCAGAAGAAACATTCCAATTAACACCACTCACAAACACACACAAGTCATCACCATCACCACTATTAGCAGGAAGAGCACATCTTACCCCCCTACCACCATACGTATTCAGTGCAGTAAACGTACTCCCACACAAAGGTGCAGCACCCTGAAACCACAACACACCACCCCCTGGTCAACGAGAGCGCAGTTCTACCACCCATCTTCATATGCCACAGGTTTATCCCCACTACAGAAATTGGCTTGGGAGCATTCCAGGGGGCCAATTTAAGAGATGAAGATTTATGTGTTCTAAATTAGATACATTAGATACATTTGAAGATCAATCATCACAGATTACATCCAAATGTCTCAGTCAAAATTACAATCAAGACACTATAAACAAAGTATTAGTGACAGCAAGAAACAGTAATAGGGAAAGCTTACTTACCTCCAAAATCAAAACAGAATAAAACACATACCCTCTCTTCATCACCCAATACAATGATCAACACAAAGATATCCACAGACATTGGCACTTACTAACAATAGATGATACTGTGAAAGATATCATCCCTGAAAATCCACAATTTGTATATAAGAAAGCACAAATTATCAAACAGAAGCTGGTAAAAAATCATCACTCCCGAGAAGAAAAAGAAGATCAAAAAGAGGGAACATGGCTAGGAGAAAAAAACAGGTTTTATTACTGTAACAGATGTTTAGCCTGTAGAACAACAAAACAAAAACACCCCACCACCATAACAGAATTCACATCTAAATCCATGGGAACCTCATTCAAAATCAAAGACAGGATGATGTGCGACACCAATGGAGTAATCTACATGATCATCTGTCTATGTGGCCTACAATATGTAGGGAGAACCACCAGGAAACTTAGCCTACATATAGGGAAACATGTGAAGACCATTTAAAAAAAATCACAATGGTGAGCCGAGTGCAGATAACTTTATAGCCATCAAGAAAGTGAAAACAGCATGGAGAGGATGAGATCACAAAAGATCCATGTCACAAGAAGAAACCAAATGGATATATAAATTGAAAGCCTTAGTACCTAAAAGCCTGAACATCGACTTCAAATTCACTGAATTCTTGAAAAAATAATATACAGTACAATACTCCCAGAAGAGAGAGTAAGACCGACAGTGATATCTACATACATACCACCGTGGCAACGCCCAACCACTTCTGAACTTGGAAGCTAAGCAGTGATGGGCCAGACCAGTACTGAGGAGGGAACCACTCAAGAATCTCTGGTTATGTAGCTTCATCACCAATATGGCAGCACTCTCTCTCCATATGGGGATCAAGATTAAAAGAAGGATATCATACAAACCATGGAAAATGCATTGATCTCCATCGACTAATTAAGGAAGGAGTAAATCAACCTCAGATTACTCGTAAATATAATCAGACATAGTCCAAGACAAAACATTTTGAAATAACAGCTATCAGAATAAACCTGAAACTATCATCAAATATTGACCAGTTTCTGCTAGTTTGCAACTAGAATTTTTTTAACCTAACAAGAACCATATAATTACTGACCAGCTCTTCTGTGCCTCTAACTAGGTCTATTGAACCAGGTAATTTAATCTACATATATTCCTAACCAACAACCTGACCCTGATAGTCTGTACATATCCACATCCCATATATTTTCAACACACACACCTTCACATCACACCCTATAGATGTATGTATTTTATGTATTTTACATATTTTATATATTTTACTAATTTCATCTTAATTACTCTTAACTGAGCCCTCTCCTGTATTTTCATCTCTACTACCTACTAGGCAGTTCCAAATAACAAAATATTAATCCAAAACAAGAGTAATCATATACTTACAAATCATTATTTATAACTGGTACATCAAGAAAATATTTAACATTTTGGTGGCAGAGGGAAATATTAATTTTCAGGATGGGTACGGGGAGCTGGCATTCGAGATCCCGATAGTCAAAATCCCAATGCCGGCATCCCAACAGAGTTAGGACACTGACACCTGTTGGTAGGTATCCTAACCCTCCCCCTCTCCTTACCCTAACCATCCCTCCCCGATGCCTGAATCTAACCTTAGGTGCCCCAGCCATGCCTGCAAACAAACCTCCACCGACCCTAGGCATTTGCTTAGTTTGTCTATGCCTAGGCTCTGGGGATGCTGGTGGCCAGGATGCCAGCACCGGGATTTTGCAAGGTTTCGGGATTCTGGCGTCGGTATTCTAAACACCGGCATCCCTGTGTCAGGATACTGAATGTATTCCATTAATTTCATGTACTGTATATGATCCATAGAATATGAAACAATTACAGTAAAATAAGTAATTCAATATACAACATCCATATAATGTTAGCGTTACATTGACAGTTTAAGTGCTGGTTAGAGTTTTCAGTGTTACCTACGGAGTACGTGGAGTGGTGGAAAGTGATACAGTATATGCAAGAAAAAGATGGAAAGTTTGAAATGAGACAGCAGAAGATTCATCATATTCAGAGGGAAGAATCATTTAAGAAACTACTTACTATTCTCTGCGAGCATACATTGCTTCCAACTCTTTTCCATACTACGATGCATCAGCATCTATCAAATGCTGACATTATCCCTATTCACAGTTGTTCTCTAAGTTAACTTTTACTTTTCAATCACAGCAAGTTCCTATTCCTCATTACGATTGGAAATGATCAGAGGAAGGATACTCAAAGAGAATAGTAGTTCTTAGAGAAATCTTTCAGACCAATTAACTATTATGTACTTGGTGTTTAGGATGATCCAAGGAACCCAGATGCAATGTACGGAAACATGTGGAGAATATACAAACTCCCTTGGAACGGAATCCATTACATCATCACCTCTGTGAATTAACAATGCTAACCAATGAGCCACCATTCCACCCGTGTATCTAGTACAAGCTAAATGCACTAGTGTGGGAAGACTTGCAGAGTAGTGCAAGGACAAGGTTTCAGTTTAAGGAGCAAGATTATTGAATATAAATAATGGAGTATAATATGGTAACTTTTTGGTGCATTCTTTTTGGACGAGCACATGGCCACTTCCATCTAATAAAAGGATATAAAATTGAGCCAGCTCAGACATTGTGTGGAGTCCCTGTCTTGTCATATACACAGCACATCTCTCAATAATGTTCTAGATTCTTGAACACCTAGATATACTTTTAGTTTGTGGTGGCATTGCCGAACATATCGAAAGTGTGCACTAGATGGGCCATATAGTGTACCACAACAAAAACTGAGTGCTCATCCATGGATCAAACTTATGGAGTCCAGTGTTTTCTTTTATTTAGGTTGTTACATTTTGGATTTAATTTTTGCTTATAAATCTGGATTTGTTTTATTTTAACAGGTTTTTTTTAAATCTTCAAATGAAATGTTGGTTACCAATTTAAGGTAACAGTGAGGTTCTAGATGGCAACGAGGACAACTGCAGGTAATAAAATGATGAATGACATTTTATTATCCTATATATGCTGTTGTTTTCATTTATTTGGGGCCTGATTCAGAGACAGACACAAATGCGATTACGCATGCAATCGAGTGATTGTTTGCCATCACGCATGTGTATAAGCCGCATTGCGTGCGCAGCGAACGCACAGAGATTATGGATGCACATAGGAATCCATTGCAGAGTGATTGACAGGTTGTTAGCGTTTGGGGGCGGTGAAGGGGGTTGGTCTGGTAAACGCAGGTATCTCTGTCCGTAACGCTGTTACATGGGCGTGCATAAATTAGCCACTGCACGTGCCTACGCAGCTCTGCGTGTCAGAAGAGCTCCCAAGGCTGCGGCAGGTCAGAACTGCCGCAAGGGGAAGATGGCCGCTGATGTGCGTCGATGTAACTGATTTTTACTCAGGTATACTTAGTCACACACAAGTGCAAGGGCAGCATGATCAGGTGATCTGTGCAAACATTAGCATATTCTCGCAGTTGATTTGCGCATGAAATCGCAGCTGGGATCGAGTTAGCATCTGTCACTGAATCAGGTCATAGCTTTGTAGTTGCTTCTTCCCATTGTTTCTTATGAGATTGGTAGTAGTGACCCAGGGACCAAAAGGCTTGTACCCAAGTTAATATGGGAACAGTAACATTTCACATTTTATAGATTATTGACTAACGTTGTGGGAAAACAGTGCATTCTTTTTGAGAGACTGGTTCCATCACAATCACAGCAATGATTCCTAGTACAGCGTGATAAAATAAAAACAGAATGTCACTTTGCAAAATCTATTTAACTTTTTATCAAAATATGTCCAATTGTAATGGATAGCATCCATAACATCTATATTCTTTGTATTTACTATTAAAAATAACAATGATGTAATTATTAGTTTCATCACTAAAATAGGCAGACAGCCCTACCAGCATCTCCAGACCAGTCGTGCAAGCTCTGTGACCTCGCATACAGAAAAATAACCAGCCCAGAGTTTGCTTAGTCACACGTCTACTACTTTATTTAAATATGAGACTGACACAACTGCAGAACTGGTTTGATTGGCTTGTGCTGCGCTATTTGCAGAGGATGATCAAAGGTTATTATGACTAATATTTCCTCTTAATGTCTATCATACAATCTATTTAAATCACAACCAGGCCCAACTTAAACATAATAGACACCATCTTCATTTTAGTCACATACATTGTAGCAGTCACAGACTCATAGGCACAAGTACATTAAACAATTTTTGTGTGCCTTTTGTAAATGACTCCCTGGATATCTATTCTGTATTGTACTTTAGAACATAAATGTGTCTATTCACTTATTCATGTATTTGATCTATTTAGCTATCTGTCCACATTGTGCGCTTTAGATATAGCTTATACCTATAGCAATAGTTACAATTTGCACATGTATATATGAAATGATGCTAATATCAGTGTGTGCTATATTTATACTAACGTGTATAGTATTTGACTCAGAGCTGAATCATTTATTTTATGATCTAGGCCATTGCTTATGGCCTGAGGAGCCATGTTGCCTAATAGGTGAACCATATTATGAGAATTACTGTAGCTTGCTACACTACTGCCCAACTTCCAGCCCTGTCCTTTCTCTCCTTATTCCCTCTCTGTCCCTACCCTTCGCTTCTCTTTGCACATAATGCTTTATGCAGGGGCTGGTGTGAGGATGTATTAATCCATGTTGGGGTCACATTGGAGTATCAATGTTAAGGTGCATACACACGGTCAGATTTTCCTTCAGATCTGAACGATAACGATTTTAAAAATCATTCAATCGTTCATATCTGAAGGAAAATCTGACATATCTGACATGTTTGTCAGATGAACGATGAGCGTTCCTGTTTGTCAGATAACGATATCTGACATATGATGTGTTTGTAGTCAGATTTGGACGATTCTGTTCATTTTAATACAGGCAAAATCGTTCAAATCATTGGTAAATCATTCAAATCGTTCATCTTACATACCTGACCATGTGTATGCACCATTATGCTGTTATTCTTTGCTAAATGTAATGTCGCCGCTGTTAGGTGTTATTAATGTTATGTTGTGGATTATTATTAACTGTGGGTGCTATTAACTTAATGTGGGGTTTATGGAGAGGTTGACATATTGTACGGGCAATTAGTGCAATGTAGGATCTCTTTGAGCAAATAGATCTATTTAATAAATTGGAAAGTTATTAATTTAATATTAGGGCTGGTCTATGTGTGTGTTTGTGGGGGGGTGTGCCTCTAATAAATGTCAATGTTATTAATTTAATGACAGACTTAGTTGAAGAGAAATTGACCTACTTATTAAGTGCAAATGCCTTTACTTTATGGTTATATCTGGTTAGGGGAAGGAGGTCTATTTATTGGGAATAAATGTTATTAATATAATGTCGGGGCTCATTTCCGAGCACTCATAAGCATCCATGGGTCTCCCTGCAGTAGAGGCCAGAGCTTGGGAACAGACACCAGCGCATTACATGTTGAAATAATGACTTTTCCACCTTCGATGCCAGTTGTCTGGGAAATCCCATTAGCATCCCTCTCTTATATGAACTGCCCAATCTTTAAAGATGTAGTGGTGCTGGGCTGAATTACAGAGCTCAGTCTATTAGCTCTTACGGGTTTAAACAGATTGCTGGGTGGTTCCGAGTACCTGTGATAGTTCCTGCTTCGATGTAGTGACCTGTATTCTTTGTGTTGCTGTCCTGCTTCAGTATATTGTTTATGCTATCTTCTATAATCCTGCACTTTGCTTTTATCATGACTATGATTTGTTTGCATATATATAAATAAAAAAAAGCAGTGGGTATGAGTTGAATAAACCACTACAATGAATACAGTATTAATAAAAAAAGTTTGTGAACCACTAGATTATAATTAAAGAATATAGAGTTCTTTACTGCAATTAAACAGTAAATATAAAAATCTGCAGGTTGCAATATTTGATAGTACTAATCGCATACAATCATAATCATAAATACTAGAGCTCTAAAAACAAAGCATAGCTATTTGTAGTAGGTAGCCTAAATTCAGAGGATTCAAACAACTAAAAACTGTATTTAAACTGATTTTTTTGCTGCCAGCCCTGACCCCAGACTGTTTAATATTATTCTGCCTGCATCCAGCCCTTGATCAAGGAGTATATAACTGGTATGTCTTTTCTACAACCAGTTAACCCTACGCCTCACACCTCTTCTTGTCTTTCTTCACTGTTGCCTGCTCCCACAATGCTTACAACCTCAATCTATACCTTATGAGGTACCTTCCACCTCCTCCTTCAAACATACCTTGGTCTCCCAATTGTTAAAAAACCTTCCCTTGACCCTTTGTCCCTCTCTAACTACCAACCTATGTCTCTTTCCCCCCATGAATCTAAACTTGTTGAACTATTATTTTACAATGGACTCACCTTTGTTTTTGCACCCACTACCTACAATACTTAATCCACTCCAGTCTTCTTTTGACCTCTCCAATCTACCAAAACCAGTCTTCCCAAAGTCAGCCATGGCACTCTTTGTACTAAATTCAATGGACACTTCTCTATGCTTATCCTTCTAGAATTCATGGGTGCTTTTGACACCATCTACCATGCACTAGTCTTAAAATCCTACACTCAATTGACCTCTGTAACACTGCTTCAGTGATCAGTAATTCATACACAAATGAGAGCCTTAGGGATCTTTTCACGGTCACTTATGGGCCCATTATGCTTGCAAAAACTTTCTACTTTCCATTTGTTTTAAGTAATGGCCCTTTTTTATCATTAGGGGCTTGATGTGGCTTTCTACTATATAGCAAACTCTGAAAACTGAAAGTTTCTTAGTTTGCCTGTGGGACCTACATCATCTTCAGATGGTGTTGGTGTCCAGCACCCTATCACTTCCTATGAAAAGGATGTCCTGGTTGTGAAGAGGCGATCAGATCCATCTGCTCTCTTTGACCCTACATCCCTTCCGGCAATGCATATGCATGAACACAGTTCACGCATGCTCACTAACACCTTCTGGTTAGTCCTGGCAATATAAAATTACCCCACTACTAATGCAGCAGAATCATCTGTGGAGTAACCGTCCCCACACCAAAACTATTGAATTGCTCCAGTATTTTACACCACACTGTTACAACCAGCTGCGAGATGGATACCGATTGGCAAGATATTTATCCAAAGGATGTGATTTTGTGTGTGTTGGAATTTAAAACAAAATTACAAATAATAAAAACCAAACTTTAGCTCCAACTATGGGAAACGTAAGGGTTTCCATAGTTGGAACCAATGGCAGCTCCAGGGGTGGAGCTGCAGCGCAGTCCACAATTGAAATAGGGGAGTCACACCAACTACTGGTGATTTGTTTGGCAGTTGGGGTAGCATTTGGTGTAACTCCCCTATTTGAATTTTGGACCATACTGCAGCCCCACCTCTGGAGCCGCCACTGGTTGGAACTAAAGCTTGGTTCCAGAAAAGAAGGAAAAAGCAAGGAGAGATTCTGGTCCAACATTTAGGAAACATCTTTCGAGTTTCATTTGTACAGGTTACAACTGTTACTGTTATGGGATGTTTACACCTGAAAGAAATTATGTAGATGATATAAACCTTAATGTTTCACCCTGATTGAACCATCCTCACGTTTTAATGAAAGAACCACATAGCTAATTTGCAGATGGCACTGACCGACACTAACAGCACTTCTTATGTATGTCATAGTTGCTTTGATGTTACTTTTAGTCATTTACAATTGTATACACATATTGATTTAGATAACCAATTACTTTACTTGTTAGAAGAGTGTTGCCTACGTCCTTACAATTTAAATAAACAAGAGTCGATTGTACATTATTATTGTATATACATTCTCATGATAGACTGATGGTTCATGGAACCACTTGATTGATTTTCTTTTGAAATTACTATTTGTTATATTTATTATTGTGAACCTAGTCTAGATGACCATGGGCTATTATTTCTGATCATTCCCTCCCCTTCCTCGTCTTGATTTTCCCTCAATCACAGCTTGGTATCCCTGTACAGATGGCACTAATGCTTAGCAAGGGGGTCACACAGAGCCTATCTAGGGGTATTTTTCCTGTTACAGGCCGCACCAAAGTGCTGTTGGAACATGGTCCTAGAGCTCATAAGCAGGCGGGAGAACTACAAGTAAAATAAAATAAAAAATAGTTGTTTCATATGAGTAAAATGCTACCTGTGATTTTCCAGCTGTGGTGAGACTAAAAGGCCTAGAATGACCTGGTAGCTGAATGTGTTGGATCTTTTATTACCACTGCAGTTGATAAGCCCCGGACACGATTTGTGCACTGCCACCATCTCATGGGTTGCATTTTATGGACATCACTTGGATGCAGGGGCTGGCTGGCAACTTATAGCCTGCGGGGCAAATGCATGCAGGCGGCCCTGGCAGAGGAGTAGCGTGTAGCCAGGGTGTCCGAAGAATATGCGTGCTACGGCGCCCCACCCCCCACCCCCCTCAAGTGTTCCAGGGAGGAGGCGGGTCCAGATGGGATTAATGTAAGGCAAAAATAAAGATTAGGGCAGCCCCCTGTCATAGTGCCCATATGCAGTGCCCCCATGTGCCACAGGAGAGAACACCCTTATGCAGGCCTCCAGTAGTGTCCCCAGTAGTAGTCCCCCCCTCGTGGTGCCCCCAGTAGTAGTAGTCCCCCCCCTTTGTAGTGCCCCCAGTAGTAGTAGCCCCCCCCATTGCAGTGCCCCCAGTAGTAGTAGTCCCCTCCCCCTTGTAGTGCCCCCAGTAGTAGTAGTCCCCCCCTTGTAGTGTCCCCAGTAGTAGTCCCCCACCCCCCTTGTAGTGCCCCCAGTAGTAGTCCCCCACCCCCCTTGTAGTGCCCCCAGTAGTAGTAGTCCCCTTATAGTGCCCCCAGTAGTAGTCCCCTCCCCCTTGTAGTGCCCCCAGTAGTAGTCCCCACTTGTAGTGCCCCCAGTAGTAGTAGTCCACAGTAGAAGTAGTCCCCTCCCCCTTGTAGTGCCCCCAGTAGTAGTCCCCCCTTGTATTGCCCCCAGTAGTTGTAGTCCCCCACCCCCCTTGTAATGCCCCAGTAGTAGTAGTCCCCCCTTTGTAGTGCCCCCAGTAGTGCCAGACCCCCCCTTTGTTGTGCCCCCAGTAGTGCCAGACCCCCCCTTTGTAGTGCCCCCAGTAGTGCCAGACCCCCACCTTTGTAGTGCCCCCAGTAGTGCCAGACCCCCCCTTTGTAGTGCCAGACCCCCCCTTTGTAGTGCCCCCAGTAGTGCCAGACCCCCCCTTTGTAGTGCCCCCAGTAGTGCCAGACCCCCCCTTTGTAGTGCCCCCAGTAGTGCCAGACCCCCCCTTTGTAGTGCCCTCAGTAGTGCCAGACCCCCCCCTTTGTAGTGCCCTCAGTAGTGCCAGACCCCCCCCTTTGTAGTGCCCCCAGTAGTGCCAGACCCCCCCCCACCAGTAGACCAACATAATATAAAAAACAAAATAAAAAAAAACACTTACCTGAATCCCCGCTCCCGCTGCCGCCATCTGCTCCTCCATCTGTCCTCCCGGGCCGGGCCACTCTGCATTATGGGAGAGACGTCATATGACATCATGACATCTCTCCCATTGCCCACGGCGGGAGCCGGAAGATGGAGCGGCTCCCGCAGTGGGCGCAGCAGCAGCTAATGAGAGTCTGACAGACTCTCATTGGCTGCTGCCTACAACAAACACACAGCTGCTGGAGCCGGTGCCTGTGTGTTTGTCAGTGTAGCGCTGATCGAACTCTGTCCGGTCAGCGCTACACACGCGGTGCAGTCTGTGTCACAGTGACACAGACTGCACCACCACCGGCCCGCGGCCCGCATGACGCTGCGGCCCGGGGGGCACATGGCACCCTGCCCCCCGGCCCAGCCCGCCACTGCTTGGATGCTATCATTATTGAACACAGTTCACTTGTGTGCTCTGTATTGTATATCAGTCACTAGATATTGCATATATATTGATCACTAGGATTCTCCCCATGATACAGTCATCACTTGAATGACCTCCCTATTATATGATAATCTCTGGGATACTCTCTGTATTGTATGGTAGTCCCTGAGATTGTCTCTGTATGACTGTAATGTATTTTGATCACTAGGATGCTCCCTGTATTGCATGACATCACTAGAGTACCGAGCAAGTGATTATTCATAATATATTACCTACTTTGTCTTACTTACAATTAATTTTGCATGGTGTATTTATGGTAGTATTTTTGTTTATTCATATCTTATCTAAATATGAGTGTTTTTTTCATGCTTGTTTTCCACCCCTGCTTCTAAGAGAAGGTTTAGAGAGCACTTGGAACTAATTCCCTGCTGCTTGATTAAGTTACTCCACTCTTGCAGCCAATGTACTCCAGTCACGGCTAAGCTGACTGTGGATTTTTGCTTTCTCTGCCTACCAGTGCAATGCTTTGTCTATTTGTGTTTAGTGCATCTACTATGATAGGCTCCACCTGCAGTTGCTATAACTCCATCTAACGTTTTGCATTAGGTTTGATTGCCACTGTTGCGGCTAGTGTTAGGTGTGTGCAAACCACAGCTACTTTTCCATGAAATAGCTTATGTAAATGCTAGAGGTATAAATGAACCTCACACTTCACAATGCTGCAGCCTCGCATTGGACTGATACAGGTTCCAGGACATTTGAGGGATCACTGTATTGGGGAGGGCCATAAAATATAGTTTTTCTTGTCTGCATTCACTGTTGTGGTAATCATCACACAAAGATGAGTATAAAATATTATACCCTTTAATTTGTCTACTGGGCATTATGTTATTGGTGCACTGTGAACCTGTACATAATTTGTCTAGGAGAAGGACACATACTGTATATACAGTGCCTTGCACAAGTATTCACCCCTCTTGGCTTTTTACCTATTTTGTTACATTACAACCTGTAATTTATTATTTTTTTAATCAGAATTTTATGTGATGGATCTGCACAAAATAGTCTAATTTGGTGAAGTGAAATTAGAAAAATATATATAAAAAAGAGTCTTTATAAATAAAATTCTGAAATTGGCATGTACATATGTAATCACCCCCTTTGCTATGAAGACCCTCAAAAGTTCTGGTGCAACCAATCACCTTCAGAAGTCACATAATTAGTGAAATGAAGTCCACCTGTGTGAAATCTAAGTGTCACATGATCTGTCAGTATAAACACACCTTTTCTGAAAGGCTCCAGAGGCTTCAACACCACTAAGCAAGAGGCATCACACCATGAAGACCATGGAGTTCTCCAAACAAGTCAGGGACAAAGTTGTTGAGTAGTACAATTCTGGGTTGGGTTATAAAAAAATATCCAAATCTTTGATGATCCCCCGGAGCACCATCAAATCCATCATAATCAAATGTAAAGAACATGGTACCACAACAAACAAGCCAAGAGAGGGCCACTCACCAAAACTCACAGCCCAGGCAAGGAGGGCATTAATCAGAGAGGCAGCACAGAGACCAAAGGTAACAGTGAAGGAGCTGCAGAGTTCCACAGCAGAGACTGGTGTATCTGTGCATGTGATCACAATAAGCCGTACACTCCATAGAGCTGGGCTTTATGGAAGAGTGTCATACAGGAAAAGGGGAAGAAGATTGATTGCACAGGAAAACAGTTAATTCTAACGATCTAATTATTAAGATGCAATATTTAAATGATCACAGGAAACATACATATGGTATGTCTAGTGAAAGTAGTCCCTCAGTAATCCACCGGAACCAGTGAAAAAATAATACACTTCCCCCTCCTAATCGGTTTTCTTTTGGTGGTCTGAATCTGGGCTTTGGTCCTCGAGGATTGTCTAAAAAAGAAGAAGTGGATGAAGTGGAAGGATGGAAATTCACCTGATTACTGGTGTTAGATTCTTCTGTTTCTTCAATGGAAGTATCAGCCTCTGAAGATGTATAATAGGAATTGAAAGGTGTTGCTTGATTTTTCTTCGTTACTTTCTGACTCCACTTGAAAATGGTTCCATTAGTGAAATCACGCTTGTCTCTCATAAACTTATATTTTTTGCGATCAATAATGTTTTGTTCGTATTCCTCCAAATCCGCCTTAGTTTTTTCAAAGCATTTTTGGAAGTGTTGGTCCTTCTCCCATAGCTCTAATTTCTTACTAATTATCTCAATTTGTTTGTCACACTCCTCAAGAATTAATAAATCATGTTTCACCAAGATTGTCATTAATTCTTGGGAAAACTTGAGAAGACTAACTTCCCATTCATTCTGAAGACCAGGTGTAATTAATTGGAAAAATCTTAGGTCTAAGACCCCTTGGTGACATTTTTTGTTTAATATAATTTTCTAGCGTAGTAGCATCCCAGTGTGTTCTGGTTCTTTTTTGTAACAATTGTTTAAGAGATTTGAAATCTTGTTCCCAAGTATCTTTAGGGACAGTCTCCTGTACCCTATCAGGAAATATGTCCTCTAATTCCTCTACTGTACGCCGTTTGCTAATCAGTTCATTCCTCAAATTAAAGTTAGCCATTAATTCCTAGAATAATATGTGTATATTTATCCAACAGTATTCAAAGATTAGTTAATACTTTTTTATTTTGTATTGATTGTTGTTTTCTAATTGATCTTTAATTAAATGCGCTGTTATTCCGTGCCAACCAGTCATAGAAATTGGGATTACCCAAATAATATTGTCATACAGGAAAAGGGGAAGAAGATTGATTGCACAGGAAAACAGTTAATTCTAACGATCTAATTATAGATTTATTGGATACACGTATCTAGGTATATTTCAAAAACTGGAGGTGCATCCCAGGAGTAAATATTATTAAGGTTTAGAAGAGGAGAAAAAAAAAAAAAAAGAAAAGACTCCTATCAGGGCACACTCCTGTGCTGTATTGATGGCTACAAAATTAGTATAGGAGAAATAGGACAAACTGATTACATCTAAGTGAGATCATGATCATATGTGAAATTTACATTAATGTCTCAGTTAGCAGACAGACCACCATATATTTACCCATTTAATATATCTGAAATAGATGTATTGATGTTGATATTAAAACTAAAGTTTCTTAAATTCTTAAAATGAAACATAGACACTCGAAATCAACTTATTATACAAAGACAGCATAGACAAATAAGAACATTAATAGTGTATGATACACTATATCTATTAACAGTGATCCACTATATCCAGGTCTATTTGACAGTACTGGAAGTATAGTTATAAATATTTGCTAATTATATACACAATTGAAATCGACAATTCATCGAAATGCCACCCTAAATAGTACACATGCGATAATTCACTAATCACAGAAACCATGCATATGGTGCTGGGGGTATAGTTATAAATATATGCACAATTGAAATAGATAATTCATCAAAGTACCACCCTACCTAGTACACATATTAAGATGCAATATTTCAATGATCACAGGAAACATACATATGGTATGTCTAGTGAAAGTAGTCCCTCAGTAATCCACAGGAACCAGTGAAAAAATAATACATAAGATGAGCCCACCACAGCCTTCTAATGTGATATTAGTTAATAAAGGTGTAATGTACTGTTATCTAGGGTAGGATATTCTAAGGTTGAGTGGATCCACCTGTATATTTAGATATACAAATAACAGCATTTTAATATTGTGGTATCATTATACCTTTTGCATGTTGTATGTATTTGTTTATTATTTCGCCTTTAGTTTTGTATTTGTATGTCAATTGTGATACATGTTTTTTATATTTATATTTTTATATGTTATTTGTATATCTATGTTATTTGTATATCTATTTAGATATACAAATAACATATAAATATAAAAAACATGTATCACAATTGACATACAAATACAAAACTAAAGGCGAAATAATAAACAAATACATACAACATGCAAAAGGTATAATGATACCACAATATTAAAATGCTGTTATTTGTATATCTAAATATACAGGTGGATCCACTCAACCTTAGAATATCCTACCCTAGATAACAGTACATTACACCTTTATTAACTAATATCACATTAGAAGGCTGTGGTGGGCTCATCTTATGTATTATTTTTTCACTGGTTCCTGTGGATTACTGAGGGACTACTTTCACTAGACATACCATATGTATGTTTCCTGTGATCATTGAAATATTGCATCTTAATATGTGTACTAGGTAGGGTGGTACTTTGATGAATTATCTATTTCAATTGTGCATATATTTATAACTATACCCCCAGCACCATATGCATGGTTTCTGTGATTAGTGAATTATCGCATGTGTACTATTTAGGGTGGCATTTCGATGAATTGTCGATTTCAATTGTGTATATCATTAGCAAATATTTATAACTATACTACCAGTACTGTCAAATAGACCTGGATATAGTGGATCACTGTTAATAGATATAGTGTATCATACACTATTAATGTTCTTATTTGTCTATGCTGTCTTTGTATAATAAGTTGATTTCGAGTGTCTATGTTTCTTTTTAAGAATTTAATAAACTTTAGTTTTAATATCAACATCAATACATCTATTTCAGATATATTAAATGGGTAAATATATGGTGGTCTGTCTGCTAACTGAGACATTAATGTAAATTTCACATATGATCATGATCTCACTTAGATGTAATCAATTTGTCCTATTTCTCCTATACTAATTTTGTAGCCATCAATACAGCACAGGAGTGTGCCCTGATAGGAGTCTTTTCTTTTTTTTTTTTTTCTCCTCTTCTAAACCTTGATAATATTTACTCCTGGGATGCACCTCCAGTTTTTGAAATATACCTAGATACGTGTATCCAATAAATCTATAATTAGATTGTTAGAATTAACTGTTTTCCTGTGCAATCAATCTTCTTCCCCTTTTCCTGTATGACAATATTATTTGGGTAATCCCAATTTCCATGACTGGTTGGCACGGAATAACAGCGCATTTAATTAAAGATCAATTAGAAAACAACAATCAATACAAAATAAAAATGTATTAACTAATCTTTGAATACTGTTGGATAAATATACACATATTATTCTAGGAATTAATGGCTAACTTTAATTTGAGGAATGAACTGATTAGCAAACGGCGTACAGTAGAGGAATTAGAGGACATATTTCCTGATAGGGTACAGGAGACTGTCCCTAAAGATACTTGGGAACAAGATTTCAAATCTCTTAAACAATTGTTACAAAAAAGAACAAGAACACACTGGGATGCTACTACGCTAGAAAATTATATTAAACAAAAAATTTCACCAAGGGGTCTTAGACCTAAGATTTTTCCGGCCTTCCAATTAATTACACCTGGTCTTCAGAATGAATGGGAAGTTAGTCTTCTCAAGTGTTCCCAAGAATTAATGACAATCTTGGTGAAACATGATTTATTAATTCTTGAGGAGTGTGACAAACAAATTGAGATAATTAGTAAGAAATTAGAGCTATGGGAGTAGGACCAACACTTCCAAAAATGCTTTGAAAAAACTAAGGCGGATTTGGAGGAATACGAACAAAACATTATTGATCGCAAAAAATATAAGTTTATGAGAGACAAGCGTGATTTCACTAATGGAACCATTTTCAAGTGGAGTCACAAAGTAACGAAGAAAAATCAAACAACACCTTTCAATTCCTATTATACATCTTCAGAGGCTGATACTTCCATTGAAGAAACAGAAGAATCTAACACCAGTAATCAGGTGAATTTCCATCCTTCCACTTCATCCACTTCTTCTTTTTTAGACAATCCTCAAGGACCAAAGCCCAGATTCAGACCACCAAAAGAAAACCGATTAGGAGGGGGAAGTGTATTATTTTTTCACTGGTTCCGGTGGATTACTGAGGGACTACTTTCACTAGACATACCATATGTATGTTTCCTGTGATCATTGAAATATTGCATCTTAATATGTGTACTAGGTAGGGTGGTACTTTGATGAATTATCTATTTCAATTGTGCATATATTTATAACTATACCCCCAGCACCATATGCATGGTTTCTGTGATTAGTGAATTATCGCATGTGTACTATTTAGGGTGGCATTTCGATGAATTGTCAATTTCAATTGTGTATATCATTAGCAAATATTTATAACTATACTACCAGTACTGTCAAATAGACCTGGATATAGTGGATCACTGTTAATAGATATAGTGTATCATACACTATTAATGTTCTTATTTGTCTATGCTGTCTTTGTATAATAAGTTGATTTCGAGTGTCTATGTTTCTTTTTAAGAAGTTAATAAACTTTAGTTTTAATATCAACATCAATACATCTATTTCAGATATATTAAATGGGTAAATATATGGTGGTCTGTCTGCTAACTGAGACATTAATGTAAATTTCACATATGATCATGATCTCACTTAGATGTAATCAATTTGTCCTATTTCTCCTAACTAATTTTGTAGCCATCAATACAGCACAGGAGTGTGCCCTGATAGGAGTCTTTTCTTTTTTTTTTTTTTCTCCTCTTCTAAACCTTGATAATATTTACTCCTGGGCTGCACTTCCAGTTTTTGAAATATACCTAGATACGTGTATCCAATAAATCTATAATTAGATCGTTAGAATTAACTGTTTTCCTGTGCAATCAATCTTCTTCCCCTTTTCCTGTATGACAATATTATTTGGGTAATCCCAATTTCCATGACTGGTTGGCACGGAATAACAGCGCATTTAATTAAAGATCAATTAGAAAACAACAATCAATACAAAATAAAAATGTATTAACTAATCTTTGAATACTGTTGGATAAATATACACATATTATTCTAGGAATTAATGGCTAACTTTAATTTGAGGAATGAACTGATTAGCAAACGGCGTACAGTAGAGGAATTAGAGGACATATTTCCTGATAGGGTACAGGAGACTGTCCCTAAAGATACTTGGGAACAAGATTTCAAATCTCTTAAACAATTGTTACAAAAAAGAACAAGAACACACTGGGATGCTACTACGCTAGAAAATTATATTAAACAAAAAATTTCACCAAGGGGTCTTAGACCTAAGATTTTTCCGGCCTTCCAATTAATTACACCTGGTCTTCAGAATGAATGGGAAGTTAGTCTTCTCAAGTGTTCCCAAGAATTAATGACAATCTTGGTGAAACATGATTTATTAATTCTTGAGGAGTGTGACAAACAAATTGAGATAATTAGTAAGAAATTAGAGCTATGGGAGTAGGACCAACACTTCCAAAAATGCTTTGAAAAAACTAAGGCGGATTTGGAGGAATACGAACAAAACATTATTGATCGCAAAAAATATAAGTTTATGAGAGACAAGCGTGATTTCACTAATGGAACCATTTTCAAGTGGAGTCACAAAGTAACGAAGAAAAATCAAACAACACCTTTCAATTCCTATTATACATCTTCAGAGGCTGATACTTCCATTGAAGAAACAGAAGAATCTAACACCAGTAATCAGGTGAATTTCCATCCTTCCACTTCATCCACTTCTTCGTTTTTAGACAATCCTCAAGGACCAAAGCCCAGATTCAGACCACCAAAAGAAAACCGATTAGGAGGGGGAAGTGTATTATTTTTTCACTGGTTCCGGTGGATTACTGAGGGACTACTTTCACTAGACATACCATATGTATGTTTCCTGTGATCATTGAAATATTGCATCTTAATATGTGTACTAGGTAGGGTGGTACTTTGATGAATTATCTATTTCAATTGTGCATATATTTATAACTATACCCCCAGCACCATATGCATGGTTTCTGTGATTAGTGAATTATCGCATGTGTACTATTTCGGGTGGCATTTCGATGAATTGTCGATTTCAATTGTGTATATCATTAGCAAATATTTATAACTATACTACCAGTACTGTCAAATAGACCTGGATATAGTGGATCACTGTTAATAGATATAGTGTATCATACACTATTAATGTTCTTATTTGTCTATGCTGTCTTTGTATAATAAGTTGATTTCGAGTGTCTATGTTTCTTTTTAAGAATTTAATAAACTTTAGTTTTAATATCAACATCAATACATCTATTTCAGATATATTAAATGGGTAAATATATGGTGGTCTGTCTGCTAACTGAGACATTAATGTAAATTTCACATATGATCATGATCTCACTTAGATGTAATCAATTTGTCCTATTTCTCCTATACTAATTTTGTAGCCATCAATACAGCACAGGAGTGTGCCCTGATAGGAGTCTTTTCTTTTTTTTTTTTTTCTCCTCTTCTAAACCTTGATAATATTTACTCCTGGGATGCACTTCCAGTTTTTGAAATATACCTAGATACATGTATCCAATAAATCTATAATTAGATCGTTAGAATTAACTGTTTTCCTGTGCAATCAATCTTCTTCCCCTTTTCCTGTATGACAATATTATTTGGGTAATCCCAATTTCCATGACTGGTTGGCACGGAATAACAGCGCATTTAATTAAAGATCAATTAGAAAACAACAATCAATACAAAATAAAAAAGTATTAACTAATCTTTGAATACTGTTGGATAAATATACACATATTATTCTAGGAATAATGGCTAACTTTAATTTGAGGAATGAACTGATTAGCAAACGGCGTACAGTAGAGGAATTAGAGGACATATTTCCTGATAGGGTACAGGAGACTGTCCCTAAAGATACTTGGGAACAAGATTTCAAATCTCTTAAACAATTGTTACAAAAAAGAACAAGAACACACTGGGATGCTACTACGCTAGAAAATTATATTAAACAAAAAATTTCACCAAGGGGTCTTAGACCTAAGATTTTTCCGGCCTTCCAATTAATTACACCTGGTCTTCAGAATGAATGGGAAGTTAGTCTTCTCAAGTGTTCCCAAGAATTAATGACAATCTTGGTGAAACATGATTTATTAATTCTTGAGGAGTGTGACAAACAAATTGAGATAATTAGTAAGAAATTAGAGCTATGGGAGTAGGACCAACACTTCCAAAAATGCTTTGAAAAAACTAAGGCGGATTTGGAGGAATACGAACAAAACATTATTGATCGCAAAAAATATAAGTTTATGAGAGACAAGCGTGATTTCACTAATGGAACCATTTTCAAGTGGAGTCACAAAGTAACGAAGAAAAATCAAACAACACCTTTCAATTCCTATTATACATCTTCAGAGGCTGATACTTCCATTGAAGAAACAGAAGAATCTAACACCAGTAATCAGGTGAATTTCCATCCTTCCACTTCATCCACTTCTTCGTTTTTAGACAATCCTCAAGGACCAAAGCCCAGATTCAGACCACCAAAAGAAAACCGATTAGGAGGGGGAAGTGTATTATTTTTTCACTGGTTCCGGTGGATTACTGAGGGACTACTTTCACTAGACATACCATATGTATGTTTCCTGTGATCATTGAAATATTGCATCTTAATATGTGTACTAGGTAGGGTGGTACTTTGATGAATTATCTATTTCAATTGTGCATATATTTATAACTATACCCCCAGCACCATATGCATGGTTTCTGTGATTAGTGAATTATCGCATGTGTACTATTTAGGGTGGCATTTCGATGAATTGTCGATTTCAATTGTGTATATCATTAGCAAATATTTATAACTATACTACCAGTACTGTCAAATAGACCTGGATATAGTGGATCACTGTTAATAGATATAGTGTATCATACACTATTAATGTTCTTATTTGTCTATGCTGTCTTTGTATAATAAGTTGATTTCGAGTGTCTATGTTTCTTTTTAAGAATTTAATAAACTTTAGTTTTAATATCAACATCAATACATCTATTTCAGATATATTAAATGGGTAAATATATGGTGGTCTGTCTGCTAACTGAGACATTAATGTAAATTTCACATATGATCATGATCTCACTTAGATGTAATCAATTTGTCCTATTTCTCCTATACTAATTTTGTAGCCATCAATACAGCACAGGAGTGTGCCCTGATAGGAGTCTTTTCTTTTTTTTTTTTTTCTCCTCTTCTAAACCTTGATAATATTTACTCCTGGGATGCACTTCCAGTTTTTGAAATATACCTAGATACGTGTATCCAATAAATCTATAATTAGATCGTTAGAATTAACTGTTTTCCTGTGCAATCAATCTTCTTCCCCTTTTCCTGTATGACAATATTATTTGGGTAATCCCAATTTCCATGACTGGTTGGCACGGAATAACAGCGCATTTAATTAAAGATCAATTAGAAAACAACAATCAATACAAAATAAAAAAGTATTAACTAATCTTTGAATACTGTTGGATAAATATACACATATTATTCTAGGAATAATGGCTAACTTTAATTTGAGGAATGAACTGATTAGCAAACGGCGTACAGTAGAGGAATTAGAGGACATATTTCCTGATAGGGTACAGGAGACTGTCCCTAAAGATACTTGGGAACAAGATTTCAAATCTCTTAAACAATTGTTACAAAAAAGAACAAGAACACACTGGGATGCTACTACGCTAGAAAATTATATTAAACAAAAAATTTCACCAAGGGGTCTTAGACCTAAGATTTTTCCGGCCTTCCAATTAATTACACCTGGTCTTCAGAATGAATGGGAAGTTAGTCTTCTCAAGTGTTCCCAAGAATTAATGACAATCTTGGTGAAACATGATTTATTAATTCTTGAGGAGTGTGACAAACAAATTGAGATAATTAGTAAGAAATTAGAGCTATGGGAGTAGGACCAACACTTCCAAAAATGCTTTGAAAAAACTAAGGCGGATTTGGAGGAATACGAACAAAACATTATTGATCGCAAAAAATATAAGTTTATGAGAGACAAGCGTGATTTCACTAATGGAACCATTTTCAAGTGGAGTCACAAAGTAACGAAGAAAAATCAAACAACACCTTTCAATTCCTATTATACATCTTCAGAGGCTGATACTTCCATTGAAGAAACAGAAGAATCTAACACCAGTAATCAGGTGAATTTCCATCCTTCCACTTCATCCACTTCTTCGTTTTTAGACAATCCTCAAGGACCAAAGCCCAGATTCAGACCACCAAAAGAAAACCGATTAGGAGGGGGAAGTGTATTATTTTTTCACTGGTTCCGGTGGATTACTGAGGGACTACTTTCACTAGACATACCATATGTATGTTTCCTGTGATCATTGAAATATTGCATCTTAATATGTGTACTAGGTAGGGTGGTACTTTGATGAATTATCTATTTCAATTGTGCATATATTTATAACTATACCCCCAGCACCATATGCATGGTTTCTGTGATTAGTGAATTATCGCATGTGTACTATTTAGGGTGGCATTTCGATGAATTGTCGATTTCAATTGTGTATATCATTAGCAAATATTTATAACTATACTACCAGTACTGTCAAATAGACCTGGATATAGTGGATCACTGTTAATAGATATAGTGTATCATACACTATTAATGTTCTTATTTGTCTATGCTGTCTTTGTATAATAAGTTGATTTCGAGTGTCTATGTTTCTTTTTAAGAATTTAATAAACTTTAGTTTTAATATCAACATCAATACATCTATTTCAGATATATTAAATGGGTAAATATATGGTGGTCTGTCTGCTAACTGAGACATTAATGTAAATTTCACATATGATCATGATCTCACTTAGATGTAATCAATTTGTCCTATTTCTCCTATACTAATTTTGTAGCCATCAATACAGCACAGGAGTGTGCCCTGATAGGAGTCTTTTCTTTTTTTTTTTTTTCTCCTCTTCTAAACCTTGATAATATTTACTCCTGGGATGCACTTCCAGTTTTTGAAATATACCTAGATACGTGTATCCAATAAATCTATAATTAGATCGTTAGAATTAACTGTTTTCCTGTGCAATCAATCTTCTTCCCCTTTTCCTGTATGACAATATTATTTGGGTAATCCCAATTTCCATGACTGGTTGGCACGGAATAACAGCGCATTTAATTAAAGATCAATTAGAAAACAACAATCAATACAAAATAAAAAAGTATTAACTAATCTTTGAATACTGTTGGATAAATATACACATATTATTCTAGGAATAATGGCTAACTTTAATTTGAGGAATGAACTGATTAGCAAACGGCGTACAGTAGAGGAATTAGAGGACATATTTCCTGATAGGGTACAGGAGACTGTCCCTAAAGATACTTGGGAACAAGATTTCAAATCTCTTAAACAATTGTTACAAAAAAGAACAAGAACACACTGGGATGCTACTACGCTAGAAAATTATATTAAACAAAAAATTTCACCAAGGGGTCTTAGACCTAAGATTTTTCCGGCCTTCCAATTAATTACACCTGGTCTTCAGAATGAATGGGAAGTTAGTCTTCTCAAGTGTTCCCAAGAATTAATGACAATCTTGGTGAAACATGATTTATTAATTCTTGAGGAGTGTGACAAACAAATTGAGATAATTAGTAAGAAATTAGAGCTATGGGAGTAGGACCAACACTTCCAAAAATGCTTTGAAAAAACTAAGGCGGATTTGGAGGAATACGAACAAAACATTATTGATCGCAAAAAATATAAGTTTATGAGAGACAAGCGTGATTTCACTAATGGAACCATTTTCAAGTGGAGTCACAAAGTAACGAAGAAAAATCAAACAACACCTTTCAATTCCTATTATACATCTTCAGAGGCTGATACTTCCATTGAAGAAACAGAAGAATCTAACACCAGTAATCAGGTGAATTTCCATCCTTCCACTTCATCCACTTCTTCGTTTTTAGACAATCCTCAAGGACCAAAGCCCAGATTCTGACCACCAAAAGAAAACCGATTAGGAGGGGGAAGTGTATTATTTTTTCACTGGTTCCGGTGGATTACTGAGGGACTACTTTCACTAGACATACCATATGTATGTTTCCTGTGATCATTGAAATATTGCATCTTAATATGTGTACTAGGTAGGGTGGTACTTCGATGAATTATCTATTTCAATTGTGCATATATTTATAACTATACCCCCAGCACCATATGCATGGTTTCTGTGATTAGTGAATTATCGCATGTGTACTATTTAGGGTGGCATTTCGATGAATTGTCAATTTCAATTGTGTATATCATTAGCAAATATTTATAACTATACTTCCAGTACTGTCAAATAGACCTGGATATAGTGGATCACTGTTAATAGATATAGTGTATCATACACTATTAATGTTCTTATTTGTCTATGCTGTCTTTGTATAATAAGTTGATTTCGAGTGTCTATGTTTCATTTTAAGAATTTAATAAACTTTAGTTTTAATATCAACATCAATACATCTATTTCAGATATATTAAATGGGTAAATATATGGTGGTTTGTCTGCTAATTGAGACATTAATGTAAATTTCACATATGATCATGATCTCACTTAGATGTAATCAGTTTGTCCTATTTCTCCTATACTAATTTTGTAGCCATCAATACAGCACAGGAGTGTGCCCTGATAGGAGTCTTTTCTTCTTCTTTTTTTTTTTTTTCTCTCCTCTTCTAAACCTTTATGGAAGAGTGGCCAGAATAAAGTCATTACTTAGTGATAAAAATAAGAAGACATAATTTGAGTTTGCCAAAAGGCATGTGAGCGACTCCGCAAATGTATGGAGGAAGGTGCTCTGGCCAGATGAGACTAAAATTGAACTTTTTGTCCACCAAGGAAAACGCTATGTCTGGCGCAAACCCAACACATCCCATCACCCCAAGAACACCATCCTCACCGTGAAACATGGTGGTGGCAGCATCATGCTGTGGGGATGTTTTTAAGCAGCAGGGACTAGGAAACTGATTCGTGTTGAGGGAAAGATGGATGGTGCTAAATACAGGGATATTCTTGAGGAAAACCTGTTTCAGTCTGCCTGTAATTTGAGACTGGGAAGGAGGATCCCCCTTCCAGCAGGACAATGACCCGAAGCATACTGCTAATGCAACACTCAAGTGGTTTAAGGGGAAACATGTAAGTGTGTTGGAATGGCCTAGTCAAAGCCCAGATCGCAATCCAATTGAGAATCTGTGGTCAGACTTCAAGATTGCTGTTCACAAGCGGAAACCATCCAACATGAAGGAGCTGGAGCAGTTTTGCCTTGAGTAATCCCTGGAGCAAGATGTGGCAAGCTCATAGAGACTTATCCAAAGCATCTTGCATCTGTAATTGCCACAAAAGGTGGCTCGACAAAGTACTGACTTTAGGGGGGCTGAATAGTTATGCACGCTGAAGTTTTCTGTTATGTTGCCCTAAATGTTGTTTGAGTCACAATATAAAAAAACAGAACTTCACAGTTGTAGACATGTTCTGTGAATGAAATGATGCACACCTTCAAACAATCCATTTTAATTCCAGGTTGTGAGGCAACAAAACATGAAAAATGCAAAGGGGTGAATACATTTGCAGGGCACTGTAGAGTGTTATGGTTGGCTGGGAATGCTATGAGAAAGGCTTCTTTGGGGGATGCAGTTATTTTGCCAGCGGACGGGATGCCGGGCGTTGATATGCCGACGCCGATATCCTGAAGGAGAACAGGATACTGACGTCAGCATCTCGAACCTCTGGAATCCCGATCATCCGGATGGGTAAGTGACTGCTCTGTCCCCACGGAAGTGGGGATTAGGTTTAGCCACCCCCATGTGAAGATTACGGAAAGGCACCCCCCCAGGGAAGGTTAAGGTTAGGCAGGGGCGCAACTAGGGGGGGGCTAGAGGTGCATGTGCACCGGGTGCCAAAATGCAGGGGGTGAAAAAGGGCTGACTCACGGTGGCTTGGGGGCTGCAGATTCAGAAAACGGCCATTAAAAAATGGCCGCCGCCAAGGAAGAGATAAATGCTAGAGGTCCTTACTGGACCTCTAGTGTCTGTCTCCTCCTTGGCGGTGGCCATTTTTGGATGCCCATTTTCAGCAGATTCCATGTGGTCTAGCCGTCCGCATGGAATCTGCTGAAAACGGCCATCCAAAAATGGCCACCGCCAAGGAGGAGACACCTCTAGTGTCTGTTAGGCCAGCACAAGTGCTGGTAGAAGGTGCTGAAAGCTGCATCTTCTCCCTTGAAACCCCCTGACAATGAGCATGAAACCCCCTGGCAACGAGCATGAAATTCCATGGCAACGAGCATGAAACCCCATGGCAACGAGCATGAAACCTCCTGGCAACGAGCATGAAACCCCCTGTCAACGAGCATGGAACCCCCTGGCAACAAGCATGTATGTGTCACTATACCAGGGATGTTTGACTAGTGCACTGCCTTATGGAGGAGCAAGGACAAAATCCAGGTACGGGAAGGGAAGGGGGTGCAAAATTGCTGCCTTGCACCGGGTGACAGATATCCTAGTTTCGGCTCTGGGTTAGGCTAGGGGAAGGGGGTTAGGGTTAGGCACCACTGGTGGGAGGTTAGGGTTAGGCACCCCCCCGGGAAGGTTAGGTTTAGGGTGCAGGAAGGGGGGTTAGGGTTATGGTATCACTGGGGGAGGGTTAGAGTTAGGCACACCCTGGGGGGGGAGGTTAGGGTATTTACCTACCACTGTCAGGATTCTGCACTATGTGGGCTTCCAGTGTCGGGATTTTAGCCAGCGGCTATTCAGCTGCTGGCACATCATACCAATTCCCTTTTTTGGTATGGTTGGGTCAGAGAGTTGGGGCCTCATAAAAGTATGCCTTGAGCTTCATGTTTTTTTATTATGGCTCTGATTTGACTGTGTAACACTATAAAGTGAGGCATGGTACATAGGCATATATGCATCAGGGAAACATAGTTGTTCATTCCCTTGAAAAAATACTGTAGAAAACCCATTACAACCCGGTACTGTTTTGTACATTATTATAGAGTTGGAAAATGATTTAAAATAAAAGCTGTAAAATGTTATTTTAATATATGGACAACTGTATTCAATGCAGTACTTCAACTTGATGCAATGTTGACAGATGGCATTATACATAATGTCAAAGAAGTACAATATGGTGTCAGTTGCCCTAAGCCTAATCCTTTTAAATATGTGATGCCTGAGAGCACGTTTAGCATGATAAGTGATAGAAATGTGAATAACCTGTCATTAAGAGTCAGTTTATTTGCATTCCTAAAATGTACATATTAGTTTGAATATGTTTTATCAATAAAAAAATTAGGAAGAACAGTTCAACATCTTTCTGCCATGGTGCAGCTAAAATCATCATTGCAGGTGTGATTCATATAAAAATGATGGCCCTGTGCCAACACTGGGCCCTAGTTGGCAGTGACCTAGGTGAACATTATTTGAAGTAGGGGTGAGCGGGTTCGGATTTCTGAAATCCGAACCCCTCTGAGCCCCCCTGATCCGAGGCCGATCCGAGTCGGGCTCGACTTTTCCGGCCTGACTCGGATCTGAAATCAAGGCAAAATGTCATCATCCCGCCTTCGCGGGTTTTTGATTCTATATAAGGTACCCGCGTCAGCGCCATTTTCTCACTCGGCTGTGGACAGTGAAGAGGGAGGGTGGGAGTTAGGGCTGGCTGGGCTGGTCTGTGTAGTGTAGTGCAGTGTAGTGTTGTGCTGCGCTGCGCTGTGCTGCTGTTGTCCATAGGGGCTGTGTCCACTCCTTCAAAATCCATAGGGGCTGGCTGTGTTGTGCTGTGCTACTGTTGTCCATAGGGGCTGTGTCCACTCCTCCAAAGTCCATAGGGGCTGGCTGTGTTGTGTTGTGCAGTCAGTTGTCCATAGGGGCTGTGTCCACTCCAAAGTCCTTTGCAGTGTCCCAGTCCTAAAGGGGTGCTGTAGTGTTGTCCAGGGCATGCTCTGTCCATCAGTGGTGCTCCCCCGAAGTGCAAAAAAAAATTATATTTTTTCTGTGTTTGTGAATTGTGTGCGCAGTAGCCGCACGTGCATCAACAAAGTAGCACCAAGCGTGCGCCTGTGTCATAAGTAAAGGGTCGGCTGGCTTGTCCGTTAAAGGGTGCTGTAACCCCCAAAGTGCACTCCAAATAATATATATTTTTTTCTGTGTTTGTGAATTGTGTGCACTGTACGTGCATCCTCAAAGCAGCAGCGCCAAGCGTGCGTCTGTCTGTTAAAGGGTTGTGTAAGCCCAAAGTGCACTCCAACAAAAATAAAATAATGTTTTATTCTGTGTTTGTGTGTGAAATGTATGCGCAGTGGCCGCACCTGCAACCTCAAAGTAGCAGCGCTAAGTATGCGTCTGTATGTGAAAAGGCGGTGTAACCCCCAAAGTGCGCTCCACAAAAAATAAACAATTCTTTTTTTTTGTCTTTGCGAATTGTGTGCACAGTAGCCGCACGTGCATCAACAAAGTAGCGTCAAGCATGCGCCTGTTTTATAAGTAAAGGGCCGGCTGGCTTGACCGTTAAAGAGTGCTGTAACCCCGAAAGTACACTCCAAACAAAATAAAAAAATTATTTTCTGTGTTTGTGAATTGTGCACTGTGGCTGCACATGCATCAACAAAAGAGCAGCGCCAAGCATGTGCCTGTGTCCCATAAGTCTGTTAAAGGGTGGTGTAACCCCCAAAGTGCACTCCAACAAAAATAAAACATTTTCTTCTGTGTTTGTGAATTGTCTGCACTGTACGTGCATCCTCAAAGCAGCAGCGCCAAGCGTGCGTCTGTCTGTTAAAGGGTGGTTAACCCTCAAAGTGTGCTCCACAAAAAATAAAAAGTTCTTTTTTTTCTCTTTGTGAATTGTGTGGGCTGTAGCCGCACCTGCATCCTCAAAGCAGCAGCGCCAAGTGTGCGTCTTTCTGTTAAAGGGTGGTGTAACCCTCAAAGTGCGCTCCTCAAAGAATAAAAAAATATTTTTTTTTCTGTCTTTGTGAATTGTGTGCACTGTTGCTGCACGTGCATCAACAAAGGAGCAGCGCAAGCGTGCACCTGTGTCCCATAAGTAAAGAGCCCGCTGGATAATTTCTTAAGGTGGTGTAACCCACAAGTGCACTAGTCTCCAACAATAATAAAAAATTATTTTCTGTGTTTGTGTGCGCCTTAGCCGCACGTATATATCAATATAACATAAATGGAGGACCAAACTTTCTCCGATAAAAATAAAATAGGGAAAGATCAAGAACCACTTCCTCCTAGTGCTGAAGTTGCTGCCACTAGTCATGACATAGACGATAACATGCCATCAACGTCGTCTGCCAAGGCCGATGCCCAATGTCATAGTAGAGGGCATATACAATCCCAAATGACAAAGTTCAGGAAAATTACCTTAAAAAAACATTTAAATCATCTGAGGAGAAACATAAAACTTGCCAATATGCCATTTACGACACGGAGTGGCAAGGAACGGTTAAGGTCTATCCCTATGTTCATGACTAGTGGTTCAGCTTCACATGATGATGGAAGCCATCATCCCGCTAAAAAAATCAAACGAGTTAAGCTGGCAAAAGCACAGTGAAGAACTGTGCGTTCTAAGAAGATATCACAAATCCCCAAGGAGAGTCCAAGTGTGGTGGCGATTGCGATGCCTGACCTTCCCAGCACTGGACGGGAAGAGGTCGCTTTTTCCACCATTTGCACGCCCTCTGCAAGTGCTGAAAGGAGCACCCACAGTCCACTTGCTGATATGCAAATTTAAGATGTCACTGTTGAAGTACAACAGGATGAGGATACTGGTGTAGCTGGCGCTGAGGAGGAAGTTGGTGAGGAGGATTCTGATGGTGATGTGGTTTGTTTAAATCAGGCTCCAGGGGAGACAGTTGTTGTCCGTGGGATGAAAAAGCCCATCACGGTCATGCCTGGGCAGAAGACCAAACTTTCCACCTCTTTGGTCTGGCAATATTTCTATCCAAATCCGGACAACAACTGTCTTGCCATATGTACCATATGTAAAGGTGAAATAAGTAGGGGTAGGGACGTTAACCACCTAGGAACATACTCCCTTATACGTCACCTGCAGCGCGTTCATAAAAAGTTACTGTCAAGTTCAGAAACTTTGGCTAAGACCATACGCAGTCCAGGGACACCTAAATCCCTTTGTCCTGTTGTATCCAAGCACCTGCAAACAACACCGTCAACTTCCTCTTCATCAATTTCCTCCTTAGCCAGGATCAGAAGTAGTCCTGCAGGCCATGTCACTGGCATGACTGACTCTCCTATCCGGGATTCCTCTGGAGGATCCTGTATTGCTACTCCTACTGCTGCCGGTGCTGCTTTTGCTGCTGGGAGTTGTTCATCATCCCAGAGAGGAAGTAGGAACACCACTACTTTTAGTAAACAATTGACCCTCCAACAGTCCTTAGTGAGGAAGATGATGTACGACAGCAGTCATCCTGAAGCAAAACATATAACTGAGGCCTTGGCTGCTATGTTGGTGTTAGACGTGCATCCGGTATCTACCATTAGTGCAGTGGGATTTAGACAATTGATGGAGGTAGTGTGTCCCCGGTTCCAAATCCTGTCTAGATTCCACTTCACTAGGCAGGCGATACCGAGACTGTACAGAAATGTCAGAAAAAGTGTCCTCAGTGTCCTGAAAAATGCGGTTGTACCCAATGTCCACTTAACCATGGACATTTGGACAAGTGGAACAGGGCAGACTAAGGACTATATGACTGTGACAGCCCACTGGGTAGATGTATCACCTTATGCAGCAACAACAGTAGCGTCACCAGTAGCAGCATCTCAGAAATGCCAGCTCGTTCCAAGGCAGGCTATGCTGTGTATCACCGGTTTCAGTAAGAGGCACACCACCGACAACCTCTTAGAGAAACTGAGGGAAATAATTGCCCAGTGGCTTACCCCACTTAGACTCCCCTGGGGATTTGTGATATCTGACAACGCCACCAATATTGTGCAGGCATTACATCTGGGCAAATTCCATCACTTCCCATGTTTTGCTCACACAATAAACTTGGTGGTGCAGAATTTTCTGAAAAGCGACAGGGGCGTGCAGGAGACGCTTTGGGTGGCCCGAAAAATTTCTGGTCACTTTCGCCATTCAGTGACTGTGTGCTGAAGACTGGAGCACCAGCAAACACTCTTGAACCTGCCCCGCCATCACCTGAAGCCAGAGGTTGTGACGCGGTGGAACTCAACCCTCTATATGCTTCAGAGGATGGAGGAGCAGCAAAAGGCCCTTCAAGCCTATACATCCACCTAAGACATAGGCAAAGGAGGGGGTATGCACCTGACTCAAGCACAGTGGAGAATTATGTCCGTGTTGTGCAAGGTTCTCCAGCCCTTCGAACTTGCCACACGTGAAGTCAGTTCAGACACTGCCAGCTTGAGTCAGGTCATTCCCCTCATCAGGCTTTTGCAGAAGTAGCTGGAGAAAGTGAAGGAGGAGCTAAGATGGAGCGATTCTGCTCAGCATGTGGGGCATGTGGGACATGTGGATGAAGCCCTTTATTCGCTTTGTCAGGATTCCAGGGTGGTCAATCTGTTGAAATCAGACCACTACATTTTGGCCACCGTGCTTGATCCTAGGTTTAAAGCCTATGTGGTGTCTCTCTTTCCGGCCGAGACAAGCCTGCAGAGGTGCAAACACCAGCTGGTGAAAACACTGTCAGCTGAAGTGGAATGTGACACATCAACAGCTCCTTCTTCATTTTCTCCCACAACTGGGGCTGCCAGGAAAAAACTTAGGTATCCTAAGCAACCCGCTGGCAGTGATGCAGGGCAGGCACGACCAAGTTTGGACATCTGGTCCGGACTGAAGGACCTGGCAACAATTTCTGACATGTCTACTGTCACTGCATATGATACTGTCACCATTGACAGAATAGTGGAGGATTACATCGATGACAGCATCCAAGTAGGCATGTCAGACAGTCTGTACCTGTACTGGCAGGAAAAAGAGGCAAAACTGGCTCTATTTTTCCTTGATGTGCCCCCCCTCCAGTGTGTAATCCGAAAGAATGTTTAGTGCAGCTGGGAACCTTGTCAGCAAAAGGCGTAGGAGGTTGCTTCCACAAAAAGATGATGTTCATAAAAATGAATTATCAACTCTTCCAGGGAGACCAGCCTCCAGAACGTACAGAGGGACCTGTGGTGGTGGATTCCAGCGGGGATGAATTAATACTCTGTGAGGATGAGGATGTACACAACACTGAAGAGGGTGAGGAATCGGTGGATGAGGAGGATGAGGATGACATCTTGCCTCCGTAGAGCCAGTTTGTGCAGGGACAGATTAATTGCCAGCTTGTTTTGTGGGGGCCCAAACGAACCAATCATTTCAGCCAGAGTCGTGTGGCTGACCCTGGCGCTGAAATGATTGGTTTGTTAAAGTGTGCATGTCCTGTTTATACAACATCACATCAAGGACAATTCCATCTTGCACCTCTTTTTTTTTCTTTTGTTTTTCAAACTGCTATCCTGTCTGCCACTGCAGTGTCACTCCTAGATGGGCCACGTGTTTGTGCCGCCCACTCGTGTCGCTTAGCATAGTCATCCAGCTATCTCGGTGCAACCTTTTGGAAATAAAAACACTATTGTGAGGTGTGAGGTGTTCAGAATAGAACTGGAAATGAGTGGAAATTAAGGTTATTGAGGTTAATAATAGCATAGGAGCAGAAAAACCCACAAATTCTGTGATTTTAGGTGTTTTCATGGTGTTTTTAAAAAAAATACAGATCCAAAACACAAAACCCAGAACCCAAAACAAGGAAGGGTGGCTTTGGCAAAACCAATCCAGATCCAAAACACGAAGAAAGATCCAGATCCAAAACCAAAACACAAAAAGTGGTCGGTGCACACCCCTAAATTGATGTTTTTTAAATGACTGGGAAACTACCTAAATTAAGAGAGAATGTAAGGGATTACTCTAATATAATCAGTATAAGTATGAAAATATTAATGTGATCATGATAACTCCTAAAAATGAAATGAAATGCTTTAGATGTCATGAATTCCATCACTTTGCTGTGTATCAATTCTCAAGGGGTTAATGTATTTTGGATGTATGTTTTAGGCTTGGTCTAAGTCTGCTTGCCTGGTTATTTAGTCAGAGGTGCTGTGGTGTCACAGATGAAGCAATTAACCTTTGTTTGAGTTCATTAACCAGGATCTCAAGGGATCATAACATATTGGGACATTCCTTTGGGTGGATTAGCAATATTTTCCATAATTTATGGTTAAGTAGACCTGAGTAAGTTTGTAACTAGTGCAATTACAAAATAAGATGTGTTAATGATATAGACATGCCCTATAAGTAACCTTTAGGGATAATGTATCACTCAATGGATTGACTATTACATTTATATTATTTTGATTTGATGTGCAAGTTTCATATGCATATATGCAGAAAATCCCCACTTATTCATGCACTTCTTTAGGGTCGCCTTTTGTATAAAAGTCGCAGACCCTAAGCGTGAGTCCTGCAATTTGGCATTTCTAATTGGATCTTGCATTTATCTGGTTTGCGCATTTGCGTGATGCCTACAAGTTTCATGAACCAAACATTTGAAAACGCGCACCTAATAGGATGGAGCCCACTGTGCTTGGTCTACGGCTGATTGTGTGATGCTGGCTGCTGAAGAGAGGGGAGCATGGAGGGTATATATGGGAGAAGACCATGGTCATGGACTGCACTGTGCACTGTAATATGGCCTGCCCATGCTGCATCATTACCCAGCTCGTGTCTGCACTTTACTGGAGTTTAAATTAGAGGTGGGATTATTTTATTTTGTCTTGAAAAAATAATTTTTGCAGTGATGAATTGGAGAAGGGGGCCCCAAACCAAAATCTCCCCTAATGTCCTATGGGGTCTTAATCCAGCTCAGATGCAGGGATGGACATGGCACAAAGGTTTTATTTATTAGACTGCCTTTCATTGATTTGTCCAGTTTGACAAAGTTTGAAAAGCCTTCGGCAAGCAGTGGTTTTGTAGTCCTAGACCAAAGTTCAATACACTGTAGCTATATTTCCTAAGCCTATGCCAAACTACAACTCCCAGCAGCATGCGGGTAACCATTCTCCTCTCTCTGTACTGGTTAGATAACTTGTCAGCTCAGGGATGCGCTATTGGCTGCATTTGTTCCTGGAGCTGCACAGTATGTGTTGGTGTTGTGTTTGTGAGTGTGGAGACTGGAAGAAAGCAGTGATGTTTGCACACAGAGGCCAAATCAGCAAAAGCAAAGACCCTTTATCTTCTGCACAAGTGACTTTAAATTGCAATACACTTGCATTGAGCTTAGTATAGGGTGTGACACAACACAATACTTCCTTTCAACAATAACGGACCTCACTAACAATCAAATAAAAATTTATTATGGACAAAATCAATTTTATAGTACACCATAATTATTTTTGAAATAATGGCGCCTTCTATAACCAAATAAAAGGTACAGCGATGGGAACACCGTTTGCTCCATCTTATGTCAAACTCTTTGTCGCAAAGTGGAGGAGGAAAACATAAAACATTGGTATAGATACATGGACAACCTTTTTTACATATGGGATGGACCAGAAGAAGAACTAAATTAAAATATCAAGTATATAAATTACAACAGCTGTGGTCTAGAATTTACTTGACAAGTAAATAAAAGGTGATTTTTCTGGATCTGGAAATATTTATTAGCAATAAAAAAATAAAAACCAGAACCCACACCAAAGTAGTTAGTGGCAGCAATGTATTATCCAAGAAAAGCATAATCACAAACATTGGTTAGCAAACATCCGTAGTGGACAATTCAGGAGATTAAGATGGAATTGCTCAGATAAGGACAACTATATGGATCAAAGCATAGTCAGGAAGAGAAAATTTGTTGAAAAAGGTTATGAAGAAAAACAGTTACAAATCGAAGACATAAAGGAAATGAATACAGCAACCATGATCAAATATAAACACAAGAAACCCACAGAGGACTTCCAGCTTGCCTTTCTGACACAATATAATAGCCATCATAAATTACTAGAGGAGATGCTAATAAAAATATTGGCATATTTTAGGATCAGATTAACAGATATTACCAATACTTCCAAAAGAACCAAAAATCATCTATATGATAGCAAAAAACCTGCATCAAGAACTTACTAAAAGCTTCATACCAATGGAAAATCAAATAAAGAAGGACATAGGCTATTTCCATTGTTTAGAATGCATGGCATGCAAAATTACAAAAAGAACAAATCCAATTCTGAAATTCCATTAAGTCAAACAAAAAAGATTATGAACTAAGGGCCTGATTCAGACCCACTCGCAAGCGGCTGTCCGCTCGCAAGTGGGTCGATGTTGTGCACTGCGCATGCGCACGACGGCGGGAGCTCCGTCGTGCGGATGCGCCAGACGCGACGAGCGAAGGACTTTCCTTTGCTCGTTGTGTCTGATCAAAGGGGGCGTGCTGTCGATGTTGATTGACAACACGCCCCCTTTGGTGGGCATGCCGGGGGCGTGCCTCCCTGCCGGGGGTGTTCTCAAGGGAACGCCTACCGTCAGAAGCCGGCCCACTGACATCACTAGTGATGTCAGTGGGAGTGATTTTGGCTCTGATAGAGCCAAAATCACTCCGGGCCTTGCGGTTGAAAAACTCAACCGCAGGCTCCGGCTCGCAGTCGCGATGGTCGCGATGGTCAAGACCATCGCGGCCATCAACCTGCACGCTCGTACAGGCTGTGGGTGGTGACCCACAGCTATACGAGCGTCCAGGAGGACACTCCATAATTATGGAGGACGGCCCTCATTCAGAGCGTGCGCTCTGCTCAGAGCGTACGGCTCTGAATGAGGGCCTAAGAAATATCCTGCTATTCGGAAGGAGTTATTTACCTCCTAGAATGCCCTTGTGGACATCAATATGTAGGGCAAGCCGAAAGAAAACTGAAAACCAGGATCGGGGAACATAGATATAACATTAGGAAAGGTCTTCAGACCCACAGTGTTTCTCAACCCTATTTAGAACATCTAACCTGCAGTGTATGGGAATTCAAAAAATACAAAACAATTGGAGAGGAGGTAACCTGACATTGGAATTAATAAAAAACAAAACAAAAAGGATTTTTCATTTGAAAACATTAAAATTCAACGGTCTCAACATTTGAAAAAGGGACAACCCAGTCCCAAATGAGTTGGCAAGAAGGAGGACAGACTGTTAGAAGGAAGATTATGCAGGCTTCAGGAGATCCAGACTACCTTCCTGCACTTTAATACCATTGCCCATTTACTTCTACCTTCTGGTAAAACAGCCACCTGGCAGATATTTTATCCTATATGGAATTTTTGATTGTTTTTATATTTTATGCTATTTTTTGTCACAATAAATCAGCAAGTTTTTTCAATATGTACTGCAATGTGATATTGATTCATACATAATTTAACACGACAGACCACTTTTCCACATTGTCATAAGGAAACATTCACTAGTAGAGATATTTAATCTGCTTATATGTTTTTTATGCTCTACACATTCCTGTACTAGATCCCAGACAGCGCCAGTAAGAAGTTCTATTTTTGTGTTTCTCTATAACAGATATATCTTTTTGGGTTGGGTATGGATTCAGCATCCCGGCTGTCGGGATGCCGCTGGCCAGAATACCAACAGCGGCATCCTGACACCCATAGGAAAAGACGGTGAGTACTTTTCTAAACCCTATGGGGAGGTTAAGTTTAGGCACTGGGGGGTTAGAGTTAGGCACTGAAGAGGGTGGGTTAGGGTAGGGGCTAAACCTCTAGTGCCTAAACCTATCCTCCCCCTCCCCTCCCCACACCCTAATCCTAACACCCCCTCCCTGGTGCCTAAACCTATCCTCCCCCTAGTGCCTAACCCTAACCTCCCCCTCACCGCACCATAAACCAAACACTCCATACCCGATGCCTAACCCTAACCCTTCCCCTAATGCCTAACCCCACTACCTAACCTCACCATAACACCCCGATACTTACCTTCGGAATGCCGACAGTTGGGATACTGGTGCCAAATCCCAACCTGTCAGGATTTCGGCGCCGGTATTCAGACCATCGGCACCCCGATACCGGGATACGGACTACATCCTGTCCAATGTACAAGAGCCTGATAATTCATAGTTTGATAGCTGAAAAGAGCAGCTGAGTATATTTTAAGGTAAACTTAGTTTTGTTGTTTCTATTTTATGAATATAAAGTGAAAAGGGACCATATGGAAATGGAAGTATGACTGTTTTGATTTTTGCTAAAGATATGCATATGCACCAAAAATGTATGTGCATATGTCCATGAGGTGGGTAATAAGCAGAAGCAGGGGCGGACAAATGTAGGGCAAGTGCAATACTGTAAGTGTGATATAAATAGGGATGCATCTGCACATATGCTTTTAGGAGACACATGTCTTGTAGATGCTGGAGAGCTGGTGCAATGAGGGCCAATACACAATCCTCCCACACTTCATTCATTAGCATTATGGCTGCATTATATGATGTCACATAACTTGGAATTCCATATTTGTATTTAGTTACATTTATAACGAAAATACACTGCATATATTTATTAATAAGTGTCCAGACATTATTCTGTTGTGTGTGTATATGACACTTCATTACATTTTTTTATTACAATAATGTATAAGTAGGGTAATACCATTGTAGCATTCTCTAACATTGTCAACTTCATCTTTGTTATCTGTATACTAGTATAGGTCAGCAGTGCCTTATTCTGAAATTACACTAAACATGGCCTCTGTGGCTGCAGTTCTGCGTCTGGGAATGGAGCACCGTTCAGTGTCACGCTCGTGAGATGGCTTTCTGTTCATTTCAAGCTACCTCCCACTTACCTCCCAAAAATGCCTATGGTTTTGCGCCACCAGTTCTAATGCCAGTGACTCAGTACACACTTGGCCCCTTAAGTCTTTAAGTGGTCTATTTACTAAGCAGTGTTAGGAGACAGAGTGAAAAGTGATAAGAAAGTGATAAGGTGCCAGCCAATCAGCTCCCAACTGTCATCTCACAGGCTGTGTTTGAAAAATTACAGTTGGGAGCTGATTGGCTGGCACCTTATCACTTTCTTATCACTTTTCACTCTGTCTCCTAACACTGCTTAGTAATTAGACCCCTAAGTCTTTACTTACTTGGCCCCTTAAGTCTATTGAGGGAAGCACTGTGCCGATCCCCTTCTTTAATGACTTAGATGGGTGAATATTCAGCTCCATAAAAATGTCTTTGAACTTTATTGGTAGTGTCATAATATAAAACAACCTGTGTTTTAAAGTGAAAATCTCATTATCATGGAAATCTCAAATGCTGTAGGTTTCGCTCTCACCATTGGAGCTGGACTGTAATTTTATACCAACGTAAAGCTAAGGCGGAGTTGTATCAAGCCTTGGGGTGGGATGTACTGACCTCAAAACTTGCAGTTTTTGGCAGTTTGCCACAATCCCAATATGCATTAAAGTGGTCCATGGCCCGCGGCACTGCATTCCTCATACAATGCTATGACGCTGTGATGTACCGGTATGCACCAAAATCTATAAAACAAATCTTTCCAAAGCTTGTGCCTGATAGGCAATGCCATCTATAGACATCATTGCCTATAGAAGCCTATGGGCACTTACTGTGGAATTTCCCTGAGAGGGATCAGAAGGATCCCTCTCTGTTCCCCTGCGGCTTGTGCATGCACAGGTCATTAAGCAGGAAGTCATCTCTTTACAAAGGACACTTTTATAGGAGGAGCTATCCCTTGCATAATTAGTCATGTATGCGATAAAGGGCGGGATGTATCCTGCCCCATGAGAGATACAGTGGAGAAATTGAGCAAAGGAAATTATGAGCTGATAACTGTAATTGATCTAGCACAGTCTTTGAAATGACAGAAGCTGAATGGTAGCTAAGGGCAACTGCTCCTCTTTATCTCTTTCCAAGGGTTGATACATCTCACCCTAATTGTTTTGAGAATCATAGTCTATGTTATATATGGAATAACAGGATTATATAGTGCGGAGATAAAATGCTTCCTCATCTATATTGTGTGATAATAAAATCCAAAAACAGTTTTGCCAAAATTTGTTTTGATGGGGGTTTGCTGACAGACTCTCACGAGAATAGACAAGCCTCCCGGGGGCTTGATGATGTAATTCTTAGCTCAACTAAGAAAGATATTGGCTTGCAGTGCTTTGAAAATACCTTTGAAATATACAATACAGTCAGAAAACGTACATAAAGTTAATATAAGGATTTCTTTTTATATAAGGATTGCTTTTTAAAATTCCAAAAAGCATTTGTGTAACATAACTAGTTAAAACTGACAAAAACAGTATGGGTCTATTCCTGTCCTGAAATGTATGGCTAAACATTTTAATTCACACGGAAACTACATTGGATACAGATTGCTCATTCTCAAACCCTTAGGGGAATCCAAATCCTGTATTTTTGGAAATAAACTGTAAAATTAAAATGGTTTAGTGGCTTTTGTGTACAGATAAAGAAAAGTGAGCCCCCTGCTGTTTTGACCACTGTGGCACTGATTATAAATGCTTATTGTTTTACAATTTTGGTAAATTATTCCAGCATACTGTAGTGTCCTGAACATTTTGCAGAGAAATGTAAAACAATAATTGGATTTTATCAGACGCGCAAACTTCACAAATATGACATCATTTCCTTACTTCTTTCAGTAGACTTATTCAACAAATGTTTTTTATTTTGCAGCAGGAGTCTGATTGTGGTACAGACTGAGATGTGCCCTAACGTGGCTGTAATTGCAAAGTAAATTTATGACATATTTAAACATTTGTAAATCATTTAATATGAAAGGCTAGCTGAACAAACATTGATTTTTTTATTTCTATAAATATATATTTTTTTATGATTACTTTTCCTTCACTAGGAATAATATCTAGCCAAGAGGAAAACAATGTTAAGTATATACAGAGTATATTGCATGATAAATGCTTACATGTTATAAGGGTTTTAGATGTGCTTTGTAGGATTAACTGAGATTATGTGACACAGATGTAATTTTTTTGTTTCCAGACCGAAGACTCTTGACAAATGAATCTATCTGTTTCCATCACTTACTTTTCTTTGTTAGGCACAATCTGGCATTCATAAAAATCATGGTTGGCTGAGGCAGTTCTCGGGGACGTTAATACAAGAGACCCTGTGGGCCTCAGCTCTGTTGGGAGATGATGGCTGGCAACTCTGTGTGAGGGGAGGAGAAAAAGGGCAACACTGACTAACTGGCAACACAGTTGGATAGACTCTTAGGAAAGGACAGACATAGTGTGCATTAACCCCACATGCTCTGGGAAGCATTTACATGGCCCTGGTTTCAATGCACATTTCAAGCAGAAGCTGTTTTTGCTTAATGTAAAATGTAATGTACTTTATCCTAGAATGAGCCATATATTTCCTGAAATTAGGAATAGGTGGGATTTCTTAAAACTGGTTAAACAATATCTGGATGGAAATTTTTCCCTACAGAAAAGGATCTGAATCCTTTTCCATATCAAACAGGACCGTCACCTAGTACTGAGCAGTTCAGTGTTGCTGAAAACCGAACTCACCTAAACTTTGGGGTTCCGAATCAATTCGAGTCTTCTCACCAAGTTCAGGACTCAGATCTAAAAACTGGATCTTGCGAGGTACTGATTGCATTTAAGTCCCTCCCTTATGATTTTTGAGGTGCTCAAAATTTACTGGTAATGACTGGAAATTAATATTATTGATATTAATAAAACTATAGAAACAAAAACAGGTCCAAGTTTAGCTGTTTTTATACATTTTTAAAGAAAACCAAAACACTTTAGGGTGGTTTTGCCAAACCAAAACATGACAATGATTTAGAACCAAAACAAAAAGACGGGGTCTGTGCACAACCCTGCTGTCAACACCATCAACATACAGAACATCAACCAATTGGGAAAATAAAAATGGTGCTTCCTGAAATTAACTATTCAACTTCTGACTGGGTCTAACCAAAAGCTTCTTAGTGCCCTTAGCCTTATTCCCCAAGTTCCTTTACCTTCTATATATGGGATTAACAACCTTCACTACTTAAAATGAAAACCTATTCTTTTAATATTCCCCAATTGATAATAAGATAATCTAAAGATCATTGTTATTATTTTTATACATTATGATAAAAATAATACATGTACTAAGGCTGTTTTTACATATAGATTTGTACAAACCAGATCCTGTTGTCTGCAGTAATCTGTGTTTATGTCCCTTCCCTTGTCTTAAAATCAAGGCAGTCAGCCAGCACAGCACAGCTAAAATATAATCATTAGTTTAGAGACATGGGTCGATTATGGCATCATTGCATTCACACCCTATTTGCCAGTACCCAGGTAGCATTTCTCAACATTTATTTTGAAGTGACAGAAAATCAGTCCTTGTCCTAGGGGAGATGTGTCAAATGTTATCAAATCATGGAGAGAGATAAAGTAGAGAGTTATAAAGTGCCAATCAATCAGCTTCATTCATTTTATATGATGTGCTAGAAAAATGACAGTTAGAAGCTGATTGATTGGTACTTTAGCTCTCTCCACGATTTGATAAATCTTCTCCATAGTGTAAACTGTATAAGGAAAGTAATTATGAAAAATCTGTAGTCATTTGCTCTCACCTGGGGCGCGTGATGCTGCAATGATGCTTTGGGCAATCTTACACCGTTGCCCACCGGTGTTTGACATTGCAACTCTTGAGAAAAATGTCTATTTCGATTGGTCTTCTAGTTCTTTCAGGTACGATAAGGTCTAGAAACATTGTGAAGATAGTGTGCACCAGCTTAAACCACAGTGCTAAATATGGTATTGGTATCATACATTACTCATCTGGTGTGTGGATATAAAGCTCATTCAATTTTCATTTAGTTGACCAGATGGAATCGGTATGTAATTCAGCTGGATCTTTTCCCGGCGGACCAAATATCGCCACCGAAAACCCAAACAGTGAAGATCCCGACTAAGGCTGGTAAGTACCCTAACCCTCCCCCCCTAACCCTAACCCTCCCTTAGTGGTGCCTAACCCTAACCTTCCCGGGGGATGCCTAACCCTAACATCCCCCCCAGTGGTGCCTAACCCTCCCCGGGGGGGTGCATAACCCTATGTACTCCTATGGGTGCCTAAACCTAACCTTCCCCCCCGCGGCTAGCAGCTAGAAAACCCGGCTTATATTTGTTCAGGAGGCCGGACACTGGGATTTTGGTGTGGGGCTAAAGATAGGCGTCAGGATTTAGATGCCTATCTTTAGTTCCTGGTTGAGCTTCCAGCGTCGGGATTCCGATGGGCCGCATTCCGGGCGGAGGTATCTTAACCGCATCCTAACCAGATATATGTTGGTTCTGTAATTATTACCTAAGAGTGTATAGGGATAATTTAACAAAAGTAGAAAAGGAATCCTTGATAAATGTTGCATTATACTGTATGTGGAAAATCTACTGAATAAAAATGCCAAAAAGAAGTTTGTTAGTTAGTTGGTGGATATCTTCCACAGCTGTCAAGTTAAAGTTGCCAAATCTTACATAGTTATTTAGTATCAAAAAAGTAAGCTATAAGACCACATAGTGACAAGGCAACAACACTTTACAGTGACAGAGTGACAAATCTTATATATCAAATTCATTGGTCTGTTTGTTTGACTGTCCGGTTATGCATTCGGACATTCCTGCACTGAGTGGGATGAAACCAATGTGAGGTGTTCCAATTGGATCCTGACCAAGATTTTTTGGTGGCTGGGGTCCCGGGTTGGACCTCCCGTTGGTGTATGCTTGGCAGAACTTTGACCCGGAGCCTGTTTTGTGCTTTCCACTGGATGGATTTGGATGAAAACTTCACAGAGTGGTGGATATTGGTCTGGGATGCCTAATGGAGTGGTTGGGGTTCTGGTCTGACCTCAAGGCGGAGTGCGCCAGCAGAACTTTGACTGAGGGAGCCTGTTCTGGGCCTTCCACTAAATGGATTTAGACGACATCACATAATAAAACTTAATAACTTGAAGATTTGAACCCGGGTACTTCAGCTAGTATATATATAAATGCATGGCACAAAAATGTATCTAAAAAAAGAAATGGAGTTGGACATTATACAAATCAAAAAGGAAAAAAAATAATAAACATGGAAACAATTGAGAATTGAAAAGGTAAAATACTGCTCATCTGTATAGCTATTAATTTCCTGAATTGCTCTCCACTTCCTCAAACCTGCTTAAGAAACGCGTAGTCCAGGAAATGAAGTCCAGGAAACGCATCAGCTAAATGAATGTCCTATGCTTTTTATAGCTATACAATAGGAAGATAGCATCTATCACTGTGGTTTAACCGGACACACTATTTTTTTTAATCTTTTATAGCTTAAATCTCCATTTTAGTTCTACAAAACACATTTGACTAAGAAAAATAGGTAAAAATACATATAACTATCATGCATAATGTGGGTAGAGAAACCTATAAATCAACTACAGGGGTTTTCAGTGTTCTGTGTCATGTGATAGGACTTTCTCCAATATATAATAAACTGAAGTTCTCCCAGTCAACTAAACGCGTACTTTAAATTCAGCGATCCAGGCTGCGGGCTACTCATGTAAAGAATTTGTTGTGCTCTTCATTGCTGAGGTAACAGAAAAAAAACAAGAGCACAGATCATCGAGATCCAGGTTGACATTCTATATTAAGTATTTGTGCTTACACCAAGAAATGTAATAAAGCCTAAAGCTCAACATGTTTCATAGCATTTGTACCATTTTATCACAAAGATGAAAACACAGTAAACAGTAAAATGTATAGACCCATTAATATTGTGTCTGAATCTATGACCACGGTATGATAGTTTACAATAGCTCACTTCTGAGTTTGCCTGCCTTTTTAACTGCACAGGAGGATATCACATACACAGCACTGCAGGCAAGGGCAGAGTACCAAGGTGAAGGATTATTTCATACATGGAGTGGGGGACAGGGTCAAAACAACGGTGCAGGAGGATGAAAAGTGGACAACCCATTCAAAATGTAGTTATTTGTTCTATTTCCATTGTTAATCACTATCCAGTATGCCTTATAGTTAATCCATGAGCTCATATCAATTCCTGACATTCAAAATATATATTTTTTCTTTTACACATAACACCCTTAGAAAATATTGTAGAATATATTGTATAACCATTCCATTGTGCAGCTTGGTGGTACAGTGGTCAGCATTGCTGTCTCACAACACTGGGGCTCTGGGTTCAATTATGTTCATGCCTTTATCTGTGTGGAGTTTGTATGTTTTCACTGTGTGGGTTTTCTCTGAGAGTGGAGTTCCTACCTGTGATGGTTTCTTCTGGGCATTTTATTTCAAATGCTGGTTTTCATTCATATATTAGTAATAAGGAGAATATAGCTACTTATCATCATTGGCACACAAAAGGAAGCATAGGCTGTCTTGTGTGTACAAAGCAAACATCATATGGCTTGTCTGGTTTTCTGTTTGAAGACTACTGCAATATAAAATGAATGCACATACAATATAGTACAATAGACATACGTTTCACTACAAGGTAAAGCTAATAAAGAACCATATCACCACCTATTGGTACAAGATAAGCCATTTTTTCTATATTTTGGTACCTTTTGAAAATTGCTGTTTCTGCTTTTGTTTTTGGAGTGATCGATGTTAATGTCTCTAACGTCGTAAATGTAAATCTGTCAGACTATAACAATTAGTAGACAACTAGTAAGGCTAATATTAATAAACATGATACAGTATGTTACTAAGAGGTACACAAGCTGTATTTATTTCTATCCTGGTACAATACAGTATTTTGGCATGAGCTAACGGGATTATTTGAAGTGCTGTTTCATGGCTTCGCTTAAAAAGTCATTACTAGTTGACTTATGCAAATATACATTAACTGTAATACCATGATATAACAAAACAGTGCTAAAAGCATGGTCTGCTTTGGAAAAGAAAAATGGTTTAAATAATAACACAAAGCTTGCATAGAGTATGTAAATGGTATGGCTCAAAGGTTAGAATTATTTGAATAAAAATGCATTGTTTACAATAAAGTCGCACTGGTCTGTGTTAAACTCCAGTTTTCCAGAAATCTGTGGTTTCGGTAAACAATATGTAATTTTAAGTAGTATGAAATGTACGGTTTTCTGAACCTTGTTGCAGAACAGTGTACAGCAAATGGGATGGAATCCTATATTTTCTGTTTCAGTTGGCTGTATAACATGTTTTGTTTAAGACTAATATTGAAGATAGTAGCACTCACCATTAAATATCTTGTCTTTTACACAGTCTGGGGCTGGTACTGAGTGCCACGGATCTCCCTCCACGGATGCGCAGAAGCCACTTTTGTGTATATGCACACCCTATTCCAAGTTGGACATAAATTGGCCAGATCTGTCTTTCTGTGAAATAGGGCATACCGGGAGCTATGGTGGCAAAGCGATCGCACGGAACCAACCTAACCTATGAGAGTGTCATCGGCATCAACCAAAAGCTCTGTGTGATTCCCAGTCATGCGCGCGGTTTAGTTAAGCCGGTTAGTGATGGATCTCTTGCACCTGGCATGGGGCTGACGCATGTGTGGATACTAATGATGATGGCTACGGTGGCTGGTGTAAAATCAGTTGGCGGCTGTGTTTCTGCTTACGCATGATCCCCCGCATTAGTTGATTAAATAATCACATTAGCATAACATAGTAAATCAGGCTTCCACGGCTGCCTGCAACTACTGCCACTGCATGTGACTCATAATCAGCCCCTCTGACTGGCATTCTGCTGCTCATTATATCGTGTAGCAGTGATCCTTGCAGTGACTGTATGAAGAAGAACTTTGGGTCTGATTCTTAGTGGAGCACAAAGTGGGCTCATCAGAGATTTTATGCATATTGAATACGTCTGAAGCAAACATATACATCTCTGGGGATCTGAAGATTATTCAGAGTTGCACAGAAGTCAGTCGGATCTCCACTTGTGGGTTTATATTGGGTGGCAATAGGGCATTTACTCTTAGGAGGCAATTCAATTGTGTTTCCCACTGGCTCTGACTAATGGGTGCGTGACAGAGCGATTCAATTGTTGCTCTGTTCTGGTCGCGAACAGCCACCAGCGCTGAAAATTCTGCTTGCCACCTCCCAGGGTGGCAAACAGAAATGTGCAATGTCGGCACTTTTTTCGCTGAAATGGTAGTTTGGGAACCCAAAGTAGCACTTTAGACAGGTTTAATGTCTTTGTGTGGCTTAATCTGGAGATTCACTTGGGCAGGGACTGAAGTGAATGGGCAAACATTCTCTGTAAAGCACTGAGAAATATGAGTCCACTATATAAATAACTGGTAATAAACAAATGTTGCTTGTATTTAGCTACATATTGCTTGCATTCATGCAGGGCTTCAGGCCCCCCCAGTAAAATCTGCCACCTACAGGGACTGCCCTAGCAGTGGCAGTGAGTTCCCATTGAAGGTGCTCCCTGCATATCACAGCCGCACAGGTAGTCCCAGGGGAGGTGTTTTCTCCCCCTGGGACTGCCAGTCCTGACTGCAATAACAGAGTGCATCCAATGGGAAGACACTATTACTGCAGCCCTTACTGGCTTCTAAGGGCTGAAGCAAATGCAGTTCCTAGAAACGGAACAGTCTGCTAATTTGGAATTGTGATCCTGGTCATGAGCACAATTATACCCCTTTCAGACATACAGCAAAAACCCAGGTTTTTGGCTGTGAACGCGCATCAACCCGGGTTTTTGCTATGTGTGAACAGAAACAACACAGGTCGAAGTCCTGGGTCCATGACCCTGCTCTGTACCAGGGTTTTTCCCAGGTGAAACCCAAGTAGGCTAAAGTGTGAATGCATCCAACCCAGGTTTTCAGACCCATGTTTTAAGAAAACTCTCTCATTGGCTGTTCCGTGCACCTGCAGATGACATCATATGCAGGCATCCGGACCACATGGCTGGGGAGTAAGTGAATTTAAGTGTGTATTATTTTATGTTTAACTTTTTTATGTGAAAATGTTGTCTTTGTATAGCCAAAACTTTATAAAGGCTATATTCATATTTTTTTATATTGTAATGTAAAAATTTATTGGTTTGCAATAAAAAAAAACATTGGAAACAAACAAACTCTGTGGCCTTTACTGAGAACAAAAAAAAAATGTCCCCTTTAAATCCACACCAAATTCCAGGGCAGACCCGGGTTCAGTGTGAACGTATCCGACCCTGGAATTTACCGGGTTTTGGTGTTTTCCAAGATTGATAGACCCGGGAAGTACCCGTGTATTTCCCAGGTCTTATGTCTGAAAGGGGTATTACAGACTTCCACCAGCCAGAAAGGTAAAGAGCCACCACCTATTCCCTAGGGCAGTGTTTCCCAACCTCGGTCTTCAAGGCACACTTATACCCCTTTTACACCGGAGCTAAAACCCAGGTTTTTGAAGGGTTAACCCGGGCAGCTCCCTGGTGTAAAAGGGCAGAGGGTTGGATCGCCGGGTCGAGTGACCCGGCAATCCAACCCAGGTAATTAGCAGGGTTTAACACGGGCGTAGCCCGTGAAACCCTGCTATGGGAACAGCGCACTCCGGGTCACGATGACCTGGAGTGCGCTGCTAGCCGGCCGATTGGTCCGGGTTCAGTGGCGCTTGGAGATGACATCATCTCCAAGCGTCCACTTTCACTCCGCAAAAGCCGGGTCTATGCAGACCCGACTGCGGTGTGAGCGGCGCTGACTCGGGAATATCCCGAGTCAGCGCCGGCAAAATTCTGGATCTGATCCGGATAGGAACTTTGTTCCAACTCCGGGTCAGACCCGGAATTTAGGTGGAAAAGGGGTATAATACTCCTTTTCCACCAAAATTCCGTGTCAGACTCGGAATTGGAACAGGGTTCCTATCCGGATCAGACCCGGAATTTAGCCGGCGCTGACTCAGGATATTCCTGAGTCAGCGCCGCTCACACCAGAGTCGGGTCTGCATAGACCCGGCTTTTCCGGCGTGAAAGTGAGCGCTTGGAGATGACGTCATCTCCAAGCGCCACTGAAGCCGGACCAATCGGCCGGCTTGCAGGGCACTGCAGGTCATCAAAACTCGGATTGCGCCATACACACAGCAGGGTTTCACGGGTTACGCCCTTGTTAAACCCTGCTATTTACCTGGGTTGGATTGCCGGGTCACTCGACCCAGCGATTCAACCCTCTCCCTTTTTACACCAGGGAGCTGCCCGGGTTAACCCTGCAATAACCTGGGTTTTAGCTCCGGTGTAAAAGGGGTATAACAGTCCAGGTTTTAGTTAAATCCATGCTTCAGCACAGATGGTTAAATCAAAATAACTGAGGTTCTAATTAAGACACCTGTGCTCAAGTATGGCTATCTTTAAAACTTGGACTGTTATTGTGCCTTGAGGGCTGTGATTGGGAACCCCTGCCCTAGGGGCACAATGAAAATTTGGGATCGTCCTGTTTTTTTTTTATAAATGACCCATTTTTGAAGTCCCACACTTTATCTTGCATATTATAGCCACTTTTTATTAATATGTGTGACTTATATCTAGCTTTTGTATGTTTTGGTGACTGGCACCCCAGTCCTGGGAATGGCGAGTACAGGTTTGCACCCCAAATCTGGGAGTGGCGAGTGCAGTGGATTTCTGACTTTGTTTATTTGGCTAATATTTAATTGGCCTTTTTGTGATCATAGCTTTCTCATGCACCCCTGTGCAAGGTCATTTATATTAACCTGTGTCAGGTGCCTTTTTGGTAGTATGATAGAAGCTATGTGGTGACTGTCTTGCCTTTAAAAGCCATAACTGGCAGGAAAGCTTTAAACCAGTTAACAGTTTTTCAGTTTGAACTAACAGCTACCAGGTTTCCATAAGTATGATACATAGTGTAGGACCTGCAGAGAAATGGGGTCCCGTGATGAGGGCTGCAGGCTTAAATGCATTGATCAATCCATGAACCAAAACCACATTATTTATTTATTATTGTAAGTGATTTAACAATGGTGAGTGCTGAGTTTTCTGTTTATGTTTATATATAAATATATATATATATATATATATTATATATATATTAGGGGTGTGCACCGGCCACTTTTCGTGTTTTGTGTTTTGGTTTTGGATCTGGATCTTTCTTCGTGTTTTGGATCTGGATTGGTTTTGCCAAAACCACCCTTCCGTGTTTTGGGTTCTGGGTTTTGTGTTTTGGATCTGTATTTTTTTGAAAAAAAGCATAAAAACAGCTAAAATCACAGAATTTGTAGGTTTTTCTGCTCCTATGCTATTATTAACCTCAATAACCTTAATTTCCACTCATTTCCAGTCTATTCTGAACAACTCACACCTCACAATAGTGTTTTTATGTCCAAAAGGTTGCACCGAGGTAGCTGGATGACTATGCTAAGCGACACGAGTGGGCGGCACAAACACGTGACCCATCTAGGCGTGATACTGCAGTGGCAGACAGGATGGCAGTTTGAAAAACTAGGCCCCAAACTACATAATGCAAAGAAAAAAAAGAGGTGCAAGATGGAATTGTCCTTGGGCCCTCCCACCCACCCTTATGTTGTATAAACAGGACATGCACACTTAACAAACCAATCATTTCAGCGCCAGGGTCTGCCACACAACTGTGGCAGAAATGATTGGTTCGTTTGGGCCCCCACAAAACAAGCTGGCAATTAATCTGTCCCTGCACAAACTGGCTCTACGGAGGCAAGATGTCATCCTCATCCTCCTCATCCACCGATTCCTCACCCTCTTCAGTGTGTACATCCTCATCCTCACAAAGTATTAACTCGTCCCCACTTGAATCCACCACCACAGGTCCCTCTGTACATTCTGGAGGCTGGTCTCCCTGGAAGAGCTGATAATTCATTTTGATGAACATCATCTTCTCCACATTCTGTGGAAGCAACCTCCTACACCTTTCGCTGACAAGGTTCCCGGCTGCACTAAACACTCTTTCGGAGTACACACTGGAGGGGGGGGCAACTCAAGTAAAATAGAGCCAGTTTGTACAGGGGCCTCCAAATTGCCTCTTTTTCCTGCCAGTACAGGTATGGACTGTCTGACATGCCTACTTGGATGCTGTCACCGATGTAATCCTCCACCATTCTGTCAATGGTATCATATGCAGTGACAGTAGACATGTCAGAAATTGTTGCCAGGTCCTTCAGTCCAGACCAGATGTCCAAACTTGGTCCTGCCTGCCCTGCATCACCGCCAGCGGGTTGCTTAGGATACCTAAGTTTTTTCCTGGCAGCCCCAGTTGCGGGAGAAAATGAAGAAGGAGCCGTTGATGTGTCATGTTCCGCTTCAGCTGACAGTGTGTTCACCAGCAGGTCTTTGCACCTCTGCAGGCTTGTGTCGGCCGGAAAGAGAGACACCACATAGGCTTTAAACCTAGGATTGAGCAAGGTGGCCAAAATGTAGTGGTCTGATTTCAACAGATTGACCACCCTGGAATCCTGGCAAAGCGAATGAAGGGCTTCATCCACAAGTCCCACATGCCGAGCGGAATCGCTCCGTCTTAGCTCCTCCTTCACTTTCTCCAGCTGCTTCTGCAAAAGCCTGATGAGGGGAATGACCTGACTCAAGCTGGCAGTGTCTGAACTGACTTCACGTGTGGCAAGTTCGAAGGGCTGGAGAACCTTGCACAACACGGAAATCATTCTCCACTGTGCTTGAGTCAGGTGCATACCCCCTCCTTTGCCTATGTCATAGGTGATGTATAGGCTTGTATGGCCTTTTGCTGCTCCTCCATCCTCTGAAGCATATAGAGGGTTGAGTTCCACCGCGTCACAACCTCTTGCTTCAGGTGATGGCAGGGCAGGTTCAAGAGTGTTTGCTGGCGCTCCAGTCTTCGGCACGCAGTCGCTGAATGGAGAAAGTGGCCAGAAATTTTTCGGGCCACCCAAAGCGTCTCCTGCACGCCCCTGTCGCTTTTTAGAAAATTCTGCACCACCAAGTTTATTGTGTGAGCAAAACATGGGACGTGCTGGAATTTGCCCAGATGTAATGCCCGCACAATATTGGTGGCGTTGTCAGATATCACAAATCCCCAGGAGAGTCTAAGTGGGGTAAGCCACTGGGCGATGATTTCCCTCAGTTTCTCTAAGAGGTTGTCGGTGGTGTGCCTCTTACTGAAACCGGTGATACACAGCGTAGCCTGCCTTGTAACGAGCTGGCGTTTCTGAGATGCTGCTACTGGTGACGCTGCTGCTGTTGCTGCGTAAGGTGATACATCTACCCAGTGGGCTGTCACAGTCATATAGTCCTTAGTCTGCCCTGTTCCACTTGTCCACATGTCCATGGTTAAGTGGACATTGTGTACAACGGCATTTTTCAGGACACCGAGGACACTTTTTCTGATGTTTCTGTACAGTCTCGGTATCGCCTGCCTAGTGAAGTGGAATCTAGACGGGATTTGGAACCGGGGACACACTACCTCCATCAATTGTCTAAATCCCACTGCACTAATGGCGGATACCGGATGCACGTCTAACACCAACATAGCAGTCAAGGCCTCAGTTATACGTTTTGCTTCAGGATGACTGCTGTCGTACATCATCCTCCTCACTAAGGACTGTTGGAGGGTAAATTGTTTAGTAAAAGTAGTGGTGTTCCTACTTCCTCTCTGGGATGATGAACGACTCCCAGCAGCAGCAACAGCAGCAGCGGCAGCAGTAGGCGTAGCAATGCAGGATCCTCCGGAGGAATCCCGGATAGGAGAGTCAGTCATGCCAGTGACATGGCCTGCAGGACTACTTCCGATCCTGACTAAGGAGGAAATTGACGAGGAGGGAGTTGACGGTGTGGTTTGCAGGCGCTTGGATACAACAGGACAACGGGATTTAGGTGTCCCTGGACTGCTTACGGTCTTAGCCAAAGTTTCTGAACTTGACAGTAACTTTTTATGAACGCGCTGCAGGTGCCGTATAAGGGAGGATGTTCCTAGGTGGTTGACGTCCCTACCCCTACTTATTTCACCTTTACATATGGTACATATGGCAAGACAGTTGTTGTCCGGCTTTGGATAGAAATATTGCCAGACCAAAGAGGTGGAATGTTTGGTCTTCTGCCCAGGCATGACCGTGATGGTCTTTTTCATCCCACGGACAACAGCTGTCTCCCCCGGAGCCTGATTTAAACAAACCACATCACCATCAGAATCCTCCTCACCAACTTCCTCCTCAGCGCCAGCTACACCAGTATCCTCATCCTGTTGTACTTCAACAGTGACATCTTCAATTTGCATATCAGCAAGTGGACTGAGGGTGCTCCTTTCAGCACTTGCAGGGGGCGTGCAAATGGTGGAAAGAGCCACCTCTTCCCGTCCAGTGCTGGGAAGGTCAGGCATCGCAACCACCACCACACTTGGACTCTCCTTGGGGATTTGTGATATCTTCTTAGAAAGCACAGTTCTTCGCTGTGCTTTTGCCAGCTTAACTCTTTTGATTTTTTTAGTGGGAGGAGGGCTTCCATCGTCATGTGAAGCTGAACCACTAGTCATGAACATACTGGGGATCGACCTTAGCCGTTCCTTGCCACTCCGTGTCGTAAATGGCATATTGGCAAGTTTACGTTTCTCTTCAGCTGATTTAAATGTTTTTTTCAAGGTCATTTTCCTGAACTTTGTCATTTGGGATTGTATGTGCCCTCTACTATGACATTGGGTATCGGCCTTGGCAGACGACGTTGATGGCATGTTATCATCTATGTCATGACTAGTGGCAGCAGCTTCAGCACTAGGAGGAAGTGGTTCTTGATCTTTCTCTATTTTATTTTTATCGGAGAAAGTTTGGTCCTCCATTTATGTTATATCAATTTGATATATACGTGCGGCTAAACACAGAAAATATTTTTTTATTTTTGCTGGAGAGTAGTGCACTTTGTGGGTTACACCAGCCTTTAAGAAATGAGCCAGCCTGCCCTTTACTTATGACACATGCGCACGCTTGGCACTACTTTGTTGATGCACGTGCGGCTACTACGCACACAATTCACAAACACAGAAAATAGTATTTTTTTTGGTTTGGACTGGAGTATACTTTCGGGGGTTACAGCACCCTTTAACGGTCAAGCAAGCCGGCCCTTTACTTATGACACAGGCGCACGCTTGGCACTACTTTGTTGATGCACGTGCGGCTACTGCGCACACAATTCACAAACACAGAAAATAATTTTTTTTTTGGTTTGGAGTGGAGTGTACTTTGGGGGTTACAGCACCCTTTAACGGTCAAGCCAGCCGGCCCTTTACTTATGGCACAGGCGCACGCTTGGCACTACTTTGTTGATGCACGTGCGGCTACTGCGCACACAATTCACAAACACAGAAAATAATTTTTTTTTGGTTTGGACTGGAGTGTACTTTGGGGTTTACAGCACCCTTTAACGGTCAAGCCAGCCTGCCCTTTACTTATGACACAGGCGCACGCTTGGCACTACCTTGTTGATGCACGTGCGGCTACTACGCACACAATTCACAAACACAGAAAATAGTTTTTTTGGGGTTTGGACTGGAGTGTACTTTCGGGGGTTACAGCACCCTTTAACGGTCAAGCCAGCCGGCCCTTTACTTATGACACAGGCGCACGCTTGGCACTACTTTGTTGATGCACGTGCGGCTACTGCGCACACAATTCACAAACACAGAAAATTATTATTTTTTTGGTTTGGACTGGAGTGTACTTTGGGGGTTACAGCACCCTTTAACGGTCAAGCCAGCCTGCCCTTTACTTATGACACAGGCGCACGCTTGGCACTACTTTGTTGATGCACGTGCGGCTACTACGCACACAATTCACAAACACAGAAAATAGTTTTTTTTTTGGTTTGGACTGGAGTGTACTTTCGGGGGTTACAGCACCCTTTAACGGTCAAGCCAGCCGGCCCTTTACTTATGACACAGGCGCACGCTTGGCACTACCTTGTTGATGCACGTGCGGCTACTGCGCACACAATTCACAAACACAGAAAATAATTTTTTTTTGGGTTTGAACTGGAGTGTACTTTCGGGGGTTACAGCACCCTTTAACGGTCAAGCCAGCCGGCCCTTTATTTATGACACAGGCGCATGCTTGGCACTACTTTGTTGATGCACGTGCGGCTACTGCGCAGACAATTCACAAACACAGAAAATAATTTTTTTTTTGGTTTGGACTGGAGTGTACTTTGGGGGTTACAGCACCCTTTAACGGTCAAGCCAGCTGGCCCTTTACTTATGACACAGGCGCACGCTTGGCACTACTTTGTTGATGCACGTGCGGCTACTGCGCACACAATTCACAAACACAGAAAATAATTTTTTTTTTGGTTTGGACTGGAGTGTACTTTGGGGGTTACAGCACCCTTTAACGGTCAAGCCAGCCGGCCCTTTACTTATGACACAGGCGCACGCTTGGCACTACTTTGTTGATGCACGTGCGGCTACTGCGCACACAATTCACAAACACAGAAAATATATATTTTTTTAGCACTTGGGGGGAGCACCCCTGATGGACAGAGCACCCCCTGGACAACACTACAGCACCCCTTTAGGACTGGGACACTGCACAGGACTTTGGAGTGGACACAGCCCCTATGGAGAACTGACTGCACAACACAGTCCAGCCAGCCCCTATGGACTTTGAAGTAGTGGACACAGCCCCTATTAACAACAGCAGCACAGCACAACACAGCCAGCCCCTATGGACTTTGAAGTAGTGGACAACAGCAGCACTACACTACACTACACTACACAGCCCTAACTCCCACCCTCCCTCTTCACTGTCCACAGCCGAGTGAGAAAATGGCGCCGACGCGGGTACCTTATATAGGATCCAAAACCGAGACTCGGAAGGCAGGATGATGACGTTTTGCCTCGATTTCAGATCCGAGTCAGGCGGGAAAAGTCGAGCCTGACTCGGATCGGACTCGGATCGGGGGGGCTCGGGGGGGTTCGGATTTCAGAAATCCGAACCCGCTCACCCCTAATATATATATATATATATATATATATAAACCGATTGAAATGCCAGATACAACAAATCACCAAAATCACTCAGGTTTACTTCAACATTTCGAGGCAAACATGCCTCGTCCTCAGGAAGACAAAGGACGAGGCATACTGCAGTGCCGTGTGGTGATTTGTTGTATCTGGCATTTCAATCGCTTTCTATATGACTTATTCCAAGGGCACACAGGTCTCAATATAAACTTTCATGGGAGTGCCAAACCTACTACTCTGTATATATATATATATATATATATATATATATATATTCATTCATATTCTTGTACTCACTTAGCTTAGTGCTGTATAGAGCGCACATCAGGTTGAATCTTCTCATTAAGCCTTTGTCTTCATAAGATGTCTGCAATGTTACCCACATTTTGTGTGCTGTCATCTTCCTTTAAATAATGAAATATACATGTTGCTCTATAGCTAAGCCTATGGTCCCCAAGGCTCTATACACATTATTTGGGTTGGAACTATCAACGGGTCACTAGTGACTTTCATAACTTTTCCTGCTTTAACTGCCAAATTTTCATGTAGTTCTTTGAACCCACTAACTTGGCAAAGTTCATACTGGCTCCTGCACTGTACATCTTCACCTTTAGTATGAATGAAGGACTTTTTTGTACACATTCAGAGCTGTGTCGCTGCAGCTATATTCTTGGTATTGTTGTTCTTCAAATACTGGTTGCCTGGGCCCATAACATATTGGCATAATCTATGGTGTTTATAGGTGTCAGTGGTGTGGGATCTTGTTCAGTCCACATGATGAACACCTTAACCAGGTTTTCGGTTTACTAACCAGGCAGAATGGGTTGCAGTATAATACAGGGTTAATATTGGTATGTACAACAGGTACACAATGCAGGTATATAACAGATGCAACTGCTCCAGCTAGGAATGTATGGGGTGTGTGCAGATAACAAGAGCACACACATGTACATGCGTAACTAATGGTGGCAGTGAAGCTTGCACCAAATTACATATAGCGATGGTGATACAGTGGAATGTTCTCCTGTGTATAAAAATAAAAAGAAGAGAGTGCAGTTGATTTATTACAAAATTAATAGATAATTCTCAATAGAACAAACAATAAGTCCATGTCAATACATGTAAAATAAACCATAAATATAAAAGACTTGTGTACATACAGTCAAAAATGTAAAACTAGTTAATAAAAACTAGAGATGAGCGGGTCCGGTTCCCTGAGAACCGGACCCACCCGAATTTCGGGGATCCGGGGTGATTCGAGCACAGATCTCCCTGCCTGCCAAGATCCCTGACCTGAGGCAAAACCTTGCGACCCCTCTGTCGAGTCGCGAGGTTTAGTTTTCAGCGGGCTTAACACTGATTGGCTTAGAGAGCCGTCTGTCACGGCTCTCAGCCAATCAGTGTTAAGCCCATTGAAAACACTTTAAGGGAGGGAAAAAAGATGGCGCCCGCCATCCCCCACCGCCTGACACCGCCTGCACCCCCCACTGCCGCCACCCCCACTGGCAGCATCCCCCACTGCCGACACCAATGCTGCCGACACTCCTGCACTGCTGCCCAACGTACTGAGGACACCATCAGCGACCCCCACACTGCCGACACTCCCACAGTGAGGACACCACCAGCACCCCTGCACTGCTGACACAGTCAGCAAACCTGCAATGAGGACATCACTGGCACCCCCATTCTGCCAACACCGCCGGCAACATGCATTGAGAACACCCCTGCACTGCCGACAAAGTCAGCAAACCTGCACTGAGGACATCACTGGCACCCCCACTCTGCCGACACCACCGGCAACCTGCATTGAGAAGACCCTTGCACTGCCGACACAGTCAGCAAACCTGCACTGAGGATATCGCTGGCACCCCCACTCTGCCGACACCGCCGGCAACCTGCATTGAGAACACCACTGCACTGCCGACACAGCCAGCTAACCTGCACTAAAGACACTGCTGGCACCCCTGCACTGCTGACACAGCCAGCAAACCTCCACTAAAGACACCGCTGGCACCCCCGCACTGCCGACACAGCCAGCAAACCTGCACTAATGACACCGCTGGCACTGCCAACACAGTCAGCAAACCTGCACTAAACACACCGCTGGCACCCCCGCACTGCCGACACAGCCAGCAAACCTGCACTAAAGACAGCGCTGGCACCCCCGCACTGCCGACACAGCCAGCAAACCTGCACTAAAGACACCGCTGGCACTGCCGACATAGCCAGCAAACCTGCACCAAAGACACCGCTGGCACCCCCGCTCTGCCAACACAGCCAGCAAACCTGCACTAAAGACACCACTGGCACTGCCGACATAGCCAGCAAACCTGTACTAAAGACACCGCTGGCACCCCCGCACTGCCGACACAGCCAGCAAACCTGCACTAATGACACCGCTGGCACTGCCAACACAGTCAGCAAACCTGCACTAAACACACCGCTGGCACCCCCGCACTGCCGACACAGCCAGCAAACCTGCACTAAAGACAGCACTGGCACCCCCGCACTGCCGACACAGCCAGCAAACCTGCACTAAAGACACCACTGGCACCCCCGCACTGCCGACACAGCCAGCAAACCTGCACTAAAGACACCGCTGGCACTGCCGACATAGCCAGCAAACCTGCACCAAAGACACCGCTGGCACCCCCGCTCTGCCAACACAGCCAGCAAACCTGCACTAAAGACACCACTGGCACTGCCGACATAGCCAGCAAACCTGTACTAAAGACACCGCTGGCACCCCCGCACTGCCTACATCACCGGTACCCTTCACTAAGGACACTGCCAGCACCGCCGTTCCATGTACTGAGTACACCGTCAGCAACCCCGCTCTGCCGACACTGCTGTCACAGTAAGTGCACTATTGGTGTATCCAACCCACACTGTATAACACACTGTATCTGTGTTGGAAATTAGAAATTAGAAACTGAATTGCCACATGTTAGTGCCGCCCAATGTGTCACTTAGCTTAGTCAGCCAGCTAGCTGGATGCAACATTTTGGCCTTAACTAGATGAAGCAAATAATATTGTGAGATGGTCAAAATTGATCGGAAATTACTGGAAATAAATGTTATTGAGGTTAATTATACTGTAGGAACAAACATAGGCCCATTTTATGTGATTTTAGCTGTTTTTATGATTTTTTTAAAGAAAAAATCCAGATCCAAAACCAAAACACGAAAACAAAACACGGAGGTGAGGTTTTGGCAAAACCAATCCAGATCCAAAACCAGCGGAGATCCAAAACCAAAACACGAGGGGCGGCGCACATCTCTAATAAAAACATACATATGCTACAGTACACAAGTTAGTAATCCAGTCAATAAGAACTGCGGATCCTAGATGTTAGTATCAGGCACATGTGCCTGATAGCTGGAAATAACTTGCAATAAATAGTAGGGATGTGCGCCGACCCCCGTATTTTGGTTTTGGTTTTGGATCTGTATCTCTTTCAAGGTTTTGGATCTGGATTTGGTTTTACAAAACCACCCTTGCGTGTTTTGTTTTAGGATCTGTATGTTTTAAAAAAAATCATAAAAACAGCTGAAATCACATAATTTGGGCCCGTTTTTGTTCCTACAGTATTAATAACCTCAATAACATGTATTTCCAGTCATTTCCATTCAATTCCTCACAGCTCACAATATTGATTTCATCCAGTTAAGGACCAAAAGGTTGCATTGAGCTAGCTGTCTGACTAAGCTAAGCGACAGGCTCAGCAGTGGGCGGCACTAACATGTGGCAGTTTAGATTCCAACATGGCACAGAGTGGCACTGCAGTAGCAGACAGGATGGCAGTTTAATACACTATAAAATGAAAAATGTTAGGCAGCAATGCCCCAAACAACACATAATGCAAAGAAAAAGGGGCAAGATGGAATTGTTCTTGGGTCCTTCCACCCACCCTTATGTTGTATATGGTAAACAGGACATGCACAGTTTTACAAACCAATCACTTCAGCAAAAGGGACTGCCAATTGTGGCTGAAGAGATTGGTTTGTTTGGGCCCCAACAAAACAAGTTACCAATGGGCAACTGACATTGCTGGCAATAATCTCTCCATGCACAAATTCGCTTTACAGAGGCATTATGTTGTTGCTATCATTATCCGATTCCTCACCTCAGTGTGTACTGTACATCATCTTCACAAATATTAATTTGTCCCTGCTGGAATCCACCATTACAGCCTTAGGTGCCTCTGTAATTTTTTATGTAATTGGCGGTAAAGGTCTTCCTCGTGAAATTTATAGTTCATTTTGATGAACATCATCTTTTACAAATTTTGAGAACGTAGCCTCCTACGCCGATCGCTGACAAGGTTCCCGACTTTGCTGAAAACTATTTCTGAGCAAACACTGGAGGGTGGGCAGCCAGTAGTAAATCGGACTGTCTGACATGCCTATTTGGATGCTATAATTAAAATAGTCCTCAACCATTCTTTGAATGGTGACCATATTAGAAGGAGTCACGGTAGAGGTCTCATTAATTGTAGGCAATTCTTTTAGACCCGACCAGATGTCAAAACTTGTTTTGACACATCTGTATCACCAGTGGGTCTTTTTTTTGGTAAAGTTTTTTCCTGGCAGCCACACTTGCTGGAGAAACTGAAGGAGGAGCCATCGCTGCATTACGTGTCGCATGAGCTGACAATTTCCTTGCCAACAGCTCTTTGCAACACTTCAGATCTGTGGCCACTGGGAAGAGAGACACAATGTGTGACTTAAACCTAGGTTTGACCACAGTCGGCAAAATGTGTTGATCCGATTGTAAGATCCTGACAACCCTTGTATCCTGGCAAAGCAAATAAAAGACTTGATCTAGAAGTCCAACGTGCTTAGCAGAATTGCTTTGCTTTAGCTCCTCCTTCAGTTTATCAATCTGCTTTTCCAACAGTCTAATTAGGGGAATTACCTGATTTAAGCTGGAAGTGTCTGAACTAGGGGTGAGCGGGTTTGGATTTCTGAAATCTGAACCCCCCGAGCCCCCCCGAACCGAGGCCAATCCGAGTCAGGCTCGACTTTTCTCGCCTGACTCGGATCTGAAATCGAGGCAAAACGTCATCATCCCGCCTTCCGGGTCTCGCAGGTTTTGGATTCTATATAAGGTACCCGCGTCGGCACCATTTTCTCTCTCGGCTGTGGACAGTGAAGAGGGAGGGTGGGAGTTAGGGCTGGCTGGGCTGTGTAGTGTAGTGTAGTGTAGTGCAGTGTAGTGTTGTGCTGTGCTGTGCTGTGCTGCGCTGTGCTGCTGTTGTCCATAGGGGCTGTGTCCACTCCTCCAGTCCAAAGTCCATAGGGGCTGGCTGGACTTTGTTGTGCAGTCAGTTGTCCATAGGGTCCACTCCAAAGTCCTGTGCAGTGTCCCAGTCCTAAAGGGGTGCTGTAGTGTTGTCCAGGAGGTGCTCTGTCCATCAGGGGTGCTCCCCCCAAGTGCAAAAAAATAAATATTTTTTCTGTGTTTGTGAATTGTGTGTGCAGTAGCCGCGCGTGCATCAACAAAGTAGTGCCAAGCGTGCGCCTGTGTCATAAGTAAAGGGCTGGCTGGCTTGACCGTTAAAGGGTGCTGTAACCCCCAAAGTGCACACCAAACCAAATAAAAAAATATTTTCTGTGTTTGTGAATTGTGTGCACTGTGGCTGCACGTGCATCAACAAAGGAGCAGCACCAAGCGTGCGCCTGTGTCCCATAAGTAAAGGGCTGGCTGGCTTGTCCATTAAAGGGTGGTGTAACCCTCAAAGTGCACTCCACAAAAAATAAAAAATTCTCCTTTTTTCTGTCTTTGTGAATTGTGTGGGCTGTAGCTGCACCTGTGTCCTCAAAGCAGCAGCGCCAAGCATGCGTCTGTCTGTTAAAGGGTGGTGTAACCCCCAAAGTGCACTCCAACAAAAAAAAACATTTTCTTCTGTGTTTGTGAATTGTCTGCACTGTACATGCATCCTCAAAGCAGCAGCGCCAAGCGTGCGTCTGTCTGTTAAAGGGTGGTGTAACCCCCAAAGTGCACTACAACAAAAATAAAACATTTTCTTCTGTGTTTGTGAATTGTCTGCACTGTACGTGCATCCTTAAAGCAGCAGCGCCAAGCGTGCATCTGTCTGTTAAAGGGTGGTGTAACCCTCAAAGTGCGCTCCTCAAAGAATAAAAAATTATTTTTTTTCTGTCTTTGTGAATTGTGTGCACTGTAGCTGCACGTGCATCAACAAAGGAGCAGCGCCAAGTGTGTGCCTGTGTCCCATAAGTAAAGAGCCGGCTGGATCATTTCTTAAAGGGTGGTGTAACCCACAAAGTGCACAAGTCTCCAACAAAAATAAAAAAATATTTTCTGTGTTTGTGTGCGCCTTAGCCGCACTTATATATCAATATAACATAAATGGAGGACCAAACTTTCTCCGATAAAAATAAAATAGGGAAAGATCAAGATACACTTCCTCCTAGTGCTGAAGCTGCTGCCACTAGTCATAACATAGATGATAACATGCCATCAACGTCATCTGCCAAGGCCAATACCCAATGTCATAGTAGAGGGCACATACAATCCCAAATGATAAAGTTCAGGAAAATGACCTTAAAAAAACATTTAAATCATCTGAGGAGAAACGTAAACTTGCCAATATGCCATTTACAACACGGAGTGGCAAGGAACGGCTAAGGTCTTCCCCTATGTTCATGACTAGTGGTTCAGCTTCACATGACAATGGAAGCCCTCCTCCCGCTAAAAAAATCAAACGACTTAAGCTGGCAAAAGCACAGCGAAGTACTGTGCATTCTAAGAAGATATCACAAATCCCCAAGGAGAGTCCAAGTGTGGTGGCGGTTGCGATGCCTGACCTTCCCAGCACTGGATGGGAAGAGGTGGCTCTTTCCACCATTTGCACGCCCCCTGCAAGTGCTGAAAGGAGCACCCTCAGTCCACTTGCTGATATGCAAATTGAAGATGTCACTGTTGAAGTACAACAGGATGTGGATACTGATGTAGCTGGCGCTGAGGAGGAATTTGGCGAGGAGGATTCTGATGGTGATGTGGTTTGTTTAAATCAGGCTCCAGGGGAGACAGTTGTTGTCCATGGGATGAAAAAGCCCATCACGGTCATGCCTGGGCAGAAGACCAAACATTCCACCTCCTTGGTCTGGCAATATTTCAATCCAAATCCGGACAACAACTGTCTTGCCATATGTACCATATGTAAAGGTGAAATAAGTAAGGGTAGGGACGTTAACCACCTAGGAACATCCTCCCTTATACGGCACCTGCAGCGCGTTCATAAAAAGTTACTGTCAAGACCCTAAGACCGTAAGCAGTCCAGGGACACATAAATCCCGTTGTCCTGTTGTATCCAAGCGCCTGCAAACCACACCATCAACTACCTCCTTGTCAATTTCCTCCTTAGTCAGGATCGGTAGGAATCCAGCAGGCCATGTCACTGGCATGACTGACACTCCAATCCGGGTTTCCTCCGGAGGATCCTGCATTGCTACACCTACTGCTGCCGCTGCTGCTGTTGCTGCTGGGAGTCGTTCATCATCCCAGAGAGGAAGTAGGAACACCACTACTTTTACTAAACAATTTACCCTCCAACAGTCCTTAGCGAAGAGGATGAAGTACGAAAGCAGTCATCCTGAAGCAAAACGTATAACTGAGGCCTTGACTGCTATGTTGGTGTTAGATGTGCATCCGGTATCCGCCATTAGTGCAGTGGGATTTAGACAATTGATGGAGGTAGTGTGTCCCCGGTTCCAAATCCCGTCTAGCTTCCACTTCACTAGGCAGGCGATACCGAGACTGTACAGAAATGTCAGAAACAGTGTCCTCAGTGTCCTGAAAAATGCGGCTGTACCCAATGTCCACTTAACCACGGACATGTGGACAAGTGGAACAGGGCAGACTAAGGACTGTATGACTGTGACAGCCCACTGGGTAGATGTATCACCTTACGCAGCAACAACAGCAGCATCACCAGTAGCAGCATCTTAGAAATGCCAGCTCATTTCAAGGCAGGCTATGCTGTGTATCACCAGTTTCAATAAGAGGCACACCGCCGACAACCTCTTAGAGAAACTGAGGGAAATCATCGCCCAGTGGCTTACCCCACTTAGACTCTCCAAGGGATTTGTGATATCTGACAACGCCACCAATATTGTGCGGGCATTACATCTGGGCAAATTCCAGCACGTCCCATGTTTTGCTCACACAATAAACTTGGTGGTTCAGAATTTTCTGAAAAGCGACAGGGGCGTGTAGGAGACGCTTTGGGTGGCCCGAAAAATTTCTGTCCACTTTCGCCATTCAGCGACTGTGTGCCGAAGACTGGAGCGCCAGCAAACACTCTTGAACCTGCCCCGCCATCACCTGAAGCAAAAGGTTGTGACCCGGTGGAACTCAATCCTCTATATATGCTTCAGAGGATGGAGGAGCAGCAAATGGCCATTCAAGCCTATACATCCACCTATGACAAAGGCAAAGGAGGGGGTATGCACCTGACTCAAGTGCAGTGGAGAATGATTTCCGTGTTGTGCAAGGTTCTCCAGCCCTTCGAACTTGCCACATGTGAAGTCAGTTCAGACACTGCCAGCTTGAGTCAGGTCATTCCCCTCATCAGGCTTTTGCAGAAGCAGCTGGAGAAAGTGAAGGAGGAGCTAAGACGGAGCGATTCCGCTCGGCATGTGGGACTTGTGGATGAAGCCCTTCATTCGCTTTGCCAGGATTCCAGGGTGGTCAATCTGTTGAAATCAGACCACTACATTTTGGCCACCGTGCTCGATCCTAGGTTTAAAGCCTATGTGGTGTCTCTCTTTCCAGCCAAGACAAGCCTGCAGAGGTGCAAAGACCTGCTGGTGAAAACACTGTCAGCTGAAGCAGAACGTGACACGTTAACAGCTCCATCTTCATTTTCTCCCGCAACTGGGGCTGTCAGGAAAAAACTTAGGTATCCTAAGCAACCCGCTGGCGGTGATGCAGGGCAGGCAGGACCAAGTTTGGACATCTGGTCTGGACTGAAGGACCTGGCAACAATTTCTGACATGTCTGCTGTCACTGCATATGATACTGTCATCATTGACAGAATGATGGAGGATTACATCGGTGACAGCATCCAAGTAGGCATATCAGACAGTCTGTACCTGTACTGGCAGGAAAAAGAGGCAATTTGGAGGCCCCTGTACAAACTGGCTCTATTTTACCTGAGTTGCCCCCTCTCCAGTGTGTACTCCGAAAGAGTGTTTAGTGCAGCCGGGAACCTTGTCAGCGAAAGCCATAGGAGGTTGCTTCAACAAAATGTGGAGAAGATGATGTTCATAAAAATGAATTGTCAACTCCTCAAGGGAGACCAGCCTCCAGAACGTACAGAGGGACCTGTTTTGGTGGATTCCAGCAGGGACAAATTAATACTCTGTGAGGATGAGGATGTACACAACACTGAAGAGAGTGAGGAATCGGTGGATGCAGAGGATGAGGACGACATCTTGCCTCCGTAGAGCCAGTTTGTACAGGGACAGATTAATTGCCAGCTTGTTTTGTGGGGGCCCAAATGAACCAATCATTTCAACCACAGTCGTGTGGCAGACCCTGGCGCTGAAATGATTGGTTTGTTAAAGTGTGCATGTCCTGTTTATACAACATAAAGGTGGGTGGGAGGGCCCAAGGACAATTCCATCTTGCACCTCTTTTTTTTCTTTGCATTATGTACAGTTTGGGGCATAGTTTTTCAAACTGCCATCCTGCCTGCCACTGCAGTGTCACTCCTAGATGGGCCACGTGTTTGAGCCGCCCCCTCTCGTATCGCTTAGCATAGTCATCCAGCTACCTCAGTGCAACCTTTTGGACATAAAAACACTATTGTAAGGTTTGAGGTGTTCAGAATAGACTGGAAGTTAGTGGAAATTAAGCTTATTGAGGTTAGTAATAGCATAGGAGCAGAAAAACCAACACATTCTGTGATTTTAGCTGTTTTTATGCTTTTTTTCTAAAAAATACAGATCCAAAACACAAAACCCAGAACCCAAAACACGGAAGGGTGGTTTTGGCAAAACCAATCCAGATCCAAAACACGAAGAAAGACCCAGATCCAAAACCAAAACACAAAACACGAAAAGTGGCCGGTGCACACCCCTAGTCTGAACTAACTTCACGTGTGGCAAGTTCAAAGGGCTTGAGAACTTTGCACAACACGGAAACTATTCTCCACTGTGCTTGAGTAAGGCGCATTCCCCCTTCATGGCCTATGTCATAGTTTGTTGTGTAGCTTCGGATGGCTTTTTGCTGTTCCTCCATCTGCTTAAGCATATAAAGGGTGGAAGTCCACCTTGTAACTACCTCTTGCTTCAGCTGGTGACAGGGCAAATTCAACATTTCTTGCAGGTGCTGCAATCTTCTACATGCACTTGCTGAATGGCAAAATTGTCCAGAAGTTTTGTGGCCCACAGAGAGCATCTCTTGCACAGACCTTACATTTTTCAAAGAATTTGCACCACCAAGTTGATTGTGTGAGCAACACATGGGATGTTTTGGAATTCACCCTGCTGTAAAGCTCTCTCAATATTGGAGGCTTTGTCAAAAATCACAAATCCAGAGGGGAATCCAAGCAGGGTATGCCATTGTGCAATGACATACCTGAGTTTTTCGAGTAGGTTGTCAGCGGTATGCCTGTTAGTGAGTAGCCTGCCTTTGAATGAGCTGCTGTTTCTTAGATGCTGCTGCTGTTGGTGCTGCTAAATGCAATACACCCACCCAGTGGGCTGTTACAGTCATGTAATCTTGCATTTGCCCTGCTCCACTTGTCCACATATATGTGGTTAAGTGGATAGTGGGCCTGATTCAGAGCCGGATGCTATTTGCTAACGGTCATTCAGAAAAAGGGGCCGGCTATTTAAATTTAGCGCTCGCTCTTTGCGGTCTGTTGACACCTCTATGTCTGAGCGAGCGAACGAAACATGCGCTCGCTATTTTGTAAAGACGCCCCCTGGCCATTCATATCATATGTCATCTCCGCTATTTATTAGATTAATCGAGTACATCGAATGGTGTCTGAACTGCTCGCAGTGCTTGTGGTAGGATCTACTTCCTGCAATCACTGCGAGCAGTTCAGGCTAAAAGACAACCAAGTGACGTGGTCGATTACTCTGCTTTGTTAATTATGCACACCCATTAAACGCCCGTTTTGACTGTTTGGCACGCCTGCATTCGGATCTCCACTCCCCGTTTTCAAGCACCTTCCCCTGTTACCACCCACAAACGCTTCATTCTGTCACTCAAATTACCAGGCCCTCTCTGTTTTGCGAGCGCACGATTTCCGACCGCAATGACTGGTTGGCGCATGCGCATTACGACCCATACGCATGCGCAGATGTGCGAACATCGCTCGGAGTGAGCGAGCAGCCGCTTGCAAGCGGCTCTGAATCAGGCCCAGTGTGTACAATGGCATTTTGAAGGACACTAATAAAGTTTTTCTTAACGTCCCTGTACAGGCTGGGAATTGCTTTTTTAGTGAAGTAGAATCTAGATGGGATTTGGTAGTGGGGACACAGGACCTCAATGAACTGTCTAAAACCTACTGCACTAATGGCGGATATCGGATGCACATCTAATACCAGCATAGCTGTTATGGTGTCAGTGATCCGCTGTGCAACTGGGTGACTGCTGTCATACTTGCTCCCCCTTGCAAAGGATTGTTTAACAGTCAATTGTTCTGAACTACTACTAGTAGTCTTCCTGGTCCCCTTCTGGGATGAAGATCTACTCCCAGCAGCAGCAGGCATAGTGCTCAAGAATTCTTCTGAGGAATCCCGGATAGAGGAGGACTGAGTTAGCCTTATCAAATTGGATGCAGGACTAGTTCCAATCATGATTGAGAATACTGTTGATGAAGGTGTTGGTGGTGAAGATGCCAGGTGGTTGCATCTAGCAGAGAGAAGGGAGATAGCTGATGTTGGACTGTTTGTTGTTACTTTTTTAGCCAAAGTTTCAGAATTTTGCAACACTTTTGATGGAGCGCTGTAGATGATGTAACAGGGAGGAGGTTCCTAGATGGTTAGAGTCCCTACCACTACTTACTCTGGCATGACAACGGGTACAGATGGCTTCACAATTACTGTCTGGATTTGGGTAGAAATTATTCCAAACATAAGAAGTCAATTTTTTTGTTCTATGCCCAGGCATGACAATGGGCTTTTCCTTATCATGGGTAGCAACTGTTTCCACTGGGGCCTGATTTACACAAATAACATCATCAGCATCCTCATCATCAACATCCTTATTAGCATCAGCTACACAAATATCCTCATCCTGGTGCACTTCCACAGAAGCATCCTCAATATCTATGTCCATGTTGACTTGTGCTGCTCATCCCCATATTTGCAGAGGATGCACAAGTTGTGGAAGGAGGCTCCTCTTCGAATACAGTTTTGCAATGGTCAGGCTCACACATGGCACCCGCCAACACACCTAGACTTTCCTCAGGAATTTGTGACATTTCTGAGCGCACAGTTGGTTCCTGTGCCTTTAACGATTTAAATTTTTTTTAAACGTCTACAGGAGAAGGGCTTACCTAATCATAAGAGGCAGAACCACCAATCATAAACAAAGGCCAAGGTCTTAGTCTTTCCTTGTCACTTTGTGTAGTGAAAAGCATATTGACATTTTTATGTCTTTCTGTAGCTCACTTTTGCTTTGATGTTTTTTTTCTTTACCAATGTGAAAGATTGGTTCTTTGATTTTAGATGCCCTGATTAATTCCTGTATGCCCTTGTCCATCTGCTTTAGTATATGACGTAGATGGACTAGTATTGTCATGACTGGTGGCACTGGCAGCAGCTCCAGCCCTAGTATGTGGTTCCTGCTTTCCTCTCAAATGATCATTCTCCATATCAACAAACTCAAGTCAAGTGGGTTACACACAAGTCAATTTGAACCAATTTTAAATATTACATTGCGGTATCAATGACCTACAGTGTCTCAATATTATTTATGAATAAGGCAAGAATAACACACTGCGTTACCACTTACAGTGTCACAAGATTTTTATGAGTAAAACACTGTGCTACCACTTACAGTGTCACAAGATTTTTTATGAGTAAAACACTGCACTACCACTTACAGTATCACAAGATATTTTGTGATTAAGAAAAGAATAACACACTGTGCTACCACTTACAGTGTCACAAGATTTTTTATGAGTAAAACACTGCGCTACCACTTACAGTATCACAAGATATTTTGTGAATAAGAAAAGAATAACACACTGCGCTACCACTTACAGTGTCACAAGATTTTTTAAGAGTAATACACTGCACTACCACTTACAGTGTCATAATATTTTTATGAATAAGAAAAGAATAACACACTGCACTGCCACTTACAGTGGTATCATTATATTTTATATATTATGCACTTTGTTGTGGTCTTATAGTCGGCGAGTAGACGAATCATTTAATCACGATTGAGGAAAGAAGTGAAAAGTTGAATATTACACTGCGCTACCACTTACAGTGTCACAAGATTTTTTATGAATAAGAATAACACACTGCACTATGACTTATACTGTCACAATATGTGGATGAAAAACTGCAGTCTGGCTGGCAGTGTCACCAAACAATAACAGGGTAGCTAAGTTGCTACCACACACAAAAAAAGAAAAATATTTTTATTTTTTATTTTTTGAGGAATGCTAATATTATATTTCACTTTTATTTCTTTTACACTGGGGGAAAGCACCCCTGGACAGGCAGCAGCCCTTTGATGATCAACATAGCACCCCTTTATGGACAACAAAGCACCCCTGTAGAGCAGCGGAGTGCAGACAGACCACCTGCAGAGTCACAAATACGTGGATGATAAACTGCGGTCTGGCCATCAGTGTCACTGAACAATAATAGCGTAACTAGTTACTAACTAATAACTACCTGGCTAGCATACACACACAAAAACATAAGAAAAAAAAATAAGATTTAAATTTTATATTTTATTTTATACACACTGGGGAAGACCACCTCTGGATTGACAGAGCACCCATTTATGAACTGCAGCCCTAGCCCCTTGCTGGACAGGACCACACAGCAGCAACCCTTTATGTACTGCAACCTAACCCTCTGTATGGACAACACAGCAGAAGCTCTTTATGTGCTGCAGCTCCTGCCCTTTGATTGACAGGACAACAGTGAGTGACATAGCAGCGCACCCTGACAACACTACACACTTGAACCAGGCTTGCCAACATTTAGCTCCCTCCTTCCGGGAGAGAGTTGTTAGGCTTACGCGATGGGGGGCATCATGCTTTCAAAGGGACAGTACCCGGCTGCTGATGCATCATTGGGGGCAGAGCATGGGGGTGTGACAGAGTGATCGCACCATCATGGCTCCACCGCCTCTTCACAATGCCGGTATTAATGGCATTGTGCAGCGCGAATCGCGTCACCACCGCCCCCCCGCTGCCGGGGTTTATACTTTTAACCGTGGGGGGGCAGACACATCGCCAGGGGCCAGGAGGCTTTCCAGCCTTTCTGGGGCCGGGAGCTGCACCCGATTTTCGGGAGGCCCCAAGCCGAATTGGGACGGTAGGCAAGTATACCTTGAACAAATAGTGACAAGTCACTGACAACAACACACAACACTGACTGCACTCTAGAAGAGCAGAGCATGTCTGCTCTGTACACTCTCCACAGCCGGATTGAAAATGATGCCGACCACCGGGACCTTTATACAACCCAAAACCCGCGAGAATCCGACAGCAGGATGAAGTTTTGCCTCATTTTGGATTCCGAGTTACTGTAGGCGGGAAACCCTGAGCCGGACTCGGATCCTACTCGGATCCCCTATGTTTGGGTGGGTTTGGTTCTTGGAAAACAGGACCCGATCATCTCTCATTTTATTAATGACAAGCAAATAGGGTAAACTGTCCATAATAATAATCTATTCTCTACTAAGTCCATCGGTTTGCTAATGGATCACTAAATTTTGTATCAGTTACTCTCTGTGGCTAGAGTTACAGTACTGTGTGATTTCATGCACAATCCTGTGTATCACTGAAGAATGCATGTAATGTCCTGGGTTTGATGCATTGAGAAAACAGTCCAATGTACCTCAGCTAATATACAGTCTCCTCAGGGACACAGTGATATGGTTTCACAAAAGAAAGCTATATATCACCTTAAGTGTCCGTGCTCCATGTATTGGGCACGCTCCCCATTCTACTTCAGGTTTTACTATAGAGGGGGGTCTTTGGGCAACCCCAAGTCCTCTCCCAAAAGTGCACCTGCTCCACTGCAAACCTTTTCTGCACAAGTATGAATCCACTTCTCATTCTGGTGAGGTCTAATATCAAAACCTATATATGTCTAAAATGGCAATGGGTAATTAATGATAGAAAAAATCTGTGAGGCATCTGTGATGAGATCCATCATTCTCCTATGAAAAGTGTATGTGTTTTAAATTATTCCCCCAGGCCCATTATTTTACATTTACTGTAGTTTAGGCTCTATCTATATCTTTCTTTGTAATTTTGCAAATGATTTGGTGCTTAATGCATAGAAACAAGAACTATTTTATTTTAAAATAAATCATTAAAGGTATAAATTGTAGGGTGGTTAATAATAATGAAAAAATTTAAGTTGTCACCTTTTGGACCAGGAGCTGCCTAAGCCATCATCAGTTCTGTATTAAGCAAAGCAATGAAACAAACCTAAGGAGAAACCTTGCGATCTATATGAGATTTGTCATATGTTTGAAACTGAAATTATACAATGCAATATCCAATGTCAAAGTGTTAATACAGTCAGGTCCATAAATATTGGGACATTGACAGAATTTTCAGATTTTGGCCTCTATTCACCACCACAATAGCTTTGAAATGAAACAAACAAGATATGCTTTAACTGCAGACTTTCAGATTTAATTTGAGGGTAAGTACATCCAAATCAGGTGAACGGTGTAGGAATTACAACAGTTTCAATATGTGCCTCCCACTTTTTAAGGGGCCAAAAGTAATGGGACTATCAACTCAAAAGCTATTTCATGGACAGGTGTGGGCTATTCCCTCATTATTTCATTATCAATTAAGCAGGTAAAAGGTCTGGAGTTGATTCTAGGTGTGACATTTGCATTTGGAATCAGTTGATGTCAACTCTCAATATAAGATCCAAAGAGCTGTCACTATCAGTGAAGCAAGCCATCATTAGGCTGAAAAATGAAAACAAACCCATCAGAGAGATTGCAAAAACATTAGGTGTGGCCAAATCAACTGTTTGGAACATTCTTAAAAAGAAAGAACACACTGGAGAGCTCAACAACACCAAAAGACCCGGAAGACCACGGAAAACAACTGTGGTGGATGACAAAATAATTATTTCCCTGGTGAAGACAAACCCCTTCACAACAGTTGGCCAAATCAAGAAAACTCTCCAGGAGGTAGATGTATATGTGTCAAAGTCAACAATCAAGAGAAGACTTCACAAGAGTGAATATAGAGGGTTCACCACAAGATGCAAACCATTGGTGAGCCACAAAAACAGGAAGACCAGATTAGAGTTTGCCAAACAACATCTAAAAAAGCCATTACAGTTCTGGAACAACATCCTATTGACAATTGAGACAAAGATCAACTTGTACCAGAGTGATGGGAAGAGAAGAGAAGGAAAGGAACTGCTCATGATCCAAAACATACCACCTCATCAGTGAAGCATGGTGGTGGTAGTGCCATGGCGTGGGCATGTATGGCTGCCAATGGAACTGGTTCCCTTGTATTTATTGATGATGTGACTGCTGACAAAAGCAGCAGAATGAATTCTGAAGTGTTTCGGGCAATATTATATACTCATATTCAGTCAAATGCTTCAGAACTCATTGGACGACGCTTCACAGTGCAGATGGACAATGACCCGAAGCATACTGCAAAAGCAACCAAAGAGTTTTTTAAGGCTAAAAAGTGGAATGTTATGCAATGGCCAAGTCAATCCACTGACCTGAATCCGATTGAGCATGCATTTCACTTGATGAAGACAAAACTGAAGGGAAAATGCCCCAAGAACAAGCAGGAACTGAAGACATTTGCAGTAGAGGCCTGGCAGAGCATCACCAGGGATGAAACCTAGCATCTGGTGATGTCTATGCGTTCCAGACTTCAGGCTGTAATTGCCTGCAAAGGATTTGCAACAAAGTATTAAAAAGTGAAAGTTAGATTTAGGATTGTTTAGTTTGTCCCATTACTTTTGGCCCCTTAAAAAGTGGGAGGCACATATAGAAACCGTTGGAATTCCTACACCGTTCACCTGATTTGGATGTAATTACCCTCAAATTAAATCTGAAAGTCTGCAGTTAAATCACATATTGTTTGTTTCATTTCAAAGCCATTGTGGTGGTGAATAGAGGACAAAATATGAAAATTCTGTCAATGTCCCAATATTTATGGACCTGACTGTATATTGGGTGCTAACCGAAGTCAGTTATTGTTCAAGAGTTTTCACCTTTGACAGATATGATTCAGATCACAGATATGCAGATAACATAAAACTAGTGGTACTTCTTATTATAAACCTCAGGTCAGTGATGAAACTTGGAATGATATCATAGCATAGTTTTCATTTGTACGACTAAAATGTGAACAGGCCAGAGGACATACATACATACATACAGTACATACATCAGAAGATTATAAACTCCTACTAGAATAATCATTTATAGTCCTTACCGGGATATCACTAATATGAGACACATCCTAGTTTGTAATGCCTCTGTGGGTGGAGCTACAAGGGGGGGAGATATAGAAAAACAATTATATATATATATATATATATATAAACATATATATAGTATTTAGAAAGGAGGCACTCAAAATGGACTTTAAAATAAAACTTAGTTGATAAAAATAAATTTTTGCCCAGGGCATTATATCAGTTGAGAGGTTCAGGAACTGAGTTCATGCTGAAAAATAACACTATGTTGTGTATATATATATGTATATATATATATATATATATATATATATATATATATATGTTTAATAAATAATCATGGGTACTTTACGTAGGTTCTAAAGGGCTTCCCTACAGTATAAATGACACAAATTTAATATTAATGGCAAATGGTATGTATACCAACAGTAGTGAACAGTGTACAGGCTTTTGTAAATTTTACCTTGTGTTCTAATAGATCTATAATGGGTACATTCACTAGTAGCCATACTCACGTACAGAGCACACAGGGTTTTATAGGGAAGCTGGCTCTCTAGAGAATGAAATGTTAATGCTGAGAGTCTGAAGTTGAACTGAATTACAAAGAAATATGTCAGACTTCTGTCCTACTACATATAACCTATAGCATGTTGGTTACAACTTGCCATAGCAAAGCCATCATTTCAAGTTCCCTCTGACTATTGTTTCTTTTGTTATTTTATGTTGTGTAAAAAAATAAACAAATACTACTGTCATAAAAATATATTTTTCATTCATTTTGTACACCCAAAGTCAAACTTTTTTTGAGACATTTCTGTGATTAAGGGATATATTTACTAAATAGGTTTTACAGCAGTGATTTTCTTTTTAAAAGGCAATATGCAGTACATTGCTGTTATAAAAATTGCTGCATTAAATCATATGGCAAAACCAGCAAAAAATTTAAAAAACCTTTGGTTTATAACAATGGTTTTAAGTAAATATTTCCCCAAGTCTCTCTTAAATTTAAATGTATAAATGAGAGTACTATTTTAATCTGCTCTAGTCTACTTCTGGAATTTCATGCAATACAGGGAAATCCCATGATCCAAGGGTGCTATGGTTTACTAGTGTATGTATTTTGCTCTATTGTCATTATAGGAAATCTCATATATTTTTGAATGGTTTCAATTACATCTAAATGTATTACAAAAATTATATATATATATATATATATATATATGTAGAAAAAAAAGTAGAAAAAAAGGGGGGGTAGCACTCACCAGTCTTCTTAAAAACATCTCTTTATTGCATCTCAGTAAATATGTTACAACTTTTCAAAATCCGACGTTTCGGTCCTGGACCGAAACGTCGGAATTTGAAATGTTGTAACATTTTTGGGTGCAGCTCATGGACCGGCGGCCATTTGAATTTGGTGCCGACCACGAGCCAGTCATGGCTTGCGGACCAGCAGCCAATTGAAAGTGGGCGCGGTGAGCCAAACGCGGCTCGCCGCATCATGGCTGGCTCAGATGGTGGCGTCTGACGTCAGTTGCTACTGGGCAGAGAAGTCAGTTTGGAGGTGGCCAGGAGGAGGCAGAAGTCGTGGGAAGAGCTCCCATCAGCCCTGGAAGAGGCCAGAAGATGCCGGGCTCAAGACAAAAGAGCTCCGCCAGTGGTGCCGCTGGCCAGGACGGGTCAGCAGCAGAATACTGTGGCTGAGGACAGGTAGGCTACATTTAATACCTACCTAGAACACAAGGTTGTCGGTCACTAGGCTCTTGGGTTTATTAGGGGGGGCACCATTTATACCCATGACCTTGGTGCCAAACCCCCTAGTTACGCCACTGAAATAGAGACAGGTGTTTGGCGGCACCCAGTGCAAAGAGAAAGCAATCAGTAACAGAATGTAAACAACATTTCAATGTTAATAAAAACAGTTTTATCCGAAATTTGCTGCTGACTTGTTTCTTTCTCTCTCTCTCTCTCTGTCTCTCTATAAATCATGCAAACTCAGCACTCACCATTATATTCCATACTGTACTTCATTTAAATCCAGGGAATGTTAGATCCAAGTATTGCAATAATTTGTCAAGCTGACCAACCACGTCACGGTCTCCCCATTCTGGTCAGTCCCTACACTGATTCTAAAAAATATGAGCATTGCTCACATCATTTGGCTCCAGGTTTCACATAGATTTTAAATGCACATTATGCTTCTTCCATGGGTTTAAGTGCTGGCTCACTGGCTGAAAGAGACAGAACCACACCTAAGCATACCAATCAATGACACCTGGAGGATAAGCTGAAAAAATTTGACTTACATATCGGAACTTGGGGTGCAGGAGCAAGTATGGCCACAACAATTTTACATAAACAATTGGCTTTGATCCACGGCACCCAGCTGCGGTGCCTGTGGTATGTGACCACACCATTTAAATAAAAAAGTCATACAAACTCAGTGCTCATCATTATATTCCAAACTGTACTTAATTTAATTCCAGGGAATGTTAGTTCCAAAGTATTGCAATATTTTGTTAAGCTGACCAACCACGTCACTGTCTTCCTGGTCTATATCTTATATAACTTGATTAAACCAAAATTACATAATGCCTAATTTAAAAAAAAAAATCCTTATTAACTGGGCAGAACTATAATATGTTTCACACTAATAATAATAATAATAGCTTTTTACATAATAAGTAAAATACTATGTACATGCCATTTTAAATGCTAAAATGCAATTCCTACATTTATTTACTTACTTTGTTTATAATTGCACTATAACATAAAATTACAAGTTCATTACATTTATTTTCTATAACTTTGTACATGGTTTTCATTGACTTAACCATCACGTTGTTAAACATTATGATGAATCTGTTACTTTTGGAGACCACACAAGCTTAAACAACACTAGAATATAACTCTTCTGCCCCATGACTTAATTTTAATAGGCCCCGCTGGAAATAAGGTCAAAACAAGTTCACTGATGGAAGGAAAAGACCCTACTGGTAGCCTGTGCTATTCCAGGCATTTACTGTATCGTTCTGAATTTATAGGAAAACAATTTGAGAAACCCTTGTAGAAACTTAAACTGCTTCTCCATGTGTGTATTTTTTATGTCTAATTTTTTTTGTCATTTCCACACACTGCTTTGTTGATTTACTTGATTTTATCATAATTTATAATTTATGAATCTTTTAAAAATTATTATTTAACAAATGTACTTACCAACACCCTGGGCAGACATAGCAATACAATATTTCCTGCCAGGTATCTATCTTTAAAATACTGTACATACATAGACAATTTCACCACCTACAGTCCTGGAATTAAAAAAGCAACAAGTGATCTCACTAGAGGTGATGATGTCCCACTGTAATAAATGACTTAGCTGGACCCGGACATGCTTAGCAATAAATGATCTCACAAGATGGGATGCTATCATAAAAGTTTGACAATAAGAATGTACAGGAAGAAAAATACTGCTCCCGGAGAGCATGACAGCCCCAGGAACTTATATTAAAGCCACAGACATAAATTAACTGTTATAAATCTCAGTGGTAGTTTTCTCTTTGACATACCTCCCAATGCCAAAGAATGAAAATTCTACAAGAGCAGCAAGTAGGTTAAACAGTCCTCTCTGCTGGGGAATGTGGAAACCACTGTTTGTTTTGTTAAGAGACTTCCAAATCTCAGTACGCTATAGTCAAACAGATGTGCATGGCAAATTCTTCAGCTCCTTACCTCGCAGTCTAGGCTTACTGTGTCATTTCTTCAACATGTATAGTTACTGTAACTGTCCAACACCTGACAAAACTGGTGGATATAAAAGTAACATTTTGAAAAATATGTGGAATATTTTTTTAACCGGATTGTTGGGGAAAAAGAGATAAATTCAGACCTAATTGGATGGTTTAACAGCTTTAGCATCTGTACGTATAGGTCCCTTGAGGAAACGCATTTAATGTTTGCCTTTGGCTGACAATGTGGTTTGTGTCACATGATTCATCTGCATAGGTATATGGCTGTAGGATGAGCTACTGCTAGTTTTAAATCATATTTTTAAGCTAATTTGTCATTTAAGATAATCATGTAATTGACTTAATTTTTGCAATACTTAAGGAATAAATGATACTGATCATTGGCAGCTATAATGTTGCAGCCACAAATTAGCGCATGTGATATATATCATAGACAACTACACATATGTTTGGCAGCTACTGAATAACAACTTTACAGCAATGTAGTATTGGGCCTATGGCAGAGTTGGGCGATAATCGCATCACCGCTGCGTCTTTGTACACAGTGGACATGTGAAATTATGCTAATGCCACACGAGGCGTCTTGTGTAAATCGATGCCTCCTGCCGGCTTCTGTGATTCGCTGCTGCTTCCAAGGATGCAGCCATCACATGACTTACGTGAACATCGACCATCTGAGTAACCCTCATGTCGGAAGATACAGACACTGGCCTCGGCACGCCCCAAAATGGGGCCGACACACGTCCCCGTTCTCTGGGATGCTGCCCTGTCCCCACCCCCACATGGCCGCAGCATGTCAATCATGCTGCAGCTTAGAGGACACTGCGACTGTCGTCACAGACACTGATCAGCACATGCCAGTACAGATGCTGCGCATGCTTTCAGCCCCATCAGCAGCAGCCGCCCCATAGTTTTCTATGTTGATAGTATTTAACAGGATTTTTAAAGTGTCACTTTGCGGATCTTGCCTACAGTACGTGGGCTAACGTCATCTTCAGATAGTATTATTAGCCCATTGACTGCAATAGGGATCTTGTAATCCCTCTCTGGTGGGCTGCAGGATATCCCGAAGTGCATTGCTGCCTGTTCTGCATTGTGCATGAGCACCTGGAAAGTTGTGCCAGGCAATAGTCTAAAGGGGTCCATAAGTGGAATTAAAGTTGTCACTTTACTGATTGCCGGGAAAGGGGTCTTATCGGAGTCCTAGTGATTTAAATGAATAATTTAAGTGAAAGAAAAATCCATATTGCCGCAATATGCAGCAATAAGGAATTTTCGGTGATAGATCGCAATTGATAATAAATATTCCCCCAATGTGCCCATCAGGCTTGCTTTCACCCTTCTCTCTTTTGGTTTGCCATGCTAGAATAGAGTTGTCTATGCAAGTATTGACTATATGGGTCAGCAGAATTGAATTTAAGCCAAATAGAGTGACAGTACCAGGGCTAATGCAACATTGAATACAAACTGGCAGCAATTGCATATATATATATATATATATATATATACTGTGTCGGTCAGTCTCTTACATTAGACTTTGGCAGGATGAACTATTCACCAAAATACTTTAGAACCTCGGAAAGCTGCTGCTTAGTGGAAAGTAACACACTGCTCCAACTCAGCTGTTGTTCTTTATTTTGTTGTTCTAACTTCAAAAGTATAAATAATTCAAGTATAAAATAGGATACACAGAACTATAAATATGCAAGGTTACACCTGTACATGTATATTCCAGCAGTTACCAATCGTTTACAGCTTGATAAACATGTATTGTGTTTAATCCAAGTTTCTTACTCTGAACAACATCCGGAGGTTTAAAAGCTGCCCAGACAACTCATAGTAGTATATCTAAGGAATTGGATCAAATACAATTATAGCAGTGCCAGCATACTGTAATTTACTGTGGTTTGTGCCAAACATCAGATTATGTTACTAGAAAAATATTTCCTTCTGCTGACTATTCGGTTATACAACTATAAAATAAAAAAATGGTTTACTTCAAGACGGACAAATGCTAGGAAGTTTCAGTGTTTTCATTCATTTATTGCAAAACAGTTCTTAGAAAGAGAAATGCATTTCTAGAATCACTTGAATATTTGAATTTGAAAAGACTATAGGGGTCTATTCACTAAGCCTTGGAGAGAGATACAATGGAGAAAGTTAAGTCCCAGCTAAGCTGCTCCTGTCATTTTTCAAACACAACCTGTAAACTGACAGTTAGGAGCTGATTGGCTGGGACTTATCTTTCTCCATTTTATCTCTCTCCAAGGCTATGTGAATATACCCCTATAAGATGAATTAAAGAGTATTTTATTTCAGCTCATTGTATTGTACACATGCATTGGAGTCAATCATATTAAGGGGGCTATTTACGAAGCCATGGATGTAGATAAAGTGGATGGAGATAAAGTATAGCCAACCAGCTCCTAAGTGTAATTTTACAAACACAGCCGGTGATATGGCAGTTAGGAGATGATTGGTTGTTACTTTATCTCTGTTCACTTTATCTCCATCCAAAGCTCAGTAAATAGACCACTTAGTGCTGAACTAATAATCATAAGAACACAGCTTTTCAGCATACTTACTAAAAAGTTTTTCAACTTCCTTCCAAAAGTCAATAGGCTTCAATTGACAACCCCAACCCCCCTCCACCAGTGACCCTCCAGAACACAATGCTGCAAAGGTTACATGAAGTAGGATGACACAATGGATAGCTGTCTTAGAATGGACCCTAGTATGTGTGAGTACCTGTGTGTGGTACAGTGAGCTGATCAAGATAGGGGGCCCTCTCCTGTCATATATTGGCACTTCCAAACACAGAGCAACCAGGAAACACAGTCCATGGTTTCCGTGTAATTAGCCGAAGCTAGCTTATTGTGCAGTAAAATAAAAATTTTAAACAAAATACTAACCCATCTGGGCTCTAACTAAACACAGAGGTTCCCTCTCTGAAAAGTGGTAGGACCTAATGCATCTATCACAAACATAGCCATATGCACGTTACTCACGGTCAATAAATCACAGTGTCTCTTAACAAGCATGCTGCTTGTTTCCCCAGGTAGTGAGACACAGGTAGTGAGACACTGACACACCTTTATGAGCCTCTTACTGGTGCAAGTACTAATTAGCCTGTTCTCCGGCTGAAGACCTACAGACCCTAAATGAGCCTAATGGCTGGAGCATGCCATTACTCTCCATCCATAACCCCAAGCACCATTCATTTGCTTATACTTCAGCCCAAAACATCTATCAAGTCTATTTTGCAATCACAGACATCTGGGCCAAATATATCTCCCATGTATAACCTTACCAGCACTTTTGTTTTATATATATATATATATATATATATATATATATATATATCAATCCAACGGGGAATAGACAGGCACTCAGAGGCACGATTGAAGATGCTCAAAAAAGTGTATTAACGTCTACGTTTCAGGGCACCAGCCCCTTCGTCAGGACACACTTAACAACATATTGTTGTTAAGTGTGTCCTGACGAAGGGGCTGGTGCCCTGAAACGTAGACGTTAATACACTTTTTTGAGCATCTTCAATCGTGCCTCTGAGTGCCTGTCTATTCCCCGTTGGATTGATATATATTCCTTGACATTGGACACTGAGGCCAGATGATTTAACCCCCTGAGTGCCGACTGTTTTGGGATTTTATATATATATAATCCATACAATGTATACAATGTAGTGCTGCACTCAGGACAATGAAGACTATTAACATTTCAGTGCTATTTATTTACCTGATGACAGTGCTGAAATAAATAGCATTGCTGCACTACAGTGTATGGATTATGTTGGCGTTATGCGCTCGTGAAGGCAACGGGTTCAGGTAATATCAGTTAAGTGGCTGTGTTGGATTCACTACAAATTTTGTATATATAGTTTTATATAATATATATATATATATATATATGTATACATATATATATATATATATATATATATAATGTAGCATATCAGTTCATCATAAGCCAGTGACAGCACTGATGTAGCCATTTTTTGTGAAGACCAATGAATATTTATGATTTCAGAACAATCCAGTGACTTCATTGAAGAGCCTTGTGCAGCGGAACTGGGGCACTGTGTGGCATATAATGTAAAGTAGAAAAAAACAATTTAGATACACAGTGCGCAATAAATACTGAGGTGCAGCAGGTGATGAAGACACAAAAGGAGTAAACACCCACACAACTCCAAAAACATATAAAATAACAATAATATGTGAATCCACTTCTAGCACTCCTCTGAACCCAAATTCACATCAAACCATGTGGTAGATATATTAAACTAATGATCACCATGAATGAGTCCACTTGATAGTAAGCAAATGTACACCAGGTCCAATAGGAACATCTTATACACAGATGATTGATGACATCTAAAAAAATTCCTCCGTTTGTGTGTTATTAACACCAATAGGGGGAATAAAAGAGAAGACAAAAAATAGTGCAGATCAAACTTGGACATATAGGTTTTAATGACAAGTTTGCACTTACAACATGCAGGTTTAAACAGGCATTTGTTTAAAAACATCAATGGTGGTAGGCTGACAGCACTCCCAAGGACTCCATCCTTCACCTTCTAGATGACAAATGAGGGAAGGCAATAGCCCAGCTCCGGATACTCGGATATGCCACACAGGAAGGGGTACTCCAGGAAGCGCTCCACCACTTAGCCCACGCTTAACGCGTTTCGGAACATCAGTCCTGATGAAGTGTATAAGAAGTTCCTATTGGACCTGGTGTACATTTGCTTACTATCAAGTGGACTCATTCATGGTGATCATTAGTTTAATATATCTACCACATGGTTTGATGTGAATTTGGGTTCAGAGGAGCGCTAGAGGTGGATTCACATATTATTGTTATTTTATATAATGTAAAGTGTGGGCAACTGTGAATCGGGTGTATGTGTGGCATATCGGATGGGATGCATAAAACATCGCATTTTTAATGGTGATCCCGCCAATTCCTTAATAAGAGCTGTCCTTTGCAGTGTGTGGACTTTCGGGTTTATGACCCAGAAGTCCCTCTGCACATGTGCAGTAGTCGCTGGGTGCAAATGGAAAATGCAGTAAAACCCCTGAAAATGGCATTATCGGAGATTTGACCACATTTTTAGTATTGATGCATCCCGCCCTTCATGTGAAGTGGGGATATACATGAACTGGGGGCACTTTGTGGAATATTATGTAAACTAGGGGCACATATAATGTGAACTGGGTGTATGTGTGTAATATACTGTAATGTAAAGTGAATTGGGTACACACATGGGCGCCGAGAAGGGGGCGAACGGGTACAGTTTACCCGGGCCCGGTCTTGCTAGAGGGGCCCGGCGGGGGCCCGGGTCTGGATTGCCTCCCCCTCCCTCACAGCAGCTCAGCACACAGCTTGTGCTGGGCTGCTGTGTGAGACTGCTCGCGGCTGCTGCAGCAGCCGAAGCAGTCTCCTATGGCTATGGGGGAGCGATCACACTGATTGCGCCCCCCTCCTGGTTAAGCACTGGGCTGGGGGGCTTACATCGCCCCCCACCCCCCGGCGCACAGCGCCGCTATGCGGTGCTGAAAAAGTGATGTTTGTTTCTTTTTTTCCAAGGGGTCATGGCCACACCTCCCGTGATTAGGCCACGCCCCCTCCATTACCCGGGCTTGGCCAGGCTCTCAACGGCCCTGGGTACACTGTGTAACATATAATGTGAACTGGGTGTACTGCATGTGTGGCATATACTGTAATGTGAAGAGAAGTGGGTACACTATGTAACACATAATGTGAACTGGAGTTATGTGTGGCATTTAATGTGTAGTGAAGTGGGGACACTGTGTGGAATATAATGTGAACTGGCGGAACTGTGTGGCATATAATTTGAACCAGAGGCACTACAATGTCGTATATAATTTCAACTAGGGAAACTACAGTTTGGCATATAATGTGAACTGGGGGCACTAGAGTGTAGGATATAAACTGTAATAATAAAATGACTTCTTAAAAACTGATGGTGGGCCTTTATAATATTAGCATCTTATGAGATAAAAAAGATAGACACAACTTTCACTAAGAATAGTCCCAAAAATAAGGTCCTTGCTGGAGATAATTCTTTCAATTTCCACACTGTATTCTTTTAGGTTGTATAGAATACACACCTCCTTGAAGAAGGCACCTGTGCCGAAACGCGTTGGAGACCCTCACATCAAACCTGACACCGATCCAGGCTGACCTCCACTAAAGATCCCCATCCCCACCAAGGACCACCAGTGCGGAAAGCTCTCAGCCCACCCGCCTGCTGGTCCGCACCGCTCACACCTCCAGTGACCGGCTCCACCCCAGACCAGCCCCTCTCCCCCCCTGCTCCCAGGCGTGCTCAGCAACTCACTCCTGGCCAGGGGTGTCTCCACCGTCGATCCCCATTTCCACGAGGGACCGTCAGTGATAATAGCATCCCGCACATCCGGCCGCAAGTCCGCCCAGCCAACATCGCCAGTGACCAGCTCCATCCCGGTCACACTTTCCACATCCCCCCTCCTCCCTGGCTTTTTTTGAATCAGTATCCTGGGCAGACCACCCCCCAGGGGTGGTCCCAGCACACACGCTGCAACCCAGCCTCCCAGCAGCTCACCCATCCACACCTCTGGCTCCGCACCACCAGCGGCACGACCAAGAGCCAATTTCAGCTGCGCTGACCTCCGCAGACCAATCAGAACAGCCATGCACTTGCAGCACACCAGCAACACGCTGATCCAGCTCACCAACAAACCTGCAGCTTCCAACCTATCTGCAATGGCTGCAACGTCGACCTACATCACCATAACAAAAAACCTACCGGTAGGTAAGTACTGCCAAGACTCACACCAACACGCGGGACGCCGCACAGGTGTTCCAACCCACTCTGCAAATCCCCCCACTCCCCGAGACTTCCTAGACTGTCGACCATAGGTCCAGCAGGGGTGACGTGCAAGGTCACTGAACCGCATGGGAAGGAGCCCCCTAAAAGGGTCCACCTACCTCCCCAGTCTCATCACCACTCATCACTGAACCCCACCCACCTGCCCGGGATCTTAACAGAGCAGCATTGTGACTACTCAATAAAAGATTTTGCCCAAAATTACTGTGTCTCGCTGGCCTCATTTTGATCCTATTCCATTCCCCTTTTCACATTACTCCAAACTACACTCCATACCCAATCACACCCTCCTCACTCCAAAAACATCACCACCACCAGAATAAACATTCTAATTAACAGCGCGCGGCTAATTGATATTTACACTGCGGAGCAATTTCTCCGTTCCATCCATGACTTCCGCTTGTGCGTTCTACAGTCAGGACTTGAGACATTGTTACACTTTCCGGTTTTGCGGGTCATATCCCGGAAATACCTTTTTTGCGTGTCAAGCCAGATGGACTCACTGACGGCAAACGACATCCGGTTTTAGATTCCGCGCACCGGATATTACGTCGCAGCTACATTCTGGATACATCGTTCTGTACTAACAAAGCAGGAAATGGATCAATGAAATAATTGGATCATTAAGGATGGATAGCCTTATGCTAGGATTATGCACCGCACTTTGTTTCTTACCAATCGGGGACACTTTGTGAGATTTTACATGTTTTTTATATATTTTTTATATATTTATTATTAAAGATTGTTTTGTTTTAGGGTCTTGGGATTATCATCATGTATGTTATGTGGATATTGCAGAGTTTTTTTTGGTCATTTTGACGCATTTATTGTTTTAAAAAATGTATCATTAGGATCACAGGTGTTTTTACTAATGAACACTATCAATCATGTGTTCAGGTATATAAGGAGCTTTAGTTTCCATTTCTCCCATACACCTTGAGGAAGGAACAGGTTTCCGAAACGCGTTGGTGGTGTGGGAGAAATTACTGCTGCCTGGCTGGACCTAGGAAAGGATTTTCTCTGGACTGATCGGGGAGGAGATGTACCCGGGTTAACATCTATCCACCCACGTTCTTTACAGTGCCTATCTCTAGGCCCATTCCGGTACGCAGGATACCCCGAAGGGGGATTTTTTAAATTATTATTATTATACATATCTTTTTGTCCTGTGCTGTTTGTTACGTGTTTATTGTGAATAAATTGCTTTACTGCTTTACACGATGGGAGTGCGCTCTCTGTGATTCTATTTGAGGGTCCATGGAACATCGATTACAGTAGGACAAAGGTTATCCCTGAATAAATCTAGAAGATCTCCTTAAAGATACCTTTATGTGCACATTTTTCACCATTTTGAGGTGAGCATACTCTCATTGGGATATATCAGTTGACATCGATTGCTTGAAGTTCCCTAAGGACTTGGATTGGTGTTATCGGACAGAAGAACCTTTCATAATATATTTTATTAATCTTTTTAACAAATAATTGTTTTTCAGAGCAGCGCTGGGTGGCCTTCTCTTATTTTCTGTATATGTTTTGCTAGGTTAAGAGCTGGTGATTCTGTGGGTTGGACCCCGGCTGCTGTTCTTTTAGCGCAAGTCACATACCTTTTTTCTTTGTATTCTAATTAACACCACTCACAAACACACACAAGTCATCACCATTACTAGCAGGAAGAGCGCACCTTACCCCCCCTACCCTATACGTTTTCAGTGCGGGAAAGGTACTGCCACACAAAGGTGCAGCACCCCGAAACCACAACACACCACCCCCTGGTCAACGAGAGTGCAGTTCTACCACCCATCTTCATATGTATAGAATATTCCTCTGATGGCAATCTCAGTAGATGTAAAATATACACATAAAGACAAAAACACAATAGTGTAATACTGACCATATATGATAATGCAAATAGAGAGAAAAGTGTCTCTTAAACAGAATCCCAAAAAATCTCCAAGGATACAGTTCTCCCCCCTACAGCCAGGAACAATTCAACTAGTGTGAATTGACTAAAATCAAATGCGTGTACTTATGCTGGAATCGGTATGAAATACCGCTGGCCACATGGCCGGCAGTTCGATTTCCGGCAGCGCCAGGCCGACAGTGGAACAGATCCCGGCAGCGGCAGCCTGACAGCGCTAGAAATCCCGATCGTCCCCAGGTAAGTATAAACTAACCTAACCTACCCCCCTAACCCTCCCTTAGGGATGCCTAACCCTAACCTCCCCCTTCCCTGCTGCCTAAACCCTGAGGGGGTGCCTAACCCTAAGTCCCCCCCGGGAGCCCTAAACCTAACCCTCTCCCACCTGCGGCTGTCCGCTCGCGGCGCCCGGAATCCCTTTGATCGGGATGCCGGGCGCCGGTCTCCCAGCGACGGTGAAATGAGCAGCGTCTACATCTAGATGCCGGTCATTTCACTCTCACCTGGATATGACAGTCAGGGAGCAGGATGTCGGTATAATGTCAGCCGGCTTCCCGATTGCATCCCCTTATGCTTACATAATACCAGTATAAGGTCCACATATAAAAGTTTCTTTACTCCACCCGTCTGCGACCTCGCAGTATTGCAATACCTTATCTTAATGTCTCTCAGATTGAAGTTTACAATAAAAACTCACTTCCTGCTGCTGCCAGACACTAACTCACCCCTGTACTGCTCTTTCCCCTGCTGCATCATTATAAGAGACATGTGAAGATGACTTTTCATGTTTCACGTCTATCAACTTTCTCTGACTGTCCTGCAGTGCAACTCTTCTTCTGAGCCTCCCGAAAGTTATCATGTGCTACCAACAGATCTGTAAATGTTTGCTCAGGACACGATCCTTGATCCTCTTCTGATTCTGCTAATAGAAAAGATTAAATAGGCTGAGAGGAAAATCCTATAATGTCTATGTAAATTTCTAACTCTTACAATTCTGATCTTATAGTGAAAATCTCAAGTTTTTCTATACTTTTATTCAATGACTCAAGGACAATTTCACAGCCTTCCCCATACCTTCATTGAGCCCCTCCAAATAATAAAGCTAGCAATCATTTGGTCTATACAGGGGTTTGTAAAACAAATCCCATTTCCTAACCATAACACTTGGTAAAATTCCAGGAAGAATCCTATCTCTATTTCCTATAATGGCCCTTTAAAAACATTTTACAATATCTGCACCATGAGACCTTTTAACATGACCCTTGACCTAAGAGTATCAATATTAATGTTTTAAATATGATATATATGAGTGAAAAATTATATTTTTTATGTTGGTCTTCTATATTTTATTACCTAAGGTGCGTTCTAACATATTTCTTGAATCCAGCTTTTGCATTTTCTCTATTTTTATGTTGCAATTTATAAAGAACTTTGCATGAATTTAAATTGTAAAATGTAATAAGAATATCAAAGCATTTAGGCCAGAGAATATAAAAGGAAAATGGAACCTTTGTACTTGTATTATCTGATATTACAAAAAAACATACTTGTTCCTTTTCTAAGCAATTTATGGATGTTCTTTTTAATGCATTCCTAAAAGTTAGAGCTGCCTAATTTGTGTCTTACCTCATTATCTAAGGTTACCTCATTATACCTTATATGTTATTTCTACATGAAAGCTGCTACAAATAAATAGAGTTACTTACCCATGAAGCAATCAAACATAGGTGCTTTTACACTGTACAGACCAGTATTTACTATCTGTAATCAATGTCACATCTGAATGAATGTGAAGTGATTGTGGTTTTCTGTTCCGTGTAGTACTGTAGTTATTAACATTGAACAAGTTTGTAAGAAATAATCAATGAAAACGGATGTTCCTTTCCCACTTTTTTGCTTTGAAGAAGATGTCTTTTATTTGTGATAGATGGACTTACGAATAACACAAATAATAAAAAAGCAATATGTCTTTGTCAGGAAAGGATAAAAAGTCTATTCTATCTTTCATTTGCTGTTGTGTTCCAGGTGTTGAAACTCGCATCTACATCATGTAATTGATTAACCTTTCATTTTACAGAATTGTCTGGAATTTACACATGATCAGTCAGAAAGAGATAATCTCATTATTTATTTTTAGTTTAAGACTAAAGTATAGGTAATCCGAAATGCATTTGAGTACAATTGGTTAATGTCTTGCAAGTAAATTAGTCCTATAGTATTTCAAAAGAACAAGATAGAGTTATAGAGGACAATTTATTCAGTATAAGATTCGAAATTCCAGCTGGATTGCAACGATTTTCCGGCTGTTTTGCATCCTGCAGATTTACCAAGCCAAATCCAGCCTCAGAACCTATGCAAAAACAAACTTTAGACCAAAAAATGCCATCCAGATTTTCCCTATTACTGGAATATAAACCGGGTTGGGTATGAAATACTGACAGCAGCGGTAAGTATACTATCCCTACCACTCCCCCCCCAACCCTAACCCTCCCTTAGTGATGACTAACCCTAACCTCCCAGGGGGGTGCCTAACCCTACCCTCCCCCCTGGGGTGACTAACCCTAACCCCCCCATTCCCGCACCTTATCCTTCCCGCGCGGGGGGGGTGCCTAACCCTAACCTCCCCCCCGATGGTACCTAACCCTAACCCCCCCTCCTCACAGCCTAACCTAATTCTCCATGGGGGGTGCCTAACCCTAATTTCCCCCTGGGGGTGCCTAAACCTAACCCCCACTTCCCCGGGCTAACTGCACATACTTACCCGGATCCTCGTTTGGGATTCCAGCGGTCGGGATGCCAACGATGGTATCCTGATCTCATTTGGAATCACAGCATCAGCATTTTGCCAGGCAGCAGGATTCCAGTGTCGGCATATCGACGGCTGGCATATTGACTACATTCCATATAAACCACCAGATTTACTAAGCGGCAGGTTATAAGTCCACTGGAAAACTGCCACACTCCATAGGCAAACACAGAGGAGTGGGGGGTTTCCGGTTGCCTGGAAACACTCCCTCCCCAGCCCACACCATAACCACAATAGAAATAGAAATACACTATCCTGTGCATAAGGAGACCAATATGTACATAGATGTCCAGGACAGTGCTACCTTGTTCTGCTGCTCCTCCAGACTCCCAGAATTGCTCCGATGCTCTGGAATGGTACCCACATCTGAAATAAAAGCATTCAGCTCAGGCAGAATGGCCCTATTGCCACTTTAATTGCTTACTGTGATCGCTGGTCCTGTATATGCTAGAATTATGACACACAATACACTTTGTACGACGCATATTAAAGCTGGATAAGTGCTAATTATGCCCTCTTCATGGACTGGCTACACTCACTCTAAAATCAAGCATTAGGAAACCCCCTCTAGAATTCCTGCATTTGCCAGTGCTCCCACCAACAAAAAGGCGTTGCTTCCTGGTGTGAGCAGGATCTGTGCAGACTTCTATGATTATATATATATATATATATATACGTAACAAATGGAATGGCGGCACTCACGGTTTTGCAAAAGAGGGACAACAGCCCAATTTACAATTCAACGTTTTGGTAATTAAACCTTCATTAGGAATACCCAATACAACATCAATCTTACCTTATGTACATTACAACACCATGTCTGTGCTCGCCGGACCCGGATCCTAGCTGAAGTCAGAGACTCGCACATCATAGCGGAAGTGACGCAGGCAGTCAGGGTCCATTGCTATAGTTATATAATAAACAAAACCATCACCAACACAATACAAATGACAGATAACAGGAATTAAACAGATGTGCTTTCATATCAATAGATAGACATACTCAAGTTAATACAAAAAAAGTTATATCAATACAAAAAAGTTGGAGGGTAAAGAGAAGGAGCAACCAGTAGCGAGGCATTTTCGTGATCACAAACATAATTGGCCACTATTTGTTACAAAATGATTGATTTTATCCTAGAAGATTCCAGAGGTGGTGACCAAGCCAAGGCTTTACTTAAAGCTGAAGCTCAAAAAAGGAGCAGGGACGGCCCTGATTCAGAAAGAGCGCTCTGTCAGAGCGTCCGGCTCTGAATCAGGGCCACTGTCCTTACATGTTTTTAATAATATTGAGAAACTCCCCCGCATTATGCCTCTTTTTCTGTGAACAGGTGTCCTGATTATAGATAACACTGGGATTTGCTTAGCCCTCCTGCTTTTTTGTATTGATATAACTTTTTTGTATTAACTTGAGTATGTGTATCTATTGATCCGATAGCCCACCTGTTTTTTTTTCTGTTATCTGTCATTTGTATTGTGTTGGTGATGGATTTGTTTATTTTATCACTACAGCAATGGACCCCGGCTGCCTGCATCACTTCTGCTCAGGCTTGCCTACCCTCCCAATTTGGCCGGGAGCCTCACGATTTTTGAGTGCCGCTCCCGGCCCCCTGGAAAGGCAGGCAAGCCTCCGAGAAGCATGCGACCCTCCCAACCTCCCCCCAGAAAAAACTAGAAACCCCCGCAGTGGGGGGTCCGGTGACGCGATTTGCGCTGAATCGTATCATCGTGGCCCCGCCCCCTGCTTCACAATGCAGAAAATAACGGCATTGTGAAGAGGGGGCGGGGCCACGATGATGCGATCATGTGGCCCCGCCCCCCGCCCCCAATGTGACGTCAATGGCCGGCCCACCCCCGGCTCCACCCCCAAAGTGACGTCAATGGCCTGCCCCGCCCCCTCTGCTAGCCAACAATCAGCTCCCTCTTGGAAGGCTGGAGCTGATTGTCAGCAAGTATGCTTCTGCTATGATGTGCGAGTCGCTGACGTCAGCAAGGATCCCGGGTCCGTCGAGCACTTACTTGATGTTGTATTGTGTATTTCTGATGAAGGCTTAATTAGTAAAACGTTGAATTGCAAATTGGGCTGTTGTCCTTCTTTTACAAAACCATGAGCGCCGCCATTCCCTTTGTTACATATCTGATCTTTTGTGGAGGGCACCTGGTGTGCTGAGGTATATTGAGACTTGGAGTGCCGAACCCCTGCAAATGTATTATTAGTAGCGTTATTTGATCTTGGCGTTAAGGCACCCTCCTCATTGAACATTTGTTTACCAATTGTCAGTGCCTCTGCGTTTACCATTGATGATTGCCTTGGTGATCCTGAAATGACTACTCCACAGGACTACACAGACATCACTGGCTATTCCCACAATGATTTGCCATTGGGAGACTTACTGTCATTTTCTGATATAGATGCTAAATGCATCTTATTCAAAGAGAATTTGACTTCTACTGCATGAGTGAAATCTATTGAAACTGTATACCATCAACTATTTAAGTTAAAAAAGTGGGAGATCGACTTCTTGTTACATGGTATATCCCTATCAGATTACTATAGGGACAAAAAAATCCCCATGGCTTTCGGATACATAATACACCCACTATTTGGAGATATAATCCCGACTTTTGTCGGAAGTGGGCTGCAGTGCTAAATAAAGCATCATTTGATTTAGTACTTCTTGTTGTGGAGGAATCAAGTAAAGAATTGAAAGTGACTATGTATAAAATAGCTGAATACAAACCTGTGCATTTACCAGACTTGTCAACTGATCCCTCCAGTGACTGGATTATCAAGCTCACCGGCCAAATTGAGAAATATAAACAAGATCTAATTCAATTTAAACAGAATTAAAAGGGTGACGGTGAACTGTGACTACGAGGAGAGACGAGTATACACCCTGGGTGTCTAATGCTTCCAACAAGGTACCTCAAGCCTGAAATTTCTATAAGAGAAAGAACAAACTCTTTGCCTTAGAAACCGGTACCTCTAGTGGTGGTCCATCTAATAGTGAATCAGAATGTGCTGGCACCTCCGGCAAAATCTGCGCATGCAGACCCCCTTTAGGGATTACAATGAGGGCCAGAAAAGACCCCATCAAAGATCTCACACCAGATGAGGACAACAGTGTCAAAGGCAGAGGAAAGCGCATCTTGAAAAATAATAAATAGTGCACAATCTATCCTCACGTACGTTTACTGGTGAGTGCACCCATGTGGTTACTTTTTGTTTTCTAGACTTATGAGGATAATTTTTTCCTCATTTGGGTAGTCACCTCAGCATAATGTTTACAAAGTCGTGAGTGTGGACCTATATGGAATTATATATACAGTATCTATATATATATATATATATATACAGAAAAAAATAAGAGAAACATCGCCTTCTAGCGTAGTCATATAGTAAAATTAATAAAAAGAAGTGATACACTCCTGGTGAAGTCCAAATAAAATGTAACAGACGAAATGCGTTGAGGTTACCATTCCTGTTGGATCTGACTTCTCCTTTGGCTATTCTGGGGTCCATGTCTTTACAGATAAGCTTTTACTGCACTTCTTGAATGTGCATCTTTATAATGTAAGCCTTAAATTTGTTTCTTTGTGTGTAATAAATGTTTCAAACGTATCACACTATATGTTGTTTTTATGTTTTTTAGAGATATGGATTTCGGGAAGAATTCTTTCAAGATAAATCTCTGCACTGTGGATAAGAATCACTTTGGATAAAAGACACAATTAAGGCACATCTTTTTAATTTATATGGTATGTGTGCATTTGGAATAACTTTTCTTTTAGTTTTACTAAATTACTACACTAAGAGGCGCTGCTTCTCTTATTTTTTTCAGATTGCTTACCTATCTGAAGTATAGGCTTCTGGGAAACAAGCTGCCATCTGAAAATCAGGGAGTGTGTGTATGTTGGAGGAATTAAATTTCTACGCCAAGAGACTTTATATGTATTTGGTTTGAACTTGATTTGATTACTTATATTAGCGCCACAGCTACCACTATGATTCACAATGCATATATATATATATATACAGTAATACAGTATATATATATACAGTATATATAAATATATACATATATATATATATATATATACTAGGGGTGAGCGGGTTCGGATTTCTGAAATCCGAACCCCCCCGAGCCCCCCCGATCCGAGTCCGATCCGAATCAGGCTCGACTTTTCCCGCCTGACTCGGATCTGAAATCGAGGCAAAACGTCATCATCCCGCCTTCCGAGTCTCGCGGGTTTTGGATCCTATATAAGGTACCCGCGTCGGCGCCATTTTCTCACTCGGCTGTGGACAGTGAAGAGGGAGGGTGGGAGTTAGGGCTGTGTAGTTTAGTGTAGTGTAGTGCTGCTGTTGTCCACTACTTCAAAGTCCATAGGGGCTGGCTGTGTTGTGCTGTGCTGCTGTTGTTAATAGGGGCTGTGTTCACTACTTCAAAGTCCATAGGGGCTGGCTGGACTGTGTTGTGCAGTCAGTTCTCCATAGGGGCTGTGTCCACTCCAAAGTCCTGTGCAGTGTCCCAGTCCTAAAGGGGTGCTGTAGTGTTGTCCAGGGGGTGCTCTGTCCATCAGGGGTGCTCCCCCCAAGTGCTAAAAAAACAATATATTATCTGTGTTAGTGAATTGTGTGCGCAGTAGCCGCACGTGCATCAACAAAGTAGTGCCAAGCGTGCGCCTGTGTCATAAGTAAAGGGCCGGCTGGCTTGACCGTTAAGGGTGCTGTAACCCCCGAAAGTACACTCCAGTCCAAACCAAAAAAAAAATTATTTTCTGTGTTTGTGAATTGTGTGCGCAGTAGCCGCACGTGCATCAACAAAGTAGTGCCAAGCGTGCGCCTGTGTCATAAGTAAAGGGCCGGCTGGCTTGACCGTTAAGGGTGCTGTAACCCCCGAAAGTACACTCCAGTCCAAACCAAAAAAAAAATTATTTTCTGTGTTTGTGAATTGTGTGCGCAGTAGCCGCATGTGCATCAACAAAGTAGTGCCAAGCGTGCGCCTGTGTCATAAGTAAAGGGCCGGCTGGCTTGACCGTTAAAGGGTGCTGTAACCCCCAAAGTACACTCCAGTCCAAACCAAAAAAAAAATTATTTTCTGTGTTTGTGAATTGTGTGCGCAGTAGCCGCATGTGCATCAACAAAGTAGTGCCAAGCGTGCGCCTGTGTCATAAGTAAAGGGCCGGCTGGCTAGACCGTTAAAGGGTGCTGTAACCCCCGAAAGTACACTCCAGTCCAAGCCAAAAAAAAATATATTTTCTGTGTTTGCGAATTGTGTGCGCAGTAGCCGCACGTGCATCAACAAAGTAGTGCCAAGCGTGCGCCTGTGTCATAAGTAAAGGGCCGGCTGGCTTGACCGTTAAAGGGTTCTGTAAGCCCCAAAGTACACTCCAAACCAAAAAAATATATATTTTCTGTGTTTGTGACTTGTGTGCACTGTGGCTGCACGTGCATCAACAAAGTAGTGCCAAGCGTGCGCCTGTGTCCCATAAGTAAAGAGCCGGCTGGCTCATTTCTTAAAGGGTGGTGTAACCCACAAAGTGCACTACTCTCCAGCAAAAATAAAAAAATATTTTCTGTGTTTGTGTGCGCTTTAGCCGCACGTATATATATCAATATAACATAAATGGAGGACCAAACTTTCTCCGATAAAAATAAAATAGGGAAAGATCAAGAACCACTTCCTCCTAGTGCTGTTGCTGCTGCTGGGAGTTGTTCATCATCCCAGAGAGGAAGTAGGAACATCACTACTTTTACTAAACAATTGACCCTCCAACAGTCCCTAGCGATGAGGATGAAGTACGACAGCAGTCATCCTGAAGCAAAACGTATAACTGAGGCCTTGACTGCTATGTTGGTGTTAGACGTGCGTCCGGTATCCGATATTAGTGCAGTGGGATTTAGACAATTGATGGAGGTAGTGTGTCCTCGGTTCCAAATCCCGTCTAGATTCCACCTGCATCCTCAAAGCAGCAGCGACAAGCGTGCGTCTGTCTGTTAAAGGGTGGTGACACCCTCAAAGTGTGCTACACAAACAATTAAAATATTGTTCTTTTTTTTTCGGTCTTTGTGAAATGTGTGGGCTGTAGCCGCACCTGCATCCTTAAAGCAGCAGCGACAAGCGTGCGTCTGTCTGTTAAAGGGTGGTGTAACTCTCAAAGTGCTCCAAAAAATAAAAAACTATTTTTTTAATGTGTTTGTGACTTGTGTGCGATGTAGCCGCACTTGCATCCTTAAAGCAGCAGCGACAAGCGTGCGTCTGTCTGTTAAAGGGTGGTGACACCCTCAAAGTGTGCTACACAAACAATAAAAATATTCTTCTTTTTTCTCTTTGTGAATTGTGTGGGCTGTAGCCGCACCTGCATCCTTAAAGCAGCAGCGACAAGCGTGCGTCTGTCTGTTAAAGGGTGGTGACACCCTCAAAGTGTGCTACACAAACAATTAAAATATTGTTCTTTTTTTTTCGGTCTTTGTGAAATGTGTGGGCTGTAGCCGCACCTGCATCCTTAAAGCAGCAGCGACAAGCGTGCGTCTGTCTGTTAAAGGGTGGTGACACCCTCAAAGTGTGCTACACAAACAATAAAAATATTCTTCTTCTTTTTTCTGTCTTTGTGAATTGTGTGGGCTGTAGCCGCACTTGCATCCTCAAAGCAGCAGCGACAAGCGTGCGTCTGTCTGTTAAAGGGTGGTGTAACCCTCAAAGTGTGCTCCACAAACAATAAAAATATTCTTTTTTTTTTCTGTCTTTGTGAATTGTGTGGGCTGTAGCTGCACTTGAATCCTCAAAGCAGCAGCGACAAGTGTGCGTCTGTCTGTTAAAGGATTACATCGGTGACAGCATCCAAGTTGGCATGTCAGACAGTCCGTACCTCTACTGGCAGGAAAAAGAAGCAATTTGGAGGTCCCTGTACAAACTGGCTCTATTTTACCTGAGTTGCCCCCCCTCCAGTGTGTACTCCGAAAGAGTGTTTAGTGCAGCCGGGAACCTTGTCAGCGAAAGGCGTAGGAGGTTGCTTCCACAAAATGTGGAGAAGATGATGTTCATAAAATGAATTATCAACTCTTCCAGGGAGACCAGCCTCCAGAACGTACAGAGGGACCTGTGGTTCCAGCAGGGACGATTTAATACTCTGTGAGGATGAGGATGTACACACTGAAGAGGGTGAGGAATCGGTGGATGAGGAGGATGAGGATGACATCTTGCCTCCGTAGAGCCAGTTTGTGCAGGGACAGATAAATTGCCAGCTTGTTTTGTGGGGGCCCAAACGAACCAATCATTTCAGCCACAGTTGTGTGGCAGACCCTGGCGCTGAAATGATTTGTTTGTTAAAGTGTGCATGTCCTGTTTATACAACATAAGGGTGGGTGGGAGGGCCCAAGGACAATTCCATCTTGCACCTCTTTTTTTTCTTTGCATTATGTACAGTTTGGGGCCTAGTTTTTCAATGCCATCCTGTCTGCCACTGCAGTTTCACGCCTAGATGGGTCACGTGTTTGTGCCGCCCACTCGTGTCGCTTAGCATAGTCATCCAGCTACCTCGGTGCAACCTTCTGGACATAAAAACACTATTGTGAGGTGTGAGGTATTCAGAATAGACTGGAAATGAGTGGAAATTAAGGTTATTGAGGTTAATAATAGCATAGGAGCAGAAAAACCTACAAATTCTGTGATTTTAGCTGTTTTTATGCTTTTTTTCAAAAAAATACAGATCCAAAACACAAAACCCAGAACCCAAAACACGGAAGGGTGGTTTTGGCAAAACCAATCCAGTTCCAAAACACGAAGAAAGATCCAGATCCAAAACCAAAACACAAAACACGAAAAGTGGCCGGTGCACACCCCTAATATATACATATATATATATATATATATATTTATATTTATTTGGCAAATAAAGAAAATATCAAAAAATAACTAGCACTAGTCATTTAAGCCTATGCTAGAATGCTAGTTGTAGAATAATGAGGGGGGTGATGACAGAGAGATTGTATTCTGCTAACCAGCAAAAGGCTTTACTTGCCAGTGTCTGATGACTTTTCCAGAATGTGGAAGCTATACTGTAGCTCAGGGGTGGGGAACCTTCTTTCTGCCGAGGGCCATTTTGATATATAGAACAGTATTCGAAAGGCTTGTATAGGCCACGCCTCCTCCGTGTGAAGTCACATGGGAGCTGGACCATAATCGCCGGTGATTACAACAATGCCCGGAACATCCTGAGGATGATCCGGGGAGCTGTAAATGCAGCGCTGTGACTGTCTGAAGTGTCCTAAAAACGCTCCAGGTGGCACTGCGACATAGATTCTGGCTGCTGGGTGAAATTCTAGGCATCCTGCTAACCAGTTGAGGCTAGCAGAAAAAAGCACTGAGGGCCAGACCAAATGATTCTGTAGGCCTTATACGGTTCCCCATCCCTGCTGCAGCTGAATGTGAAAACTATAGCAGAGTCCCACCTCCATAGAGAAAACCAGCCTTAGGCCGATCAGCACAGGACTGGAATCCCTAGTGATTTGGGTCCCCTACACTAGTAAGATCCAGCCCTGGGAGCAGTAGGTTTTGGTTTAATGAATATTGTTTAATGACAGAATTAATATTGTTCTTTACTTGTGCACTTCAAATCCCAGCTAGCTCTGTCATGCCTAATTTAAATGGCACTTGGGGAACCTTAAAAGCCAGCATGCCCTGGCATGCTGGGCCCACTGGTACTAGCAGTGCACTTAAAAAAATTAAAAAAGACAGTAAATTCTCTCTCACACCCTCATTCGCCACTGTATTACTCAGAATCATAGGGATAGGGTCCTCATTGATCTATGTAGTCATGATGGGTAACAAAGACTTAGTTGGATGGTTTCAACTGATTGGGGGATCATGCAGGGCACTATGTAGCACTCAATTTATAGTGTTGCACAGCATTGGATGTATAGACAAGGGTATATCTAGGGGTCGGAGCACCCCTGGCAAAATAAGGCACTAGCACCCCCCCTGTTCCCGTGTGTCACTCCACACACCCCCCTAATGTCTCTACAGACCACCTATGTGTCACCTCCTGTGTCTCTCCAGACACTCCTGAGTCCTGGTTTCAGTTCTAGTCACAGGGAATTAAAAGTCAGACTTGAAGCAAAATAAATACATGCAAATTGCGAAAAGACACAAAAAAGAAATAATAAAATCTTGAAAGACAGAGCAATCATACACGATTGCAACTCTGACTGTCTCAGGCTTACCCCACCTCCCCTACTCATGGCTGGACCCCCTACCAGTGCCGGATTAAGGCTTTGGGGGGCACAGGGCACTTAAGACAGGCATGGACCTCAGGTCTAAAATAGAAAGCACAGTGTCATCATTCAGGAGAGAGTTAACACTTTGTGGTAGATTTTAAAGAGACAGTCAATACTTTCACATTCTGTAGTGCCCATTCGCAGGTATCCCCACTTCCCCCGCTTCTGGCTGAAACCCACTTGTGGGTGCCCCCACTCTTGGGTGAAGTACACTCGCGGGTGCGGCCCCCCTTCCCCATCTCTAAACCGGAACACACTCGTGGGTGGGAGGCCTCCTGCCCCCGCTGAAACCTCAGTTGCTCAGCCGCAGGAGAGTCCCCTGTACTGCCTTATCCATAATGCAGTCCTGGTGCCCCCTCCTTGGCCGGCACCCCTGGCGAGTGCCATCCTGGCCAAGGGGTAGATACACCCCTGTGTATAGACATGAATAGTGGCAACACAAGTATTGGTGGTGCTTATGTTTCACAGTGCTCTTTTTGTGGTGGTGGTGGTCAGGGGATAACAGTACTAATAACATTTTTTTTAAATAATAATCATTTTTAATTTTTATAACTAATTCAAGAAACAGGAAACAAATCAATTACATAATTTTAGAAATTAATAAAATAATAATCTGATGACTTATGTAGAGTTTGGAAGCTTCTAGCTTTAGGTGAGTAATGGCACCTTTTTACCTAGGTATTGGCACCTTTTTCCATAGAAGAAAGCCACAAAATTTTGAAAGAGAAAGAAAAAAAATGCCTAAAGTGGTGCACTGGAATAACTAAGATATAACTTTTATTAATTTAATTAATATTGTCTAACAAGACAAATGAACAGCGAAAATGTAAAACAATTAAAGAGTCGAAAGTAATGAATTCAGTGAATAAAATATGTGCAACACCCCTGTATTACCACATAACCATATGTCAGATCAAAATCGTTATGTATGGCACTTATCCTATATAAGGTATGCCATATATATTGATCCTAAATGCCTGTTGCTTGCCGTTGTTCCACCATATATGCATACATGTGTATTATTTATATACAGTTAGCATTTATAAATGCCAATACTGAATAAGTACTGTAATTACTATTGAACCATTAAGTCTGTTTTTAAACAGATGAACACGATCAGAAATCAATGAGTGTTGTTCAATGATTGCTTATATAATTATAGCAATCAAAATTGATGTATATTTCATCCCTGTGTCACTTTTATTTTTCCCAAATTATGGATATACACCTTATAAGTTTGTCACATTTAGCATAGTACTGATTTTATATGAACCAGTTCCTAAGTCTCATAAAGGTGCTCATGGGAAACATATATGCAGATTTTGTGCACAGCGTTAGTTCAGATCTCCCTGCTTCTCATACACTCTATAACAAACCCTCCTGGGTGTCTATTAGGAAGCAAGGGAGTGATTACAGCTTCATCACATCGTATACATTCTAATCTCTGTACGCATTAGATAATTATTGACAGGCCCTTTTCAGGTTTTCATTAGAGAGCAACAGAAATGTTTTATGTCATATTGAGTGGCAACAGGGTGCGCCGCTAACCGACGCGGCATTTCGCTTTGAAGCTTTATCAAGGTAAGCCGAGCATCTTACCGGAACTGCCTTATATACCCGCTATTGTATCATTGGCAAGCGGGATGTCAGTCAGTCTAAAGAGCACCTATCACATCGTGCCACGTTGCTAAGTCCAGCCCTCCAGCTCATGCTAGTACCAGGGCCAGTGACATAGTATGTCTAGGATTATCAATCGCTTACCGAGTTGCATATTAGTTAGCAGACTAAGATAATCTATCTCAGAGAACGATGTCTCTGTTGGTTTTAATATAGAGAAAGAACAATATTCCTCAATAGTCAATTAATTATAGTCCCTCTAAAGACATAACTAATATTAGACTATCCTACTTGATATATTAAGATCAAACAATCAGTGAAGAATCGTCAGGGCTGGTCACATGATCATTCTTTAATGTTGTATTAGAGTCTACTCAGGTTTGTCCAATAGATGGACGATCAAGGATTCACTATTGACAAGGTATTATCAATCTATCACCTATAATATAGATTGACTCTCCAGATACTAAAAAATTCATTATATAGAATACATATTATATACAAATAAATATGAAGTGAATACCAAACAACTAAGTAAAATAATGTGATCTCAAAACATATACAGTGTTAAAAGTGATATCAATAAACTAATACTAATAAAAAGTTTATAAAAAGGAGGAAAATTAATTAATATTTGTATAAAAAATATAAATATAAATTTTATTCCTATATCTCATAATAAGTGATAATTGGAATCATCCAGTATTATTGTGCATGATTACAAGTTAAATATATCAGAAAAATTCATACATGAAACTATGGTGAAAAAAATGTGAATTGTAAAAACTTTCATGTGAAACATAAATTGATGTGATAAAAAATAAAAAATAATGATATGAATTGTAATGTAATAAATGTGCCTATTGATATAATATATGAAATATTTACCCTAATCTTTGTGATATTCAAATTATTATAAAATATATTTAATATTTCAAAAATTCCTAGAAAGAAATTAAATAATCTAAAATGATGTTACTTATATCATATAAATAAAACAATATAGTGATATTTGTTCTTATTATTATCTGGTTATTCACCAGTCAGTAGGGAAATAAATATTGTATAATCCCAAAATTGCCATATTCTGTCTAGAGAGTCAAACATATATATCCTATATGATGGTCATTAATCACCAATAGATCCATATGATATAGTTGGCATTATTTCAAGAAAGCTGAATAGCTGTTTTCTTCATTTAGACCCTTAGGTGTCAATGAATCTAATAAAAAAATAAATTTAGTCTCTTGTTTAAGGAGTTCAACATCCACATCTCCCCCTCTGATGTTCATATTGATCTTTTTTAATACAAAGGCTTGCAAACCTTTGGGGTTTCCATCATGATATTTCAAAAAGTGTCTGGCTATAGGAGTCAGAGCTCTGAACTTCTGTTTGTCTTTCTCCACATTTCTTATGCTTCCTATGTGTTCCAGAACTCTTATTTTGAGTGGTCTTTTAGTCTTTCCAATGTAGATCTTTTTACAGGGGCATTGAAGATTGTAAATTACCCCCGGAAAATGTGAGCTTTCTTTATGCAGAACACTATTAGTGGAAGTCTTTTTTCGGAACAAATCAGATGAGATGTGTCCGTCACTCTCAATTGTCAATGTAATATCAAGAAAGTGTATTCTTTTTTGGCTTGCTTCATGAGTTAACTTCAAATTAAACTCATTAGTATTAAGTCTCAACAGGAATTCTTCAAAGAGCTCAATTCCACCTTCCCAGATTATCAGGAGATCGTCGATGTATCTCAACCACAAAAGAATGTGGTTTGTGTAGGGATCGTTTTCCTCGTTAAACACCCACTCCCTCTCCCACCATCCCAGGTAGAGGCCAGCATACGTGGGGGCACATGTAGTCCCCATAGCTGTGCCCCGTACCTGGAGATAGAAGTTGTTATTGCAAACAAAGTAATTTTTAGTGAGTACAAATCTTAAGAGGGAGATGAGGAAGGTATTAAAGTCATTATTATGACCCATACTTAGAAAATACTCGACTGCTCTAATTCCATATTCATGGGAAATACTCGTGTACAAGCTTTCCATGTCGCATGTTACTAACCAAGTGTTATCATTTAAAATAATATCCTGAACCTTGGTTAACACATCCAAAGTGTCCCTTACATATGATGGTAATTCTTGGACATAATTTCTCAAATAAAAATCCAGAAGTTTACTTGCATTTTCTGTGAGACTACCCATTCCGGAGACTATTGGTCTTCCGGGTGGGTTAGTCTCATTTTTATGGATCTTAGGCAACTTATATAGGGTAGGGATTTTTGGATTCTCTGTTTGTAAGAATTCAAAATCTTTCTTCGAAATTACTCCATTATTTCTGGCTTCACCAATAATTTTGTTATACATATCCAAAAAATCTTTAGTTGGATTGAATGTTAATTTTTTATAACAAACTCTATCATCCAATTGTCGATTAAGTTCATCAATGTATTTGTTACGAGGCCACAGAACCACATTACCTCCTTTGTCTGATGGTTTAAAGATTATGTCATCCCATTTTTGCATTTCATTAAGTGCTTCTCTCTCATCTCTATTGAGATTATATTCATGTTCTTGTATTCTTTTCTTATTCCTATACAATTGGTCTAGATCTTTACTCACTAAGTCCACATAGGTCTTAACTTGTGGACATATCGAGAAGTCTGGTGTGAATGTAGATTTCTTTTTAAGTGGGATACATTGTGTTTTTAAGGATTCTGATGTATTTGAAATGGAATCAACATTGTGTTGATATTTCTCTCAACTCTTCCAAAATGGCTATTGCTGCTTTATCTTCAGTGGAGAAAATTTCATGGCTACTTGCACTGTCTTCTTTATGGATGAAAATTTTTTTTACGAGCAAAAAGATTTACATCCTTCTCAAATTCAAATCTGTCGAAGGATGATGTGGGTGAAAAAGATAATCCTTTATTAAGCACTTCAATTTGTGATGATGTTAAGATCCTATCTGTTAAATTTATTATTATGAGAATCTATCTCATCTATTTTCTGTATTGCCGCCTGTCCCTTGGTTCTTCCCTCCATCCCCTCAACTCTCTTTTTCTTCTTCTTTCCCCTTCTGATCCTTTTGGATTTAATGCTAACTGTATATAAATAATACACATGTATGCATATATGGTGGAACAACGGCAAGCAACAGGCATTTAGGATCAATATATATGGCATACCTTATATAGGATAAGTGCCATACATAACGATTTTGATCCAACATATGGTTATGTGGTAATACAGGGGTGTTGCACATATTTTATTCACTGAAATCATTACTTTTCACTCTTTAATTGTTTAAAATTTTTGCTGTTCATTTGTCTTGTTAGACAATATTAATTAAATTAATAAAAGTTATATTTTAGTTATTCCAGTGCACCACTTTAGGCATTTCTTTTCTTTCTCTTTCAAAATGTTGTGGCTTAATATCCATTGCCTGTGGTAGCACCCCCCAACAGATTATAAATAATATTTGGGGGCTACTATTGACCCTTATTGAGGGGTACAATATTTCTCTGGTGCGACTAGTTAATCCATATCCATGTCCATAGAAGAAAGTACTTGTGTTTCATCAGACCTGCTAATTGCAGTGATATCAGTAATGCAGGGGGCAGGGGATCTCAAGATCATGAGATTTTCTCTGGATTCCCCTAGATCAGGGATTGCCAGGCTTATTGGTAATCAACTCTAAAGGCCAAAAATCTTTTGCGATCAACCAAGTAGGGACATTTTGCACGTTCCATAGGTGTGTGCCCAAAACAGGGCATGGCCTCATGGCAAGGGGAATGGAAACTTTCCCGCCAAAATCTGGAAGGTTGGGAGCTATGTTTTTTAGGGTTCTGTGTCAATTAAACATAAACCCAAAAAACATATCAGAATAGTATTACAATCAGTAAACCAATAAACACAGTATGAGAAGTTGCTGCAGATAGAATAAGACAGTAAACTGGTTGTTAATAATTGTTAGTTAATGCAACATGTTGTTATTCACACAGATGGTATTGAATTGAGCAGTGAGCTGATAGCTTTCTCGCCCCACTCTTAGTCCGCACAGTATGCCACTGTCAGGATGTGGCCTGGGATCGGGCGCTACTCACCATTGTGCCAGCATCCCCTGATCTTCTAGATGGTCAGATGCCAGGTTCAGCAGTGGGTGGTGTGCTGAGTATTCTCCCCGGGGTCCGCTATGACTTCTATGTGATGGTCCATTGTGGAGTGTTCCCTGGCTGCAGTCATGGGTGCAGCAATGTTGGTCTGTAGCACCTGACTAGTCCCTCATCCAATGGTAGCCTTGCCAGCTTTCAGCTGACTCTTTCCTCCAATGGATAGCTACCTAAGGGTATAAAGCAGGACTCCAGGTAACAGGAGGTGGCCTGTTCAACTTCGCTTCACTACTCCTAGTGACCGTGGCTATTCCATTGCTCCAGGCTCCATTCTGAAATACTCTTCAGTGCTTCTCCAGTGTATGGAGGAGGCTTGCTGGGACCTGTAGTTCCACTGTAAAGACAATGATGATATATCTATTTTTTACACTTCACCTAACACAATCAACCCGCCATCCACACCAAGGGGTGGTGGGGATAGCCCTGGGCTATCAGCCTAGGCCAGGGGTGCCCTGGAGAGGGTGACTCCTTTATTGGGGGGGTCACCAACTCCCCAGGGATCCCTGGCCTGGGCTGACTAATGGTCAGGGCTGATGCTGTGGCTGGGGGGCCCGGTGAAATGGCACCCCTGGCTGTGGCATCAGCCCCCCTTTAGAAAGGGTCCAGGGCAGGTTTTAAATATACAGTGGAACCCACGTCATTTTTTTTCTCTGTATATTTAAAACCAGTTCTGTCCCTGCAGCTTGTGCTGGTTCTTACATTACAGGGGATCCATACACATATTTTTCCCTGTAATGTTAAGAACCTGGACAGGCTGGCAAGCCCGAGGCTGGTTAGTGTTTTGAGTGGGGACCTCACGTAATTTTTTTTAGAGACATTTTCTATTTTTAACAAGGGTTAACACACAAGCAGCAAGCACATTTCTCACTGATATGTGATGGCTGCTAGCTCAGGAGAGATTTGCAGAGAGAAAACACTGCAATCTCGGGTGATTAATCTCCTGCAAAATGAGTTAGTGGGAGAGATATCTCATTCTGCTTCACCATCTGCAAACTCGTTTAGCCTCAAATCGCCTGTTGGTAAATTTGGTAATAGAAAAGGGATTAAATCCCCTGATTTTAGGCGAATTCCAGCAAGATAAATCACTTTGAAAATCGGGACCATCTCGAATCTTAGTAAATTTACCCCCTAGTGTTTTTCTTGAGTGCTATTCACCTGCGTCTGGATCACCAGAATGTGTAGTCAGTGCATCATCTCTGTACTGATTTCAAGTATTCTTCTACAGTGCTTCACCTGTGTCTGGATCACCAGAGTGTGTAGTCTGGGCCTAATTCAGACTTGGGAATAGAGTGAGATATCTCTCTCAACTGTGAACCTGAACAAACCATTTTGCAATGCAAGGGGTGTAAATACATACATTTTTTTTACATGTGGGGTAAATACTGGCTGCTTTTGCATGTAGCCCACAAATACTGCACAGCTTTATTATTACTCTACAATTTAGATGTCAGTTTGGAAACACTCCTCCCAAATCTAAATCTCTCTGCACATTTTAAATCTGCCCCACCTGCAGTGCAGCATGGTTTTACCAAAATTATCAGTTGAGAGAGATCTCCTTCTCTATTCCCAAGTCTGAATCAGGCCCTCTGTCCATCATTCAAGTACTGCCTTTAAGTATTCTACTCCGGTACTTATCCTACGATTGGATCCTTCATTTATTCTGCAGTTCTTAATCCAAATGTTGGTCACTAATAACATTCTGTAGTGAATCTCTACGTGTTATTCCCAGTGCATTCACTACATGTGACCCTTCCAGTGTACCCTCCACGTATTATTCTCCAGTGCATTTACTTTGTGTTATTCTCCAGTGTATTCTCTACATGCCATTTCTAGTGTATTCTCCTCTCTCACCAGCCAGTTAGATTCCGCGACCCTAGTCAGGTCTCGCCAACACCTGGAATTAGCTGAGGAGGAGATCTAGTATACTTCCTCCATACTTAGTCCCTCTGGCTCCCAGTCTTCAGACTGGAAACCTCTAGAGCAGTTGCCAGGGAACAGGGGTGAATTACCCCACATGGGGTAAAAATTAAATTCCTGGGGGTAATGGACGGACAGCCGGGCATGCATATGAATCATTCTATAATGATTCATATGCATGCCCGGCTGTGCCACAGGGAGGCTCTAAGCTGGATGCCCGCTGAGATGTTATTACCAGCGGGCGCCTGGTTCCTACCCTGCAGCGCCGCGTTAGCCAGAGGCTGGAGTTCTCTTCTGAACTCCAGCTTCCAGCTCTCTCCATGCGCACTATAGGAGAGACATCATGACGTCTCTCCCATAGTTCCGAGGAGCAGCCGGGCGGACAGGATGGCGGTGGATGCAGGAACTATGCAGGTAAGTGTTTTTGTTGTACAAGCGGCACTACAGGGGCATTATATGGGGGCACTACTACAGGGGCATAACTATGGGGGGGCACTACTACAGGTGCATTATATGGGGACACTACTACAGGGGCATAACTATGGGGGCACTACTACAGGGGCATTATATGGGGGCACTACTATATGATTTCCTTCCTTTCAAATCAAGGGGGTAACATCGGTGTATCTAAATATATTTTGGGGTAAAAGGTAAAAAAGTTCCCAGACCCATGCTCTAGAGCCAGGTTGTGACAGCCACCTTTTGTTTATCCAGATTGTGCTCTTGGGAGCCTCGCACTGTGTAGCTCAGAGGCGTTGTGTCTCAGCGTGACTGTAGTAATAGATGCAGAGATGCTGTTTAGCAATGTGCATACTCTGTGTGTAGACTGTGTTTTAATGTAATGTGGAGTCACCAGTAGTGATGGAGAGGATCACAGGTGTTGAACCATAAGGGCCGGTTGCAAGTTTTATTGGCTATTACTGCAGGCCTGCCTACCCTCCCGTTTTGGCCGGGAGCCTCCCGATTATCGGGTGCCACTCCTGGCCCCCTGGGAAGGCAGGCAAGCCTCCCGCAAGCCGCCATCCCTCCCTTCCCCCTCGCAGACTTACTAGCAAAACCCCTGCAGTGGGGGGCCCGGTGACGCGATTCGCGCTGAATCGCATCATCGTGGCCCTGCCCCCCGCTCTGCAATGCCGTTTACTCTGGCATTGTGAAGAGGGGCGGAGCCGCGATGACGCGATCTCGCTGCCACGCCCCCGGCCCGCACTGGCCAAGCCCCCGGCCCGCACTGGCCACGCCCCCGCAACAACATTAATGTGCGGCCACCTGCTGTAAGCTGACATTCAGCCCTCTCCCAGAAGGAGGGAGCTGAATGTCGGCAAGTATGTATTACTGTCACACGTGGCAGCCGACGGAGGCAGCTTTATTTTACACAGCAATTTAGGTTTGAGTTTGGACACACTGCTGTCACATCTAATTCTCTCTGCACGTTTAATACCTGCCCCACCTGCAGTTCAACATGGTTTTTCTAAGGTGCACAGTTACTGTACTTGCTATTGTTTGCTTTATTCCCATCTCAGAATCAGACCCGAAGAGAGTCTTTGCATCTCATCAAAGTGAGAAATACTTGCAGCCATGGTGATTATGTGTGTGCAGTTACTCCAATGTTTTCTAGATATAAAGTGTGAGGGGATGTAAATGAATTATGTATGACAATTAAAGAATGCTGATAATATGTACATAATTGATAATGCATGGGTGGCATGTGATTATGGTAGTGATGCTGCCTCGTAATTCAGTGGAGGTCCCCAATGACTGGAACTCAGAGATGGAACTCTGAATGAAGTAAAAGTAGTGAGGAAGCAGTGTAGGCTGAGCAGAAGTTGTTCTCCAAGTATATTAAATGCTATAATTGGAAGAGATGAGCGGTTTTATTTTTCACTGAAATCTTCCCATATTCAATTAGCCGCAAAAAAAGTCGGAATCCATGAAAAAGTATCGCTGATTGAGATTTTTCGCCAGGCGGAAACTTATCTCCATATTCAATTGCAAACACTTTTCACGTATGCAAAAACGCAATGCAATGTAATAGTCGAAAAAGATTCGCCTCTGAATAGGTGGAGCAAAAAGTGCAAAACAGCTATTTTGGGGTGCAATGATGGGGAAACCACTCATCACCCTTGGGACAGCCCCAGAAAGGATAACTGCGTAAAAAAAACGTAAAAAAAAGTGATGAACACCCCAAAAAAAGCATTTTGAAAATGGGGGCGAAAAAGTGCAAAGTGAGGGTACAAACTTAAAAGTAGTGAAATAAACTTTAGGGGCGTCTGCAAGTATGGCTGAGGTGTTTTTTTTATTGCAGGTGCTTGCTGCAGGTGCGTTTTTTACGGTTTTTTAAACTTTACTTTAGCAACTTTAAACCATGCTTGCACCCATTTTCAAGTACCCCAAATTTGACAGGACTACTTATATTTGAAAAAAAAAACCCTGCTTAATGCTATTCTTCACCACTTGTGCATTTACGCTAATTAGAAGAAATTGACACATCTTAAGTACCCCAAATAACTTTATTATGGCTAGCTGGGGGCATGTACATTGATCCCTAATATTAGTGCATCTTTTAGGGGGTGTCAGGCTGATTTCCCCAATACAGTTAGCACTTATCGCCTATTTTGCATTCACAGGGTTGCGTTTTCGTGTCTTTTGGAATGGAATAGGGCGAATTGCGGGTACGCGCACTATAAGTTTACACGGCTAAATAATGTGATGTCGGCGAAAAGTCCGGCATGCAAAACTTTATCGCGTACGCAAAACTAGTTGAATACGCCCCCAAGTTTGGATCTCAAAATAAGGCAAAATGCCATCTTTCACGGATAAAACATCATCTTTGTATGTGAAATATGACGTTTTGCCTTATTCTGAGATCTGAACTTGGCGGGAAGATCCAATCCAAATCCGAGCACCCCTCATCTCTCATAATTAACAGTTAATAACAATTGCAAAGCAGAATGGTATTAGTAAGATAGTATAAAGTAAGCAAAAAGCTTTGCCTAATGCTGTTCATTGTCAGTAAGATATGCTGGCGATGTTATTAAAAAGTATAATGTGTGAATACTCCCAACATTAAAAAAGGTTTTAAAACACTGTAGCGGCCCCAGTTCTCATTATGCCACACAGAAACAGCAGTTCACATATGTCACAGTGCTCCCACGCTGGTGATGTGGTGTGGGGGGGCCCAGTGTGTGTGGGCCCTGGGGCTATTGCCCCAGCTGCCCTGTAAATCTGGCTCTGATCTTAGCCTTAAACAGTTACAAGGTTCGTAGCAGTAGCAATGGGCAAGGGAGAAATTGTATAATGTGGTTTCAAAGGTCTGGTATACTTGTAGGAAAATGGTAATAGTACTGGGAATAGCTGGGAAGAATAGGAAGACATACAGCTAAGTCAGAACAGAGGCACTGATTCAGAGCCGGACGCTTTTTTTTTTAATGGAGCGGCCTCCTGGCCGCTCGCATTGCTGTGGGTTGCCACCCACAGCTAATGCGAGCGGCCAGGATGATGGTCGTGATGGTCAAGACCATCGCGTCCATCGGGCTTGCGACGAGACCCTTGTGGTAGGGTCTCGTGGCCGCAAGCCCCAGAGAGCTTTCGGCTCAAACAGAGCCGAAAGTTCTCCCACTGACATCACTTGTGATGTCAGTGGGGCCGCCCCCAGACGGTAGGCGTTCTCATGGGAACGCCTCCATCTGGGCAGCTACACCCCCGGCCCGTCCACCAAAGGGGGCGTGCTGTCACTCAACATCGACAGCACGCCCCCTTCGTTGCGAGACCCAGAGCATCGGATTGCCCGTCGCTATCCAGGTCTCGCGCATGCGCACGATGGAGCCGGCACTGGCCCACCATCGCCCTCGCTTGTGACCGCACAGCGCTTGCGACCGGGTCTGAATCAGGCCCAGAGAGTCATAGAAGCAGGTTAGCACAGTGATCAGCAATGATCTAGACAGCAGTTAGTGATTTCTAGGGGTGGACATCTCTTATACCCTACAGAAGCGGGGTTCCAGTATGCAAAAAGCAGCCAGCAGCATCAAGCAGTCCAGACTCCGGAGAGCGGTACAGGTAAGCTCTTCTTGGTTTCAGCCTGCAGACAATATTATATTTTCAAACTAAGGGCCTGATTCAGTACGGATCGCAATATTCTGTATGCACGCAGTTCAATTGCGATAGCAAGCCAAACCACTGCAATTGCAATGCAAACTCAGCACCACATAAGGACGCCCACTTTACCATACGCAGATCCGTAATGTTTTGCAGAATAGTGAAACCATCGGTACAATAGAGTACCATCGGACCCATATACACACTTGCACAAGCCCTGACCTTTCTCAGAAATTGCTAACAGCCACGTACGCTATGAGACTTCACACTGCATATGGCTTCACAGTGGCTAATTTATGCACGCCCCTGAAACAGCGTGCGAATGCAGTGGCATGCCTGCATTCGGCCAACCACCCCCCTGTCACCACCCACAAATGACACTTCCTGTCAATAACTCTGCAATGGGTCTGCGTCATTCTTGCCTACCCTCCCGATTTAGTCGGGAGCCTCCTGAATATCGGGTGCCGCTCCCAATCCCCTGGAAAGGCAGGCAAGCCTACCAGCTGCCGCCTGCCCTCCCGACTACCTACTAGAAACCCCAGCAGCCGGGGGCCTGATGACGCGATTCGCGCTGAATTGCGTCATCGTGGCTCCGCCCCCTGCTTCACAATGCCTTTATTTTTGTCATTGTGAGGAGGGGGCGGGGTCATAATGACACAATCGTGTGGTCACGCCCCTTAAATGCCCCCAAACGGACCCATTGCCCGGCCACGCCCCCCGCTCTGTGCAGGCATTCAGCTCCCTCCCAGAAGGAGGGAGCTGAATGTCGGCTAGTATGGTCTGCGTAGCTTCGGCGATCGCAGTCCCGATCGCAGTGGCCGGATTGCTCACGTGCAATGCGATGCATACACATGCACAGAACGCAACAATCGGCTGATTGCATGCGTATTAGCATCTGCAATCCAAGCTGAATCAGGCCCTAAGTCACCTTACAAATCTTGGTAAGGGAAGGGGGGCCTGGACTATACACCCTAAGTTTAAAACATAATAAGAGGTGCTACCATGCTGAGACTTGTAGTGCCATACCTAAAAATTTAAATGCAGCTGCACAATCGAAGCACTAAGAACAAAGATAATCCAAATAATTATAATAAACTCTACATTTAACATGTAGTATACATAATAAGGTTTTTTAGAACATGTTTGGTCAAAGCTGTATGCCTACCTACCACGTCAAAGTGAACCTCATCAGATGGATCCCTAACATCCCTAATACTGACGCATTATAGAAATGTATCTAGGTCTTACCTATAATAGTGCCCATTCCAATGTCTACATTGTAATTAAAAACATTTAAGGGAAAATTTTGCAAAGTAATGGGGAAGATTGGCATGGAGATGTGGACCAGGCCACTGATTGACATTGGGGATTTTTTTAATATAATTTTTGTTTTAATAGTTTTAATAGTTTACATTACTGTCTCAGTTTTTTAAAAATTAGATTTCACACAGCCTCAGATAACCTGTAGATCAAACTAATTGCATTCAATGGAGAATTTCATGTTTATCTACTTTTGTTTTTACAGATCATCTTGCATCAATCAATTTACTTTGTGCAATATACTATGTTTGTAGAAAAAACATAATTAGTGTTTACAATATACATGTAATGTACGGATACATAAATTCTTACTGGAACAAAATGTTCTTTAATCTTTTGACTAATGGAGTATGGATGTGCCTTTCTATGAAATGTGAGGAACATTTTCAGAACACAACAATGGTGAGAAGATGGGAGCTTCCAACGGCAAAGATGATGTAAGTAGGTACACTTAGTAATACAAAGCACTTGTGATGGTTATGCAGTTACTTCAGATTTAATCCACTATGTCAGCTGCTCATCTTTTGAAAATGTTTTATGTATATTAAATTTGTTTAGACTAAGCAAACATAATTTCTTTTAGCTGCACTAACAATGAGGTACGATAGATACAATATATTAATTTAGTGGTTCAAACTAGCAGGAAAGTAATAACTATGGACTTGATTTAGTTTACTGAAAGTTCATTTTTGTGGCAATATAACATTTCTGTACTCTGTATATTTACCAAAATGCATCTGTATTTAGACTTATGCGCAAGGCCTCCGGGAGACCTTTCCAGGTATCTGCAATAGCCACCTGAGACTTGGGAATCTCCCAGCCATTCCGGGAGAGTAGGTGGGTATGCTTTCAAAACAGTTATATACAAAATGCAAGTTGCTCAATCAATTTATTATCTTAGAAAAGGAACAGGTAATGGTGGGGTTAATCTAGACAAGAAGAAAAACACAAATTTCCCCCCAGCACTCTGCTATAAGCCAGCACCACTGTACTGGAGAATAAACCTGAAAATGCGCATGATTAACAGTAGAAAAATCACATTAAATTCCACATCACAACCACTTACTGCACTAATTAAACGTTATTTTTGCACTTGAGAAAGGACTGAAACATAATTGTACAGAACAGAGGCTCAGAGAAATTGCATACGTTGTTCTTCAATAAACCAACACAAAAAGTCTTGTGATCATAGGTAAACGTACTCCCTTCATGCTCCCAACCTTATTGCAGAGGACTTAAGCTCAGATCCAGGAAGGATTGAAACGGCGTTGGTGCAGAGAGAGTTTTAGATCACCTAAGGAACTTTGGCCTTCATTCAGAGGCGGCCGTACGGTCTACGACCGCACGGCTGCCTCGATGTTTGTCAAGTGCGCATGTGCACGAGGGAGCCGGCTCCTTCGTGCACATGCGTGAGACCCGCTATGACCGACAGCGCCGGTCATAGCGGGTCTCTTTCCAAAGGGGGTGAGCTGTCGATGTTGATTGACAGCTCGCCCCGTTTAGAAGGTGGGCCGGGGGGTGGCAGCCCAAACGGAGGCGTTCCCATGGGAATGCCTGCCGTTTGGGGGAGGCCCCACTGACATCACTAGTGATGTCAGTGGAGAGCTTCCGGCTCTGACAGAGCCAGCAGCTCTCCGGGGCTTACGACAAGTGAGACCCTACCCTAGGGTCTCATCGTAAGCCCCGATGGTCGCGATGGTCTATGACCATCGCGACCATCACCCTAGCGGTCGTTAGAGCTGTGGGTGTAAACCCACAGCCTAACGACCGAAACAGAGGCGGCCGGTCAGGATGCAAGCGGCCGCCCAGTTTCTGAGCGACCGCTATGAATGAGGCCCTTTGTCACTATCAAAAGTGGAGGTATGCATGACTTCTAGATACAGGCTTTAAAGTCCGGACCTTTACTGCTACATGTTACAGGGAGTCATCCACTGCACATTTTGTTTTTTCCATGTCTCCAATTTTTGTTGTGATTGGGGTTCCATGTGTTTTGGACTTTTTAATGAAAAAACTTTTTATTGAATATTGGTTTTAAGCCATCTGATTTAATTATCACCATGGAATAAAAGTATCATCTTTATGTATCTGTGAGATTCATGACGTCATTTGGTTGTCCAAAGATACCTTTACAGGCTGATCCAACCCACTATTACAAGTGAGTGGGGGTACTCCAGCATCTCTACCATCCACCAAAGGTGTTTTAAAGATACCTTTATTAGTCCATCTCTACTTCATTTTAAGTGATTCTCGCTACGTTGTACCTTATACATCAGTGGTGGCGAGGAGAACCTCTGGGAGAACCTAATTTTCACCGTCTTATTTCCAATATATACACCAAGGGAATTGCGCCTTTTATTATTACTATTCTACACATTGGACCTTTGTTGTTGTGTTTTTTTACATCTATTCACCACCATTGCCAATATTAATCAAGCTAACAGAACTTTTGCATTTGACGACATCTTGTGGTCTAAGTGCCTGATTCAGAGCTTTATGCTCTGACCAGAGTGCTCGCTCTGAATCAGGGCCCTCCTACTTGTTTTAGGAGCATCCTCCTGGACGCTCGTACAGCTGTGGGTGACCACCCACAGCATATGCGAGCGTCAATGAAGATGGTCGCGATTGTCTTGACCATCGCGACCATCGGGCTTGCGATGGAGACCCTGCGGAAGGGTCTCGCTGCCGCAAGCCCAGGAGTGATTTTGGCTCTATCAGAGCCAAGATCACTCCCACTGACATCACTAGTGATGTCAGTGGGGCCGGCTTCAGACGGTAGGCGTTCCCATGGGAACGCCTCCGTCTGGCAGGCATGCCCCCAGCACGCCCACCAAAGGGGGCATGCTGTCAATCAACATCGACAGCACGCCCCCTTTGGTGCAAGACCCAGAGCGATGGAGAGCTTTTTGTATCGCCTTTGATCTGGTAGTAGACTATACACACATTATTTTGAATTTTCACCTGAATGGACAGGGTTTAGTATTTAGGATTTGGCAGATATACACACTATTTGCACAAGAATTTCACTGGTATATTTCACCATTGCACTAATTAAACATTATTTTTTTTCTTAATATATATCTTAAAATAATCATGAGAATGAAAGACTATTTTAAGTGTTTTATTACATAGGAGTAAGAGTGTCACAAGCCACAGCAGAGACCCCAGGATCGGACCCCGTCACTTACCTTTGCAGGCGCTGACCAGCGGTGTCTTCCAGCTCCCACGCTGTGCGCTGGTGCCTTCTCCCTCAGGTGCGGGTCCCGCTGCTATCCTCTCTGACGGGTCCCACTGCTCTCCTGCCTCCATGCTGGCTCCTGCTGACTGCCTTGTCCCCGGTGCTCACATCCAGGAAGCACTGTCCTCTGGTCCATGGGTGTGGCCATCTTGGATTTGCCCATGTGACTCCACTGCCACTAATAAGGATGCTTCTCCTTCTCTCTCAGCCTACCAGCACACTGTGTTCCCTATAAAAGGATCCCTACTGCTGACAGAAGTTGCCAGTGCAACAAGTCCCTTAATCTAACTAAGTGAGCCTCCCCACTGTGCTCCGTAGGTGTTGCCACCATTCTCATAGGGCTCCCTAGCCACACCAAGCAGCCCGTGCTGCCACCATTCTCATACGGCTCCCTAGCCGCACCAAGCAGCCCGTGCTGCCACCATTCTCTTCCAGCAAACCAGCTGCTCCAAGTAGCTTCCGTGCTACCACCATCTCCATATGGCTTCTCAGCCACTCCAAGGAGCTTCCACGCTACCACCATCTCCATACGGCTTCTCAGCCACTCCAAGTAGCTTCCACACTGCCGCCATTATCCTACGGCTCCCTAGCCACACTAAGTAGCTTCCATGCTACCACCATTCACCTCATGGCTTCCCAGCCACTCCAAGCAGTCCATACTGCTACCTTTCACCTCCTGGCTTCTCACCTGCTCCAAGCTGTCCATACTGCCACCTTTCACCTCATGTCTTCCCAGCCGCTCCAAGCAGTCCATACTGCCACCTTTCACCTCATGGCTTCTCAGCTGCTCCAAGCAGTCTGTACTGCCACCTTTCACCTCATGGCTTCTCAGCTGCTCCAAGCAGTCCATGCTGCTACCTTTCGCCTCATGGCTTCTCAGCTGCTCCAAGCTGTCCATACTGCCACCTTTCACCTCATGTCTTCCCAGCCGCTCCAAGCAGTCCATACTGCCACCTTTCACCTCATGGCTTCTCAGCCGCTCCAAGCAGTCTGTACTGCCACCTTTCACCTCATGGCTTCTCAGCTGCTCCAAGCAGTCCATACTGCCACCTTTCACCTCATGATTTCCCAGCCACTCCAAGCAGTCTGCACTGCCACCTTTCACCTCACAGCTTCTCAGCCATTCCAAGAAGTCCATACTGCCACCTTTCACCTAATGGCTGCTCAGCCACATCAAATAGGTGCTACCATCACCCTCCTTACGGCTCCCCAGCCACATCAAGCAGTCTCCGTGTTGAACAAAACTCTCCACCAGTCTTCTGCTCCCTCTCATGTGGGGAAACTTCATAAAACCAAAGCCCTGATTCAGACCCACTCACAAGCGGCTGCCCGCTCGCAAGTGGGTCGATGGTCTGCACTGAGCATGCGCACCTTCGCTCGTTGTGTCTGATCAAAGGGGGCATGCTGTCGATGTTGATTAACAGCATGCCCCCTTTGGTGGGCGTGCCGGGGGCGTGCCTCCCTGATGGGGGCATTCCCAAGGGAACACCTCCCGTCAGAAGCCGGCCCACTGACATCACTAGTGATGTCAGTGGGAGTGATTTTGGCTCTGATAGAGCCAAAATCACCCCGGGCCTTGCGGTTGAAAACCTCAACCGCAGGCTCCAGCTCACAGTTTTGATGGTCGCGATGGTCACGACCATCGCGGCCATCAAACTGCACGCTCATATAGGCTGTGGGTGGTGACCCACAGCTATACGAGCGTCCAGGAGGATGCTCCATTTTTATGGAGGGCGGCCCTCATTCAGAGCATGCGCTCTGCTCAGAGCGTACGGCTCTGAATGAGGGCCCAAGTCTCCTCCAGAGAGCATCTGAGTTGAGTAATACAGGTCCAAGGCCCAGCCCGGGAACACAGCCTCAAATTCCCATGACTGTGACAGTTTGCACTGGCCCAATGGACTCAGCAAGTGGTCAGGGATCTGGAGTGGATTCTTCCCAGGATATTCTATCACATCTGGAAAGACAAGAGACTTCACAATTACAACTTATTCAATTTATTCAGGACATGTCATCGTGCTTGGATAGCATTCAGGCTTTGTTATCCAGCCCCACTCCAATAAATGTTCAAGTTGCAGCCCCTTTTTCTGTGTCACCTACTCCCTTGGAACCACCTGCTGCTCCACTCCAACTGGCATCCCCAAGCAAGTTTGACGGCAACCCTAAACTATGCCGAGGTTTCCTAAACCAGTGCAAGATCCATTTCGAGCTTCAGCTGACCAATTTCCCAACAGCAAGGACCAAGTAGCCTACATAATTTCTTTGCTCTCCGGCAAGCACTTGATTGGGCTTCATCCCTCTGGGAGAAATCGGATCCTCTTCTTGTGAACTACCAGAATTTGTTTCCACATTCCGCAGGATCTTTGACAAACCTGGGAGAACCACCTGCCTTAGCAGACATTTTACGCCTTCGGCAAGGCAGCAAAACTGTAGGACAATATGCCATTCTATTCCAGGCCCTGGTGTCAGAACTTAATTGGAATGAGGATGGTCTCATAGTGGCCTTTTGGGCTGGGCTTTCTGAGAGACTCAAAAACAATCTGTCTTCCCGTGATCTTCCACCTAAACTGGACAACTTAATTTCGCTCTGCAGCAAAGTAGATCTCCGGCACCAAGAGAATGCCATGGAGAGGGGCAGATTCGACCATGGAAGACCATGTCCAGTTCCTCGACTACATTCACCACCCGTGGGTGAAGAACCCATGCAGGATAATTGCTCCCGTTTGTCTGCTGAGGAACAACTGAAAAGATAGAGACAGAATCTCTGCATGTATTGTGGATCATCTCAACATCTAGTCAAAACCTGTCCCATTCATTCGGAAAACACCTCCTCCTAATTTATGACATTTAAGTTAGGATTTGCCATTGATTTTCCTAGGAAGTCAGATTCCACCATCCAGGCTCAGTTGAAGCTTCCACGAGGTTCTAGAGCTACTCTAGCTCTTTTGGATTCCGGGGCTGCAGAGAATTTCATGACTATGGACTTTGTCCAAGGACATTGGATTCCCATTGAAGCTTTACCTCGTGTCATCACTCTAACTGCCATCGATGGTAGTCGCATCACCAGTGGTACCATCACTCATCACACTAAACCACTTAAACTTACCATCAGTCTTCCCCATTCTGAAGATTTATCCTTCCTAGTGATTCCCAAAGCCTTTCACTCTCTAGTTCTTGGATTACCCTGGCTACAGAGACATTCTCCCCAAATTGACTGGTCTGATTGTTTTAAGAATTGCCTCTATTGGGTTGTTCCTGTTCGATCCTCTGATCTACAGCTTCTGGCAGTCCTGCCAAAATTCTACTCTAACTTTTTAGATGTTTTCAGTAAACAGAACACAGATGTATTACCTTCGCATCGTTACTGGGTTTGTCCAATCGATATGATCCCAGGGAAGAACCCTCCCAGAGGTCGAACATATCCTCTATCTCTTCCCGAGACTCAAGCCATGTCAGACTACATTGAGGAGAATCTGAGTAAAGGTTTCATTCGACCTTCCACGTCTCCAGCAGGGGCTGGATTGTTCTTTGTCAAGAAGAAAGATGGAGGGCTGTGCCCGTGCATTGATTACTGAGGTCTCAATGACATAACCGTTAAAAATTGCTACCCTCTTCCCCTCATAACTGAATTGTTTGACAGGGACAAAAGGGCCACGGTTTTCACCAAAATCGACTTAAGAGGGACATTAGGTCTTATGTATCGTCATGTGTCAAGTGTGCCCAGCACATGGTACCCCGACCAGCTCCACACGGACAGCTCCCACCACTAGCTATTCTGTTTACACCATGGACCCACTTGTCAATGGATTTCATCACTGATCTTCCATCTCGAGGCCACAACACAGTCTGGGTTATCATGGACCGATTTTCCAAAATGGCCCATTTCGTACCTCTTACTGGGCTTCCGTCTGCACCCCTACTTGCCCAAAACTTTATAAAAGAGATTTTCAGACTTCACGGTCTTCCACAAGAAATCATCTCCGACAGAGCAGCACAGTTCGTGGCGAAGTTCTGGAGGTCACTCTGTTAGGCCCTTCAGGTGAAACTTAAATTCTCCACCGCAAATCATCCCCAGACCAATGGTCAGACTGAAAGGGTCAATCAGGACCTGGAACAGTTCCTTCGTACCTTTATCTCCTCCTCCCAAGATGACTGGATTGAGCTTCTCCCTTGGGCCGAATTCGCTCACAACAACCGTTATCACACATCCACCATTTCAACTCCTTTTCTTACAGTATTTGGTCATCATCCTCGGGTTCCAGATTTCCTTCTTCTTCCAACACTGGATGTGCCTGCCACCAAGATGTCTCTTCAGCAGTTCTCCAACATCTGGAAAAAGGTTTGTTCTGCTCTCACTAAACTTCAGCCCGGTGTAAGAAATTTGCTGACCACAAAAGACGAGCTGTTCCAAGTCTTCAAACTGGAGATATGGTTTGGCTCTCTACTCGAAACCTAAGACTCCGAGTACCCTCGATGAAATTTGCCCGATGTTAAATTGGTCCATTTCCAATCGTCAGAGTTGTCAAAGCCGGATAATCAGCTGAGACAGAATCTGTTTACAATCGGAATCTGCACGACGCCATCTCACGAATGGCGACAAGACTCCATCTTAGAAATAGATCACACAACGCCATTTTGTCAAAACCACAGAGTAACAATCTTCCCCAAACACATACTGACAATGTTTAACATACATAAAAAATGACTTATTAGCATTAGAACACTTTTTAGTAATCCTTCCAGAAATCATGCCCTGATGTACACAAAGCCCATTCTGGGGACAACCTTGATACCATAACAAACACAGTATACTAGGAAAACAACTAACAATACACAATAATACTGTGAGCATTTTACATATAGAGTGTATGAGCTGTGGCAATTGTAATATAACCAAGACATTGATCTACACAATTGAATTTGTCAGAATCCTAAACAGGTTTCAGTCTCACTATCAGACAGAATGGCCCCAGCTGCACAGCTGGGGGTCTCCACCCTGTTTGAGAGTGAAGCTCACTGCCCATAACACATTTGCATTGCAGTTTGAAAATGTTAGTAAGAAATGATATATATATATATATATATATTAAATCCATCATAAATAGAATCTCATGCATAAACACCGCACATTACACACAGTTGCGCTGCTAACATGACGCACATTATCAAATGCACAATATCCTGCATGCGAAAGCTGTTTATTAGCTGCATGCGTGCACATCTGCCCCAAATCAGATAAACCTAACTAGCATCTTTTCCCAATCCCCTAATATTTACATAATGCATACTCACATAAAAGGTTCCAAGTTTTATTCATTTATTACAAATGCTGTGAAATAAAGACTATTTTGGTATCTAAGGTTTAATATGTGTTAAGTAACCCCTGTTTGGTGTTATACTGATCTGCACTTTCTCAACAGCTTCCCGGTATCATCGGTGTGAAGATCGCAACATGCATTCTCAACTTATGGACCGTAGAGATATAAAGCACCAAAATGTATTTTGTGAAACCAACAGCCTAGATTTGCATGCAGGGGGAATAGAGGAGGCAACAAGCTGTTAGAGGCTGTTCTGTGTCCATTTGAATCAACCTGTTAAATATCCTGTAACAGATGCACCCGCACTGGGAACCAATGGGATCAGCAACAAACCTCTCTATTGTGTTGTCTGTTTCTGTAAGGGTATAAATGTGTGTGTTGTGACCCCAGTCTGGAGACTTCTTGCTGATTGCTGATTGACGGAGGTTTCTTGCTGATGCCGGTATCTGGTCCAGACCATGTGCGTATGTATGACTGTATCTTGGGTCTGTATAATTTGTTGAATTTGTAAATAAACCTTTAAATACATTCCTGCCTATAAACCTCTAAGATTCACCTGCCTAGAACCTCTAAGACAAAACCTGCCTATACCTTCTAAAACCACAAGATGTCGCTAATTAGCGCTGTGTTTGATTATACCATTAATGAAATACTGAGACAGTTGAATAGCGGTCCAACGCGCTGAAGATTATTATTCAGGTAAAAGTACAGATGTTACAATGTTATGATCTAATAATGAGCGCAAATAAATTGTACAAACATTATGTCATAAGGTACAGTTAATATACATGAAACGGTTATTAAAGATCAAAATACAATGAGCAATATGAGACAGAGAGACAGAGGACAGTGAGACAGAGAACAGAGAGAGAGAGAGAAAGAGAGACACATCAAAATACAATGAGAGAGATATCAATGTCTGCTGATAGCACATGTTCAAGATGGCTGGTGATGGTGTGTGTGTGTGGGGGGGGTTGGGAATGCTTCCTGCCCTATTGTCCAAACCGCATGGTCTACAGACAAACTCCATTATGAAGCTACCTGCCCTATTGTCCAAACCGCATGGTCTACAAACAAACTCCATTATGAAGAAAACCCTCATTAAGTTGTAACTCTGTAAATCATACATCCATCAATGATCACAATTATAATAAAGACAATATACCTATCTGACCCATACAACACCATAACTGGGTAGAATTATAATTTCCTTTGTTCACCCCACATGGAGGTAGCCATCTCTAATAAACTGCAGACAATATACCTATCTGACCCATACGGCAATTACTTATGACCATTCAAAGCTGTTATTAATTCAACTTCCATAATATAACACTGATACCACCCTATGATTACATTCATGAGTATACAACACATACCAAGCCTATCTCTCCCAAGCAGAGATATTGTTCAAGCACATGGGAAGGCCCTAACACAGCTCACCAGAGGATCTCAATCAACCAGCATCAATCATTTACAAATATTACAAAAACTCCATAATCAATCCCTTTCCTGCATGCTGATAACAGACTATTGTACCCTACAGTGTAGATGAAAAGTACAGATTAGATAACATTATATCATCCACTGTATGCTAGCACAGACTCATGAATATCCTTAGCAAACTACAAACCACAAACAACGCTAAGCTAATAACAGATTAACACCAAAAATAGCTACAGACACCAAAATAGGCTAAATATTGCACAATTTATACTTAGCTATGTCCCAGGGGAACTGAGACCCATTTTGCGTTGTCTTGTGAGAGAGGGAACCTCTCTCTTCCAAAAATCCCTTCTGCAAGTGTGTCTGCTGGCCTGTGTGTTCTCAGAATGTGCATGCTATGTTCCCACCCCCTTTCACCTGTGAGGTCATCAGAAAGGGAGTATCCTTTTGGTTACCTGAAACTACTGCTAATTAGATTCTAGTCTCAGTTAGCTATCTCTATTGATTAGACTGGAATAACCAGTCCTTTGGACAAAAATGTAAACAAGCGCCTACACAATGTCATTGTCCTTTGGTAAGGGTTAGAAATCTGTTACAGGGCATTTATTGGAGAATTTCAAATGGATACAAAAGGTCTCCAACCTCCCTTTGCATCCCCCACATGCAAATCTAAGCTGCTATGGCTTACAACATTTCAAATAGTTATTCTCTCTAACATTCATATTTCATAGCCGCATGTTCTGATCTTCATATTGATGTCACCGGAATGCTGTGGAAACAGAATAGATCAGTACGGTTCCAAACACAGTCCAATTGTCATTTACTAAGCCATAGTTACAGAAAACATTCATTTCTTTATATACTGACATTGCGTTTAAACCAAGTAATAATTATCCTTTTTGCGTTACGGGACCATTGCTTTTAAATGTATGTATGCGGGGAAAACACCACTGCTTTGCTGTTGCTCAAATATAAGTCTGTGGTGATTCTAATGTGTTGGAAAGTTATTTTCTGTATTCTGAACACTGTCGGTATGTGTTTGGGGAAGATTGTTAAAAAGCTGTTCGTGCTACTTTTAGCAACTTTGCACTGTGGTTTGTGTACTATGTATTTTTGACAAAATGGCGCTTGTGTACGCTTTCTTTTCTAAAATGGAGTCTTGCTGCCATTCACAAGATGGCGTCGTGCAGGTTTTCCTGATTGCAAACAGAATCTGTCTTACCCAATTATCCGGTTTCGACAAATTCTTTGCGCTAAATTGTACTTAGATCACAGCGTGTAACTGACTGTACTTTACTTGAATAATACTTTGTGCTTTGGAAACATGTTCAAGGTCTAAAGTCTTTATTTACTGTATGACTGCGTATGCAAATAGCGTCAATTTTAGAGGTTTATAGGCAGGGTATAGAAGGTATAGGTAGGTGCGTATAGAGGTTGAAATCCAGTATCCTTAGAGTCCTGAATCCTGTGGCTTACAAGCTAAAGCTACCTCTGTTTCTTCGCATTCTTAATTCCTTCCATTTTTCTCTTCTGAAACCATTGGTCTTAAACAGATTCCAGAAGGATCTTCCTAAGGCTTCAAGTGTTCAGACACAGCAAGGAGAGGAGTTCGAAGTTGACAGAATCCTAGATTCCCGTTGTCGATACAACGTATTCAATACCTCATCGACTCGAAAGATTACGGTCCGGAAGAACGAATCTGGATAAACGTTCATGCTCCCTATCTAGTCAAAGCGTTCCATATGAAATTTCCTCATAAACCAAGGAAGTGTCCAGTGGCCACTCATGAAGCAGGGGGTACTGTCACAAGCTGCAGCAGAGACCCCAGGATCAGACCCAGTCACTTACCTTTGTGGGCGCTGACCCGCGGTGTCTTCCAGCTCCCGCGCTGTGCGCTGGTGCCTTCTCCCTCAGGTGCGGGTCCCGCTGCTATCCTCTCTGACGGGTCCCGCTGCTCTCCCACCTCCATGTCGGCTCCTGCTGACTGCCTTGTCCCCGGTGCTCAGATCCTGGAAGCGCTGTCCTCCATGGGTGCGGCCATCTTGGATTTGCCCATGTGACTCCACTACCACCAATGAGGATTCTTCTCCTTCTCTCTCAGCCTACCAGCACTCTGCATTCCCTATAAAAGGATCCCTACTGCTGACACAAATTGCCAGTGCAACAAGTCCCTTAGTCTAACTAAGTGAGCCTCCCCACTGCGCTCTATATGTGTTGCCACCATTCTCATATGGCTCCCTAGCTGCACCAAGCAGCCCATGCTGCCATCATTCTCGTCCGGCTCCCAAGCCACTGCAAGTAGCTTCCGTGTGACCACCATCTCCATACAGCTTCTCAGCCACTCCAAATAGCTTCCATGCTGCCACCATCTCCATACGGCTTCTCGCTTCTCAGCCGCTCCAAGTAGCTTCCACACTACCACCATTCTCCTATGGCTCTCTAGCCGCACCAAGTAGCTTCCACGCTACCACCATTCACCTCATGGCTTCCAAGCCACTCCAAGTAGTCCGTACTGCCACCTTTCACCTCATGGCTTCTCAGCCGCTCCAAGCAGTCCATACTGCCACCTTTCACCTCACGGCTTCCCAGCTGCTCCAAGCAGTCCGTACTGCCACCTTTCACCTCATGGCTTCCCAGTCGCTCCAAGCAGTCCGTACTGCCACCTTTCACCTCACGGCTTCTCAGCCGCTCCAAGCAGTCCATACTGCCACCTTTCACCTCACGGCTTCCCAGCTGCTCCAAGCAGTCCGTACTGCCACCTTTCACCTCATGGCTTCTCAGCCGCTCCAAGCAGTCCATACTGCCACCCTTCACCTAATGGCTGCCCAGCCGCATCAAGTAGCTTTCGGGCTACCATCACCCTACTTACGACTCCCCAGCCACATCAAGCAGTCTCTGTGTTGATCAAAACTTTCCACCAGTCTTCTGCACCCTCTCATGTGGGGAAACTTCATAAAACCAAGTCTCCTCTAGAGAGCATCTGAGTTGAGTAATATAGGTCCAAGCCCCATGCAGGCAACACAGCCTCAAAATCCCATGACTGTGACAAAGAGTACAGGTACCTGGAAATATTGTTTGCCACAGAAATGCATCTGGAAGGTACAAGATGGATCCCATTTTAAGTGTAGGAATAAGATCCAAACTCTGCCATCTCAGAAATAAAGAAAATCCAGAACATTTTACACTGAGAAATAGGATGTAAGCCTTGCTGGGCACAGCCCAATAAATGTGTCATTTTTTATTTAAAGTAAACTATAAGCATATAGCTTTAAATATATGTGTCAACTCCCTAACACAAACTTCATGGGTACTGCATTAATAAAACCCAAATATACTGTAGGCTAACTCCACTTCACATGTGAAGAAACCTCTACCAATCTTGTCCCTTTTTGGATATAATACATTTAAGATGATAGGATTGTTTAAGAAGCGGTTTTAACTTTATATACTATAGATTTTCTCATTCAGTAACAGCTCTGTTCTCTATTAGTACATACTTTCAGTGTTGCTCACTGCCCATAGCCTACAAAATAGCACTTTTTGAGTAGTTGTTTAATAAATATTTGTCATGGAATGTTTTCTTTAGAACCACATTTGTTCATGTAATTGTCTACATTTAAGTTGAGGAATATTTTGTGGTATGGCTTCCAGTTCCAACACTGCCTACAGCATACTTAATGTGATGGTTTATATATGTTACTGGAATTGAACAGATACATTCTAATGTAAGTAACTCATATTTGTTTAGAAAAGTACAATCTCACCACAATGAGTAAAAGAAGACTAAAACAGATTTGTATGCCCTGGTGAGAATTGTTCAATGCTTGGAGGCCTTTAGCATTTGTAGTATTACAGTTATATATTTTGATAGAGTGAAGTGTGAATTACTGCAATGGATTGTATATGGAATAAAGCAGCCATTAATGTAAATTTCAGTTTGTCTTTGGAGCTATTGGAAAATTATTTAGAAAGGTGGATGGTTCAATGGAAGTGTGACTTCTACTGGTTCGGATGTGGAGATCAATTTTTGTTTTTAACCAATTGTCCTGTGGAGATGACTGTATAACATTGAGACACCATATGGATCCATAATGTATAACACATGAGTATTCCTGACATGACTTGTTCTCTTTAATTGATGTGCGTGCTTTACCTATGAAATATACATTATTACATTGTTTTTATGGTCTTTATGTGCACCTTCTTGTCAAACGTTTTACTTGAATTTGCATTGGTGTTCAATGCTAGGTCATAGGCTTGGTGAGAGGAGAGTATTGGGGGGGCACTTATACCAGGCCCTGCGATTCCAAGAGGCCCAAGCAAATTAGGAATCTCAGAAGTCCAATTCATCTGCCCCCACAGACCAGGTTGCTGCCTCTTGGCTATGCCACTGCAGTATTCAACATTGCACAGACAGAAAGAGGGAGTCTGGCGGCATGTACTGGCTTGCAGAGGAGCCATGAAGAGTAGCACAAGGCAGCAGAAGGTAAATGTGGGCTGAATATTAAAAGACAAGGAGTGGGTGGGGTGATTAGGGTGAAAAGACCCAGAGGGGTAGTGCTGAGGATTTGGAGGATGGGGGAATAATGCTGAGAGACATTAGGGGGGTGAGGTTGAGAGACACAGGAGGGATGAGATTGAGAAACACAGAGAGACACTAGGGTGAGGAGGCGGAGGTACACAAAGAGGATAAGACTGAGAGACACAGGAGGGAAGAGGTTAAGACAGGGGGCATTGTGGGGTTGAGAGAGACAAGTGGGGATAAGGCTAAGAGACACTAAGGGGAATGAGGCTGAGAGACAGATGAGATGAGGTTGAGTGACACGGGGGGATAAGCTGATAATTGGAGATGGAACGGGACCCAAGATTTCTGTTGCCAGCCCTGCTGGGTTGAACAAATAACAAGAAGCAGCAGCCCACCACTAATAATTACAGCATCTGAAGTGACTATATTGTTTTATTCAGAATTTTTGCTTTATTATTGGGGTTCAGTACTTTGCGCCATTATAAAATCTTCTTGTATACTAGTATGCGTATCTTCAATCTTCAATATTTAGAGATAGATTGATAAAAAAAAACTAAAAAAACAATTGCATGCAATTAGGCCACATGTGCAATAAGCAACCTCATGCTCGTGCTCAGAAGTAAGGAGAGGCAGCTATCTAAGGCGCAATACATAGATTACACTGGGCTACACAATACTAAAACAAGATATACATACAAGATACACAATTCTTACAAAATCATCAGATTCAGACATTGATTATCCTACCAGGTGCGACTGCCATCTACTGCAAAGTATATATTTTACAATGTGTCAGATAGGCAATACATGGAAATTAGAATTACAAGAGTAAAAATGAAAAGCAACTAGCAAGATAACCACTTAATAAATAACTCCATATGTTGATCATCCTCCCCAGAGACGCATAACACTAACATGTTCTTCTGTTATCGCCATTCTGAGAACATAGTTAAATTAGTGAGAAACCTTGATGTATAAGGTTTTACGGAAAACCCTATGACCGTTGAAAACAGGATTTTTAACCTTATACATCAACAGAGTACTGCTGTCAATAGTGACCCCTGCTGGTGAAAAGATTCTGGGCTTTCAGTTCCACTACACATACTCGAACCAGCTAGCTTTGTCACTCATGTACATATCGCTTCATACCCACACATTGAAACAGGGTGATAACCTTTACCACTGTGTGCCAGTATTGCAATGTAGCTGAGCATTGCTCATCTGTCCTTACAATATTATTTGGGTAGAATGCAGCAATAGGTGAGAATCAGCCTTATCAATGCACATTGATAAATAGCCTCATTCTGTATTAAGAATATCCCTTTTTTATTAACTTGAATAGATCTAATGCAGAACTTTCATATAACGATGTGCTGTAATGCAAAACATGCTATAAAAACGGGAATGGTATGAAATAACAGTGGCTCATTAGCCGCCGGTTCAAATCCGGATGCCGGAACCCCGAACACTGCAAATACCGACAGGGCAGGTAAGCACACTATCCCTACCCTTCTCTTCCCCTAACCCTCCCTTAGTGGGGCCTAACCCTAACCTCCCCCCTAGTGCCTAACCCTAACCTCCCCACAGGGGTGCCTAACCCTAACCCCCCTCCCTGTAACCTAACCCTAACCTTCCCTGGAAAGGGTTAGGCTACAGAGAGAATCAAACAATCAGAATCAAACAAACTGCATCTATCATATTGTCTCATTTTGCCACATGCCTCCTCCATTTTTTTCTTATCATACCCTTTTGAGATGAAGTGACCTATTAATATATCTGACTGTTTATCATATTCTTCCACTTCTGTGCAGTTTCTACAGATACGTTGAAACTGACCAGCTGGAATACTTTTTAACCAGTTGATGTGATGATTGCTTTTAAAATCTAAATGAGAGTTACAGTCAGTAGGTTTGGTGTAATTGAGTGTAAGCAATTGTCTATCCTTTATATACACAGTGAGGTCTAAAAAATTAACTTGATCAGAATTAATATTGAAGGTTAGTAGTATTCGTATTCAGATATGAACAAAAAGAATCTAAAGAGGTTCGGTCCCCTTTCCAAATAAAAAAGACAATGTCTATATAACGAGTCCAGAGCACTAGACTGGCTCTGAAGGAATGCCCAACCCAAACGGACATGGCCTCCCAATTCGATATTAACAGATTAGCGTAACTCGGAGCCAGTCCGATGGGCACTAGTCTGGCTCCGAGTTATGCTCTTGATAAAAACTGGAATAAAGGAGGTATACCTTTCATTATGAAATTTAATGATCAGTATCGACATGTAGAAAAAATCATCTCCAAGCATTGGAAGATTTTATATAAAGATCCGGTTTTAAACACATTTTTAGAAGAATGACCAGTTTTTATCTATCGGAAGGCAAACAATTTTAATAACCTTTTAGTTCACAGCACCAGTTCTGATCCCAGAATAAATAAACAAAAACTATTAATACAAAGGGATTTCATCGGTGCGGTTCGTGTGCGATGTGTAGAACATGTAAAAACTCGACAAGTAAAATCACTGAATATAAATCCAACCAAACAGGGAAAGTATACAAGATAAGAGATTTTACTACTTGTCAAAGCAAAAACTGTGTATATGTTTTAGAATGTATCTGTGGGAGCCAATACATGGGAAGAACCACTAGGATGTTAAAAGAGAGACTCTCAGAACATTGCAGAAACATAAGAAAGGGCTTGGAGTCCCATAGTGTCTCCCTTCATTTTAAAGACAAACATTGCTGTGACGATAAACATTTGGTCTCTTTTTGTGGGATTAGAGGCCCTCATTCAGAGCCGTTCGCTATTTGCGGTCGTTCGTTTAAAAACAAGGGGTGGCTATTCAAATGATCCGTACGCACATTGTAGTCTGTTCACACCTCTAAGTCTGAACGAGCGAGCAAAACATACGCTCGTTTATTTGTTAAAAACGCCCCCTGGCCGCTCGCATCCTACGTCATGTCCGCTATTTATTAGATTAATCGAGTACATCGACCAGCGTATGAACTGCTCGCTATTCTTGTGGTTGGTGTTTGCTACCATAAATTTGCGAGCAGTTCTGGCTATAAAATAACCCAGTGACGTGAACAATGACGCTGCTGTTTTAAATATACACACCCATAAAACGCCCGTTTTGACCTTTAAGCACGCCTGCGTTCGGATCTCCACTCCCCATTTTCAAGCACCTTCCCCTGTTACCACCCACATACGCCTCATTCTGTCATTCAAAATAGCAGGCACTCGCTATATTGCGTACCAACGATTTTTGGCCGCACTGACTGGTTCGCGCATGCGTACTAAAAACCGTACGCATGCGCAGATGTGCAAACATCGCTCGGAACGAGCATACTGCCGCTAACGAGCGGCTCTGAATGAGGGCCAGAATCTCCTCTGCTAGGTGGAGAACAAAAGATATAGGAGATCTGGCCAGGTTAGAAATGCAGACCATTTTTGAATTATGCACTTTATCCCTTAGGAGTCTGAATATCGACTTTGAGACCAAATGGTTTTTACAATATATGCTCGATTGAGATTTAAATTTTATTATACTATTAGTTTATGACTGCATTTTAGGTTGTTGATTTTTACTATGTTTTCCCACATCAGTATTTGTTTACACTATATCGCACACCTTTTGATTTTTCAGTTACATGTTCACATGTTTTTTATTCCTATTTATGTATTTAAAATATGTATATATGTTCTAAATTCATGTTTTTGAACATGTTGTATACAGTATGTGTTTTTTAATGTATCTTTAATGTAATTTCATGTTTTTTGTATTTATGATGGGAGAAAAATTGGCTGTCCCGTGTAAAGGAGACACGCTCCAACTACAACTCCTATAATGCCGTCTGTTCACCAACATGATGACCACTTCCGCTACACTATGGCCGGACCGGAAGTCATATGTGCCTCGTAATTGTATGAGGCGATACCTATGCTTCCGGGTGGACCACATCATGGAGCTCTTTTGTTTGTGCCCCAAAAACCGGAAGTGACATGCCGAATGGGAAGTAACAACAGAGAGTCTTCATTGACAATCCAAAGGTTTTTTGGCTCTCAGAAAAGGATTACCTGTTATATATTTATCTGTATGGAATCTAGACCCTTTGGAGCTTCTGGTCTTTGTTTTCTTTTCCTGTTTGTAAAATTAATGGGCGGATCCGTTTTTAGAGAATGTTATGTGTTTTATTATACAAATTGTTGAATTCCCTTTTGTATGTTAGATATGTGTATATGTTAGATGTACAATTGAATTTAGTATTTCTCATTTAATATAAACTATTGAAAACTGGGAAGATCACGTGACTGGTCATTCTGGTCACATGACCACAGTCTAGAGGTATATAAAGGGCTTCCTCTTACTCTATCCCTTATACACCTTCAGAAAGGAAGGGTTTCCGAAATGCGTTGGTGTGGAGAGGATTGCTGCCTGATTGGACTTTGAAAGGGGGATAACCTCTGGATAACAGATGAAGGTGACCTACCCGGGTGTAAGAATTATCCCCTCATGCTGTTTACAGTGCCTACCTTTTAGGCCTTTTCTGGTACGCAGATATTCCCCAAGGGGGCTTAATCTATTTTTTGCATTTGTACTTGTTAGTAATAAATTGTTCCTACTGGTTGACACGGTAAGAGGTCCTTTTGTTTATGGTTATTTTGGAGGTTACTTTCTCTACTGATGGAGATTTTATTAGACGCTCCATTTCAACTCTAAGTGGAACCTAGAAGTGAGGGAAAAGCCTAAAAAGGTAACTTTATGTGCATGTATTTCACCTCTTTAAGGTGAGCTACACTTCAGACACAAGAAGATCCAGTTGTATATTGTCACTAGTGAATACATATCATTTGTATGTGTTTCTTCTTTTTTCTCCTATACAAGAGAAGTCATTTATTTATCAGCGCTTGGTGACCTTCCTCCCTCCTATTGTTTGTACACTTTTGGGTCAGCCATGGCACTGGCAAACAGATTCCATTCCCTTAGTGATATGAGGAGGCCTAACATTCCTTGTTGGGGGTGGGGCTTCTGTGGGAGTCGGGCAGAGTGCCATGAGGATATAGAGAGGGAGCTGGAGTTGAGGGGACAGGCTGTTTCTGGGTGCCCTGTGCTTCTTGGTCTCAGTGTTTGGGGTTTAGTTATGCCTGTTTTGTGTGGTGCTGCAGGAGGATGCCAAAATAGTGGCACAGACCCACCCGCAGTTTTGTCTCAGATCAAGTTATGACACTCCCCCTCCTCCTCTATCTTATTATTTATGGTTTTGACCTTGTTCTGAGTATTGGTATGTCTGGTTGTTGTGTTGTTTTAGGTTTGTAGTTATGGGCCTTTATTCATTTGCTGTTGATCTTCTTTACAAGATTTCGAATCAATAGTGAATTTATCTTGGTTGTGGGCCATTCCTATGGGTTTTTTTTAAACCAGTTCTCCTGCTGCAGTTGTTCCTGTTGTGTTTATTTGTGTTTTTTATTGGTTAGGGCAGAAGGGGATGCATTGGCATTCCTTTGGGACATTTTGGACCAGTCTGTTGATTCTTTCAGCTTTCAGTCATTTCTGTAGATTCATTGGGTTGCACTGATCTCAAATGCTGTACATCCTTGGATTTGAGATCAATGATTGGGAAAGATTTGGAGAGTAGATGACAAGGTGGCTCTTTTGTTAACCTTTTGTATCTACCATTATTCCTCAGCAAGTGTGGTGTTGTACCAGTAGTAATGTCTCTATTTACTTAACACAGATGAGAGTGAACGTAGTGGTGAGAAGGAAAGACATAATTCCTGGGGTTTGTGGTAGTTAGTCATCCGATTAACATATTTTGGGATGCACGTCTTTACATACATGATGGCATGCACATTAATGCAAAAGGGGTGTTTTTGTTTGTGATGGATTTGGTTCAGGGTGTTAGGTTCTTGTATGGTGGTGTCTGTGGTTCCTTATTGGAAACTTTGTTGGTGAGATAGAGTGTACTAGTGACAGACTTTATGTTTGTTTTGAGATATTCTCCCCACCAACACACGAGTTAGGCTGATTTCACCCTCTAGGTGTCAGCAACACCACCTGTCCAGGTGGGTTTGCTCGGTGTCATTGGGAGGGAGTTTGAATAACTTAAGTTGTTGGTGATTGGTTGGCAGTTGGCCCCCAGCTGAGCAGTATGTTGATGGTGATGGGCTGGCAGTTAGCCCCCATCTAGATAATGATTATTGAAGTCATGGGCTTTAAGTTGGCCCCCATCTAGTATGTTTGAGTGAGTGGACATTTATTCTGCATGGGCTATTCTTTCTTCACCACTATATCTTTCCCTTTTTTTAAATAAACAAAGCAGACCCTTTTCCATGCCAATCCATCTCATTATTCTTAGATACATTTTTATTGCTTATTTGTATATAAATGTGGGCTGACATCAGCCAATATAGAGTATACATGTATGCCTGTTGTATTTTAAACCTCTAGACCAGAGGTTCCCAAACAGTTTAGGTTTTAGTGATATCCATGGATAAGCACAGGTGGTTAAATCAAATTGACTGAGGTAATAATTAAGTCACCTGTGCTCAACCAAGGATATCTCTAAAACATGAACTGTTGGGGAGCCTTGAGGACCGTGATTGGGAACATCTGCTCTAGACTATGGTCAGCACACAGTTTATTTATTATTTATTTATTACCAGTTATTTATATAGTGCACACATATTCCGCAGCGCTTTACAGAGAATATTTAGCCATTCACATCAGTCCCTGCCCCAGTAGAGCTTTCATTCTATATTCTCTACCACATGTACACACACATTAGGGTTAATTTTCTGCTAAGAGGTTTTGTCTTAAGTGATGCAATTTGGTCATGGCCTATCAGGACCACGTGGGTATATTACTATTTTATATTACTGTTCCTGCTGCTCGAGGTGTTTTGCTTCTTTGATCATTCCCATTCTCCTGCCCTGGTATTTTTCAGTTGTTGACAGCTACCTTGCCGGAAAGAATGGTAGTAGAGACAGTCTTGATTTATTTCTCAAAGTGCTCTCCTCACCTATAGATGAGAAAGGTTGTTTCTACCCTACTGGGTTCAGCTGCATTGCTGGTCCAGTTGGCTTCTTGGGCATTACCATCGCTGCCCCACAGACCTTGCTTATAGCTTGCAGGGCGGCTGGAACAGCACTCTGCAGCCAGGATCACTGCTGTGGCACTGCCAGGGCATCCTTTAGACCAGGGGTGTGGAACCTTTTTTCGGCCATTTCGATATATACAACATTATTCGTGGGCCCAGTGCAGGCCACACCCCCTTTGTGTGATGTCAAACGGGGATGGGGCCACAATCGCCATTGATTACAGCAATGCCTGCAGCATCCTGAGGATGCTTCGGGGAGCTGTAAGGGCAGCGGTGTGATCATCTGAAGTGTCCTAAGGATGCTGCAGGTGGCACTACTGCATAAATTCTTGCCGCAGGGTGCCATTATGGGCACCCTGCTATCCAGATGAGGCTAGCAGAAAAAAGCTCAGAGGGCCAGACCAAATGACTCCGTGGGCCTCAGGGGCGGATTGGGATGGAAAACCAGTCCGGGAAGTTTATGGAAGCAGCCCTAATGGGGGTGGAGTCTATCAAGAGGGGCGGGATACTCCCTCCTCACAGGGCCTGATTCTTAGGGTGCCCACACACATACTGATATACTTACGATCCGACGATGTTTCCGATTTCCCTTGAAACTCTCCCTGGCAGCTCAGCACATGATTAGCACACTACATGCACATGATCAGCACACGATATGGTGTCCAATCTTCATCCGATCTCCTGCAGTCAGACTTTTTTCTAGTGCATTGTATACTAGATTGTCAGATCTGCCGTACTGCATGGAAGATCTGAAGATGCAATGTGCGACCTGCGGGGGCATGCATCGCATCGTGATCATGAGTGGGGACTCACGATTTGGTCATTTTTTACCCGATCTGTCGTTCCAATGTGTCGGAATCGGCCAGATCGGAGAAAAAAATCGCTATGTGTCTGGGCACCCTTAGTCAGAGGCAGTCGCGGCCTTACTTTTGATACAGTTGCATCTGCGATTTATGCTAATGCAGCTACAGTGCCCTTCCCTGGTGTACATCTTTGCGTTCAAATATGTAAGGACTGAAATGCCCACTGTCAGTTTCTACAGAAGCTGTAATCACGCTTTGTGTTTCTTTAGACGCCACCAGCGGGCGCACCATTGAAACTTTCTCCAGCCCTATGATATGTGCAGATCATCCTTCTGTGTATGGCTTCTAATGTGGGTGATTCAGTGTCTCTGTATGCAACCACTTTCAGCAACATGATCGTGTCACTCTGATAACACACCCATGTCACTCCAATAACACGCCCGTGTCACTCCAATAACACGCCCGTGTCACTCCAATAACACGCCCTTGTCACTCCAATAACGCGCCCATACTACGTTACATCTGTGTCTAATTAGCCAAACTCCTATGAATGCTCAACACATTTCTAATACACTACACTACTTGGTGCGTGCATCTGAATAAGTACTGCAACTCTGTACAAACAACATTGGGATGCATGCACATGCAACTCAGTCGCATGCGCATACGAAACTAAAAACTTTGGCCCCCACAGAAAAAAACAAATACATTGGGCTTGATTAAATTTAGCGCGATGCTGAATATCCCTGGTAGGGAGCTCCCGAAGCTATTCAATTCAGCGTTCTGTTTGGTCCGAATAAAGGATGACAAAAGTGCCATCCATGAGGCTGTTTTCCGGCTTAGCTTGGTGCTGATAGCCTTGCAGCCGCCACTTTAGTCGGAGAATTCGGTTCTCGCAACTAAACACCCAAATTAAGTCACGGGAAACGGCATTCTCTGACAACTGGCAACTGTCGGACCAAACAGCGTAGTGATTTTATTAGCTCCGTGAGCTCCCTGCGGGGGCTATTCAGCATTGCGCTGAATTGAATTGAGCCCACTGGCCCCTGCAGGAAAACAAACACACACACATTGGCCTCAATAGGAAAACAAACACACACACATTGGCCTCAATAGGAAAACAAACACAATGGTCCCCACAGGGAAAAAAAAAACACAACGGCCCCCACAGCGAAAATGTACACACATTGGCTTACACATGAAATAATAAAACACATTAATTCAATGATTGCTCCCACAGGGAAAAAAATAAATAACATAAACAATGATTCCCTCCAGGCCCTCAGCACCTCATCACCACCCTCAGCCCTTGTCACCTCATGACAATCTTCTGCTCCTCAGCCCCTCACCCCCATTCTTAGCCCCTCACCCCCATTCTTAGTCCCTCACCATTCCCAAGTCCCTGTCTCAGCCTCAACATTCCCCCGATTCCCCAGCCTTGTATCTTTTGCTCCAAACCACCCCTCACTCTCGACACTAGGCAGGCAGCCAAATTTATAAGATAAAGTTGACTTACTTAATATTGACTGTCACACTACTGTGACAATCAGAACTGGCGGGCCGGCGCTGGCTCTTGCTCCTCCATGACTTCTGTCAGTGTGCACCCACTGACTGAGCAGGGCTGCAGGTTGCTGCTGTGCATGCATTTTTTGCAGTGAAGGCTGGAGGGTGATGGAGGCGGGCCGTGGTCGGGCTAGAGGTGGAGCCGTCAGTGGTGACTGACGGCTCCGCAAAGGCTTATGGGACGAGCTGCTGTGGGTGGGCATGCGCAGCAGCTCCCCCGTCAGCCATTTTTATTTAACTACAGACACTCAGTAAACATTGCCTGATCGAAGCCGATCGCGGCAGAGGCCAGCAGAGCACAGCAGGTGACTGAAGGGTGGCCACACAGGGACCGGGCGACCCAGCGGGAAACGGCCTGGTGTCCCGGCAGCCCAATCCGTCCCTGGTGGGCCTTATACAGCCCCTGGGCCTGAGGTTCCCCATCCCTGCTTTAGACGCTCCAGACAGACACCCTGAAGTCCGTGCCACTGATCTGGAGCATCCTCAGGAAGCTCCAAGTCAGCTCTGCACTTACCAGCGCTGCCAGACCCTCGTCCCACATCATGACGTCGGGTGCAGAGGGGGCGGGGCTGGCACAGGGTGCATTTAAGCCCTGTTAAGGCCCTGTAAAATAAAGTAATTAAAAGCATAATCCATTTTAATGAGAGATGGAGAGTAGAATAAAAAAAATTAAATAATATTAGAATTTGTGCAGTTTCCCCACTAATAATTAAACTGACATAAAAATGCAGGGACTGATTTGTCTGCAAAATTTGCATAATTTGTGATTTAAAAAAAATGCTTTATTTCACCCATATACGGATCTCAAAGCGTGTTCAAATCATTAATAGTAGTATATGCATCTGGTTTATGCCAGGCAAACACATAAAAGACACTTTCAATTAGCTCCAGTGGTTACCCAGCAACTACTTCATCATGCTGCCCTATTCAGTTAGCTGTAGGAACCCCGCACGCTAATTACCAGAGGCAGGATTTTCCCTGCAGCCTCAGGATCTGGGGGAAAAATCAGCGTTAAAATGCAGGTTCTGCGTTTTAACATGCAGAGAACCCCAAGAACTCTGCATTTTACACAAAATCAATGGGCTAGCATGTGTTGTTAACCCAGTGTTTACTGAGCAAGGAAAAGGCTAATTCATTGATAGCTATTCTTTACTTGGCACAACCAATTAGCTGCAGGGTATATCCAGTGGCTAATTGAATTCCTCTCTTAATGCTGTAAACCATTTATAATCTGTGCAACAAATGCATTTGCTATAGCGCTCACAAATGCATAATCTATGCCGATTTATGAACATGCCGATTTATGAACATGCCAGTTTATGAACATGCCATTACAGTACTTGGCCTATGTTAGAAAGACCCTGTCCCACCCTGTTCCCCTATTCAGATGCGGACAGGCATAAGTGGCAAAATAATGCAAATCTGCATGGGCACATAGCCCTTTGCCCACTGTTCTGGGCATGTGTAGTGCAAATTCACTCAAGATATTCCACGCCAAGCAGTCTAGCACTCACTCTACCTCAGGCCCATAGTATAAACATTGGAATTAAAAAAATAAAGGAACTGGGCATCAAGGAAATGTATTTAGATGAATATTTACCTCATTTAACGTGTAGCTGGACTCCATTTTGGCCAAGTACCTAAAAGTAGCATTTCTTTGACTGAAAATAATAAAATGGATAAGAGTTTCACAAAACAAACCCACCCATTCTTGGAAAGGTTCTTTTACATTTTATTTTTATTGCATTTTTTTTTTTTCATGTAACCCTCAATAATTTTGTTTTCTTCTGTGTTTAATCTATAATATTATCACTTTTGAAATCAGTAATTAGCAAATTCGGACTATTAATTCTAAAACAGCAAATAAATATTTTTATAAACTTATTGCCTCAATGTTAAAAGTGTATAAACCCGTACAGATTATGTTTTTTTTCTTTTATTCTTTTTTTGTTTCTTCAATTAAGTATCTAGATATCATTATTTTTACTGAAATTAACTTGCCTTCACTGTTATTTTAACTGTTGTATGGGAATCTGTTCCTGGGAAGTGTGCATTGCGCCTTACTAAGGAATATTATAAACATTACAATTTAATTGTGAAACAATTTAACTTTAAAGGAAATTGTGGGAACATTCTTACAAGGGCAACATTTATTTGATATCATTTATCAAATTACATGATATTATTTTATTGTCTGTGATAACAAGACTTAATTATGATATATACAGAAGTTATGTTTTTATAATAGGACTAGGCTTACATTTTTATACTGTATACACATGATTCAAATTCATCACTGTGTGTGTACATTTAACTTTGTGCAAAATGAAATAAAATAGAGAATACCCACTAAAACAAATAAAGTCATAGTACATTTATTAAAACAAAAGCAAAATGGTAGCATTAACATATTTTTACATGAATCACATTTCAAGCATATTCACTGTGCCAAACAACACATACTACAGTAAATCAAAGTAAATTTAAAATTAGCTTTGGAAAATGTGCTCCAATACAGTTGTAGCCTATTACAAGAACTAGAGTATAACCAAACAAGCCAATGGTTATATGCTACACTACTGCATAACAAAGATATCATATATATATATATATATATATATATATATATTATTTATATATATATATATATATATATAGTATATAAATAAATGGCAGGGGTTTGGCACTCCAATTCTCAATTACAGTAATTTACCGGTTGCCCTCCGATAGGATTATAGGTAGATAGCAAAAAGAGACACGGCGACTCTCATGGTTTTAAGAGAAATACGGACAACAGCCCACTTGGATGCAACGTTTCGGTATTAAACCTTCGTCAAGTTTAGCTTCCTCTTTTTGCTATCTCTATATGTATAGAAAAAAAGCAGAAATTTGTCCACACTCACGTCAATAAGATCCAAATGCTGGGGTAGCTGATCCAAGCAAGGTAAACACCTTGCTAAAACTAAATCCAAAGGGTAGGGGTGCACAGGAAGTTAGGACTGGATCATGCGCTGTCTGTGTGTAACCATCATAGCATTTGTTTGTTTGTTTTCTGTTCCCATGGAGATGAGGGGGAGTAGACTAGAGCGAGAAGACCGGAGTGCATTCCGGCCACTGGCGCTACTTGTGTGGTCATATGATCAACATGTATGTCTGCTCTCTGTAAACAGTTTCCTAGGCAACGAGGGTGCATGCGTTCCGGAAGTAGGAACAGTTAGTGGCATAAAGGCATGCTGCCCATTCTTGCCTAATCAATGCTTGGAGTTTGTCATAATTTGTGGGTTTTTGTTTGTCCACCCGCCTCTTGAGGATTGACCACAAGTTCTCAATGGGATTAAGATCTGGGGAGTTTCCTTGTCATGGACTCAAAATTTCGATGTTTTGTTCCCTAAGCCACTTAGTTATCACTTTTGCTTTATGACAAGGTGCTCCATCATGCTGGAAAAGGCATTGTTCATCACCAAACTGTTCTTGGATAGTTCAGGGAAGTAGTCAGTCAGTATGTGGCACAGAAGTTGATTGACAGCATGCCAGGGCCAATTTGCGGAGGTCTTGAAAAAGAATGGTCAACACTGCAAATATTGACTCTTTGCATAGACAATGTAATTGTCAATAAAAGTCTTTGACACTTATGAAATGATTGTAATTTTACTTCAGTAACATCTGACAAAAAGGTCAAAAAACACTGAAGCCACAAACTATGTGAAAACCAATACTTGTGTCATTCTCAAAACTTTTGGCCATGGCTGTATATATATATATATATATAAAACCAGTTGTAAAAAAAAAAATATAATCTCTTGGTGGTGCAATCTCAAACACCGATAGTAATTGTATGTATACAGTGCATGTGGAAATCGCACACATAACTTCAGTATTCAAAAATGCAATAATTTCAGGTGCAAGGTCTGAACAAATTCATATATAAATCCATCCATTCTCTGGACATGTGTCCCAGTATGAAATATGACCAGCACACTTGATTGAATAATAAAAGTCCAAAAGTTTATTTCACGATATAAAATAGCAGGGAAAAACAAGCCATCCAGTGGGAAACAAGCAGGAGAAGTTTTCAGTACTTATCGATCACATTGTAACAGGGGAGCATTGCTCAGTAAACCCCGATGTACATCAGCTCATGCATCAGCAAATCCCAACAGCTTTTTCGTGGTCTCCCTCAGGGGACCGCTACGCACTGACCCAAAAGGCACAGAATATATACCCCTCTAATAGCCGCTAATTAACCCTAACTAGACTCACCCATGTGAGCAGCCTGGCGTCATCGGCATTCCGGCAGACCGGGAGCGCCAGGTCACCCGGCATGCAGGAGCAGTCATGCGCAATCCTCCTCGCCCAGGGCCGGATTGAGGGCCACATGGGCCTGGAGCTGAAAATGACCAAGGGCCTATTATACAGGGTTGCCTACCCTCCCGATTCAGCCGGAAACCTCCTGATAAACGGGTGCAGCTCCCAGCCCCCCGGAAAGGCAGGCAAGCCTCCTGACTGTTGCAGATTCCCCCCTCCCCCCCGAGAATACCTGTTAAACCCCCGCAGTGGGGGTGGCGGTGATGCGATTCACGCTGAAACCCATAATTTTGGCCCCGCCCCCTGCTACGCAATGCCTGTTTAATCAGCATTGTATTGCAGGGGTGGGGCCAAAATTATGCGAACGCTTGCTCCCCCATTATGCCCGCAAATTACATCTGCCCACCCGGTCATGCCCCCTTTTGCTGGCCATGCCCCCTGCCAATCTGGCTGCTCCCTCCCGGAAGAAGCAGCCAGATAGTTGGCAAGTATGCTACTACGAGGACCAGAGGAGGTGTGACCAGTGCTGTGAGGGTGTGGTCAGGGCCAGTGCAAGGTTTCTTGGCACCCTAGGCATAGCTTCAGCTTAGCGCCCCAACCGCCCCCTCACCTAACACACACAGCATCCTCTTCAGTCATAAGGGTCCAAAGTGCAGATGACTGTACACAGATGCTTTTGCGCATGTTCATTTTCTTGGCATACACAGTGTAAATTCACACAACATATTCTAAACAGGTGTACATTTAACACCACATCAGCACCATAGTTCATATTGATTATTAGATAGATCATAAAGTTATGATTCAGTTCAATGCAACTTCTGTAATTATAGTAATTCCACATGATGTGTGAGCTGTCACAGAAAGTGTCTGACTGTATTTTGGACTGAATATACCACAAATATTTATAACTACCTCAGGTCACCTGTGTACTTTCAAAGAGGGGGAGAGGAGAAGAGGACAGATACTGCTACCTGCATGCAATGCTGAACCAGCCAAGTATGTTATACATATATAGAAGAGCAGGGGAAAAGTATGGGTGCAGCAGCTGTCTATATAATCCAATTCTGCTGTCTGTGCTAAGTAGCAAAACAATGTCTAATTTAATTTTGTGCTGGAGCCTTCAGTCACCTCAATGGCGCCCCTCAGGATCTGGCACCCTTTGGCAGCTGCCTAAAGCTGCCTAATGGTAGCAGTGGCCCTGGGTGTGGTCAGTGCCATGTGGGTGTGTACACCACCCATACTCTCAGCCTCAATGTCTCCCTTGGAGGCCTACTCAACATTACTAAAATATTTATGGAGGTAATTAGGTTTAGAACTCGCATTGGAGTTCTACCTAATTGCCGAAGGAATTCATCATTCCTCCTCTCCTTCATTTTTGCGATGACAGCTTTTCCTACCTGCTCCTATCTTACCACAGTTGTAATCAGTGCTGCGCATGCGCCGTACATCTGTAAAAGCAGCGCATGCGTAGCACTGCCTACAGCTGCGGTAATTGTGTGTACCCCCCCTCCAACCCTCCGCTCACCTCCCTGTCCCCCACTTACCTGGCTGCTGCAGCCGCCTCCAGTTCTGGCTGCTGCTCTGACATTGTGTTCTCCCGGCAGAACACAGTAAAGTTTAGAAAAAAAAATAAAAACATTTTTTACTGTGTTCTGCCGGGAGAACACAGTGTCAGAACAGCAGCTGGTGCCAGAGGAGGGACCAGAGAGCTACACAGCAAGCCGAGGAGGACCTGCCCAGCTGACAGTAGGTAAGTGTAACCTGCTGTACGCCACCTCAGAGTGGCGTATAGTAACACCGCTAAATTCCAAAAATACATAATTCTCAGAATTTGATGAATAGCATAATTTCCATATCCCCATATTAATGTATGGGGAGTGTGGAAATTAATGCAGGCGGACTTAACCAGGAGATATCAGTGATATCTCCTGTGTTAAGTGTAATCATGAATACTAAAATAACGGTAATTAAGGAAAATGTCCTTAAAAACGTTATTTTAGTGTTGATGAATAGGCCCCTAAATATGTAAAAGAAAAAAAATGCTTCATTTTGTGAGGTAAATAGAAATATAATTTTATGACTTATGATTTGTGGCTGACCGTGTGGAGAGCAGATGGCCAGTCAACATCATGTTGTCATGACAATGGGCCTATTTGTATGTGGAGGCTTGGTGCTGTACAGTAGCTCCATCCGCCCCATTGTTAATCTGGCCCTGACCTCGCCGCACCAGAAGTGATGTCAGTGGGCAGAACTAGCAGAGTGTTCACTGTTCCCGGGGTACACCAGTATAGTTCCCGAGTGCCGAAAAGGGCATCGCAGTCAACACAGTGGCAGTGACAAAGGGCCTGATTCAGAGCTGAACGCTCTGACCAGAGCGCTCGCTCTGAATCAGGGCCCTCCTACCTTTTTTTGGAGCGTCCTCATGGACGCTCACATCGCTGTGGGTTACCACCCACAGCTATAGCGAGTGTCCATGATGATGATCACGATGGTCTTGACCATCGCGACCATCGGGCTTGCGACAAGACCCTGCGGTAGGGTCTCGCTGCTGCAAGCCCTGGAGTGATTTTGGCTCTATCAGAGCCAAAATCACTCCCACTGACATCACTAGTGATGTCAGTGGGGCCGGCTTCAGACGGTAGGCGTTGCCATGGGAACGCCTCTGTCTAGCAGGCATGCCCCCGGCACGCCCACCAAAGGGGGCGTGCTGTCAATCAACATAGACAGCACGCCCCCTTTGGTGCGAGACCCGGAGCGATGAAGAGCCCATCGCTCGCCGGGTCTCGCGCATGCGCACGACGGATCTCCCTCCGTCGTGCGCATGCGCAGTCGGGGAACATCGACCCGCTTGTGAGCATACTGCCGCTCACGAGCGTGTCTGAATGACCCCCAAAGTACATACAAACATTAATATACATTACAATCTTAGAGGTGCCTGTTTAAAGTCAGGTCATCACATCACTAATGACGCAGGCTCAACTCAGGCACAATCACAAACCAGAAGTGACTTAATGTTAACAATATTTATACAGTAAACATAGAACCATTATTACTAATATAGTCAATGCCACTAAATAACATCTGCCATAAGCAATAATATGGTACATACTCTCTGGTCTCATTTATTGACTCTAATCACTGGCTGGTGACCACCAAAACTGTACCTATTATTAGAATATCATAGTGCCAAGCAGAGCACAAAATATACAATCCACAGTGTCAGAATCTAGGCCTGCCACTTTATCGAGCAATACAGGTAAATAATGATAAGCAAGTTGAAGTTACCATTTCATTCACAGAAATGAGAAATATAGATGCCATACCGTATATACTAAAGCCATCTTAAACACCACAATACAATGCATGAACAAGAACATGAGAAAAACATTAACCCAAGAATGAAGAAAAACTGAATTCTTCATTCTGCTCATGTGGACACATGGTACTGAGTTGGTGAATCCACCTACACTCATTATGGAGTAGCAGCTTGTTCCTATCCCCTCCTCTCCTGAGGGGTGGCACATGATCAATTGGCATAAATAAAAAGTCTTTCATCATATGACCCATAGTAACAAAGTGTCTAACTACCAGAGGTGTTGAAGGTTCAAGTTTGATATTAGCTTTTTTAATAGATGACCTTTTTATCGAGATCCTCTCTTTTATCATACATATAGTCTTCCCAACATAAAGTTTTTTTGCATGGACATATGATGACGTATATTACAAATTTTGTTTCACAGCACATTTGTTGTTTTAGTTGGTAGACTGATCTGTTAAAGGGATGTTGAAAGGTATCCCCAATAGCCATGACAATTGGAGCAGCCAGTGCATTTAAAGGCACCTTTTGTTAGCTTTAGCCAGTTGCTTTTGCTCGAAACTTTGGGTCTAATGTCCGAGAAGGATATTTGTTCCTTCAAATTCTGACTTCTTTTGTAGCTAAATAAGGGATCATTTTCACAAAAATCCTTTAAATTCGGATCAGTTTGAACGATGCGCCAGTGTCTATGGATGGCTTGTTTAATGACCTCTGAAGTGATTGAATAAGTACTCCAAAATACCAGTCTTTCAATTTTATCATTGCGATTTTTGGGCGCAAGAAGATCCTCACGTTTAAGATCCTGGCATCTCTGTACAGCTTTACAAACTTCTTTAGGATCATACCCCCTGTCAATGAAGTTCTGTCCCGTTGTTTCAAGTACTTGTGGCAACTGACGGGCATCCAAAGTGATTGTCATCACTCTTACTAACTGCGAAAAGGGAAGAACCCTTTTAAGGGGTTGGGGATTAAAGCTTGTTACTGCTAAAAGAGTGTTTTTAGTCATGGATTTTTTATATATTTCAGCCTCAAAACATTCCTGTGTTAACCTCACTCACACATCCAAGTAATCAATGGATTCTGAACTATGCGTGTAAGTAAATCTAATCGTACCAGGTAAAGAATTCAGCATAGTAATACATTTGCTAAGAGCTACTTCGCCACCTGTCCACAGCAAAAAGAGATCATCTATGAATCTCACATAGAATCTAATAAATTGTGAGAAAAGGGGGTTCCCCGTAATGTATTTTTTCTCATATTTATACATATACAGATTTGCATAAGATGGGGCCATTTGTGACCCAATTGCTGTCCCTTTAAGCTGTAAATAAAAAGCGTTGTCAAACAAAAATAATTCTTGTGTAAGATGACCTCTATGAGTAATAGTAAAAATTTTGTTGGTGGACCCTCATACTGTGGGCAAGTGGTAAGAATGTTGCTGCATTCTACCCAAATAATATTTTAAGGACAGATGAGCAATGCTCAGCTACATTGCAATACTGGCACACAGTGGTAAAGGTTATCACCCTGCTTCAATGTGTGGGTCTGAGGGGATATGTACATGAGTGACACAACTAGCTGGTTCAAGTATGTGTAGTGGAACTGAAAGCCCAGAATCTTTTCACCAGCAGGGGTCACTATTGACAGCAGTACCCTGTTGATGTATAAGGTTAAAAATTCTGTTTTCAACGGTCATAGGGTTTTCCTTAAACCTTATACATCAAGGGTTCTCACTAATTTAACTATGTTCTCAGAAAGGCGATAACAGAAGAGCATGTTAGTGTTATGCATCTCTGGGCAGGATGATCAACATATGGAGTTATTTATTCAGTGGTTATCGTGTTAGTTGCTTTTTCATTTTTACTCTTGTAATTCTAATTTCCATGTCTTGCCTATCTGACACATTTTCTCACTCTCCTGGAAGTTTTGGGAGACTTCCGAATTTAGGGGTGTTTCTCCCAACTCCCTTTAAAGTAGGCAAGTACCCTGTATCCTGTCGGCTGACCGTGAAGTGGGCGGGATGTGGGTGATGTTGACGTAATCCATGCTGTTCTGCCTTATTCTGTCCACACAAAGCCAGGAATACTGGCAAACCATCAAGAGGCGGGACAAGATAACACGTATATCGCTGCTCCGCCTTTGTCCCACCCACATGCCTCCTCCTCTCTTTGAATCAGACTTGCTATAGCTGGCAAGTATGAAATAAATAGATTCTAGACATTAGACTCACCCAACCTTTGTTCACTTCATAAAATTAACAAAAACAATAATCATATAAAAATCAACTGTCTAGCATGGATAGTGGAATAGGCTGACAATTTCTTTTAAGCAGAATTTTTTTTATGTAACTGCATCATACCAATCAGCAGGATGGTCAAGGGCATCATTTATCTTTGTTTTCATTAACCAATCACTGATTCATTCATATCCATGATACTACAGCATTAGATGGGGAAAAAATCCCTGAAATTTCTTAACTGTAAACTGAAATTCATCCAAATTGCAGGAATATTAATTTGTACATGTCCAAACTTTTACTTCTGAGGGCTGGATTCAATTAGCCCCAAAGCTTCAATTAGCCCAGAAGCCGTGACTGCAGACTGCACTTAAGGTGTATATTTGTTCACCTCCTACTGAGGCTCGAACAGAAAACCACATTAAGTAGAGCTTTATGTCCTTAGTGCGGCCACATAATATGTGATGACGTGGGCAACCACACCTTGCTGATAACTGAATACCCCTGTGCAAGCATCAAACAGACCATAGATATATTTTATTTATTAGTACAATCCTACAGCCTTAGGTCTGTAGACCAAGTCACTAATACATCCTAGGCCTCCAAAATACTTATTCCTTTCAGTACTAGTGTTTTTTTATTTATTATTTTGGTAGCGTTTCCGCCAGGTAACTTAGTAGGAACTTGAGCTACTGTATATTCAAGATATACTAAACTATATAAATATTTTTTTTTGTGTTTGTGAATTGTGTGCGCAGTAGCCACATGTGCATCAACAAAGTAATGCCAAGCGTGTGCCTGTGTCATAAGTAAAGGGCCGGCTGGCTTGACCGTTAAAGGGTGCTGTAACCCCCAAAGTGCACTCCAAACAAAATAAAAAAATATTTTCTGTGTTTGTGAATTGTGTGCACTGTGGCTGCACGTGCATCAACAAAGGAGCAGCGCCAAGCATGCATCTGTCTGTAAAAGGGTGGTGTAACCCCCAAAGTGTGCTCCAACAAAATAAAATAATCTTCTTTTTTTCTGTGTTTGTGTGTGAAATGTATGTGCAGTAGCCGCACCTGAATTCTCAAAGCAGCAGCGCGAAACATGCGTCTGTCTGTTAAAGGGTGGTGTAACCCTCAAAGTGCGCTCCACAAAAAATTAAAAATTATTTTCTTTTCTCTTTGTGAATTGTGTGGGCTGTAGCCGCACCTGCATCCTCAAAGCAGCAGCGCCAAGCGTGCGTCTGTCTGTTAAAGGGTGGTGTAACCCCCAAAGTGCGCTCCACAAAAAATATAAAATTCTTTTTTTTCTGTTTGTGTGCGAAATGTATGCGCAGTAGCCGTACCTGCATCCTCAAAGCAGCAGCGCTAAGCGTGCGTCTGTATGTTAAAGGGTGGTGTAACCCCCAAAGTGCGCTCCACAAAAAATAAAAAATTATTTTTTTTCTGTCTTTGTGAAACGTGTGGGCTATAGTCACACCTGCATCCTCAAAGCAGCAGCGCTAAGCGTGCGTCTGTATGTTAAAGGGTGGTGTAACCACCAAAGTGCACTCCAACAAAAATAAAACATTTTCTTCTGTGTTTGTGAATTGTGTGCACTGTATGTGCATCAACAAAGGAGCAGCGCCAAGCGTGCGCCTGTGTCCCATAAGTCTGTTAAAGGGTGGTGTAACCCCCAAAGTGCGCTCCACAAAAAATAAACAATTCTTTTTTTCTGTGTTTGTGTGCCAGGGCCCAAGGATAATTCCATCTTGCACCTCTTTTTTTTCTTTGCATACTGTTTTGGGCCTAGTTTTTCAAACTACCATCCTGTCTGCCACTGCAGTGTCACTCCTAGATGGGCGACGTGTTTGTGCCGCCCACTCGTGTCTCTTAGCATAGTCATCCAGCTACCTCGGTGCAACCTTTTGGACATAAAAACACTATTGTGAGGTGTGAGGTGTTCAAAATAGACTGGAAATGAGTGGAAATTAAGGTTATTGAGGTTAATAATAGCATAGGAGCAGAAAAACCCACAAATTCATGGTGTTTTTCAAAAAAATACAGATCCAAAACACAAAACCCAGAACCCAAAACAGGGAAGGGTGGTTTTGGCAAAACCAATCCAGATCCAAAACACGAAGAAAGATCCAGATCCAAAACCAAAACACAAAACACGAAAAGTGGCCGGTGCACACCCCTAATCATTATCATCCTTATCCTCCTCACCCTCATCATCACACAATATTAGTTCATCCACACTGGAATCCACCATTACAGATGTCTCTGTACTTTGTAGAATGTGTCAGACTCGTGTTTGTTTGTGAACCCAGTGTCTGATATTCATCTATATGGGTGTCTGGAGATGTGTAACAAAACCTGGCAGGCCTAAGGAGAACTCCTGGCATGAAATATAGAACACTTCCCTGATCGGGAATCAAACCCGGGTCTTGGCAGAGAGATGTCGTATCATACCCACTCGACTACCAGGGACATTGGTTTTGGAGACAAGTTGGTATGTGCAATCACCGGAGAATGTGGGAGTAGATTGACCAGGCTGATACTGGGTTTATACTGTAGAAAGATAAAATAACACTCTTCTTACTGTAAACCAGAATGCTTGGAGTGAGAGATCTTGGCAACGTATTCACCAGGCTGGAACTGGGTTGTCACAATAGTCAAGCATCCAGGAGCACTCAGAGGGTAGCAGGACCAGATTCAGACCAAACACCGGAATGGATAGTAGGTGATGATACCAGGAATGGCATCAAATGGAGCAGGAATCAGGAACACTCACCATGTAGGGAGAATCGCATACACAGGCAAGTTGTAGGTTCGGATAACTGGAAAAGATGAAGGTTCTCTGTGCAGCCAGTGGGATAGCTGCCTCAAGCATAGACAGAACTGGATGCAGACCAGACACCGGAATGGATAGTGGGTGATGATGCCAGAAACGGCATCAAATGGAGCAGTAACCAGGAACACTCACCACGCAGTCAGAATGGTATACACAGGCGAGTTGCAGGTTTGGATATCAGGAACAGGTTGAGATTCTCTGTGCAGCCAGTGGGACAGCTGTCCCAGGTGTAGATCACTTGCAGGCATCTGTATATCAGAAGGAAGCAAAACTCCACAAACTGGATACAAGTAAGCAACAGAAGCTCAGTATAGCTCACTCAGTAGGAACTGAGGTTAGACATTGTACTGGCAATTAGGTAGAGTCAGCAGCTGTGATATATACCCCTGGGTTACCTGGGATAGGCTGAGCAGAGGCAGGTGGTACGATTGAGGCTCAGGCTATCACTTGATTGGCTCTTGCAAATAGGTGATCGGGACTTGTCACTGCAGTACTCTGTAGTGGGCTTAGATCTTGCTTGAGACCTAGCAGGCCAAGAAACACTGAAGCCTGTTCATCTGGGATGTTATAGAGAATGCTGACAGAATCGGTAAGTGACCCGGTGACAGGGGAAACAGACCCGGGTTGTGACAATTATGGCAACATAAAATTTGTAGTTCATTTTTATGAACATAAGTTTTTGAGAAAGTAGCCTCCTATGCCGATCACACACAGGGTTCCTGGCTGTGCTAACCACTCTTTCCAAGTACACACTGGAGGGTTGGCAGCTTAAGTACACCAAAGCTACTTTGTACAATGGGCTCCAAATTGGCTTTTTTTCTCCCAGTAATCAAAAAGGACTATGTGACATGTACATTGTCATTAAAATAATCCTCCACCATTTGAATGATGCTTAGTGTATCAGACTGTATCACGGTAAAGGTGTCAATAATTGTGGGAAATTATTTTAAGCCTGACCAGATGTTAAAATTGTGTTTCACTTTGGTGCGCTGAGTTGACTCATCATCCTCACCCCCAGTGGGTCTCTTGGAAAGGTCAGTGAAACTGAATCAGTAGACTTCATTGAGTCCTGTGCCATTTGAGCTGACAACTTGTTGGCAAGGAGCTCTTTGCATCTCTTAAGATTTGTGTCAGTTAGAAAGAAAGACATTAGGTCCAACGTAAACCTAGGATGAAGCATGGTTGCCAAAATGTGGTGATCCAATTGCAAGATCTTGACAAATCTTTGATCCTGGAAAATAAACAAGTTGGTTCTGCAAGTCCAACATACTAAGCAAAATCACTTTATTTCCTCCTCTCCTTCAGTTTCTATAAGAGTAGTTTTACTAAAGGAATCACCTGACTCAAGCTGGCAGTGTCTGAACTCAGGGTCTCATTCAGACCTGCTCGCGAGTGCAGGATGCTCGCAAGCGGGTCGATGGTACCCAAATGCGCATGCGCACGATGGAGCCGGCTCCATCGTGCGCATGCGCGAGATCCGGCGAGCAACGAGCTGTCGATGGTGAGTGACAGCATGCCCCCTTTGGTGGGCGTGCCGGGGGCATGGCTGCCAGATGGAGGCATTCCCATGGGAACGCCTACCGTCTGGGCCCGGCCCCACTGACATCACTAGTGATGTCAGTGGGAGTGATTTTGGCTCTGATAGAGCCAAAATTACTCCAGGGCTTGCGACAACGAGACCCTACCGCAGGGTCTCGTTGCAAGCCCGATGGTCTCGATGGTCTTGACCATCGCGACCATCATCATGGACGCTCGCATAAGCTGTGAGTGGTAACCCACAGCTATGCGAGCATCCAAGAGGCCACTCCAATTTTAGGAAGGAGGGCCCTGATTCAGAGCGAGCGCTCTGGTCAGAGCGTCCGGCTCTGAATCAGGCCCTGACTTCATTAGTTACTACTTGAAATGGTTTCAGTAGCTTGCATAAACAGATAATATTCTCCAGTGTGCTGGACACAGGTACATTTGACCTCCTCTCATATGGCTTGGTGTGTAGTTTTGGATGACTTGTTGCTGTTCCTACATTTGTTGAAGCATATAAAGGGTGGAATACCACATGGTCACTACCTCATACTTAAGTTGGTGGCATGGAAAATTGAACTGTTCTTGCAGTCACTGCAATCTCCTACATGCGGTTGCTGAATGGCGAAAATGTCCAGAAATTTTTGCAGGCCACAGACAGTTTCTCGCACATGCCCCTTTCATTTTTAAGAAATTCGGAAACACCAAGTTTAATGTGTGGGTAAAACATGGGATGTGTTCAAATTTACTCAGTTGTAATGCTCTCACAATATTACTTGCCTTATCAGAAAAGACAAATCCTGAGGAGAGTCCTAGCAGAGTAAGCACTCCTAGTAATGGTACCCTAATGATGTTATTTTTTTAACACAGTGCCTGAACACACAACACATGGTCTCACAGTGCTCCTAGTAATGGTACCCTAATGGCTTTTTTAACATAGTGCACACAACAGTGTTTTATTTTAATATTTTTAACAGTGCCTTTAGAACACACAGTGTGGTCCTAATTACTTTTTTTAACACAGTGCATGAAAACGCAACACAGTGCCTCACAGTGCTTCCCAGGAAGTGACACCCTATGGCATTTTTTTATAACAAATTGCCTCTTTAACATAGTGCTCCTAATGTGTTTTTTTTTAACACAGTGCATGTCTGAACACAGAACACAGTGCCTGAACACACAACACGAGACTTGGTATGATATAGAGATAGCACATCTTGAAGTTTATTCAGTTGTTAATCAACAGCAAGATTTTACATAACATAAAGAAATATAAAAAAGAGGGATGCGGAGACGAAGACTGAGACAAAAGGGGAAGATACATGAAATGTAACAGGGATGAGGAAATTATCTGAGAATACATTAGACATACAAATACTAAGACATTATCTGCATTTATGGAGAAAATACATAAATATAAAACTGTAATAGGAGTTATGAATCCATCAATAGTTGTCTATGTAAATACCGTTCTGTTGTTTCAAAGACCCTAAAAATCTGAGCCTGAGTGGTCTGATCTAATTTCTCAATATATATACCCCATTTTCTATAAAAACCCAGTACTCCCTTTTTCAATATGCGGTTGTGCAGATTTCCTGTCATAATTTAGAAATTGGAGCATTTTCCTTTTAACCTCTGCAAGGGATGGAGAAGATCTAGAAATCCAGTGCATCAATATAATTTTCTTCAATATTGTAATTATCATAGTGAGAATTGGTATTACAGAGGTTTGGGAAGGACTCAAGTTCCATTTGGGAAAATATGCACATAAACATGCTAGAGAATATAAGAATACATAGACCGATATTAGATCATTAAGAAAGACTACTACTTTGTTCCAGAAGCGCTTAATCTTTTGACTCTCCTGGATACAGTGGAAAAAGGATGAAGACACACAGCAGCATTTAGAACATTCTGGGGTTAAAGCGGGCGTGTTGAGATGGCGAAATGTACGCCCTTTGCAGTGTGCATAGATGAACTTCCTGGAGGTAGGAGAAACTAATGATTCTCATTGTAGAGTCAGTATGTTTAATTAACTGGTCTGGAGAGGAAAGAGAGGGTAGATCTTTCTGCCACTGCAAGACCACCCCGTCTTCCCTGGACCCAGAAAGAATTTCTGTTAAAGGCATATATATATATATATATATATATATATTATTGATGCCATAATTGACCTTTTCACAAAGGTTTATAATTCATTGTATGGGATCAAGGATGATAGAGGAGGAATGTGTGTTTGTAGGGTGAAGTGAGGAAAGCTGGTGTCTAATTTGTAGCAACATACAGTATGAAAATGTGATTGGGGCAGATTATATTTCTCCCTAATATCAGCAAATTGACAAAGTTTTCTCCCCAGGGTCAAAATTAATCTGTTGGTCCTTTCTCCCTCCAAAGAATAACGTTTGCATTAGTGAGGGATGGGGAAAATGCAGGATTGCCCCAAAGAGGAATATGAGAGGATGAGAGTCGGTTTCTCTGAAATTTTTTATTCAGGGAGAGCCACGAATAATAAATATCTTGAAATAAAGGATTCCGAAGGATGTCTGAGGGGATATCAGGGGCTTTGGAATGTATTAAGGCACCTGGGGAAAATTGAAAGAACAGAGGGCCTGAATCAGGGCTGGACGTTATTTGCGGACGGTCGTTCCAAAAAAGGGGCCGGCTATTTAAATTGAGCGCTCGCTCTTTGCGGTTTGTTGACGCCTCTATGTCTGAGCGAGCGAACGAAAAATGCGCTTGCTATTTTGTAAAGATGCCCCTTTGCCGTTCGTACCACACGTCATCTCCAGTATTTATTAGATTAATCGGGTACATAAAAAGGCATCTGAACTGCTCGCAGTGCTTGTGGTAGGTTTTTCTTACCGCTATCACTGCGAGCAGTTCAGGCTAAAAGACAACCAAGTGACATGGTCGATGACGCTCCTTTACTAATTATGCACTCCCATTAAACGCCCTTTTGACTTTTTGGCATGCCTGCGTTCGAATCTCCACTCCCCCGTTTTCAAGCACCTTCCCATTACCACCCACAAACGGTACATTCTGTCAATCAAATTAGCAGCCCCTCGCTGTTTTGCGAGCGCACGATTTCCGACAGCGTTTTGCCCATGCGCATTACGACCCATACGCATGCGCAGTTGTGCGAACATCGCTCCGAGCGAACGAGCGGCCGCTTACGAGCGGCTCTGAATCAGGCCCAGAGCTCTATCCAACTTGGAGTCTGTGAATACATTTCTGTCCAGCAGCCAGTCTAAATTATATCTGAAAAAGACAGAAAGTGAATAAGTAGCTAAGGGCCTAATTCAGACTTGGGAATAGAGGGCCTGATTCAGAGCCACACGTAAGCGGCTGCTCGTTCGCTCCGAGCGATGTTCGCACAACTGCGCATGCGTATGGGTTTTAGTATGCATGTGCAAACCAGTCAGTGCGGTCAAAAATCGTGTGCTCGCGAAATAGCGAATGCCTGCTAATTTGAGTGACAGAGAGAGGCGTTTGTGAGTGGTAACAGGGGAAGGTGCTTGAAAACGGGGAGTGGAGATCAGAACGCAGGCGTGCCAAAAGGTCAAAACGGGCGTTTTAAGGGTGTGCATAATTAACAAAGCAGCGTCATCGGCCACGTCAGTTGGGTGTCTTTTAGCCAGAACTGCTCGCATGATTGCGGTAGGAAAATGCAACCACAAGAATAGGGAGCAGTTCATACGCCGTTCGATGTACTCGATTGATCAAATAAATAGCGGAGATGACGTATGATGCGAGCGGCCAGGGGGCGTTTTTTAAAAATAACGAACGCATGTTTTGTTCACTCGTTCAGACATAGAGGCGTCAACAGACCGCAAAGAGCGAACGGTCAATTTAATTAGCCAGCCCCTTTTTCTGAACGAGCGAGCGCAAATAGTGTCCGGCTCTGAATCAGGCCCCCAGAGAGACCTCTCTCAACTGATCATCTTGGTGAAACCATGCTGCACTGCAGGTGGGGTAGACTTAATATGTGCAGAGAGATTTAGATTTTGGAGAAGTGTTTCCAAACTGACATCTAAATTGTAGAGTAATAATAAAGCTGTGCAGTATGTGTGGGCTACATGCAAAAGCAGCCAGTATTTACCCCACATGTAAAAAAAATGTATGTATTTACACCCCTTGCATTGTAATATGGTTTGTTCAGGTTCACAGTTGAGAGAGATATCTCACTCTATTCCCAAGTCTGAATCAGGCCCTAAATCAGGAACTCCTGTGCCTCCATCGTTCTTGGAGCTATACATTTGGTAATGGCAATTTTTGGCTTTTTTGATCTCCATATAAAATGGATCATAACCTTGCGTAAATGAGCAATATCTTTTATGGACAAGGATATCGGGAGCATTTGCATCAAATAGACTATTTTCGGGAAGATAAAGGGCCTGATTCAGACCCGGTTGCTATATGCATATGCTGGGTCGGACTGGCCCACAGGGGTACAGGGGAATCCCCCGGTGGGCCCCACAGCCTGAGGGCCCACCCCCTCCTCTAGGGATCAGGTTTAAGACTGTGCACTTGAACTATACATATGTTACACTATATAATATATATAATTTTTTAAGGGGACCAGTCCATGCACTCTCTAATCGTTAGCCAAGCCTCAGTGGAGGCTGGTCACACCCTCTCTGGAGGCTGGCCACACCCCTAAGCATGGGTCCCTATCACTGCATTCCCCCAGTGGGCCTTTCATTCTCAGTCCGACACTGTGCATACGCTCGCTGGATGTGTATGTATATTTGTCAAAGTGATGCCGCAGGAAGCGATTGCTCGCCAAGGCATAAGCACGCCCACCATGTCTTAGCGATCGGCCACTTTGTCTTAGCGTACGCCCAATCGCAGAGGCATAGCCGCCCACCAGCAACACGTCATCTCCAGGAAGTGTATTAAAACATTGGTACATCGAGCACCATCGGATGCTAACGCAGTGCTTGCGGTTGCTGTACCCTACCACAAGCATGTGCAAGGAAATCAGTGTAAAAAAAGGTGAGTGACGTGTACTATGACGCTGCCTGTTAATTATGCATGCCTCAAAAATGGCGTTAGAACACTCAGGCACTCCTGCGTTCGCAAATCCAACCCACCATTTTTACTGAACTGCCCCGTCACCACCCACAAACAGCCTCTCCTGTCACTCACTCTGCTTGGCTGGCTGTGCTGGGCAAGCAGGCTATGAACGCATTGTGTAGTTTGCGCATGCGCACTGTGATGCATACGCATGCGCAGATTAGCAAACACCGGCAATAGCGAACGCACTGCTGATAGCGACCGGGTCTGATAAGTAATTTTAGTGGGAGCAATTTTAAATGAGGATAGCGAAGTAAGTTTCAGGGGTATAGATCTATTTTGGTTTAGTTGTAATAATTCAGTTTTAGCGATATTGACACGATATCTGGCCTTCAAACCAAAATAAGTAATTAAATGTAAAATCTCTGGGACAGAGGAGCCTGGATTTGAGACAAACAAGAGCATGTCGTCTGCAAATAGACTAATTTTTAAATCAACATCGCCAACTCTGATACCCTGGAAGAGATGTGATGTCCATAAAGCTATCGCCAGGGGTTCTAGGGCAAACTAAAGAGGGGAGAGAAGGCAACCCTTAAATAGACTAAACTTACATCCCTCTGACATAAATTGTGAACAAATTTTTGCCTAATAAGCAATAAGGCGTCAGCAACCAAGGGTTAGGTGCCATTGTGGGGAATATAGATGGGATGATAGTATAAGTAAGGGAAAGGAGAAGCACATGAGGGAAGATTGTCCTATATGTGAGAGCTTACATTCTAAAGGGGAGGGGCACACAGACAGGGGTGACACAGATGGGGTAGACAGTGAGAAAGGAGCAAAGAGCAGTGGGTTAGGATGAGAGCTGGATGGCTTGGATAAAGAAGTGGATAAATTCATAGCTAGGGATTAGCATGGGTAAATTATTGGAGGCAGCAGTGGAAGGATGTAATCAGTTGGCAGGAGAGGTGGCATGCATTAGTGATGCATAGTGGGCACATGGGAGTATGAAGGGAGATAAGGTCAGAGATGTAGATTGGAAAGGATTGGGTGAGGGCTTTGTAAGTGATTGTGCAAAACTTGCATTGGGTTCTGAAGGGGAGACAGTGTCGGGCTTATAGAAGGTGAGGCAAATGTAATACATTTGGAGAGGAAGATGAGTCAGGCAGCAGAATTGAGCACAGATTGGAGTGGAGTCAGGGAGGCAATATAGTAGGAGGTTACAGTAGTCTAATCTGGAGTTTACTCAAAGACAGTGGGCAAGAAGAAATACTTCTGCAATCAATAGATAATGAAATTGTGGAAGGTGAAGTTATACGGGAGGGTGGGAAGATGATCAGCTCAGTCTTTAACATGTTAAGTTTAAGAATGCTCTGGGACATCCAGGAAGAAACAGTAGAGAGACAGTTGAATATACATGAGGAGAGAAGTAGATCTGAGTGTCATCAGTATAGAGATAATAATGGAGGCCAAAAGACCTTATGAGCTCACCTAGAGAAAACATATATAGGGAAAATAGGAAAGGTTCCAAAATATGACCTTGTGGAACCCCTACTGTTAGTGGAGATGGGGGAAAGTGTAGTCATGAAAGGAGACAGATAGTGTTCAGAAAGGTAGGACAGTCAAGAGAGGACAGTATCAGGCAGACCAAGAGAGTGAAGGATTTGTGGGAGAGGCTTGTCCATAGTGTCAAAAGCAGCATAGAGGTCAAAAAGAATGAGTAGAGAGTAACAGGGATGTGCAGCCAGGGTAGGCAGAGGCCTGAAACTTGATATAAAAATGATTAGAATAATACAAAAAAAGATATTTATAACTTATAAACATCTTCTTTGTTTATTGTAATAAAATTTATAGTTAACACTCACCAGCTTTGTGGGGCTCCTTGGGACTGCCGAGAGATGTGGCAGCAACAGCTCAGCCTGGCTTCTGTATAGTCAGACATTGCTTGTAGAGATTTTGGCAGGTCCACAACATGGGAAGTAATCTGCACAAAAATACAGCTAATAAAGGCATACCTCTTAGTATGGGGGGTGTGCCTTGAGCGCTGATGGACACCTTGGATGTGTCATGTGACCAGGAAGTGCACCTGCAGTGTTTAGAGATTGGAGCTCACTCATCAGAAGCAAGAGAAGACACAGTGATGCAGGTAGGAGAATCAATGGACACTAAAGCTTAGTGTAGTGAGAGGAGAGTTACAGTGAGTGGGGGTGAGACAGGCTCCCAGCACTAAGACCTATCTCCAGGTGTTCCTCCCCAGCCATTGACCTCACTGCACATCACTGCAGAGTAGTGGCACTTGGATTTGGCAGAAAGGAGGTAATTGCTGACTTTTGTGAGGGTTATTTCAGTGGAGTGGAGAGGACAGAAGTCAGACTGAAATGGGTTAGACCAGGAGTGGGAGGAAAGATAATGGTGTGGCAACTGTACACAATATGCTCAAGGAGTTTGGTGGAAAATGAGAGAAGAGATATGGGGCGGTAGTTGGAGAGGTTTAAGGGTGGGTTTTTTAAGAATGGGCAGACAAGGGTATTCTTGAATGCAGAGGGGACAGTGCCTGATGAGAGGGAGAGATTAAAGAGATGGGCAAGATTGGAACCTGTCAACAGGAGAGAGGTAGCAGAGATGTCATGACATGCCAGATCCCGAAATCTACCTACCAGGTCCAGCAGTGCTGGTGGTCCACAGAGAAGCAGGCATGTGGTTCCCGGTGCCCACTGCTTCAATGTCCAGCTGGCTCCCCTGCTCTGCAGCTGCCTCAGACATGCTGTGTGTGGTTCTGGAGGCTTGTTTTATATCCTTCCTGTAAGCAGGTGCAGTCGCTCAGTAATACTCTTAAAGGGCCAGGAGGTGGCATTACTTAGGTGCCAAACTCTAGCCTCCTCCTATATAAGTTGGTTTCTAAGGACACTCTGGTGCAAGAGTATAAGCTTCCAACCTTACTCCAGCGTTCCTCTATCCATGATTTCTCCTTCATGTTCCTGACCTTGACTTGTCCATGACCTGATGCCGACTCACCCTGGTACTGTAATTGGTATTCTGGTTCTAATCTTGGCTTCATTCCTGACTTTAATATTGTCTGATTTCTTTTACCATCTTGTCTGTCTGGTTCGGACCCAGCTTGTTGACTACAATTATATGCCTCCTTAATACACCTCTGCATCCAGAGTATGCCAGCCTGTAACCTCTATTACGGAACTAAGGCCTGATTCAGACCCGGACGCTCTGAATCAGGGCGTTTTTTATTTTAATTGGAGATGGCCTCCTGGCCGCTTGCTAAGCTGTGTGTGACCACCCACAACTTTTTAGAGCGGCCAGGTGATGGTCGCGATGGTCTCGACCATCGCGACCATCAGGCTTGCGACAAGACCCTTGTGGTAGAGTCTCATCTGCCACAAGCCCCAGTGAGCTTCCGGCTCTAATAGAGCTGGAAGCTCACCACTGACATCACTCGTGATGTCAGTGGGGCCACCCCCAAATGGCAGGAGTTCCTTCGGGAATGCCTCCATTTGCATGGCCACCCCCCCTCCCCGCCTACAAAATGGGACAAGTTGTCAATCAATATCGATAGCCACCCCATCTTGTAGTGAGCCCAGGAGCGACAGAGCTGCCGTCGCTCACTGAGGCTCGTACATGTGGACGCTGGAGCCAGGTCCGGCGTGCGCATGCGCAGTGGGGGACCATCAACCCGCTTGCGAGCGCTGTGCGCTCACGAGCAGGTCTGAATCAGGCCCTAAGTCTGAGGGCCACGACTTGCATGTTAGACACAGCTCAGTCCAAAATGCATTGTGGGGGTCCCTGGTGAATATAGTCAGCACAGATTATGCAGTGTTTGCAAACACTTATGCAATGAGTCAATGTCACTCAGTCACCAGCTCCACCTCCTGTGGTGCCCGCACATGCTGCAGGTGCTTCAGCAACATTATAGATTCCGAATCCCTCGAAGAATGATTGGGACCCCAAAGGCTGTTGAGGATTTCTGAATTAGTTCTTGATTTAGTTCGAGGTCCAGGAGGGGAGATTACCTTCTGAGGGGATGAAAGTGGCTTAAAGTATATCATCTCGCTGCTATCCAAACAGGCATTGCTTTGTGCTTCTCCGTTATGGGAAAGAAATGACCCTCTGGTTAATAACAGCGCTAAGTTCCTAGGAGCCTTCCAGAAGGTCTTTGATGAGCCTGGGTGAGTCACCTCCACAGAGTCAGCTATTTTGCAATTGAAGTAAGGCAACCTGTCTGCGGGACAATATGCCATGCAATTCTTAACCCTTGCCTCGGAGTTAGGATGAAACAACAAAGCCTTGATAGCTGCATTTATTCAAGGTCTGACAGAACAAATCAAAGATATATTGGCATCCAGGGAGTTGCCAACATCTCTGGATGACCTGATTTCCTTGTGTATCCGGGAAGATCTTCACCACAGAGAAAGAGTACGAGAGCAGGAACAGTCCCAACCCTTCAGCTTCAAACTTGCTCACGGCTTAACAGTTTGGTCAAGTCTCCTGCTGCAGAGAGGGAAAGGAGTTTCCAGAACAAGCTGTGCCTGTACTGTGGTGAACCAGGTCACCTTCTCTCTGGCTGTCCTAAGCATACAGGAAATGAGAAGGCCTAACTAATCGAGGGGTAGTCAAATTAGGAATTCAGCACACCCCAAAAGAAAATGCTGCCTCCCAGTTTAATATTGACGTGACCCTGGTTCTTTTAAAACCTCTGAAGTTATTAAAGCCTTTTTAGACTCTGGTGCCAATGGCAATTTCATCTTAGCCCAGAAAGTTTGGTGTTCCTAGTGTGCCATTACAGGTGCCACTCTGCATTATCAGAGTGGATGGGAATAAACTTCCTATGGCTACCATCTACACCAGGACTTCAGAGGTCATCATATAAGTTGATGCTCTTCATAAGGAGTTAATTTCATTTTATATACTCCAGCCAGCTGAGAGTCTGATTATCCTGTGTCTTCCATGGTTGCGCAAGCACGCTCCCACTTTAAATTGGAGTAAACTGCAGATCCTGTCATGGGGATCCTATTGTCAGCAGTCATGCTTGCCATCTATTAAACCTCTACATAGTGTCATCCGGAGTTCAGTTGTCTCCCCAGAAAATCCTCTTGCAGCTCCATACCAGGTCTTTAGGGGTGTATTTAGTAAAAAGTCAGCTGAGTCACTTCCAACTCATGGGGAGTGAGACTGCACTATAGATTAACTGCCTGGGAAAATGCCTGGGGAGAGTGTTTCCTTTCTCACTTCCTGAGGCCCAAGCGGTATCTGAATACATTGCGGCGAATCTTGAGAACAGGTTCATCAGAGAGTCTGAATCACCCATGGGAGCGGGATTATTTTTGTTAAGGAGAAAGGTGGAGGGTTGAGACTATTAGGGATCGGTATCCGCTACCACTAATCTTGCAACTCTTTGATGGCATAAATAGAGCAAAGGCTTTTTCCCAGTGAGAGTGTTTTATTTCCTCTCCTTTCTCCCTTCCTGAGGCAACCTAATTGTAACCAGCCCTTCTTTCTGGAGGTGGAAGCCTCTATGGCCAGGGTTGGGGCAGTGCTTTCACAGAAAGATGAGGAGGGAAAGTGGTATTCTTGTTGTTTCTTTACCGGCAAGTTTTTAGCCCCGGAGAAAAACTATGCCGTTCGAATAAAGAATTGTTTGCCATCAAACTAGGCCTACAGGAATGGTGATACCTGCTGAAAGGGGTAAAATTTACTTACCTCAGGACCGCTCACTGTCTGAATTATCGTCAATCCAGATGGTCACTGTTCTTTTACTGCTTCAATCTGACCAACACCTACCAGCTAGGTAGCAAAAACATCAAAGCTAATTAATTGTCCCCAGCATTCAGTCTCGCTAAGGAGGATGAAGTTTGGGAAGATAAGCCCATCCTGAATCTAGCTTGCTTTGCAGCTGTAACCAGCAAGGTCAAAGTTTCTCCAGGGAAGACATTCGTAGCACCAGAGCTCCAGGCAAAACTGCTAAATGGGCTCATAGTTCACGCTTCACCGGTCATGTGGGTGTGAAGAAAACTCTGGTGCTATTTCTGAAAAGTAAATTTACTAAAAATCGAGTCTGATCGAGATGACAATCCCGGACTTGTCAGCCAGTCCTGGTTCCGAATATTATGGGGAACAAACGAGTAGGGTTACACCGTAATTTAGGAACCAGCACCAGGCTGCAGGGCCAGTGCTGGTTTTAAATATAGGGGGGAAAAATTGCGTATGGGTCACCCTATTTTTTAAAACCAGCACTGGACCCAAACTGACTGGGGTTTAATGGAACAGCCAGGAGACCCTATTATCGGGTCTCCATAGCAAAAGCATTCTCACCCCAGTCAGTCAGGCCAAGCCAGGGATCTGAGGGGAGGTGGGAACCACCCAAAAATGGGGTCCCCCCTCTCCCTAAACCCCAGTCTTGGACTGAAGCCCGGAGCTCTTTCCTGCTCCCCTGGAGAAGTGGGTACAGGGGTAAAAAAGTGTTAAATAGTAGTAAACTATTATAATTTGCTGTGGAACTACAAGTGCCAGCATGCCTGTCCTTTGGCACTTGTGGAACTACAAGTGCCAGCAGGCCGCTGGCACCTGAACCCCCACTATATAATAAATAGTTACAAAACCACAGGACACACACACCATAGCTCTTAAAACTTTATTCCATACACCAAACCCACTCATACATAATTACCTGTACCAGCCAGTTGGTCCTTTTTTCCCATGTAGAATCCACGGCTGTCATGAAAAAAAGATTCCATATTCACCTCCATCCTGGCCAAGCCAGGAATCTGAGGGGAGGTGGGGACCCCCCAAAAAAGAGGTGCCCCCTCTCCCAAAACCCCAGGCTTGGACTGAAGCCCGGAGCTCTTCCCCGCACCCCTGGAGTGGTGGGTATGGGGGGTCAAAAAGTGTTAAATAGTTGTAAACTATTGTAATTTACTGTGGAACTACAAGTGCCAGCATGCCTGCTCTTTGGCACTTGTGGAACTACAAGTGCCAGCAGGCAGCACTTGTAGTTCCTTCTATTTAAAATTTTATTACCCCTGTACCCACCGCTCCAGGGGTGTGGGGAAGAGCCCCAGGCTTCAGACCAAGCCTGGGGTTCTGGAAGAGGGGGGGGCCTGTTTTGGGGTACCCACCTTCCTTGAGATCCCTGGCTTAGCCTGACTGGCTTAGGGTGAGATTGCTTTGGCCATGGAGACCCAGTAATAGGGTCTCCTGGCTGTGGCATTACACCCAGGTCGGTTTGGGTCCGGTGCTGGTTTTAAATATAGGGGATCCCTACGCCATTTTTTTCCCCCTATATTTAAAACCAGCACTCTCCCTGCAGCCAGGTGCCGGTTCCTAATTATGGTGGAACCCTACTCATTTTGTTCCCTGTAATTTTTGGAACCAGGACTGGCTGACAAGTCTGGGGCTGGTTATGGCTTTTGGAGGGGACCCTAAGTTTTTTTTATTATAAATTAACCCTTTGTTTACAGGTATAACACAAGCAGCCTTCACATATCTCACTGAGAGAGAGATTTGCAGAGAGAAAACACTGTAATCTCAGGTGAGTAATCTCATCTAAACTTGCAACTCGGGGGAGATATCTCGATCTGCTTCACCATCAGGAAACTCACTTTCAGCTAAACATATTTCTTAATAAATTTGCAAGATGAAAAACCGGAAAATCACCCGAGATCCAGTGATGCAAATTGAGATAAAAAAAAATTCTTGACCAAACTCGAATCTTTATAAATTTACCCCATAGTGGGTATTGGTGGTCAACAGTCTGTCAAGATGTTAAGGACTTTGTGGAAGTTTGTTCTACCTGTGCTCAATACAAGGTTCCACCTCACTTGCCCTCAGGTCCTTTGCATCTGTTATCAGTGCCCAAATTTCTATGGACTTTGTCACCGATCTGTTGTTCTGCCAAGGTTTCAATACCATGTGGGTAGTAGTGGACAGGTTTTCCAAGGCTGCTCACTTTGTTCCATTAAAATGTCTACCTTCAGCTCTAAAGCTAGCAGAGACTTTTATAAGTAAGATCTTCCGGTTACACAGGTTCCTTAAGGACACCGCATCAGACCATGGGGCGCAATTAACCTCCAAATTCTGGAAGGGATTGGGTAAATGTTTTGGGGTTAACCTGAGCTTTTCATCAGCCTACCATCCCCAGAGTAATGGTCAGATGGAGCTTGTGAATTAGGATTTGGAAAAAATATAATTTGAATGTATGTGTCAGCCAGTCAGAATGATTGGATTTCCTTGCTGACATGGGCTGAATTCGCTCACAAGAATCAGTTCCATGAGACAGCAGGCCACTTTCCATTCTTTATCCAGTATGGTTTACAGCCCTGTGTTACCGGAATTGCCATCCCTTGGGTCGGTATCACTTCCAGTCATCTGAAATACAGTTAAATGGTTCTTCAATATCTGGAGAGAGGTAAAGTAGCACTTACAGTATGTAAAGAATCTTTGTGGTATAAGGTGTTTGTGGACAGGAGAAGGAAGAGGGTTCCTATGTGATCAAACAGTGGCATATCGGCTGAAGCTCTCTGGCATGCTTAAGATTCTGAATGTCTTCCACAACTACCTCTTGAAAACATTGGTTCTGAATCAATTTTCGAGGCCCTGTGACTCTATTCAGCTATTCCAGTAGATCATCAGGAGGAGTACGAGGTGAAGCAGATTTTGGACTCCAGAGTGTCTTGAGGTACAGTCCAATTCCTGGAGGATTGGAAAGGATATGGTCCTGAAGAACGCTGTTGGGTCAAGGCCTCAGACATTCATGAACCCCAACTTCTTAGGAAGTTCCACCAGAGATTCCCTAATAAGCCATTTATGGAGTGTTTGGTGCCCACCGCTAGAGAATGGGGTGATGTCATGGCATGCCAGGTCCTGGTGGCTTGTTTCCTCTCTTTCCAGTAAGCGGCTATGGCTCCCATAGGGCTGTGTGGGCCACTCAGTAATACTCTTAATGGGGAATGTATGCTGGAGGGTGACATCACGTGGGCATCAAACTCTAGCATCCTCCTATATAAGGATGTTCCTTAGGACACACTAATGCCAGAGTATAGGCTCCCAACCATACTCCAGCATTCCTCTAACTATGATTGTTCCTAATTATTCCTGACCATGGCTTATCCGTGACCCTATTCTGTCTCCTCCCTGGTACTGCGATTGGTATTCCGGTTCTGAAATTGGCTTCATTTCTGACCTTGATATTGTCTGATTTCTGGTACCATCTTGTCCGTCTGGTTCTGACCCGGCTTGTTGACTATGTTTATATGCCTCCTTTGTACACCTCTGCATCCAGATTAGGCCAGCACCTGTATTAGGGAACCAAGTTTGAGGGCTGTGACCTGCATGTCAGACCTCCTTGCTGGGGTCCCTGGTGAATGCCACCTGCATGTTAGACTCTGCACCTCAGTATGAAGTCTCGCAAGTCTAGAATCTACTACCTTTCCATGAGTTGTGATAGGAGGAAGCAGGAGGGGGTGGGGTCATGATAGGTGGTGGAAGGGGAGAGGACCATATGAGACCCATAACTTCATCTCTAGATATAGGGGAGAAAGATGTCAGAGTTGGTAAGATGGATTGGGATGGGTGGTCTGTGAAGAGAGGGAATGGGGTGCTTAGGGTCTGGTGGGATGAGATGTCCAAATGTTTGGAGTCAATTTTAGATGTGAAGTGGGTAGCAACATCAAGGGCAGAGAGTGAGAAGAGGCAACAAGGGTTTGAGGACTGGGAGGAGATAAGGTTCTTGAAATACAACTGTTTAGAGAGGGATAGGGTGGTACTGTAGGTTGAGATCATAATTTTGAAATGGAGAAAGTCTGCATAAGAGCATCATTTCCTCCACTGTCACTCAGCAGTCATGAGCACTTTTGCATGTATCTGGTGCATTTAGAGTGCCAGGGTTGAGATGTGGTTCTGCAAGGGTGAGTAGTGGTTACTGTAGCAACAGAGTCAAGAGCAGAAATAATGCATACGTTGTAAAGAGGAGACAGAGATAATTAGGGAGAGAAGTAAGTCAAGCAGAAACGATAAGAATACAGTTTCAATAGCCTCAAGGTTACGCTTAGTGATGGTAGCCTTTAGTGATGGCAACCTTGTGAGCCAGCGGTGGAGAAGAGGTGATAGATAAATTAAATTAGAGTAGGTGATGTCAGAGAGGGGGAATAGGGAATTGGTATAATCAGAGATATGACAGCAGTGAATGAAGACCAGATCAAGTGATTGTCCACTCACATGGGAGGGTTAGGAGTTCCATTGGGAGAGACCGAATGATAATGTGAGGGTATGGAGTTTACAGGCAGATGTTTATCTGGGGACATTGATAGGAATATTGAAGTCATCTAAGATGAAAGCAGGGGAGGAGCCAAGAAGCAAGGTTGTCAAGGAATTTAAAGGGAGGGCCAGGGGGTGATAAATGACAGTTACTCGCATGTAAGCAGGTTGGAAGAGGCATATAGTATTAACCTTGAATGTAGAGAATGAAAGGGATGGTTCTGAGGGTATGAATTGGAAGGAGTATCTGGTTTATAGAAGGACCGCAACACCACCACCATGGTGATACTTGGATCAGGGAGTGTGAGAGAATTTGAGGCCCCCAGACAATAGAATCACAGTAGAAGTGGTCTCAGAGGGGAAATCTTTGATTCGGTGATGGCTAGGAGATTCAGGTAGTTGGAGATGAAAAAGTCATGGGTGGGGACCTATTTGTTACGGACAGACATGGCATTCCAAAGGGCACAGGAGAGAGGGACAGAGTTAGTGGGAGAGATATGAATGGGTATGAGGGTTTCTGTAGCATGGGGGGAAAGTAAATTTGGGGAGACAGATGAAGAGAGTGTAGTGAAGGTGTGGGCACCTGAGCTAGAAAAGGAAACTGCATGTGGTGGGCAGAGTGGGAGTTTAGTGTGATGCGGATGAAGGCATGGAGTGGAGATATGGAGTAGAGGGAGGGTGCAGGGCTTAGAGGTGGGGTAGTAGGACCATGGTGGGGGAGAATAGAATGCAAAAGGAGGAATGGGAGAGCTGTGGGAGGAAAGCCAAAGGGGTTATGGAGACAGAGGATGAAAGAGAGGGAAAGGAGAAGGTAGAGGAACTAGGGGTTGAGGATAGAAATGGGGAACAGGGGGTGGAGTAAAAGTTTTTGTAGACACTGAGTATGGGGTGGAGGTGAAGAAAAGGTGGTAATGGTGTGGTTGAGGGAAATCGGGGAAGGAAAATTGCAAGTTGGAATAGAGGCTGTATGACTTTGAGAAAGTGCAGTAGATTTGCTACAATGCATGAGAAAGTACAGTAAGATTTAGCAACAAATCTCCTCCAATTCTGTATCCTGTTTTAATTGTGGTCTTTGGATCAGAGGCGTCTTTAGAGAGGAGAAGGCTCATGTGCATCACCCATCATTGGCCCCCTCCTCTCATTCCGGTGTCCGGAATCTGACTGACGGGCCATTTTCTGGCATTTGAACAACGCTTAGAGACCTAACGCAGGACTTCGGAGAGGTAAGGAAGACAAAGTATGGGTGAAGGGTGTGCGGTGGGGGCACCCCCTGGGCCCGGGGGCCTGTTTGCACTGCACACCCTGCACCCATTATAGATACGCCCCTGCTTTGGAAATTAATCTTGGTTTCAACATATATTCAAAAAATATTTTTATTAACGTTTCAAATTAACACATTTAAGTATTATAAATATTAGTTTACAATTTAAAAAATGTTGGAGATATAATTTTCTTCCAAACTGAAACATTCATACTGTATTTGGAGGAACTTGAAATCTGTTGAAGTGTTTTGCTCCTCTCTTATAAGATTAGTATTTGTATGTGGGGGGAGTTTTGAATTCTGAGCATGCTAAACTTCCTGTTTTCCATATAGATCTATGAATAAGTTGCAGTACGACAGTGGGAGACTTACACCTACTAAAAAGATAAAATGTTTGCATTTGATCTATTGTAAGTGACAGCATATTATAAGTGAGAGCATAATCGTATTCGGATTCAATATAGTAAATCAACATTCACATGAGAATGCAGGCTAAGTTAAGCGAGGACGTGTCATGGGTATGTAGACGGAATTGTGGGATATGCTGATAGGTCTGGCGTAAGTGCACATTAATAATCATGAGTGTCATTTAAGCAAGCATATGGATGGGCCAATGTGGTTGCATAGATGCATAAAACTTTGTATACAGGCAAAGTAGTTCCTTGCACGCAGTGTAATTGCGGCTGACTTGCATGTAGCTCTTAATTGACCCAAGATTCTTCAAGTTTGTCACTACTTATCCAGATGTGTAATGCAAATGAACATATAAATACAGTACATCTCAGTGATTCTAAAGTTTTGGTCACATTTTTGGAAAGTTTTGTTAAAAGTGGACTTGTTTCTCTTATTTTATTTATCATATCAATTTTAGGTGTCTGGTTTTCATCTCTCAACCAATTTTTCAGTATATAAATATAGCTGGAATTTGTTGATTTCTGCTGTACTATGGTTTCTTTGATTAAATTATCGTGCACATGTTTCTTTGGCTAAAATATTATTCTTCCTTTCCAAAAGCATTCTATGTATATATAATAATATAGGTACTGTTATTAACCCTACTGTATATAGACCCTTATAGAGGTCACCTAGATGCGGTGGACAGGACCATAATTATGGTCAATATTATGCTAACAACCTCTTTGATGCAATATAGCAGTATTATTAATAGGTTTAGCATGGTTAGCGTGTGCACTTGCATTTTTTCTCTTTTTCTGCTTGCAACACTGTTATTAACCCTGTCTGTGATATTTTTTCTAGTAAGTGATACTGCTAGGCAGCACTAAGCATAGACTCAGTCAGGGTGTCCTCTGATCTGGCATTGCTGGTTCACACATATGAACTGCACCTGGGAGTATATTTACTATGGTTCGATTAGAGATTCATTTTTATGAATCTCTGAAATCTCCTGAGATCGAATTGAACTTGAACAGCAAATCCCTCAGTAAATATTAAATTTACTAAAAATGGATTTTGCTTTCCATTTTCAACTCAAATTCGATCTGGTTTCAGTTTAAGAAGGGATTTGCTGTTCGTTTTTGCATGTTCATGTCCAAATCGAACAGCAAATCCCACTCCAAAACTAACTTCAAAGCCCCAAATGAATAGAACTGCTTCATGCTTTCATTTTCAGCATGAGCAGTTTGTTTTCACACAGATACATGTATACTGTACATCAGTGAGATGCATGCATGTATCCTACTATAAAAAGCTTGGAAAGAATTAATGTTAAAAAAAAATGATGTGGTATCACCCCCTACATACACAACCAACCCCAGACTTTACGTAGTGAGTCCTGGTTGTGTAAGTACAGGGAAAAAATTGCGTAGGGTTCCCCTGTACTTAGCACAACCAGCACCAGGCTCTGATCCGGTCCTGGTTCTGGAATTACAGGGGAGAAAAAGTGTAGGTTTCCCCTGTAATTTCCACAACCAGCACCGGACCCTTTCTAGCAGGGGGCGGGGTAATGTCACAGCCAGGGAAACCCTATCACCAGGTTCCCCAGCCAAAACATTACCCCTGACCACTAGTCAGCCCAGGCCAGGTATCCCTGGAGAGCTGGGGAACCCCCCCAAAGGGGTCCCCCTCTCCAGGGCACCCCAAGCCTAGACTGATAGCCTGGGGCTATCTCTGCCACCCCTGGGTGGTGGGTGGAGGGTTGATAGTCTAAGTGTACTGTCAAAAAAGATAAGTGTAAACATTGGCCCTCATTCAGAGCTGGACGCTCTGAGCAGAGCGCACGCTCTGAATGAGGGCCGTCCTCCATAATTATGGAGCGTCCTCCTGGACGCTCGTATAGCTGTGGGTCACCACCCACAGCCTTTACGAGCGTGCAGGTTGATGGCCACGATGGTCTTGACCATCGCGACCATCGCCACTGCGAGCCGGAGCCTGGGGTTGAGTTTCTCAACCGCAGGGCCCGGAGTGATTTTGGCTCTATCAGAGCCAAAATCACTCCCACTGACATCACTAGTGATGTCAGTGGGCCGGCTTCTGACAGTAGGCGTTACCTTGGGAATGCCCCTGTCTGGGAGCTTCCTCCGTCGTGCGCATGCGCAGTGCACACCATCGACCCACTTGCAAGCGGACAGCCGCTTGCGAGTGGGTCTGAATCAGGCCCCTTGTTTTTACAGTAGAACTGCAGGTCCCAGCAAGCCTCCCCTACATGCTGGTACTTGGAGAACCACATGTACCAGCTTGCAGGGCATTAAGGGCCCACTGGTACCTGTAGTTCACCTGTAAAGAAATGTTTTAAAAAATACAATACACGCACACCGTGATAGTAAAGTTTTAATACATACATACACACTCACACTTACTCACCTACATTACCTGGACTGGTCCCCTTCACCCTGTAGGCATCCATAGTCTTGGTAAAATAAAAAAAATGAGTAACGTGATCCACGCAATAGGCAACAACCACGATGGTTGTTACCTCCCGAATGAAGAGCTCAGATGCAGCTTCTGACTTTATAGAGCCGTAACTGAGCATTCATTGGCTGAGAGAGGTCAGCCCCATCTCTCTCAGTCAATGAATGGCTCCCTTCATTGAAGCAGGGATCCCTGCCCTGAGCTGACTAACAGTCAGGGCTGATACTTCAGCTGGGGGGCCCAGTGAAAGGGTTCCCCTGGCTGTGGCATCAGATAGAAAGGGTCCGCTGCTGGTTGTGGAAATTACAGGGGAACCCTATGCATTTTTCCCCTGTAATTCCAGACCTAGGACCGGATCAGAGCCCAGTGCTGGTTGTGCTAAGCACAGTGGAACCAAACAATTTTTTTCCCTGTACTTACACAACCAGGACTGGCTATGAAAAGTCCGTGGTTGGTTGTGTATTTAGGGGGGACTCTGTGTCTTTTTTTTTAACATTAACTGTTTCCAAGCTTTTTACAGTAAGATACATGCATGCATTTCACTGATGTATGCATGTATCTGTGTCAAATCAATCTGCTCATGCTGAAAACTAATGCATGAAGTTTAATTAATTCAGTTAATTTTTCATTCAATTTACAAATCGAACATTAGTAAATGAAGGGATCCTATTGTCCTCTATGTGTAAACATCGATATTTTTCAGAAATTCGATTTCATTTCCAATTACTTTTTCTGTTCAATTTGACATTCAATTTGGCCTTTAGTAAATTTGGCCTTTAGTAAATCCCTTCATAAAAAAATCTAACCGAAATCGAATGCAAAATCGAACAGAAAACAAAATCGAACTTTAGTAAATTTACCTCCTGGTCCCTAGCCTCAGGCTTCTAGGTGCAGATTCCTTTAAATAATAATAATAATAATGTTAACTTAAAGAAAAAAAATAATATATTTACAGTTTTTCTATTTTTTAGCATTATTTACAGCATATTTTCATTTAAATTTTACAAAGTCCAAGACTGTAAAATTTAAATAATATATATATTTTTAATTTTCATTAGAAAAATACTAAACTAAATAATTGTTTTCTCTGTACTGCACCTGCAATCACAATTGACATGAATGCTGTCCTAGTATGTTGTTTCTAGCTTTCCCATGTTTTGCATGGAGTAGCTATTACATCAGTGTCCCAGCAATGTCTGTCCAAAGCCAGTTATACCCAGTGATGGCCATCTGATCCTGCAGGCAATGATATAGCCTGCGACTGCAATTCTGCACACAGTAAAAATGTCTCTGGCGTTTCAGTTCCAGCGCCCATTCTGATTAACCATAGGGTTATTGAGTACTAGGATAATTGGCTGATTTGCCAATAATTGTCTCAATACAAAGCAATATTTTCGCACACCCACTGCATACATATTTGCAGCAGTTGTGGCATTAGCATCCAACTCTGAATCAGGCCCATAATCCACAGCATTGTACACAGTACATGCACATAGCTATGCAAACAATACATTTTAGAAACAAAGAGAAAATATCTCATAGGATCTTGCAATGTAAAGGACCACAAAAAATGTTAGACTTGGGGTGTGGTACAAAATGTCTACGCTCAGAATGTCAACATGAGCATATCAACATGTTGTGAATGTCGACATACACAGTGTCGGCATAGAAGGGAGGTTAACATGTCAAATGTTGACATTGACATTATTAATGTCGACAGTTTACATGTGGATCATGCAGTTTTCCATTGACATTGCAAGTATCCCTAACTCTAAACCAAACACTAACCCTAAACTTGGTAGAAAATCAGACGAATGTCGACATGTTGATTGTTGACATTCTGAATGTTGACATTCAGAACATATCGGCATTCTGAACATACACCAATGAGAATTGTATAAATGCCATCTATTTTTGAAGGTTTGGGTATGAGATCCCGGCGGTCGGATGCTGCTAGTCAGAATACCAACAGCGGCACCCCGGCAGTCAGAATCCCGACTCCCATAAGAAAACCTAACCCCTACCCTAGCCCTCTCTCCCCAGTGACTAAACCTAACCTACCCCCTAGTGCCTAAGCCTTACCTCCCCACACCCTAAACCTGAATATCTGCATATGCATTTTGTATTTTTTATGTGTATATATGATTAACAGGCCCATTTATCATTCTATTTGTAGCTATATCAACTAAAATGTAAATATTAAGTTTCCTCCGGATGTATGAAGAAGAAACCACAGCAGGTATACCCGATATCTACTGCAATCCCTCCATTTCCGCATCTGAAGATGGCGTTAGCCGCTGTAGCTTATGGGCTACACTGTGCAGAATTAGCCAGTAGAGGGGACCTCCGGAACCCTCCCCGGCAATGGCGGAGGTGCATGTGCAGTCATCGGGACTGCGCATGTGCAGCAGCTTCTGCGACTCTCCAGGCACATCGCAGGGACGGGCTCCTTTTGGAACCCCTATCCCTGCATTTGCCGGATGATACATCCAGGCGCTATGAACGCATATTGCAATGTGATCATGGGTGGTAATGTCATGCTCAGATCGCATTGCAGTTGGGGGCCTTAATATGAAATATCTCCTTAGAGTGAGCAACACTGGTTTGAGTTTAATTAACACTTTGCTTTTCTAGTTTTCTGAGTTCCCTAACAGTGCTGTCCTTCTTTTAAACTCCCTATGGTTGATATGTGCACTATACCTTACCGACTTAACACAACTAAAAACCTATCTAAAAATAAACACACAGACAACAGGAATTTGATTTAAAAGTAAAGGTCAAATTTATTTGACATCAGATTATTAATAATTAATTAATATTTAATCAGGTTAAATTTGGGTTATCTAATTAAATAATTAGATATTGCCAATTGAAATTAATTGTGAGCTTAAAGTTAGTATGGTGGTGGACAACAAAGAACGGACACTCCCACAGACACATGCAGACAAAACACATCACTCGTTGGTGTTCAAGTCTCCCCAAAAAGCACGCCCGGACGAGCTGTGTCATTCCCGGAAAGGATGAGTTTGGCCTATCATTGAACCAGGAGAGCGCACCCATCTAATTTGTATAACTAAAAGCACACTACCGTTTTTCCGCCAAAGCGAGACAACTTAAAGCCGCAGCCCGCACCAAACAAACTAAACCCAACTCCACCATCACCGTAAACAACGCCTCCACAAAACAGAAGCAAAACTGCCCCTGACAAAAAGGTCCCCATCAGACCTAACAAATGCACGTATTATAACATGAGTGACAAAAAGGTTCCCATCAGACCTAACAAATGCATGTATTATATCATGAGTGCAAGATAAACTAACAATGCCATCATGGCCATCCAAGTGCACGATCAACACCTTTAGGCCAACCAAACATTCGCACTGTATACATCAGACGCCCCTTCAATTCACACCACAGCATTCCTCTACCCCTCCACAGACAAGACAACATAAAACAACAATAACGATGTTAGTGACAAACACAAGCATGCTAACCAGGCTCAAGGTAAAAACAAAACCTACTAGGATCTTTTCTACTTATATGGGGAACTATTTGTTGCCTCCGTAGGAAAAATATAAATCCCTCCAAACCCCTGAAAGCGAGTAGTCTAAACCCCTGGTTAGCATGCCGAAGAAGCGCTGGCAAGCACCCTGTCTGAACGCACATAAAGATGGAATGCTCCGGATTTTCACTTACCCATGGGAGTGTGCAAAAAACCTGCAATGTTTACAGAATGCAGATTCCGATCAAAAAGTGATTGGAATTGGTGAATCAGGTTGTCCAACATGTTGGATTTCACAAATCAATTGGGGCTATAGATTGCTAGTGTATGGTAACAATCAGCCGATTTGCAGACCATTAATAGTAAAAGAATGACCCTTTCAAGATTTACAAATCTGTCATCCTGAAAATGATCTCCAAATCACTGAAAATATCTGTAATGTATGGGTGCAGATTGGTGAATCTTTAAATTTGGAGGAAAAAAAATCTGTGAATATTTTTTTGTGATTGCTGATGTATGGGCCTCTTTAGTTGATATCAGAAGATTCAAGGTTTGCTTGGAACCCAAGGTGCCTGTGCCCCTAGAGGACAGAACCTGGTAGATGCCTGAAAATGCATGGGTGGAAGTTTAGGAAACCTGCATTAGTAACAGGTTAAAGGCACCTGGAATCCCTGCATCTTTTTTTGTGCATTAGCATTGCAGCTCAGCAATAAGTATTTTTATGCCTACCATCCAGAACCTTGGGACACTATTTATTTATTTACCCCTGATTATAGAATAGCCTATGAGGTGCAGTAGGATACTTTAATTACCAGTGATTCTTGCACACTTTTCAGCCCCCACAATAACAACTACACTTGAACATGACTTTCCCTTATTATACTGGCTACTTTAAAGATGTGCACCGACCCCCGTGTTTTGGTTTTGGTTTTGGATCTGGATCTCCCCTGGTTTTGGATCTGGATTGGTTTTGCCAAAACCTCACCTCCGTGTTTTGTTTTCGTGTTTTGGTTTTGGATCTGGATTTTTTCTTAAAAATCAAAAAACAGCTAAAATCACATAAAATGGCCTTTTTTTGTTCCTACAGTATTAATAACCTCAATAACATTTATTTCCACTTGTTTCCAGTCAATTTTGACCATCTCACAGCTCACAAGGGGACCAGGAAGTGTGCTTTCCAAAAATAAATAAACAAATGACTTAAATAATGCTTTGCAAATCTTCTATAAACTGGCATTTCCCAACCTGTAGAGGGACATAAAAAAAACATAGTTAGTTCAAACTGCCATTGTTCCCACTGTCCACTTAACCATATGAGATATATTGTGAACAAGTGGAACTGAGCAGTAAATGCAACATTTCTGACCTAAGGTTTAAGTATTACGTTGTGCGGCTGCGCCATGCCTGCTTGCTGGCATTTTTTTTTCATCCCAGAAGGGGACCAGGAAGCATGCTTTCCAAAAATAAATCTTCTGTTCTGTAACAGAATTTTTCTAACCTGTAAAGGCACATTAAAAAAAACAGAGTTAGTTAGTGGCCTTCAAATTGCCATTGTTCCCACTGTCCACTTATTCTTGGACTGGAGCAACCATGGCGAGTGTATTAGTATCATAACTTGAGGAGGCTGCAAACTGGGTGTCATGTTATGAGTTGGCCATATTGGGTATGTTGCTGTTAAGGGATCAGGCTGGTTATATCAGTGGACACATTAATCATAGTTTTTGTTATTCTGGGTTTCCATCTCCTGAAGGGTGTTTACCAACAGACAGAAACTACCTACCTATCAGCTCAGGCATAGACAGTTCCTGAGGAACATAGCTCTGTTCTCTGGATGGAAGCCAAATAGGTGGGAGCCCCTGTTCCAAGTCCAACATTTGAAGCTCTTATTTTCTCCACATCATCTATGATAGAAGAAAAAAATGTAATTGGGGACATCTATCTCCTCTTTCTGTACCCTGCTTACCCTTTTTGGACAGTAAGTCCAGCATGGATGGTTTGGAAGAAGAAGGCCTAGCAACAGATGGGGATGGTCATTATCAAGACCTGGTCCCCCAAGTTGGTGTAGTCTAGGAGGTATTGGTTGGCATGCAGGCAGTGGAATAACAAAGGCCTCCATGTTGTCTGTGCTTACCATTCCGGATTTCAGTTTACCATTCAGGTAGGAATAAACTAGTGGGCTACAGAACATAGTGACAGAATCAGGCCAAATATGATCCATAAATTCCCAGACAGATTCCGGACAGATGAATCCTTTGCTTGTAATATTCTTTGGTTATCTATAACACCCACCATTGCCAGGAATTACCAGACACTTTGAAGGCTGTAACTTTGAGCTGCTTTATAGAAAACATGTGAATGAAACCTTTCCATACTGCAGAACATGATGGAGAAATCCCTTGAAGTTCAGCACCTAGAGCATCTTTTTTCATGTTCTCTGAGGCCTCTCCTGACTGTGAAGAAAGATTTTCCACACTATAGTCTTCCATTGTGACTTTTTAATGGTGATTTCAATGTTGTCTACTGGCTGAGATCCATCTCATCTGAGTGTTGAGGTTGTGTTTTCCCCATGCAAATGAGACAATTCACATCCAGAAGGTGACTCTTATGTTTAGCCGTGGTGTCAGTCTCTCTTTTGGCTGAAATAGGCTTTAGTTTTTTACAAATATTATAAATATAGGCTTTAGTTTTTTAGAGCATATAACTTTATAAGCTGTTAGGATAACATTTCTGCTATGTTTAAGATTAAAACAAAATAAACTTTTTGTAACCCAATAACTTAAAAAAAAAGTTTTCATTGCAGTTTTCATGCAGCCCCTTGCCAGACAGCAGCACAGCACCCCTGCACAGCTAAGCCGATGACAGGTGTGGCTGACACGCACATAAAAAATTGCTTATTTATTATTTTGGGCAGCAGCCCCTCGACAGACAGGAGCACAGCACCCCGATGACAGTGACAGCCAGGTGTAAAATTGATATTAAAAAACAATTCATTGGTTGCAGCCCCTGGCTGTTAAATTGATCATAAATTAATTAAAAAACAATTCATTGGTTGCAGCCCCTGGATGTTAAATTGATCATAAATTAATTACAAAAACAATTCATTGGTTGCAGCTCCTGGCTATTAAATTGATCATAAATTAATTAAAAAACAATTCATTGGTTGCAGCCCCTGGCTGTTAAATTGATCATAAATTAATTTAAAAAAATCATTGGTTCCTAAACCAACCATAACATTAATTTAAAATGTCAGGCAGCAATGCCCCAATCAGCACGTAATGGAATGGAAAAAGTTGCAAGATGGAATAGTCCTTGGGCCCTTCCTCCCACCCTTATGTTGTATATGCAACAGGACAGTTTAACAAACCAATCATTTCAGCAACGAGGACTGCCAATTGTGGCTGAAATGTTTGGTTTGTTTGGACCCCCATAAAACAAGTTGCCAATGTGCTTTGCACATGGAAAAGAAAATAATCTCATATACAAACTGGTTTTACATTACAAGTTGTCATCATCCTCATCCTCGTCCTCCCCATCAGTGTGTACATCCTCTTCTTCACACAAAGGCCCTCATTCAGAGCCGTACGCTCTGAGCAGAGCGCACGCTCTGAATGAGGGCCGGCCTCCATGAAAATGGAGCGTCCTCCTGGACGCTCGTATAGCTGTGGGTCACCACCCACAGGCTATACGAGCGTGCATTTTGATGGGCACGATGGTCGTGACCATCGCGACCATCGAAACTGCGAGCCGGAGCCTGCGGTCCAGAACATCGACCCACTTGCGAGCGGACAGCCGCTCACGAGTGGGTCTGAATCAGGCCCAATATCTATTCATCCCCGCTGGATCCACCATAGGCGCCTCTGTCATTTTAGTATGTAATTGTTGGTCGAGGTCTTCCTCGTGGAATTTGTAATTCATTTTAATGAACATCATCTTTTCCACATTTTGAAGAAGTAACCTCCTACGCCGATCACTGACAAGGTTGCCAGCTGCACTGAAAACTCTTTTGGAGTACACACTGGAGGGTGTGCAACTTAAGTAATGCAAAGCCAGTTTGTGTATGGGACTCCAAATTGCCTCTTTCTCCTGCCAGTACTGAAAGGGACTGTCTGACAAGTCTATTAGGATGTTATCTCTGAAATAGTCCTCCACCATTCTGTGAATGGAGACCATATCACACATAGTAATGGTAGAAGACATGTCACTAGTAGGCAGTTCTCTCAGGCACGACCAGATGTCATTTTTGGTGACTGATCTGCATGACCAGCAGGCATTCTGGAAGGAAAATGTAGTTTTTTCCTGGCAACTGTTGAAACTGAAGGAGGAGATGAAGGCGTTTCACATGCAGCTGCAGCTGACAATTTTTTGACCAACAGCTCTTTGCATAGTTTTAGATTTTGGTCTTTTGGAAAAAAACTCAAAAGGTAGGACTTAAACCTAGGATCCAGAATGGTGGCCAAAATATATTTTTCAGATTTCAATAGATTGACGACTCTTGGATCCTGGTGAAGTGAATCAAGGGCTTGATCCACCAGTCCGACATACTTTGCGCAATCGCTCTGTTTCAGCTCCTCCTTCAGTTTCTCCAGCTGTTTTTGCAAAAGTCTGATGAGGGGAATGACCTGACTCAAGCTGGCAGTGTCTGAACTAACTTCACGTGTGGCAAGTTCAAAGGGTTTGAGAACCTTGCACAACACAGAAATTATTCTCCACTGCACTTGAGTAAGGTGCATTCCCTCTCCACGGCCTATGTCATAGTCCGCTGTATAGGTCTAGATGGCCTTTTGCTGTTCCTCCATCCGCTGAAGCATATAGAGGGTAGAATTCCACCGATTTACTACCTCTTGCTTCAGCTGATGGAAAGGCAAATTTAACTGTAACTGCTGGTCATGCAATCTTTGACAAGCAGTCGCCGAATGTCTAAAATGTCCGGATATTTTGTGTGCCACCGAGAGCATCTCCTGCACGCCCCTGTCACTTTTTAAAAAATGTTGCACCACCAAATTAATTGTGTGAGCAAAACATGGGACGTGTTGGAATTCGCCCAGATGTAATGCTCTCACAATATTGGTGCCATTGTCCGAAATCACAAATCATGAGTAGAGTCCAAGTGGGGTAAGCCATTTAGCAATGATTTCCCTGAGTTTTTCTAAGAGGTTCTCAGCGGTATGCCTCTTAGTGAAACCAGTTATACAAAGAGTAGCCTGCCTCTGTATCAGCTGTCTTTTGGGAGATGTTGCTGCTGCTGTTGCTGTTGTAGGCAATACACCTACCCAGTGGGCTGTCACAGTCATGTAATCCTTAGTTTGCCCTGTCCCACTTGTCCACATATCAGTGGTCAAGTGGACAGTGGGTACAACGGCATTTCTGAGGACATTAATACGTTTTTTTTTTATGTCATTGTACAGATTTGGAATTGCTCTTCTAGCGAAGTGGAACTGTTGAAAACCCACTGCAGTAATGGCGGATACTGGATGCACATCTAATACCAACACAGCTGTTATGGCGTCAGTTATCCGCTGTGCAACTGTGTGATTGCTGTCATTCGTGTTTGCCCTTGCAAACGATTGTTTAACAGTTAATTGCTTTTTGGAGGATACGCTACAAGTAGTCTTCCTCCTGGTCCCCTTCTGGGATGAAGATCCACTGACAACAACAGCAGCAGCAACAGGCGTAGTCATCAAGGATCCTCCTGAGGAATCACGTATAGGAGAGGAGTCAATTGTGTTTGGAATACCAACATTGGATGCAGCAGGACTACTCCCGATGACGAATGAGGATGTTGATGATGCAGGTGTTGGTGTTGGAGATCGAAGGTGCTTGGATCTCATAGAGAGGGAGCAGGTAGGTGACACTGGACTTGTTGTTACGTTTTGAGTTTTGGAACTTGGCAACGTACACTTTGATATTTGATGAATGCACTCCAAGTGACATAACAAGGAGGAGGTTCCTAGGTGGTTTAGGTCCCTCCCTCTACTCACTCTTTCATGGCAACCGGCACATATGGCTTGACAACTGTTGTCCAAATCGGAATGGAAATAAATCCACACATGAGAAGTAGATTTTTTTTGTCTTTTGTCCCGGCATGACAACAATGGGCTTTGGCTTTTTCAAACCATGGGCAACAGTTGTTGCCTTACTTACACAAAGGACATCCTCGGCATCAACATCCTCATCACCAACACCAACATCTTCATCATCAACATCCTCATCATCCTTAGCGCCTTCATCCACCAATATCCTCCTCCTCCATGTGCAATTCCACAGAACCATCCTCAATGACTACGTGTGCAAGATGTTGACTGCCCTTGGAGGATCCTCCAGTACACTAGTACTTAGGTCGGGTTCACATATGGCAACCGCGGACACACTTGCACTCTCCTCGGGGATTTGTGATTTTGATTTCTCAGGGCACACAGTTGGTTTTTCCAGAGCTGTCTTAACAACTTTCACATTTTTAATTGGACCACCACCACTACTACTACAAGCAGAAGGGCTATCAGAATCAGCAGTTTTCTTCATAAAGTAAGAAGGCCAAGGCCTTATCCTTTCCTTGTCACTTTGTGTATATGGTATATTGCCAATTTTTTGTTTATCTAAAGTCAAATATCCTTTAAATTTTTTTTCTTAATTTCAGTAAAACTTGCTTTACTACCATATCAATGGCGTGACTTAAACCCTGGGGCATGGGCCTACCTAGAGGTCGAGGAAGTTGACGGCCTTGCACTGCTGCCGGCAGCTACAACATGTGGTTCTTGGCCTTGCTCTCCTGTCATGTGACAGCTCTCCATATTTTTTCTGCAGTCTAGAAGCAGTGTCACAATTACCAATAGTGTAGGCAAGGTGCGGTTACAAAATTAATACACGTGCAGTTGTGCGCACACAGAAAAATATTAGAAAAAATTACAAATGATGATTTATATTTTTTGTCAGTTCCAGAAGAACTTGGCCCCAGAGTAACGATTGATCACGACTGGAGTCTGTAAGCACAAGGTTGCAACTTGCGTTGCTGGCTGGATCTTGTCCACTACTACGGTTAAGCCGAAAACCCACCCACACAAACAAGAAAAAAATATGACACTTTAATTGTTTTTTTTTTAATTGAACATGACTGTAGTTGCTGGATCTTGTGCGCTAATGTGGTTAAGCCTAACACCCACGCATACACAGAAGAAAATAATATATAAGGCAGTGACACTTGTATTGTTTTTTTTTTTATTGAACACGACAGCAGTCACTGGATCTTGTGCGCTAATGTGGTTAAGCCTAACACCCACGCACACACAGAAGAAAAATATATATAAGACAGTGACACTTGTATTGTTTTTTTTTTTATTGAACATGAGGGCAGTCATTGGATCTTGTGCGCTAATGTGGTTAAGCCTAACACCCACGCGCACAGAGAAGAAAAAAATATATAATACAGTGACACTTGTACTGTTTTTTTTGATTGAACATGATAGCAGTCGCTGGATCTTGTGCGCTAATGTGGTTAAGCCTAACACCCACGCACACACAGAAGAAAAAAATATATAATACAGTGACACTTGTATTGTTTTTTTTTTATTGAACATGATAGCAGTCGCTGAATCTTGTGCGCTAATGTGGTTAAGCCTAACACCCATGCACACACAGAAGAAAAAAATATATAATACAGTGACACTTGTATTGTTTTTTTTTGATTGAACATGATAGCAGTTGCTGGATCTTGTGCGCTAATGTGGTTAAACCTAACACCCAAGCACACACAGAAGAAAAAATTATATGACAGTGACACTTGTATTGTTTTTTTTTTAATGAACACGACTGTACTGTAGTCGCTGGATCTTGTGCGCTAATGTGGTTAAGCCTAACACCCACGCACACACAGAAGAAAAAAATATATAAGACAGTGACACTTGTATTGTTTTTATTTTGATTGAACACGACTGTACTGTAGTCGCTGGATCTTGTGCGCTAATGTGGTTAAGCCTAACACCCACACAGACACAGAAGAAAAAAATATATAAGACAGTGACACTTGTATTGTTTTTATTTTGATTGAACATGACTGTACTGTAGTCGCTGGATTTTGTGCGCTAATGTGGTTAAGCCTAACACCCATGCACACACAGAAGAAAAAAATATATAAGACAGTGATACCTGTATTGTTTTTTTTTATAAGATCGACTGGAGTCGGGCTGGCTGGCTCTTGTGCGTCACTGTGGTTAAGCCTGCCTAACACGCATGCACACACAGAAAAATATAAAAACCTAAAAAGACACTTTTTTTTTTTTGGAGTCCAGAACTTGGGCCCAGAGATGGACACAGCACAAGCCCAGGACACAGCAGACAGCATAGATGGATCACCAGACAGCACCATGACCAGAGACCAGAATGGATCAGCACAGACAGCACAGTGATAGTGATAGTGACAGCACCGTGACCAGAGACCAGAATGGATCAGCGGACAGCACAATGACAGTGACAGCACCGTGACCAGAGACCAGAATGGATCAGCAGTCACCAGCCCAGGAACAGCAGATAGCACCAGTACTCTCACAGCCCTACACTACCCACCCTCCCTGTTCACTTTACACAGCTGGAGTGGAAATGGCGTCTGTCACGTGGTCCCTTATATACTACATTGATCATAGAGATGAAAGCTTGTGAACTGCGAGATTTTCATCTCTGTGGTTTTGCCTCGGTTTCGTGAACCAAGTAAGGCGGGAACCTCCGAGCCTGCTTGGATTCGACTCGGTTATGCTAAATTCAGGTGGCCTCGGTTCTCTGAGAACTGAACCCGCTCATCTCCAGTTACATTATACCGGTACATTTTGCAATCCAAAATCCATTGGTACCTTGTACAACATGAGGTAAATTCACACTATAACCTTTCTATAGGATGTGTATTACTTTTAATACATAAATGTATAACCTCTTATGAATATACCATTAGGGCCAGCAACAAAAAACTTGGGGGCCGGTACACTGATTATTTGGGGGCCCCATTCATTGAAAATATATATACACATAAATAAGATAAGAATGCAAATCATGGGTATATACTGTATATTCAACAATTTTATAGGTATACTACCACAGCGCTAGCGGGTTACTGAAGAATAATGCCTCCCTGAAACAATTATTTATAGTTGTAACCCTTTGAGTGGTGCATATATTTATGATGTACAGTATTATCTGTTGCAAGTTTGTATTTGGGAGAGCTTAAAGTATTGTACTTTATATAGTTCACACTAGCATGTGGTTCCCAAATACAGTATATATTTGGATGTATTTTGAAGAGAGAGCAATTACTTCTCCAGAGTATCCTCTCTCAAGGTTATCACTCAGAGTACTGGCAATCGGGTGGACAGTTGAGTATAATGCTGGTATCCGGCAATTATTAAAATGGTATGCAGTCAGGAAGCCAATGGTCAAAATGCCGACCGCCAACTTCCCGACTGTGCAATCCCGACAGGGGACAAATGATAGGCATCAAAATCCCGACACCTATCATTATCCCTACACCAAGAGCCTGATGCCCAGAATACCGAATGAAGGCGGCAGGCACGGAAAGTCGCATGGGGGGGTTAGGTTATGGGCTCCTGGGGGGACTTAGGGTTCGGCACCCTCCAGTAGGGTTAGGCTAGGGGAAGGGGGGGTTAGGGTTAGGCACCCCCCTGGGAGGGTTCGGTTTAGGCTGCGGGGATGGGGGGGTTAGGTTTAGGCACTTACAGGGGGGGTTAGGCCCAAAGGGGGAAGGTTAGGGTTAGGAACCCCTAAGGGAGGGTTAGAGTTAGGAGGGGAGAGGGTGAGGTATAGTTAGTGTACTTACCGATTACGATTTTCATTGGTGCCGGTCCGGCGGTCATTCATACCGATCCCATTATATCAACCTAGTCACACTTAATTTCTCTTCAAATTTAAGGAATTGCAAAGAAGATTGACAATGATCCTGACAAGTGGGTTCTCAATAGTTGAAACTAAATTGGTATCTGCTGATTCTGCAAACAGTTCCTCTGTTACTGCTTAGGCAATTTGAAAAGAATAAATGGAGACTGCGCTATCCATCCTGTGGAGAATGTGACATAGAAATGTAAACAAAGATATGCTCACCTCTGCCAACAAGAATTATATTGGTTGTTCAGACTAAACACCATCTTTCCAGATGGTTTGAACGAAGCGGTTGAATTGAATTGCATACGTTAGTTTTGAGATAAGGTGACAGTGGATTTTAGGGGCTATCCGGCCCCATCATCCTTTTTTGTTTACCTCTATCAAATGTGGATGTCTTTATATCTTTTTTCCCTCCTTACTCTGCCCACCTCCATGTCTAGCACACATTTAATACACATTTAAGTATCCATAAGTGTCCATCTTGTTCTAACCCTCCTCTTGCCAGTTTTACATAATCAATTTGCAGATACTACATGTCATAAAGACAATTGGGGTTCCCAGTTTATATTTAGCAATAGTATTTGGTATATTTATTATTATTTTTTAATTATAATTTTTTATAATTTTTTTATTTATTATTTGTTATTTTATTTTATTTAGTATATATATATATATATATATATATTGTATTATTTATTATTATTATTATTATTATTCATTATTTTTTATTTATTATTTTTTACTTTTTATATTTGTATTTATATTGATATTTATACATACTTTTTTCTTTCTTTATCTTTATGTGATTATGATTATTATAATTTTTTAGAAGGGTGAATGATTTGTCTAAGGAGACAGACGTTAGATTAATAATGCACTTTATCAGGTATTTCCTTTTATAGAGAACAGAATATAAATAAAAATAAAAAATCCCTTAAAACCTGAGGAATAAATCCTTTGTTATTATATATATATATATATATATATATATGAATTGATGTATTACGTTATACATTTTTTTATTTTTTCATTAATCTCAGTATTATATGTTTATATATATTGTTATAGAGTCATACAGACTTTGCAGTAAACTATATGATATATATGAAGGTGACTAAAACCATCGGATCCCCTTCACATATGATCAGCAATACATTTATTTTTTGTGGTTCTTTACAATTGATGTAAGTTTTATTTTATGATGTGTTTACATCCATCTCTAATGTGACCAAAATAATTTATGTCACTAGTTTGAGCCCAACACCCTTCTATCATGCGAGTGGGTCATGTGACTTAGACGTCATTGTGATATGTTAGAAAATGCGGAAGTTCCAATGCAGGTAAACTTATGCCTCTGGGCTATAGCCTGCTTACCGATTCACACGTCACAAGTTACCATGGTAACAAAATAGTCAATGTGGAAGAGCAAAACATATTTGTGGATCACGTGACACTTAGTTCACTGCTAACGATAGAGCCAGCATTGTCTACTATTCATCCACATGACCATACGTCATAGGTTACCATGACAACCGTGAGGTTAAGAATTTTGAAAGAACCTCCGGACTGCATATATGTTCCGTCTAAATTATCGGAGGGACCGCAAGTATAAATATACACTTCCCTTTATATGGTCACAAGTGTTTAGAGATGTTTATATGTTTATCTGTATGTTTTTATTGTGCGAACCATTTATTTATATGTACGTGGCAGATATACCTATTTGGGGTTTAACCAAACACCCAATCACATGGAAATGTTAACATGTGCAACCAATTGGCAGTTACTAAGAAGAGTACTTATTACAAAGAAACAGAGCACCCTTTACTTTGCCTCTGACGAAGCTGTTTGATACAGAGAAACGCGTTAGGCATACCTCCTACTGCACACAGAACCCGGATTGATTTATTACAGCACGCATTGAACATCATCTTTCATCATTAATCAGCCCGCTTGTTCTAATTCACCCAGCTGAAAGATCACAGGATTTATTGGAACCCCTGAATAGGATTGCACTAAATTGCAGATATTTTCCAGGACTACAAGGGATACCACCTGTGCCAAGGGTTACAGCTACCAATTGGACATCATTTGCGGTACTTACCTACCTGCAGGTTAGGTTATAATATTTCAAGCATTTTAGCGTGCCATAACATCAGTCTCCGAGGCATGTGCGCACCTTATACTGTATGGTTCTACTGAATTCTTTACCATTGATCATTTATTTTTGGGTACTTTAATGAATCAGTTTTATTGCCATTTGTATCTATGAAAGATCCATTTGTATATGAATTTTATATGCTTTTTATATCTAGTTATTAAAATAATTTCCATTGTTCACACCATCTGCCATTGTATTGATTTAAATATTTATACATTTACATAATTCAGGATTTTTCAGATTGCGCTAATTTGCACTTTGTTTATTTGTCTAACTGCTTAGGCAATTCCCTGTCTCCTTTAGCCTGTGATTTAGTGTTAAATTGAGGGTTGATTAAGCTCACTATGACAACCCTCCAAAGGGAATGAATTATAGACGTACTAGACCATGACTGCTTGAAGAGATTCCCAAAGGTTGATATAATTGCATTGTGGGCTCTTTCCTTAGACAACCTGCAGCTTATATGAAGTATGAACTCTTTTACTGTGAGGTGGGTGGTTTTATCTCAGCATTCCTCCATCCCAGCTGCACTATGGGACCTTGTGCCATTGGAACATACACTCCCAAGTTACCTCACAGATCACTGTCCTGACTTGGATCTTACTCATTTCCTCAGTGGAACTATCCCCACTTCTCTGCAATCCACACCAAAGAAGGAAAGCATTAAATGTGATGAGGTTACCTGCTGGCATTGAGGGAGGTATGCAGGTGCTTTGCCAGCCTGTCACTGTCTAGTGCAGGAATGCCCATCAATGTTTTTTTGCCATCGATGGACAACTCTATCCCAGTTCCTGTGAGGTGTTATGGCTCTGGGGGTTGGGAAGAAACAGAGATCATCTCCTTTAGAAGAGGGTTTAAAGACCAAACCCTCTGCACTGTCACAGCAGATAACAGGCAATTGAAGCATGCATCTCAAGCCAAAAACCCCACAATCAATATAGTGCAGGTTTTCAGGGTCCCCGGTGTGGTTAGCCATGACTGGTATAAACAGGGAGACTCTATTACAATGAACTATTGGAAAAAAAATTAATAGTCTCTTCAAAAGAATAAAAGACTTCTAGAAAATTCCATTTACATTGCCATGTGCCACCCACTAGGTTTTTTGGTTTCATCTGGCAGTGGCACAAAACATACACCTGCAGACAGAATAGCATGTCCTTGAATTCAGAGCAGGCTGAAAATGATAAAAAAAACTCAATGTGGTGAACACTGACTCACAACATTGCTATGTTAAATGTTAATGGGTTTTTCCTAGTCAATTCATTTTTTGGAGAAGCTTATTTGAATTCAGTTCCACAGCAGTATGGAAAGTCTCACTATTGCTACTAATTCTGCTAGTTAAGCTAAAATAGTCATTAAATGTGGAAATTGGTAACTGGCAGAAGGATTCAAAGTATTGGGAGATGGGATGGGCTGGATTGGCGGAGGGGAGCTGGGTAGTGGTTGAGGCTGAGAAGTGGTGCTACAATAGAGGGAAACACCTTGGTTCTGCCATGACATTTTTTAGAAAAGATGTTTAGTGTAGCAAAGTAAAATGGATAGCAAGGTACTTACAGCAACACTACACATTTTATTTTTTACTGTAAACTTAAAACTTGGATACCAATCTTTGCATTATATGTGGTTTGATTCAGGTTTACCTGCAAGCCTATTTTGTGGACAGTACTTGCGATTATTTGTACTGCACATGCTCTGCACTCAGGAGAGATGTATTACACCTTGAAAAGACATAAAGTAAAGAGAGATAAAATACCAATCAGCTTCTATCTGCCATTTTACAGGCTGTGTTTGAAAAATGGCAGTTAGGAGCTGATTGGTTGGTAGTTTTTTCTCTCCATTTTATCTCTCTTCAAGGTTTGATACATCTGCCCTTCAAGAATATCATCTTTGAGCAACTACAGGTGATTCAGTGTCATAAACATCTCAGTGCCATCTCCATTTTGTGGCTGAAGGGTGTAACTGGGAGGCAACTGGGTGCTTACTTGTAGGCTGTGTGACAAGTGTGTAGGTTTAATGCAGAATCAAGCATGCTGATAGTGATGACTATCACCAGCACCTTTCACAAAGGGATTATTAGTGGCGGTGCTAGTACAGAAGATTTGCAGTAATTTCTATATGGAATCAGACCTTATGTGTCTATTTAATACTTTTTTATACACTATTGTACTTATTAGTAAGAATTACAATGTCTCAACTGTGGCTGGCACTTGGTTTGCAGGGTTGGGTCACTGCCACCTGTAAAATAGACTTCACTAACTATTCAAAGTCCTGCCAGCAGGGCCAGAACAGGGCTCTATGCACTCCTGCGCTGGCCCCGCCCCTAAACCTGTGATGTCATTATATCATGCCTAGTGGGTGGGGTCACTGGCTATAGGAGTAGCGAACTGCGCTGAGTGTCCTAAGGATGCTTTGGGCAGCTCCACAGGCTACAGGGTGCTACTGGCTGCAGTGTCCCACACCAGGCATACAGGTGTCATAGGGCAGTGATGGTGCTGCCCCCAGGGCTCTGTGCGACAGTACAGGTCACACTCTCCTAGTTACGGCCCTGTCTGCCAGCATATGAAAAGTAAACTGAGCATAACCCCTATCATTGACAATCTGTTGTTCAGCACCTTATCTGGATATTTCATATTAAGCTCCGTTTTACCCAGTAGTACTGCACATGTGCTACAGGTGTAGCATATGAATATATAAATTGCAGTATATTCACTTCTAAACAATAAACTTTAAGCACAAACATTATTTTTTATTATTATTTTAACATTTTAAATTATTTGCATTTAAATTAAAGATGAGCGTGTCCGGTTTTCAGAGAACCCACCTAAACGTTGCAATTGCGAGTCGGATCCAAGACCGGCTCTGGTTTTCCAGCCTGACTCAGATCTCAAAACGTCATCCTCACGATGTCGGATTCTCACGGGTTTTGGATTATATAACGGTCCTCGCAATCAGCCCCATTTTCACTCCTGCTGTGAAGAGAGAAGCTAGCAGACGTGTAGTCACTGTCAGTCGCTCAGTGTGTGTGTCCAGTCGGGGTCTTGGGCTGAAGGCTGCTGCTGTGTTATCCATAAAGGGGCTTAGGCTGCAGTATGTAAAGGGGGGGCTTCCTTCAGTGGGGCTGCAGCTGCTGTGTCACTTGCCTGTCAATTAACTGTGGCTGCTGCTGTGTTGTTGTCCTGTCCATCAGGCTAGGGTTGCAGTCCATAAAGGGTTCTGTGTTGTCCAGTGGGGGTGCTCTGTCAATTAGGGGTGCTCTTCCCCAGTGTAAAAAAATAAGAGTGCATTTCTTCTTTCTTTCTTTCTTTCTTTTTTGTGTGTTGCATTAGCAACTTAGCTGTGCTATTATTGATTGGTGACACTGCCGCAGTTTATTGTCCTCGTATTTGTAAATCTGCAGGTGGTCTGTCTGCATTCGGCAGGGGTGTTTTGTTGCCCATAAGGAAGGGGTGCTGTCTGTGTTGTTCATCAAGGGACTGCTGCCTCATTCAGAGGTGCTCTTCCCCAGTGTCAAAAAAAATAAAAGTGCTTTTTTTCCTTTTTTGTGTGTGTGCATTAGCAACTTAGCTGCGCTGTTATTGTTTGGTAACACAGCCACAGTTTATTGTCCACGTATTTGTGACTCTGCAGGTGGACTGTCCGCACTCAGCAGAGTTGCTTTGTTGTCCATAAGGAAGGGGTGCTGTCTGTGTTGTTCATCAAGGGGCTGCTGCCTCATTCAAGGGTGCTCTTCCCCAGTGTTAAAGAAATAAAAGTTAAATAAAATTATTATTATCAATCCACAAAAAATAAAAAAAAAGGTATATTTTTTTTGTGTGTGTGCGCTAGTAACTTAGCCAGGCTATTATTGTTTGGTGACACTGCCGGTCAGACCGCAGTTTATTGTCCACATATTTGCAACTCTGCAGGTATTCTAGAAGCACCTCCACCAGCAAGGCCACCTAATTTCTATTAGATGTATAAAAATAAAAAAAAACCTCCTCCAGATTAAAGATGTCTTTTGGGAACTGAAGAACTTGACTCTAGATTGCAAACACAAAAAGAGGATACAGGTGCACAACTCCAACATTACTAATTATATATAATATAATACATTTTGCAATAGAATTTTGCAATAAATAATTAGAGGTTTTGGCATAATCATGGCCATGGTTATGGGCCTACCAACTGCGCCCAGGTAACCTCTGAGGGTAGGTCCCTAACATACTGGGGTTGAAATCCAGAGTGCAGGACACCCCCAAACAAGCCCAGCTTGTTAATTAATTAGTAATGTTGGAGTAATGCACCTATATTCCTTCTTGTGTTTGCAACATTAGTCTCCACACGTAGCACTTCCCATTATATATATATATATATATATATATATATATTCCCTTTTCTATTGATTCTAGATTAATCTTCCCTCATTTTTTTAAAGAATCAAAACATTAAAATAAATCAATTAAAAACTTATCAATCCTTCCGTCCTTTCTCTGTCTTCAGTCTATAAACATATTCCAAACCCGTCGGGCCTCTGACCTAGTTAAGGAAAACATTTTTTGTGTTTAAACTTCCTAGGGGTCGTATAGTTTATTAAACTGCCATCCTGTCTACCACTGCAATGCCACTCTCTGCCATGTCGGAAGCTGAACTGCCACATGTTAGTGCCTCCCACTGCTATCGTATAGCTTAGTCAGCCAGCTAGCTGGATGCAACCTTTTAGCCCTAAACTAGATGAAAAAAAATCTATATTGTGAGCTGTGAGGTGGTCAAAATTGACTGGAAATGACTGGAAATAAATGTTATTGAGGTTAATAAAACAGGCCCAAATTATTTGATTTTAGCTGTTTTTATGATTTTTTTTTTGTTTTAAATACAGATCCAAAACCAAAACACGCAAGGGGCAGTTTTGGCAAAACCAAATCCAGATCCAAAAAAACCCCAAAAAACATGGGGTCAGCGCACATACCTATTTTAAATATATTTATATTTATTCATAATTTCCAAAAATAAATTCTAAAATCCACCATTGTGTTTTCATTCCTAATATGCTAGCCTATAATACTGCCTAGTGTTACCTATCACATATCAGAACAGCACGGGGGGGGGGTAGCCATCACCCACTCTTATTCTACTGTCCCTCTGTCATGTACATTTGGTAGAAAGATGAGAATTACATCTTCCAACATTTGTTATGGATTCCAGATTGACTACTCAGTGATGCTAACATTGCTAATGATAATTGAGTGGTTACTTTATGAAACTTATGGAACACACTCAGTAACTATTGGATTTAGGTGCATTGCAGCAGTCTTTTGTGAAACTGAGATAATGGTGCTAAAGTGGGATGAAAGGTTGTGGGAAGGTACTGGGGATGGGTCTCTCCAAACAATGTAATTGAAGAGAGATAATCTTATACCACTTTTATACCTAAATTCCGGGTCTGACACGGAGGATGGAACAGGGTTCCAAACTGGATCAGACCCGGAATTTAGCCGGCGCCTGTTTGGGGTCCTGAGGACCAAGTTTGAGAACCCGTTTCCTACAGTATGCTGTATTTGTGCCTTACAGTGTTACTCATTACATTGTAAACAAGAGAGATGTTTGAAACCCAAGAAATTATATTTGAGCCAATTTGTCCACAGTTTGACAAAACAGTGCGATTCAGGCCAATTCACTCGAAATGCTGATTTGCACATTTGAATCAGTGAATAACGATTCAGGTTTCCTACCTTACTGTGTAAATAATACTGCAGCATTGTATATTATATACAATTATTATATATTATATATGATATATATTACTTTTCTCTATTACCATGATCTTTTAAAGTATAAAATATTTGTAGATTTTTTGGTATTTTCCAATATTTGAGACTTTTCATAGTCCAAAAAATCCATTTGTGTTTGTACCAGTATGCTTTAAACTACACAAGTTGTGACAGCAATCTGTGTCTCTGTAAACACCTTTTTTTCTCTCAATTTATTTTTTACCACCATAAGGGGCAGATTCAACAGCCGTGAGGTACCGTAATTACCCACAGCGTGCGCAGTCATACATTGTGCAAGATTCTGTCAGAAGCTAGTGATGAACTGAATCTGCTTCTGTCAAAAAGGGCATCCAAAGAAAATAAATTTCAACTATGTTGACTGCCACATCACTAGAAAGTGGGCGGAATGCAGGAGATCCACCCACTTTTCCTGGGGAGCAGGGGACTAACCAAAAAAATTGGGAGTCTCCCACAACTTCCAGGAGAGTAGCTAAGTATTCAACACCTGTTGATATACTGTATATTGACTGACGAATTACATATCGTGAGTGCATCAGCAGGTGTGTACACCTGATATGTCTGTGAACAACATTGTTCACAGACTCATCAGGTCAGGACTGCAGCACAGCCAATGCCAATATATCTTAAACATATTTTCCCCCCGCCCCTATAGAATGTAAGCTCTCACGAGCAGAGCCCTCTTCCCTTATGTGCTTTTCCTTCCTTCACTCATACGATCATCTACTGAAAACTCTCCACAAGGGCACTTAACACTGACACCCTGCTGCTTTTTTGAGTGTTATGATTGCTGCAGCAATGTTTATAAACTATGTTCTTATTCTGTATTGTTTTGTACTGTAAGTCGCTGTTTTACGAGGTTTGTTCATTTGTTAATGTACTTTGTGAGGCGCTGAGGAACCCTTGTGGTGCCATATAAATAAAGGATAATTATAATAATATATCAGTATGTGTGTATGGGCGACCCATCACCCGCCCTTACACTGGCTGGCAGGACCACCAACACTGACATCACAACTGAGTGGACATATTTAAATGCCCACCCAGTTGCGATGTCAGACCAAACACATCCTGCAGCCAAATAGGGGAGTAGAACACTCTAGGCTCTGTGCTTGAGAGCTGCTGGTTGGGGCCCCTGGTCCTAACACCAAAAGGACCGTTTTTAATGCTCAAATAAAATCTCAAATAAAATCTACATTTTTATTTGAGAACATCCAGCGGCCAAATGGTAAGTATTTAGAGCCAAATAATGTTAGAACTGTGAAAAGTAAATGTTTTTTTTACAAGATATTTAACACAGATGGGAACTTTGCATGTTATAAAGCTCATTATGTTGCTAAAAGCTTCGCTCATAAATCTGGGGTTAACTACAGAAAAATGTTCACGTTCGTGGCAAGATACAACACACTACATATGTTCATCACTATAGCTAATATATATGATTTGTTGTTACACAAAATAAATTTCGACTTAGCTTATTTGAATGGCGAACTGGAGGAGGAAATTTATATGGAACCACCAGAACACTATGATGTCTATGAATTCCTGGAGGGGAAGGTGTGCCTCCTAAAGATATCTCTTTATGGCCTCAAAGTGGCCACTGCTCATACAAAAAATAGGACAGTGTTCTACACGTATAGGAGATTGGTTTCACCCATTCAAGAACTGACCATTGTGGTATGTTAAAGGAAATGAAAAGAAGCTTTTTGTTATCCTTGTCTATGGGGATGACTTACTGTTAGTGGGATAAGAAAATGAAACAGTAAACATCAAGTCATTGTTGTGTGACAAATTCAAATTAAAAGATCTTGTGCCTGTGCAACAACTGTTCGGGTTAAGATTCATACAGAATCTAAGTGCTGGAACAGGTACTGTGGATCAACACGATTACATTGAGGTGAGGCTTAATAAATTAGGAATGACAGATGCAAAGGCAGTGCGAGCCCCGCAGTGAGCGAGAAATCACTTGCTGCAGGACTCACTACAAGATGGGGTGGCTGTTGATGTTGATCGAGAGCTCGCCCCGTTTTGTAGGCAGGGAGGGGGGGTTTCTGGCCAAACGGAGACGTTCCCGAAGGAATGCCTGCCATTTGGGGGCGGCCCTACTGACATCACGAGTGATGACAGTAGTGAGCTTCCTGCTCTATTAGAGCAGGAAGCTCACTGGGGCTTGCGGGAACGAGACCCTACCACAAGGGTCTCGTCGCAAGCCTGATGGTTGCAATGTTCGCGACCATCGCAACCATCACATGGCCGCTCGCAAAAGCTGTGGGTGGTCACCCACAGCTTAGCGAGTGGCCAGGGGGCTGGCTCCAAAACAAAAAAGGGCGTCAGGCTCTGATTCAGGGACTATGAGTGAAGAGGGAATTTTCAGTTCAGATAAAACCACCAACATTGTATATAATAAGAGATGTGATAGATCTATCCTCTAGAACCAATCATTATGGTAGGTCGAAGCATTTTGCTATCAGACATCACTTTGTTAGAAAGCTAGTAGAAAATGCATAAATGCATTAATTAGAGTTATTCATATACCCACAATATTGCCGACATGTCGACCAAAGGGTTAACTTCTCATGCCCTGAATGTTTTTGTATAGGAATGTGAAATGAAACATATTTGAATGTTGATATATATTTTTCTTGCTAATCAATGTTATGTTTGCATAATCCTCCTTGTTTCTCATTACAGGTTGAGACATCAAATGTGTGTGATACTGATGTTATGTCATATGATAACAACAGTAGCTGAACTCCTTGTGGCAATGTAGGCATTGGCCTCAGGGCAGCAGCTGTCTAGGGGGCATGAGGAGCTGGGAGTACAAGGGGCACCGTTGTACCGGGGCCCACAAATAAACTGATCTATAACCACTGCCTTCACCTTGATGATTGCTTTTATAATGCAGGCAGTGCTTATAGTTGGATCTATCTGTGGGGTCTAGGGAGCCACTGTTTCTTGATCTTCAGACAACATTGCTGTCTGGTGCAATCAAGTTGTTTATTGCGATGAGGCACGCGCAATGTCATGATGTCACACCACACTGCTGAAAGGCAGAGGAGATACGGAGCAAAAAGGCACAGCCAGAAGGCCCAGATGAAATTGAAGAAGGTAAGTGTCTGTAGGCTGGAGCCGGAGGGATAGAGCTGGAGAGAGACTGGGAGGGCTGGAAAGACAGAAGGGGGCTGGCTGGTGCTGGAGAAACACTGGTGGGTTGGAGAGGCACTGGAGGGCTGGAGTAACACTGCAGGACTGGAGCTGCATAATCATATGGAATAAGGCTGGAGAGACACAAGGGAAAATTATATTGAAGAGAACAGGGGTGTAAGTGGCTAGTGATTGTCCATATCTGGCAGGATTACTGGCCCATTATTTGCCCCCTCAGCTCTGCAACTGTGCCTGCAGCAACAGATGTCAGTGCATGTACAAGCCGGAGCCATTGGGGGACACCACCATCTATTATGCCTCCGGGCATAGATGAGAAGCAGTTTTGAGAAAGGGGGTGTGATGGATGAGGAGCACTCCTGCGCTGCCTCCATCCATTGGTTTTCTTGCCGAATTGACATCACTGTAAAACTCTGGTACACTAATAGCCATGCAGAGCCTGCTAACTCATGGCAAGTACACTAAAACACCATTGTTGTAGTTAAGGGGCACTACAACACCCAGTGGTACCCTTAAGTTCCAGGCTGCATCATTACTATTGTTACACCTATTATATCCCTGTATCTTCATACTGCTTATTGTTTCTACCTGATTAAATAAAGCTTAGAAATGGTTAAGATGCCACATGTGGACTAACCGCCACCAGCACCAAAGAGCTGCACAACACACATAACACCACATACACTCTGGCCCAGTGCACTGTATCCTGGTTGGTAAATTGGTTGGAAGACACCCAGCATCATTTCGCTGCACACCACGCTGTAAGGCTACTCTGCCAATAGTTTTACTTTTAAAAGGGGGGGGGAGAAGGCACACTTTTTTTCTTTATAATAGATGCTGCTGTATGGATCAGAGGGAAACGTGCAACTGTTAGATGGTTGCATGTTGCGACTATATGCAAAACTGTTATAATGCATCCTGAAAAATATGGCATTCGGCTACCTACTGTATGTGGAATCATATCTCGCATTTGCAAGGAACTCTGCGCAGGTGCTATAGCAAAATGTATTTTCTTTTTAGGATGCATTTTATGTTTGCAATCAAAAGCAACTCCATCCAACTCTGTCTCAGGCCTATAGCCTATGACATTTGTGAGATCTATATATGGCTTGACGATATTAAAATTGAACCTCTATATACCCCTGCCTGTACCTTCTAAAATCCTACCTATAAACCTCTAAGGATGACGCTTAATTTGCGTATGCAGACATACAGTAAATAGAGACTCCAGACTTAGAACATGTGGTTCCAAAGCACAAAGTATTATTCAAGTAAAAAGTACAGTCAGTTACACGCTATGATCTGTGTACAATTTAGCGCAAAGGAATTATACAGACCCAAGTACAGTATACATATGCAGCGCCTCTGGACCAGATCCCGGCATTCAGAAAGAAAACCTCTGTCAATCAGCATTCAGCAAGAAGACTAAAGACCCAGTGTTTGAGCACACATGTTTATACCCCCCCAGAATAGACAGGACAATAGAGAAGTTTCTTGCTTATGCCAATGGTTCTCAGGGGAGAAGCATCTGTTACAGAGCGTTTAACAGGCTGGTTCAAATAGACTCACCCAGCCTCTAACAACTGGTGGTCTTTTCCCTCCCGCCCCCCCATGCTGCATCCTAACAGTTGTTCATAAAATATACATTTTGTTGCTTGTAGTTTCTGCAGTCCATAAGTTGAGAATGCCTGATGCGATCTCCACACCGATAGTACCGTAATTCTGTTGAAAGAGTATGCATCAGTACGAACCCAAACACGGCTTTCTTAGCATGTATAAAACCTTAGTTATCAAATATCTTTATTTCACAGCATTTAAACTAACTGAACCAACTTAAATCTTATACTTTAAAGCTTATTAAACCTTATGTGTGAATATGTAGTGTGTGAGTATGCGGGGTTTGATATAAGGACGCTAGTTAACTTGGGGCAGATGCATGCGCACAAGCTTAATAAAAAAGCGGTTTCATACAAAGTCTTATGCATTCGCTAATATGTGACCAGTTAACAGTGCAATTGTGCGTATTAATGTGTGTATGAGGAATGATGCACTTAAGTTTCGCTAAGTGAACATCCAGCAGTGTGACATGCTGAGCCTGATAGTTCCACATGCCCCCTCTGTCAGCAGCGCCCCCACCTGTCCCAGGCTTCAAAAGAAAAACTCTTTATTCTCCCAGTCTCTTGTGTGAAATGCAAATAGCCCAGCTACAAGAGACAGACCTAAGATGACACTCTAGTCTTTGAAATCATGTCATTGCAGGAAGCCTGCTAATGTAAGGTGTGTATTCTAGCCATACCACCTGGAGTGAGAGCAGACGTTATTCCAGGAAGCTTATCTACACAAGCTAGTTGTCACTTGGCCATTTGCTCTATTCAGCTAATGCAATTTTGGCATACTGTAAAGCCATTTTCTGAAATATATATCTTTTATAATACGTAAAGTAATGAAATAGGCTTTTGGTGAATCGCTGTAACCTATGGCGATGGTCACAGATGTATTTGCATGATGCTAATAGTATTATTGCCACATGTACTAAAGTGTGAGTTTATCTAAAATGGCACTTAGGCGGCCATTTCACAAAATGGCATCTTGCAGCCAGTCGCAAGATGGTGTCGCTGCGATTCAATTTTAAACTGATCTTGTCTCAGCCAATAATCCAGTTTCGACAGTCCACACTTTGATAGCGAACAACATGCTATCACAAACTGATCTTAAAATTTAATTCAGGCTTACATTTATATATTATTTAGTGTTATTATGGGATGGCACAAGGTGGTTCTTAATCCATCAATAATGTGTCTCTGAGTGGGGACATAAAACTACTATATACGCACACCGTGGATCTTGGAAGATCATGTGAAAAGTGTGGGGATGCACCAGTCTTATAAAAGCAGTCTTGAAGGGGAATTTAGACTTTACATTATCTGAGGTGTTTTAAAAATAACATTTCAATAATACATTTTTATGCATGGCTAAATATAATACATTAAATGATGGTATTTCCTAGCTCAGGGTTGTAATGCAGTTCTGTATTTACCTCAGTATTCATACTGGCCACCATCATAATTTCATTCTTTCGTTTTACTCTATTTTTACATTTTCCACACTTCAACACAATAGGAACACACCGGACGCATATGCCAATTATTATGATGACAGTTAGTATAAGGATCAAGAATTTGCCTATGCTGGCGATCACTTCCTGGACCCATTCCCCTAGACCTCAGAACCATTTCACTGGGTTCAGCCATGAAACCCATCCTTCTATCTTCTCCCCTACTTCAGCCACTGAAGCGTTATGGTTCTTGCAAAATTCCCACTTTAGCTGCAGAATTTCATCCATCTTCCGGTCTATCACCTCCTTAGTGTCGCTGGTATCATTGGTGACATAGGTGCAACATTTTACACCAAATTGGGTGGCTAACGTTATGCAATACCCTCCAGTAACAGCAGTTAAATAATTCAACACTAGCCTGTGTTGCTCCAGTTCTTTCTTGTATGCTTGCAATTCTCTCCCTGTATACCTGAATGTGTCATCGTACATCTCGGTGATATTATCTATCAATTTAGCAAGTTCCTGAATATATCTAAAATTTAATGTACCCCGAGCAATTCTGGTGGGATCCAGTGCGACTAAAACTTGAAAGCCAGTTGTCTCACTAATTAACTGAGCGGCTTTATGCACATCACCAGGTATCATATTTCTCTTGCCTCTGTGTTCATATTGCGTGTGAAGATATGGTGATGGTGTGTTTTTATGTATACCAAGCATTTCAACATGTGTGAGGGTCATAACTTCTGGAAGTATTCTTCCCAAATAACATAACAATTACAATACTAAAATTGGTCAGACACTCCCCTGATTGGCATTGCACTCCTCCTGACTCCACTCCATCAGCACTGCCATCAGCTCCCATTTCCTCAATCGGTCCTCCATCACAGACACTGAGTATCCCCAAACAGATCATCACGACAAAAACTCTGGAAAAAAAAGAACTAGGATGACCACAGCAGACCGCTCCATTGCTGGAAGCACTGATCTACACAGTTCTTTAGCTCAGATATCTCACCGTCACCTTTTTAATCCTTCTGGCACAAGCTCGCAATCGACAGGTCCACGTTATCGGCCTTGTCTCTGCCTTGTATCTCCACTGGTTGGTTAACCTCCCTATAGTTAGTGGAATGGACCCACGTATCTTCCTCGGCCACCCTTTGAGGATGCTGTATCGTCAGATACGGACCTTTCCACCGATCAGTCAAACAACCGGAGCTAAAAAAATTTGGATCATAACAAATTCTCCAGATTTGACATCATGACAGGTTGCATTAGACATGTTAGTTAATAACACTTTCAATTTCGGTTATTCTCATTCATCTTCGTGAGACCCTGCACAGTAACCTCATTATCATATTTTCACATGAGGCTGCCGGTTTGAACAGTATCTCAAAGGGGGGCAAATAAAGGAAAAGACAGTCTGGGATAATCTTAGTGTTGTTACCCATCACCTTACACATGTTCTTGGAAACGTCACCTGTAAAATAAGTCCCCCTATCATTTTTAATAATTCTAGGGATATAGTATCTGCATACAGGTTCCTGCAATTAAATCTTGTTATTAACAGCTACTGCTCTAAACAATGTCTGGGCCTCTGGGTTGGATAGTATTCCGAGTAGTCGACCTCAGCCTGGCATGGCTGTTGTTTATCCTTAGCAACCTTGTGTCCTATGAGTGGGAGATAAAGCACAACAGTTTAATATAATTTAAACATGACCTAAAATACAACAATAAATCGTCCACATTTTACATTAGAGCAGATACATTGGCAGGTTGAAAAGATTGTAAACAGTCATATAAGGCCTGGGAGAAGATACTGGGGTTACCTATGAACCCATGGGAAACTCGTGTTCCTGTGTGGTGCTCTTCACTTTGCAGTTCTTACTTTTGTGTCCCACTTGGTGACAGTTAAAACATAATTTTGAACAGGGTGGATGAAAAGATTGTTCTGGGATTTGAGCAAAAGGGAAAGATGGTGGGTATGGGTAACGATGTGAATGATAAGGGTATTGTGGGAGGTATGAAGTTTGTGGGTAGTATGAGGCCTGTGGTTGTGTATGATATGTGGGGTAAGGATGTGTTTGCTGTGGTGTGGGATTGGTGAGGATGTGTAATTGTTCAGGTGCAGGTGTGTGTGTGGGTGCAGGTGTGTCGGTTGGCTGTGATGTTACAGTCATTCTTTCCAGAGCTTGGATACTGACAGCCATTAATTTTTCGCTCTGGGTCTCTCTCTTCTTTGTGATTTTTTTATCATGTTCTATGGCAGACTCTATGAGGTTATCTATTGTGAGACCCCTCCAGCCAGGTTGTGAGGTCTGAACCCGAATCTTTAAATCGTCTTTCAGACCGTCCATGAGTACCGTGACTATCATTCCCCTGTGGTGAGTGCTATCTTTAATATCTTCTATCCCAGTGTACTGGGTGATAGCCTGCAGAGGCCGGTCGCAATAGTATTCTGCAGTTTCACTCTCCTTTTGCTTTATTGTGAAAATTTTGTTCCAGTTAACTACTACTGGAAAATATATATCCAACTGAGTTACAATGCGGGAAATGTTACCTTGGTTTACTTGGTCTGTTAATGGAACATCACCATCCAATACACAATCCGTGATAAATTTTGTCACGTCGGTATTACGTGGCAGACAGGCCCTTAACACCACACACCAATCTTTATTAGTTGGCTCATGAGAACTACCCAAATTTCTTAAAAATCTTTGACATTTGGCTAGTTCCTTTTTGGGTTCGGGGAAATCATTTATGATGGAATTTAGTTCTGCTCTTGTCCAGGGACAATGCATTACTACTTCCCTTGTGGGCACTACACCGTTCGCATCTGCATTTCCATTCGGAACAGTTATCGTCCAAATGGGATGCAGACCGGTAGCGTTGCTACCTCTGACCTGGTTACCTAGCTGGGGGTTTAATCTGCTGCTGCTAAGTTTGGTATTAACAACTTCCTCTATGGGTGCAGAGGGTGTTAACACTTCCCTTGCTGTTACCGATGGAGATGGCGGCACCACCCGTGATTGTGGTGATGCAGCATCTATCATTTGCACAGCATGGGAAATGGCAGACATTACAATAGGCTCATTATCCACATCATAAACATTTTCTTTATGGTTGCTTAAGAAAGGGTACAAATTGCTTGTTACATTTTTATGGGTATTTTTGGTAACTGTACTTGCACTTCCATCCACATAAGGTGGGGGAGGTGAGCGTGAATTGCTGGCAATACTCTCCACAATGCTACCTTGCCATTTTGCGGCTCGTCCGTCTTGCAATTTAGCGTCGCAGATGTATTTTCTGGAAATGCGCTCGCGACGCTAGTTTGCGTCGCTTGCACATTTTTAAGCCACGCATCCCCTTCATGCTGCCACATTTTTAAACATTCTCAATATTTGACCTTTTTCTCTCGGGAGCGCATCAAACTGAAGTGATCCCGGACCTTATCTAATACATCCTTATCAAAACTACCAATTCTGGGAAACGGTCTAACACTCTTCATCGTCATTTTAAACCATACATCACAATACCTTATTGCATAAGTACCATACTTAGTATGCATAATACGACGGGCCGATCCGATCGGCGCCTCCATTAGCAGCACATCTTTGTCTAACATCTCTACTGTTTGCATGGCTCCCATTCTGAGACAAAATCCTACGCTTTTCAATAAAGATTTAAACTGGTGAAAGACAATCAAGATACTTTCACTTACCTGTGGACGATTTAAGTCAGCGGCGCCCACACACCTGGATAAGATTTGAAAAAGGCAACTTCCACACCCGGATAAGATTTAGTAAGGCAACTTCCACACCTATGGGAGTTTATATGTCGGCCACTCCCACGCACCTCTCTACAACAAAGACAACATGTACACCTGCTACTGTGTATAGAACGGTAAAGCTACTTACCGAGCAGCTAGAATAACCCTTGCACCTAGCCCTTAAGGATCATACGATACCCTTAACTGTCCAACACATACTCACTGTTACACACTTTTTCCTGTGCAGAAAAATAAACGTTAACCCAGATATTGCTAACAATTGAAAAATTTAAACCTTGATGGCTTTGTTTAAACACGTGGCAGTAGAACCGGAAGTACGTATACACTATTGTGCGACCAGCTGCACACACAATAATGCGACTACCACACAACTGTATAATGACTCTTTAACTGCGTATGCAAAAGTGCATCTTTGCTATGCGCAAAACTGCGACTCAGCCGCGTACTCAATACTACGGCACCCCTTTAAACGTTAAGTTCTATCAACAAAGGAAAACAAACTTTTTCCTTTCTTGTCCCTGGATTCTAGTGAGCTTCCTTGGATCACACGAAAATGGATAGCGATTTTTCAGCACAAAGCAGTTACAGGAAAATCCTGTATGTGGCCACTCCACCCTTTGCTAAGATATCGATAGCCGTATGTGCTGTGTGAGTAGGTAAGTGACTTCACTCGATGAGCCCCCATTTGACGATATTAAAATTGAACCTCTATATACCCTTGCCTGCACCTTCTAAAATCCTACCTATAAACTTCTAAGGATGACGCTTAATTTGCGTATGCAGTCATACAGTAAATAGAGACTCCAGACTTAGAACATGTGGTTCCAAAGCACAAAGTATTATTCAAGTAAAAAGTACAGTCAGTTACACGCTATGATCTGTGTACAATTTAGCGCAAAGGAATTATACAGACCCAAGTACAGTATACATACGCAGCGCCTCTGGACCAGATCCCGGTATTCAGAAAGAAAACCTCTGTCAATCAGCATTCAGCAAGAAGACTAAAGACCCAGTGTTTGAGCACACATGTTTATACCCCCCTAGAATAGACAGGACAATAGAGAAGTTTCTTGCTTATGCCATTGGTTCTCAGGGGAGAAGCATCTGTTACAGAGCGTTTAACAGGCTGGTTCAAATAGACTCACACAGCCTCTAACAACTGGTGGTCTTTTCCCTCCTGCCCCCCCATGCTGCATCCTAACAGTTAAAATATACATTTTGTTGCTTGTAGTTTCTGCGGTCCATAAGTTGAGAATGCCTGATGCGATCTCCACACCGATAGTATTGTAATTCTGTTGAAAGAGTATGCATCAGTACGAACCCAAACACGGCTTTCTTAGCATATATAAAAACTTAGTTATCAAATATCTTTATTTCACAGCATTTAAACTAACTGAACCAACTTAAATCTTATACTTTAAAGCTTATTAAACCTTATGTGTGAATATGTAGTGTGTGAGTATGCGGGGTTTGATATAAGGATGCTAGTTAACTTGGGGCAGATGCGTGCGCACAAAGCTTAATAAAAACAGCGGTTTCATACAAAGTCTTATGCATTCGCTAATATGCGACCAGTTAACAGTGCAATTGTGTGTATTAATGTGTGTATGAGGAATGATGCACTTAAATTTCGCTAAGTGAACATCCAGCAGTGTGACATGCTGAGGCTGATAGTTCCACATGCCCCCTCTGTCAGCAGCCCCCCACCTGTCCCAGGCTTAAAAAGAAAAACTCTTTATTCTCCCAGTCTCTTGTGTGAAATGCAAATAGCCCAGCTACAAGAGACAGACCTAAGAAGACACTCTAGTCTTTGAAATCATGTCATTGCAGGAAGCCTGCTAATGTAAGGTGTGTATTCTAGCCGGACCACCTGGAGTGAGAGCAGACGTTATTCCAGGAAGCTTATCTACACAAGCTAGTTGTCACTTGGCCATTTGCTCTATTCAGCTAATGCAATTTTGGCATACTGTAAAGCCATTTCTGAAATATATATCCTTTATAATACGTAAAGTAATGAAATAGGCTTTTGGTGAATCACCGTAACCTATGGCGATGGTCACAGATGCATTCACATGATGCTAATAGTATTATCGCCACATGTACTAAAGTGTGAGTTTATCTAAAATGGCGCTTAGGTGGCCATTTTGCAAAATGGCGTCTTGCGGCCAGTTACAAGATGGTGTCGCTGCGATTCAATTTTAAACTGATCTTGTCTCAGCCAATAATCCAGTTTCGACAGGCTTTTGTGCGATACACATGAGTGCATATTCATACCACCCTACATTGGTGATTCAGTGGTTGGGACATCCTTCGGCACGCTTGTCTGAAAAAAGGGCGTGGCAAATCCATACAGGGGCATTGGCTTACAGCATGCCCCCATCACATCACTCTGGGAGCGAACCCAGCATCCACATAGATGCTGGGCTGTCCCCAGACCCTCCCTGCTCAGTGAAGAGAAGCCATGTGCATGCGCATGGCATCTATTCACCCATTGCCAGGGGTGAAATTAATTTCTTCCAACTTCCCCCCACCGTGGCACACTGCGGCCCGCAGGTTGGGACAGTGGGACAGTCCCTGAATAGAGGGACTGTCCCGCCAGAAGCGGGACAGTTGGGAGGTATGCATATTGTTTATGTTGCGAGATAACATATGAAGAATAGTTTATGAGATACATGTAGTAATGGGAACTGTAGTCAGTACTGTGATTAATAACATAACATATTTAAAAGATGTAAATGATTCAGCGTAAAAGGAACTTTAGGATGTGTTGTACCTTCTATGCTAAGCTGTTTTATATGTAAGATTGTCACATATATATTATATGTAAGATTGTTATACTGTAGAACATTAAGAAATAATGCTAACAAGAACACTGTATATTCAACATCTCAAACAAACATACATCTGTGTAATCTTTGCTGATACAAGTATCATTGTCCTGTGATGTGTTATGAGGGAATCAGTATGAATTACTGCCGTATCTAAGCCTGGCGGATGAAATACCATCACTGGAAGGCTGGCACATGAAGATAAGTAAGACTCCCAAACCCTCCCCTCTCCCCCCCTTAACCCTCCCTTAGGGGTGACAAACCCTAACCTCCCCCTAGTGCCTAACCCTAACCTCCTCCCAGGGGTGTCTAAAGCTAAATCCCCCTCCCCGCACCCTAAATCTAACCCTCCGGGGGGGTGCCTAAACCTAACCTCCCCCCGGGGTGCCTGATGCTACCCCCCCCTTCTCCTAGCCTGACCCTAGCCCTCCTGGGGGCTGCCTAATCATAAAACCTCCCCGGGAGTCCCTAAACCTAATGCCCTCCCCTGCGGCTATCACCTCCCGATGCCCAGCTTACCTACATTCGGTATGCCGGGTGTCGGGATTTCGGCGTGGTACTAATGATGGACGTTGGTATTTAGACGCCTATCATTATTCCCATGCCGGAATTTCACTGTCGGGAAGCCAGCGTTCAGCATTTCGACAGCCGGCTTCCTGACTACATTCCGTTATGAGAGTCTAAGCATATATTTCTACAATAGAAATATTTATCATAATCTGTGTGTTATTGGCTGTTATTTTTTTTTTTAAATGTTGGTTATTATTTTTTAAGTTTAATAAAATAGTAGATAATTTTATACTCTCTAGGTAATATGACATTTTTATGCTAGATTATTTAATCAATTGTTGCTCAATTACCATCTGCACTCCCTTATAATGTTGGCTGGAAGGAAATTAAAATGTACCATGTATATGATTGTAAGTCCCATGTCTAAGGGTCTAGGATGCATGCTATGCTATAGTATCCATGTGCATTGAATGTGGTAATACATTCATACATATAACACAAAGACAATTCTGATCAAAACAAAGAATAGTATTTTGAATAAATTGGAAATTACTTTCAAGGGTGTTTATTAAAGACATTTATGAGATGAGTTATTAAATGGTCAATTAACATATTTGCCTAGCTATGAACCCTTTTTTTAACATTAACAGTTTTTTACAATGACATTGTCACAAATTGTGGACTATAAATATATATGTGCGAGAGACTATGGGCCATATTCAATTTGAGGCAAAAAGTCCGTTATTGGTTATAATTTATCGCTGATTACGTAATTTTCGCCTGTTTCATTTATCCCCATATTCAATTTCAAAGACTTATCGTAGGTGCGAAAAGTCTTTGTAAAAAAACAGGGATAGGAAGCCTGTATTCAATTAGAGGCAAAAAGTTTGGATCTGCGGAAAAGTATCGCGTATGACGTCATTTCGCCAGCGGAAAAGTTTCCGCCGTATTCAATTCCAAAGACTTTTCGCGTACACAAAAAGTCAATGCAATGTAATCAGCGGAAAAGTTTTGCCTATGAATAGCAGGTGGAAAAAAGTGCAGAATTGTGGTTTTGGGGGGCAAACTTTGGGAAACCCGCCAGCACCCTTGGGACAATCCCCCAAAGCTAAACTGTGTCCAAAATTTTTTTTAAAGACTTTAGAACACCCCAAAAATGTACTTTCATTTTGCGGTCGAAAAAGATCAAACTCGGGGGACAAACTTAAAAAGTAGCAAAAACGACTACTGGGGGGTCCCCAAGTATGGGGAAGGTGTTTTTTTTATTGCAGGTGAATTTTTTATGTGATTTAAAACTTCACTTTAAGAACTTAAAAATATGCTAGCACCCATTTTCATGTACCCCAAATTTGCTGGGAGTAGTTATTTTCTCCAAAAAATATTGCTTAAAGCTATTCTTCACCTCTTGTGTAAATGCGCTAATTGGCAGCAATTGGCACAATGTAAGTACACCAAATACCTTCATTAGGGCTAATCGGGGGCATCTATAGTGATTCCCAATGTTAGTGCTTTTTTCGAGGGGTGTCAGGCTGAGTTCCTCAGTTTTGACAGGACTTTTCACCTGTTCTAGTTTCGCCGGGTGCCGTTTTCGCATCCTTTCTAATCGAATACGTCGAATAGAGGGAGCGTGCCCGATACTTTTTGGCATGCAAAACACGCAATGTAGGCGAAAACTCCGGCATCCAAAAAAGTATCGCTGGTGCGAAACTAATTGAATACGGCCCTGAATAGGTGGCGAGAACAAGTGCAGAATTGGGGTTTTGGGGTGCAGACTTCCCAAAACCACCCTGCACCCCTTGGACAGGCCCCCAAAGGTATTCTGTGTCCATTTTTTTTTTTAAAAGTACCACAGGACACCCCAAAATAGCTACTTTCATTTTGGGGGTGAAAACAAAAAAGTTGGGGTAAAAACTTCTAAACTATTGAAATAGACACAGGGGGTTCCCCAAGTATGCCCAAGGTGTTTTTTTTTTTTATTGCAGGTGGTTGCGGCATGTGGTTTTTTCACGATTTTTAAAGATTCACATTAGCCACATTAAAATATGCTAGTACCCATTTTCAAGTACCCCAAATTTGATGGGACTACTTATTTTTCCCCAAAATAATTGTTAAATGCTATTCTTCACCATTTTACCAAAGATGCTAAATAGCACCTATTAAGACCATTTAAAAAGCCAAAATACCTTTAGCAGTGCTATTCGGGGGTACCCATAGTGAACCCCCATGTCAGAGCATCTTTAGGGGGATGTCATGCTGATTTCCCCAGAAATGACAGCACTTTCCCGCTTATTTCGATATCGCTGGCTCCAGTTTTCTCTGTTTTGAATTTGAATATGGGGATAAGCGGGGACGAGTGCGATAACTTTTCGACGGGAAAACCTCAGATGACAGCGAAAAGTCCGGCAACTGACTTTTTGCTCCATATTGAATATGTCCCATAGTATAGTTGTATAGTATTGTTTTATTTGTTTTATGAAAAGGTCAGTGAGGTCTGTGGGGGCCCCTGGGCAACAAACATGTGGGGGCCCCTATTAAATATGGACAAAATGGAGGTATGTGCAATGGGGACTGTATCGCTTGTAAGCGGTACATTGACAAATGGCGCTAAGCTAAGCTTAGCGCTGTTTGTTAAATACTGAAAGGAGGACATTTAGCAAGTGACATAACCCCTTTAGCACTGTCTCCCCAGAGAAATCAAACTTCAAGCACACACAAGAAAAAAACACACATATAGGCACCCACATTAAATATTACTCACTAGTTGCACAATATTATCCACATTACACCGCACATAGTGCCCCTTATTCACATTACACCCCATAGTACTAGTGCCCCTTATTCATGTTATGACAGACAGTAGTACCCCTTTTACACAATGCCCACACTAGTGCCCCTTATACACAATGCTTGCAGTAGTAGTGCTCCTAAAACACATAATACCCACAGTAATAGTGCCTCTTACAAAATACCCACAGCAGTAGTTCCCCTTATGTAATGCCCCCAGTAGTGGTAGTTCTTCTTATGCTGTACCCCCAGTAGTGGTGCCCCTTATGCAGTGCCCCCAGTAGTGGTAGTGCCCCTTATGCAGTGCCCCCAGTAGTCATAGTGCCCCTTATGCAGTGCCACCAGTAGTGGTGCCCCTAATGCAGTGCCTCCAGTAGTGGTGCCCCTTATGCAGTGTCCCCAATAGTGGTAGTGCCCCTTATGCAGTGCCCCCAGTGTTGACAGTGCCCACAGTGGTAGTGCACCTTTTGCAGAACCCACAGCAGTGGTGCCCTTTATGCAGTACCCCCAGTATTAGTGATCCCCGGAGTGGTGCCCCTTATGCAGTACCCCCATCAGTAGTGCCCCCTGTAGTAGTGCCGCCTGTGGTAGTGCCCCACTAGTAATGCCCCCAGTAGTAGAGCACCTGCATGGCTGCTCCCCTGAACTATGGGAGAGACATCATGACTGCTGCTGTGGGGAGGGAGCCGGGCGCCCACTGGTAACAAAATTTCAGCGGGTGCTCAGCAAATAGAGCCTCCCTTCGGCGCCGGGGTTAGGTAGGCTAGCAGAGGCGGAACTAGTTCAGTATCCCATTCCAGCCCACTTTAACCCAGGTGGTTCTGGCCCTGAGTATAATGCACCAGTGTCACAGCCAAATAGGTGCTATTTATAGTGACTATGCTCTACATAGTTGATCCATGGTTCTTACAGTGTCAGTCTCCTCTGTGACAAAATGAGTTGTTTAGGAATATAATTACCCACTACCTCTCTGCATGCCCTCCTTTAATAAACCCTTCCCAAGTATCTTCATTGTCTACCAAACTCAAATGATTTGCAAAGAAAACAATATAAGGGGTCAATCCTATTAGGTGCGAATTGCGAGGTGTGAGTTGCTATCTTCTCTTCGAATTTGCACAGCGAATTCATTTTGCAATCCAATTAGCAACCCACAAAAATAATTGTTTTTATCATTTTTTTACAATTTTTCAAGGTGCTCTCAAAGTACTCCAAAATCACCTTTTTTCTTACATTTTTTGCATATTTCAGTTAACTCGTTTGAGATTAAACGAAATAAGTTTGCTTTTTATAATTTTTTTGCATTAAAAAAAAACACAAATTAGCCATTTGACATTAAAAACCTACAGTACCTCCCTAATGCCCATGAACAGCCTTCTATATGGTCTTGCTAACACAATTATCAATTTTGGGGGGTCCAGGATGGTCTCCCCACTTTTTTACGCTTCTCTCACATCTCATTTGGCGGTCATTTTGCACCCCTCCACTGTGAATATCTATGATGCTATTCAAAAGGCAACAGAAAACAATAAGAAATGCCCTCTTTATTTATTATAATACACAAACATGATATATAATAAACTTGGCAGTATAATGTGTCTGTGCTATTTTTGTGAAATATTGTAAAGCAAAATCATAGTAAAGCAGTCTTTCAAACAAAATTGTTCTTTCAAACAAGATATTTGCAAAAAAAAAACCTGGCATTTTGCCCAAACTCTGGATATTAAGTTAACAGGTACAGCACAATTGCAGTATAATATTATATCATTATACATGTTCAATAATATAACAATAAATGCATATAAATAAATAGTTGTTTTTTCAATATTTAGAAATAACCAAATTCATCACAGAAATCTTTAAGGTAAAAGTATTGTAATTTTGGTTTCAAAAAATGACTTTGTAAAAATTGTACAGTATGCATGACATTTTGTATTACATTATTGTGTAGTAAACTTGTACATTAGTCAGCTAGATAAATGTTTTAGAATGTTGACTTGGTAATACGACAACATATAAGAGCAAAATTATATTGTATCTGCTAATTTAACTTTTTTTTATTACAAGTTCACAGTAAACAAGAGTAGTCTTACTGCAACACTGCCATCTACTGCATTGAAGTAGAATGAGACAGGTTTCCATAGTGAATATTTGGATACATTGGTGATGTTTGTGTGTGTATGTATGTATGTACTGTATGTATGTATATATTGCACATTCAAAATGCTGCCACCATGCCCTCTGTGGTAGTGATAGCTAGAACTGGTGATCAGCGGCACTGGAGGTCTTGATCAATCAATTAGTAATTTATTTACCAACGTTTCAGGGCTATTACGCTCTTTTGACAAAAGGGCGCAATAGCCCTAAAACGTTGGAAAATAAATTACTAATTGATTGATCAAGACCACCAGTGCCGCAGATTATCAGTTCTATATATATACTGTATATATAATTTTTTCCCAAGAAATATAGGTCGTTCACAAACAAGTGTTCAGTCTAACCAATGATTGTAAGAGAGAATTTTGAGCTATTATGTCCTAGTGAAAATTGTTTGCAAGTGTATGGTTGTTTTAGAAATGTTAGATGCTCAGGAAATAAAGAAATCAGATAGACCACATTCAATTGAATGTGTAACACTAGCAAACAAGATTACATCGATACACACCTGGATCTATTTCTGTTTTCTTTAGTTGGTGCAATAAAATAAAAACAATATATTACATACTGCATATATCTGATCCGCAAATTTATAGAGGTTATTACATAAATAATCTGTGCATTATTGCAAAATTATAAAGGGTGTAATTAAGCAGTAATTACAATACATTCAAAGACTATAGGAAAATCAAATATAATTTTTTTTTTTTATAAAAAAGACCAGTTTATGTACTAAGTTGTAACCACGTGCAAATATAGATGACAGCTTTTAAAAGGCAGTATAATAATGCAGTTTATTGTGATATCAAAATGTCACAAAAAAAACTGCATTACAGAATTTCAACTACTACAGTGCACAATGCTGCACAGTTTAAAATTTTAGCAATTGGAGCTCTATGTAAAATTTAGAATCTGCAAATATTACTATATAAATACAGGTTCCATTTCTGACAATCTGAAAACTAAAATTCTGTCAATAATTATTTATAAATACGGTACCTAAAATATCTAGTTATAATTGATTGTTTCTCATCTTTACTTGTCAACAGCCATATACTGTAATTTGTTTTAATACAATAAACAGTCATTACTGCTTTCAATGTTGTGACTTTGTAATTGTATCCTTTATGAATACACACTTTAGGATTAAATAGTTTCAATGAAAACATTCCCAATAAATTACTAACCTTTCTAATTAAATGGTTACATTTGTTTTGTTATTTTTCACAATATATTACCCCATTTCTATCAATCTGATTGTACACTTATTTTTATATTGACTTATCAAACCACTCAGGAATTTTGTTTTACTGCAATTAACAGTTCCAATACCAGGATTTCTAAATTGTTTGAAACAGAGACACTAGTGAAAGCCACTATAGCATACAGAACTATTTTGGGTCCTTGAACAAGAGGGATGGTTGTTTTAGGTGCACATTACATTTCATGTTAGTAATCCTGTATATTTATTTAACATGTATTAATATTTAATATATTTTAAGTATAAAAACATTTACATACACATTTTAATTATTCTAAAAGACCTGATATTTGTATTAATCTATAGCTATATATTAGTACATTTTAGACATAGATATATATGCAATAATATCTGAAATGTTTTAGAGAATTATAGAAAGGAAAATAATACACAGGGTTTTGAAAATGTAATAAAGTCTAATTACTCAGACTTTCTGAATTTCTAGGTAATGATCAGATTGCAGTGCATTATCAGATCTGTTTGAAAATTCATCACAAAGACTCTGGACACATTTATGCATATGTGTTCTTATGTAAATAAATTAGATTTCTGAGTACAAGTACTACCAATAAATTGTTTCTTTGCACAAAGTAAAGGACACAATTTATTCTTATAAAGTTATTTGAACATTCAATCTCTAAAAATAATTTAACATTTTAAATTAGAGCTGTTTTGCTGCAGGTGCTTTTCCACAGCTCATAAAAATAGTATCAGAATTTTTTTTCAATTGTGGGATGTACAGTAAGCCTTGCTTGAATTTGTAAAATAAACAAACTCTGATAATGTCAAGAACTAAGACAGAGAGTTTATCTGACATCAGCCAAATCACAATCTCATTTATTTATGCAGTTATAAAAAAAAATAAGCTAAAATTTATTTTAAGATCAACAAATTTTACAGACTAGTTTTATAAACACGTGTTTTCTATGATGTTCCTATAGCACAAAAAGATAGATGATGATGATTATTATCATCATCATCATGATCATCATTTCGTTAATAGGTAATAAAAAGTACCAGAGTGACATGGACTATTTTCTTAAAATAAAATATATGTTAAATATACAGATTTACAGGAAATTAACTATTTAAATACTACAGAAAACATACCTTTCATGAAAAATATAGATTGCTTTAACATTTTTCTTGAATCTTGAAACTTAAATCTACATGCTAAAAATTTGACTAAGGATGTTTTACACTATTTAAGATATTGTAAATAATAATTAGAGTGCCTTGAAAAAGTATTCTGCCACCAACATGTTTTTCACATTTTGTTAGCACATATTCTCAATTTTAAATAGATTGAAGTAGGATTTTTGGCATTGATCCACAAAGTATTGAGAACCATGTCAAATAAAAATAAATATTCCAAAATCTTTCCACAAATTACTAAAAATGAAAAACAGAAATGATTAAATTTAAAACGTATTCATACTTCTTGTAATTGTAAGTTCAAATTTGCACAGATGCAATACATTACAAGAGAAGTCACATAATTTGTTCATTGACTCCCCCTGTTAAAGAAACTAGTGGATCACCTGTTGTCAATTCTTTTTTTATTATATAAATAATCTGCTCTCTGTGAGGTCCTACAACATGTTAGGGACTTTTGCACATTTGTATTAATATGAAGGCAATAAAGAATTCCAAAGAACTCAAAGATATGACGATAGAGTGGCACAAATCTGGGAAAGGGTACAAAACATTTACAAAGACATTCAACAACACTCTGAGCAGCACATTTTACTAAAGTAGAAGTAGGATACTTCAGTCATTCCCACCACCCAGGTAATATAGCTCCTGTGAAGTATTGCTTACAGCAGCTGGGACTGGCATTTTTGTTCAGAAGATAAATAGTGCATATTGCTGGCAAGTTGTGGACCAGAAAACAGCAAAAAAAATTAAAACTGGAATGACTTACAATTAAAATAATAGTTTCAGAAAATGTGTGACAAGACTTTAAACTTGCTTCTCACAGATACATCACAAATTATATACTGTAAAAAATCTGTGACAAAACTATTGATATAAAAAATCTGTACAACACTTCAAACCTGCTGCTCACAGCCACACTACAAAAAACCTGACCCAGGTTAAGCAGTTTTGCCAGGAGAAATTGGAAAATATTTCTTGGTGTACATGGAGCATTATCCAAAAAGAATTCTGGCTTAAATATGTGCAGAAGTGGCTAAACCAGCGGTGCTCAAGACACCCCAGAAGTTCAGGTTTTAGATATATCTATGGTTGAGCACAGGTGGTTAACTCAAATTGACTTAGGTACTAATTAAGTCACCTGTGATCAAGCATGGATATCCTTAAAACCTAGACTGTTAGGGTGCCTTGAGGACAAAGTTTGGGAAAGTTTTTACCAGGAGAAGTGAAATAATGAATAGTTATTAAATTATGATACTGTACTTTGTTGTTTTTTAACATCTGCTGTTTTACTATTATCTATCTTTATAGGCTGGTGGACTTTGTGAAGATGAGTTATGGGACTCAAATAAATAGCCTGAAAAAAGAATAAAAATTAATACTTTTTTAAGACACCATAAATACGAATATTAATGGTTACTTAAAAAAATATGGAAAGGATTACCCTCTGCCTATAACCATACACCATCATTCACACAATGATAAGCACAACAAGCAATGGAGAGAACATGACCAAAGCCTTTTATTTAAATTTAAATGTCTGATTTCAAAACTTTAAGTGACTGATTTCAAAAGCTTTTGCCCTTCTGCTTCACGGGAGGTTTCTGTCCTCCCTGATCTCACCTTAGGACACCTGCATAACGGTTTAACAGGTATACTGCTGGAGTCAGTCAAACTCCAGGGCACCTGTGTACCAGGGCACCTTTGTCCACATGCAACCATGCCATATAACCCATAAATCAATGGCTACATTAACAGTGCCCTTCCTCATACCACCTGACAACAAACCTATTCTGAAAGCCAGGGTCGCCATCAGGGGGGGCATGCTGGGATTGGCCTCCTGGGCCTAGACACACAGACAGAGAGCGGGGGCCCATCTGCTCCTACCACCTATTGCCTGCTGCTACTGCCTGTGCTGTTCAACAAAGTGAGAGGAAGTGGCGCCCTCTACCATCCCTTTAATTAAAAGTGATAGGGGGCCCTGATCCTACCAGCATAATGCCTGGCCTGCTACTAGCCCACACTGCACAATAAAAGTGAGTGACAGGGGAGCAAGCCACTCTGTCTCCTACTGACGCACCGTCTCCAAATGTGCATGCAATAACAATTTTATTTTGTTAGCTGGTGCTCCTGACATCATGATGTCAGGACGTTGAAGGAGAGAGGAACTGTGGCACATTGAGGATGGAGCAGCCAGTAAGGTGGTAAGGGACTACCATGTGGATGCAGGGGCTAGCTGGATTGTGGAAACGAGAGGCACAGCAGGGCTGGAGAGACAGAAGGTGACTGGCTGAGATTTGACTAATAAAATGTTGTGTATGAATAAAGTGGGGTGAGGTGGGGGGCCCTGACTATTTTGACAGTCCCAGGCCCCACAATTTTTGATGGCAGCTCTGCTGAACGCAAACAAATATAATTTTCTCTGTGTTTTTCTTAGTGTGGTATGTGCACTCTAAAAGCAAATATCATCCTCCAATACAGAATTGCAAGAAAAAAACAAATATAGTGAACAAAATGCAGCTCTGAGGAGCAATCAAAGTATAATGTCCAATCAATACAGTCCAAATGAGAATGACATATTCTTCAGAAACAACATAGGTATGGATACAGGGGCGTATTAAGAGAGGAGGGGGCCCGTGTTCATTCCCTATGCAGGGTTCCCTCCTCTCTCCCCAGCAGCCGGAAGCACATTGACAAAGCAGTAGAATCTGGGCACTAGTCTATGCGGCAGCCATTTTCCCGGTGATTCCCCTACTGCGCATTCACAAAATATTGGAAAAATGGCCACCGTGGACATTTTCCAGGGCTTTTGTATAGCACTGCTACAACCGACGTGGGACTTCAGAGAGGTAAGTATAAAAATATGGATACAGGATGTGCAGTGTGGGCACCCCTGGACCCGTGTGCACTGTACACCCTGCACCCGTTATAGATATGCCCCTGTATGGATAAAAATACAATTAATGAATTCCCAAGTTATGACAAATGCTGCAGTGACACATGTCACCAATATCACATACAGTACTACCACCAACACTTGTGACGTGAATTGTGAGAAAGTAAATCATTTACATAATTTTAGATTGGTGGGGAATGCTGATAGTTACAGTAGTTTTCAATTAAAGCAAATTTTAACATTTGGTGGTAATCTGAAGATTTTCAAAAAATGAAAGAGATATATACTGTATAGTGTAGTAAGGTCAATGTGCTTGTTTATATGTAGGCTGATATATGGCTCACTTTCCTAGGATTTAAATTTGTAATAAAAAATAGTGGAGATAATCCCAGATGTCTGATGCCTCTCCATCTCTAATCAGTGCTGATGCACACACAGTTTTGATCAGAGGTCAAGAGATATTAGGTGTGAGGAATTATCTCCACTATATATATTACAAATAAAATGGAATCCTAAGAATGTAAGATATATAAGACATATATCAGCCCATACAGAGATCATCAACATTTCACATTGTTTTGATAAGGGGATGTAGTCAGCATCCTGGCGTGCGGGATCCTGATGGTCTAAATACCGGCACCGGAATCCCATCAGCTTTGTGGTTCTTGCTCCAGTATCCCAACCACCAGCATCTCGAAGGTAAATATCTGGAGTTAGGGGAGGGTTAGGTTTAGGGTTAGGGGTTAGGCACTAGAGGGAGGGTTAGGGTTAGGCACTAAGGGGGAGGGTTAGGTTTAGGGTGTGGGGAAGGGGAGGTTAGGTTTAGGCACTAGGGGGGGAGGTTAGGGTTAGGCACCGGGGAGGGAGGGTTATTGTAGGGGTTAGGGTTACTGGTACTATACTTACCTACCACTGTCGGGATTTTCACTGTCTGGATGCCGCTTTCAATAATCTGACCAGCAGCATCCCGACCACTGGCAACTCATACCCAACCCTTTGATAAGACCCCCCCATACCCACTTATTTTCAAATTTCCTGGACATAATCTCTGTTAAATCAGAAATCAGACATTTTATTTAAAATATGAACAACCCATCTAATAATATCCTTTTATAATTAAATGTATAGTTAGTGATCTTAAATAATTAATTACTATTGATGACATCCAATACTATAGAAAACATTAAGTTTTATACAGATAGGGGGGAGTCTAATAACTATGCATCACCCATCTAGTGTCAAACAAAAATAGGGTCCATTAATTTAATGCACTAAGATTACTATATTTTAAAGTACAGATTTTAGTATGAAAAACAGCTCTCAATTTCAGAAAATGTAAACAATTTATCGTTGGACTTGTGCATATATATATATATATATATATTTATATATATGTCATTAACTATCTAATGTGGTAATTAATAAAGGTTCCCTATCCAGATTGGTCTGTACAGTAGCTCTAATTAGTAAATAAATTGCCACCATATTTAGGATGTACAGTGGGCTTGATTCATTAAGGATCACAATTGCAATGGCATATGCAGATCGGCGATGATGTGTATTGCTCATGCGTATGCACAGCAGTGCTTATGCGTGAGTTAGCATTGCGATCGCACTGCGATCACTTACACAGATACAAAGTCATCACAGTGAGTAATGGGAGGTCAGCATTTGGGTGGTGGTGATGTGGTAGTGGTCGGAGGAACGCAGGCATGCTAGTCTATTTGAACGCTGTTACTTGGGTGTGCATAAATTAGTCACTATGACAGTATTACTCACTTCATGCGATGAGGAAAGCAATTTCTGCGTAAGGTCAGACCTGCTGTAATTGTGCGCGAGGGGCTGATGTTACTCGATGCTACCAATATATAAGCAGGATTGCAAGGTATAGCGGTAGTGGATGTCTCTATGCTGGCTGTGCTACGGCTTTGCGATTGTATTCCTTAGCATATTTTTGCAGCAGATCTGCGTGCGTAATCGCAGCTGCCGTCACAATAGCGATCCGTAGTGAATCAGACCCAGTGTTCTATTCAAGGAATCGTGAGAAAGATTCGGTTGAAAAAAATGTAGTTCTTATATATGCCGATAGAGGAAAATATGGCTCTGCACAGGTAAAATGCATGAAAAGGTACCAACATAAGAAAACCTAAACAAAACCTAAAATGACATTTAAAAATTTTATTTTTACTTTTTGTAAAAACTGAAAAAGAAGCTGAACTGACCAGAAATTTGAATTAAGAGAGCAGAAAATCAGCATAAATCAAGTGCTAACTTTTCTTTTATCTGTTATAGGCCTATATACTATGACCCGGTCATGACAAAGATTTTCTATTGCTGATTATCTCCTCAATTTCTTTAGAAAATGTCATCAATGTAGCTGAGTGATACTGTCGCTCAGTGATACGTGTACTAATACAGCTTCGCCAGCGAATCTAGCAGCCATCTGCCTGTTGCTGGCTCACACATGCGCAGTGAGACTGGATGCCCTGACTTTCCAGTTACAGTTTCACTATAAAAGAATAGAAAAATCATGTACCTACCTTTCATGCACTATAGAAATGGCATAGAGTTTATTCCTTCTTTTACCTACCAACTTGCTGGTTATGTTTTCCATGTCCTCCTCCCCTTCCTCCTAAGATGGCATTAAAACAAGAGGAATAGTGACGTGTTTCATCTAACAATAGACTTTTTCAAATCGTCCACTGTTTGTGGACAAAATGCATCACTGTCCTCTGCTGTTATCACATTTGGGCTGTCTAAGGAGGAAGCCTGTAGAGCCTGGCTCTGTCTCAGCGCGCTGGACTCCGGTGCCCACTTACCGGGTCTGGCGGTGCTGGTCTGCAGAGGGGCAGCATGTGGTGCATCACCGGCATTCCCTGCTGTCCTCTGCCTCTCCCTCCCCTGATGGATGCAGGTGGCTGTGGGTCTCTACGCGCGCACACGCTGACCTGTTTAAGATTTAAAGGACCATACACACACACTTTGCAACATCACAGGAAGTGACTGGGGTAGCCCTGCATATTTAAGGAAGTCTCTGGGAGCACTCCAATGCCAAAGTATAGGCTCATTTACCTTACTCCAGTGTTCCTGTATTAATCCATTACCTATTTCTAACCTTGGCTTCATTTGTGACCCTGATTTGCCTGACCCCTGGTACTGCATCTGATATCTGGTTTTGACTTTGGCTATTCCCTTTGACCTGTTTACACCTGCTCCCTGGTTCCATCTAGTCAGTTTGGTTCTGACCCAGCCTGTCAACTAAGCTATACATCTTCTCTGCTTCATCCAGAGTTTACCAGCACCTCTATAAGGGAACCTATCCTGAATGCAGCGACCTGTGTGTCAGACGCAGCCAAGCCCATACCTTCTTGTGAGGTTCCCAGGTGTACACCACCGGCACATTAGACTCCGCGCATCAGGCATAGGTCTAGCCAACTCCCTAAATATGGGCCAGATCCATAATCTGTCCGAGATGTGTGACAGAATACTCTGGCCAAAAAAGACACGGATGCTGTTGGGAACCCATCTCCATGAGACCTGCTCGAGAACCTTCTTGCTAGGGTTGAGAAGCAAGAAAAAGACCAGGTTCAGATTATGCAGTGTCTGCAGACCCTAATGCAGCAAGGCTGTCGAGGATTCCTAAACCAATGCTCATTCAATTTGAGGTACAAGCAGCAAATTTTCTTTCAGAGAGGACGAAGGTGGCTTACATTATTTCGCTGCTGTCTGGTCAAGTGTTGGCCTGGGCTTCACCATTGTGGGAAAGGAATGATCCCCTGGTCAACAACAGCGCTGAATTTCATGGGAATTCCTCTGAGATCTTAAAGGCTTTCTTAGATTCAGGTGTCAGTGGCAATTTCATTTCCTCTAAGAAGGTGCAAGAACTGGGAATTCCGAGTGTACCTCTACAAAAACACCCTTGTGTATCAATGGAGTGGATGGGAATAAACTTCCCACAACTACCATCCACTCTCGAATGACAGAAATCTCTATGCAGGTGGGTGCGCTCCATCAGGAGCAAATAGCATTCTACATACTTCCGTCAGCTGAGTATCTGGTCATCTTGGGTCTACCCTGGCTCCACAAGCACACCCCCACTTTAGACTGGAAAGGACCTCAAATCCTGGCTTGGGGACCTCAATGCCATGGGTTATAATTATTGCCAGTAAAACCCCCACATTGTGTTATCCTGAGTTCAGTAACTACTTCTGGAGATACTCTTCCTGTTCCATACAGGTCCATCAGGGATGTATTCTGTAAGAAGGCTGCTGAAACGCTTCCTGCACACAGGGAGTGGGATTGTGCTATTGACTTGTTGCCCAGGAGGGTTCCTCCTCGAGGAAGAGTTTTACCTCTTTTGCTTCCTGAGTCCCAGGCAGTATCAGAATATGTCAAAGAGAATTTGGAACAAGGTGTCATCAGGGAATATAAATCACCCGCTGGAGCCGGCCTGTTCTTTGTTGAAAAAAAGATGGGGGGTTAAGACCATGCATTGATTACTGGGGCCTGAACGCCATTACCATCAAAGACCGGCATCCTCTACCTCTGATTTCTGAGCTCTTCGACCGAATCAAAGGAGCGAGGATCTTCACTAAACTAGATCTTTGTGGGGCCTACAATCTGATCAGAATCCGACCCAGGGATGAGTGGAAGACGGCCTTTAACACTTGTGATGGCCACTACAAATATTTAGTCATGCCTTTCGGATTGAGTAATGCACGAGCTGTGTTTCAGAAATATATGAATCATATATTCCGGGACTTACTATACAAATATGTAGTGGTATACTTGGATGACATCCTAATATTCTCTGAAGATGAAAAGAGTCATCCCCAACATGTGTGTGAAGTACTGTCCTGGCTTCGGGCCAACCACCTTTTTTGTAAGCTTGAGAAATGCTCCTTCAAACAAAAGGAATTAACATTTCTAGGATATATCATCTCGGGCTCCTGCCTTCAGATGGACCAGGAAAGCTTACTGCAATCAACAACTGGCCTGCCCGGTTGGATTGAATGCAATACAATGCTTTTTGGGTTTTTGCAAATTTTACCACCAATTCATCAGGAGCTATTCATCCATCGCAGCTCCCATCACTGCTCTTACCAGAAAGGGTCAAGGCACTCGTGTGTGGCCTCCTGAGGCAGAAGACACTTTCCTCAGTTTAAAGCCGGACTTCCTTTCAGCACCCATTCTGAGGCAGCCAAATTGTGATCAAGTTTTTTTCCTGGAGGTGGATGCCTCCACGATTGATGTTGGAGCAGTACTGTAGTATGTACAGTATGTTGGAGCATACTGTAAGTATGATGCGGGCAAGTGGAATTCCTGTGGGTTTTTCTCCTGAACGTTCTCTGCACCAGAAAGGAATTATGCTGTTGGGGAAAAAGAACTACTAGCCATCAAGTTGGCTCTTCAAGAATGGCGTCACTTGTTAGAAGGAGGGAAGTAGCCAGTGACCATCTATACCGACCATAAGAATTTGACATATCTCAAAACAGCTCACTGCCTAAATTACCATCAGTCATTGTTTTTTGATCGGTTTAATTTAGTGATTACCTATCGACCAGGTAATAAGAACGTCAAAGCTAATGCACTCTCCCGAGCATTCAACACTGTTGAAGTGGAGAAGGTAAATGAAGACAAACCAATTTTGAAAACTGTGCATTTTGTGGTGGCTACCAACCGGGTCAATATTTCAATGGGGAAGACATTTAAAGCACCTGAGTTCCGGTCTAGGTTACTTCAGTGGGCTCATTGTGCTTCACGGGCCATGCAGGCATTAGGAAAACTTTGGAGCTAATTCTCAGGAATTACTGGTGGCCGACTGTTCATCAGGATGTGAAGGACTTTGTGGCAGCTTGTCACATTTGTTCTCAGCATAAAGTTCCGCCGCACACGCCATCAGGGTCCCTGCTTCCACTACCAGTGCCTGATTATCGTTGGACTCACATTTTGATGGACTTTGTGACAGATCTGCCTTCTTGTCAAGGATTTACTACCATCTGGGTAGTTGTGGACAGGTTTTCCAAAGCTGCACACTTTGTTCCATTAAAAGGACTACCTTTGGCCCCAAAGTTAGCAGAGGCTTTTATAAGGGAGATTTTCCGGTTGCATGGATTTCCATAGGACATTGTGTCAGACCATGGGATGCAATTTACTTCCAAATTCTGGAAGGCATTATGCAAGTGTTTTGGGGTCAAACTAAGCTTTTCATCAGCCTATCATCCTCAGTGTAACGGTCAGATGGAACGGGTTAATCAAGATTTGGAGAATTTTTTTCGTATGTATGTGTCGGCCAATAAGGATGATTGGGTTGCTTTACTTCCTTGGGCTGAATTTGCTCATAACAACTTGTTTCATGAGTCAGCGGGTCATTCTCCATTCTTCATACAGCATGGGTTACACCCTGCATTACCAGAATTACCAGTAGTTGGGTCGATAGTTCTTCCAGTGGTCCATGATACAGTTAAATGATTCCTCAATATCTGGAGGGACATTAAGAGGAACTTGTGCAGAGCATCTTCACGATACAAGATGGTGGCAGACAGAAGGAGGAGGAAAGTTCCTTTACTGTGTCTGGGTGACAGAGTATGGCTGTCAACCAAAAATTTACGTCTGAGGGTACCTACAATGAAGTTCACTCCCAGGTTCACTGGGCCGTTTCAGATTCTCCAAGTGATAAATCCTGTGGCTTATCGTTTAAAACTTCCTGGCACACTTAAGTTTCCGAATGTTTTTCATGTTTCCCTTTTGAAAGCGCTGGTTCTGAATAGATTTTTGAAGCCCTGTGATCCTCCAGCAGCTATTCCAGTAGATAATCAGAAAGAGTACGAGGTGAAGCAGATTTTAGACTCCAGGATGTCCCGAGGTATAGTCCAGTTCTTGGTGGACTGGAAAGGATATGGCCCGGAGGAGCGCTGTTGGATCAAGGCCTCAGACATTCATGCACCCCGACTTCTTCAGAAATTCCATCAGAAGTTTCCTGGCAAGCCATTTGTTGGGTGTTCGGTGCCCACCCCTAGAGGAGGTAATGTCACAGCGCACCGGACTCTGGAGCCCACTTACCGGGTCCGGCGTCGCTGGTCTGCAGAGGGGCAGCATGTGGTGCATCACCGGCGTTCCCCACTGTCATCTGCCTCTACCTTCGTGGCTGCGGCTCCCTGCAGGTGTGCGCGCCGGCCTGTTTAAGATTTAAAGGGCCATACACACACACTTTGCAATGTCGCAGGAAGTGACTGGGGTAGCCCTGCATATTTAAGGAAGTCTCTGGGAGCATTCCAGTGCCAGAGTATAGGCTCATTTACTTTACTCCAGCGTTCCTGTGATTGTCCATTACCTGTTTCTGACCTTGACCTTGACTTCGTTTGTGATCCTGATTTCGCCTGATCCCCTGGTGCTGCATCTGATATCTGGTTTTGACTTTGGCTATTCCCTGTGACCTGTTTATGCCTGCTCCCTGTTACCGTCTAGTCCGTTTGGTTCTGACCTGGCCTGTCGACTAAGCTATCCGTCTTCTCTGCTTCATCCAGAGTTAACCAGCACCTGTATAAGGGAACCTATCCTGAGGGCCGTGACCTGTGTGTCGGACGCAGCCAAGCCCATACCTTCTTGCTAGGGTTCCTGGTGAACACCGCCGGCACTTTAGACTCCGCGCCTCAGGCATAGGTCTAGCCAACTCCCTAAATACGGGCCGCGTCCATAATCCGTCCGAGACGTGTGACAAGCTCATTGTCAGCTGATCTTATGATATTAGACATAACCGCTTCGTCCTACTACTGGGCATTTACACCACCTACTGCACCTGCGGTACGTGTAGAGCAATTAGCCATCAGCTGTTACAGGATCTTTTGCCATAAGCCTGCCTACTGATATGCTGCCACTTGAAGCTTTGTGAGACACACTCACCTTACTGACACTGTCTGTACTTTCCTTGGACTCCTTACACTAAGGTTATAAAAAATTGATCCAGACCAAGGTGTCTGACTCACAGCACCACAAACCTTCATTATCGGTGGCCACCTGATGTTGTGTGTTACTGAATGGGCTATAGGACTTTGTAAAGGTTTTAACCAATCAATATACAGTATACTATACCTAGCAGTGCACTGTGATAGCCAAAATCTTGTGAAGGATTTAAAACATTATATAATTTATATATGATGAATTCCAACATAATCACTATATACTACTAAGTATCACAAGTGCTCATTTGCAAGGACTATATATTACTAGATTTTTATTCATCTTATATCCTTTGGAGTGCACTTGTTACATTGTACATTTTATCTATTTTCTTATTTCCTTACCTTTTACTTTTTTTGAGTTTTTTTTGCATTTTCTAGTAGCACTGTTGAGTCACTTGATTATTTGATAGGAGTTTTTAATACTATATTTTAATACAATACATTGCATTTTATATATTTACTAGGTTGTGTGGATTCCCATTTGGTTGAGCCAGCAAAGCTCTCTTTTTTTTTTTACTACAAATACATACAGTACTGTACTCTAAATAACAAGTTATTAAAGTCTTGTCCTTCTGAAGTGACAACACCTACATTCTTGCAGATTTGTTTTGGTAATTTAACTATTTTGACTTCTCAGTGAGTGATGAGCTAAAGGCTAATTATATAATGGAAACTATAAATTGCCTTTTTAGTTTTTAACAATACTGATTTGAAGTTGTAACATTAAAAGTATCACTTTAATAGTCATGAATTTATTCATTATATAAAGTAAACTTAAACAGTAATATCATGCAGAAATAATTTAGAATTATACATACAATACACTATTGCTTTATTGCAAGTGCCAAAGGCAACATATATATATATATATATATATATATATATATACCTTTTGCCTGTGTGCTTTTTTAAAATTGAAATGAAATGTAACTCATATATTCTGTATATATATATATATATATTAGTTGAAAACAGTGCACTCACCAGGCTTTATCCACATGAAAAAAATATACTCATCACTTTATTTGCAGCATCTGTATAAACAATTGTTGTCCTTGGTCGACGTTTCGGTCCACATAAGGACCTTTCTCAAGACCCACAACTCATAATGTACATTATGTCTGATGACATGGCGAGTTGTGGGTCTTGAGAAAGGTCCTTATGCAGACCGAAATGTCGACCAAGGACAACAATTGTTTATACAGATGCTGTAAATAAAGTGATGAGTATATTTTTTTTCATGTGGATAAAGCCTGGTGAGTGCACTTTTTTCAACTAATATTATGGCAGCTCCTGGTGGTTCTGCCTAAGTTTTTGCACCCCAGCAGATGCAGTTTATGAAGTGAGTGCTACTCTGTTCTCTGCATATATATATAAATATATATACTGTATATATATATATAGGGTTACATTTGATTTCAATTTAAAAAAGCATACTATTCATAAATGCAGAGAGTCCCATCTGATTGCTCTCTTGAAGAAAATAACTAACTTGATGGAATTCACACTGTGATTAAAACAGAAAAAACAGCTGAAGTATTTTATGTAACATTAAACTGGTCACTTTAGTATGAAAAAGAGATGCTTAAAAGTAACTTAATAGTTAAATGTAAAGAATAAACATATTAATTTCAAACTTTTAACATACTCCTTGAGCATCATTTTTTATTTAAACACTTTTACAAAAAAGGTGTAACTACTAATTAAATGACAACACATTATAATGTATGATGCTTCTCAGAATTGTGTAACGTTAGAGTGGCAGGTTTTATTAAAAAAAATATTAAAGCACAAATCCTGGCAATTCTTGTGATAGTGTTTGCCTTGTTTGCTATTAATTAGACATTATTTATGAACAGCTTACCTTTATATTAGGCATTCCTGAGGCTGCTCTCAAAATGCATCTTACCGAAACTGACTTCCTCTCTGTATATAATTTTCAAATAGTCTATATGAATTTTAAAATCATTTAGCTAGCAAGTAATGACACAAACTTAACATGAAAAATGGTTAAGCCTGAACACAGTTTAAAATTTGGCAATTTTTTTTTTACAGATCTCAATAAGAACCAGTCCCAAGTTAAGCTAGGACCTACGTTTGGACTGTAGAAGCTTAATTTCAGTTTTTTCGACTTTGCTTAATTTTACACATCAATAATATTATGAACTCACACTTAACTGGAAACCACCAAATGATAAGGATTGGTGCACTCCATTAAAAATTATCCTCCTGTGACATGTATTGGTAGATTTACACCACATACAATAAAATTATTAGTTTACCAAAGGTTTAATGATCTGAGGCTTCTTGGACTCACTGTAGAGTATGAGTTCATTATTTATATTTCTTATTATGCAGAGAGGTTGTGTAAATACCTGCAATATGACTGATGCACAATATGATCTAATACACTTTCCATTAGGGACTACCTCTGATTATTTTCAAATAACACCAAATTCAGAAGTGTAGCCCCAGACTTTAATTATCTGTTTTTTTCATCTATTATGACACCAAATAACAGGACTAATTTCTGAAGTGCACTTGAAGTGCTCCACAAAACACTTTGTTTTTAGCTGGTTAATCTATCCAACAAGAAGTGTGTTTAGGGGTGCAAAGAGGAAAGAGATCTTGATTTGGTGCACAGTTGAAACAGAGCTACTTCTTTTGTGTGAGGCTTTTTATTACATTACTCAGAATGGAACTAGGAATACAGTATGAAGGAGCAAAATTGGACCCATTGACACTATTGATTTAGAGTTTAAGATAACTAGCTCTGAACTAGAGCACAGCTCATTTGTGGAGTGGAAAAGACTGTATGCCACTCTGCACAGAAAGGAATGACCCTATGAATGTGCCTTCTCCACCCCTTTATCTAATTTCTATATTCTCATTCTGCAAAGTTAATTTTAATTTTTGCACTGCTCTACAAGAAAAGCACAGTGGACCTACTATTCTGTATAAACACCTGTGATTTATTGAAAATCTAGCCACATATGTGAAAATTCAGGTGCATAGCGGGACCAAAGCTAAATTTGTGCTGTCAGTCATTTTGTGGTTCATAAAAACCTCCTATGTGTACTTTGATACAATCCAAAAACATACTGGTAGTTTAAGTGGATTCTCACAAAATAATTGTTATTGACATATAGTTAAATGGTTAAACATTACAAGCTGTCTCTTTAACTGATTGTTATCGTGCAAGAAGACTCCATACCTTCACATGTCTCTTAAATGTGTATTATAGTGCATGAATAATCTGTCTGAATACACACTCCATGTCTGAGTAAATATAATTCACCAGGCTTAAAGTTCAGGGTAATTAGACTGCAACTGCAAGACTTGTTTACTTTGCTCATTAAAAGGTTTGTATTGGAGCCTCACAGTGCTGTACTGCTAGACAGTACTTATCTTAAGAGAGATTACTACAGGTTGAGTCTCCCATATCCAAAATGCTTGGGACCAGGGGTATTTCTGGATGTAAGAATATTCCATATTTTGGAATAATTGCATACCATAATGAAATATCTTGGGAATAGGACTCAATTCTATACACATAATGCATTTAATCAATACAAATGTGCAAAAATATACTTAGAGATTGGGCATTTATTTTACACCAAACTGTAATTGAAAAATATATACTTTATTTAAATACTTATTTGTTTAAAATAATATTGTAAAAGGAAAAATATATTCCACACACCAGGAAGCAGAAATCAGTCAAACGTTATAGTACAATACAGGGCATGCAGATGCAGTCACAAATTAAGAGGGCGCACAGCATGGTTTCAACTGACCTGAAATTCTAATACCAAAACTAAAAAAAGTTCACACTTAAGGGAGCAGAAAATTTACATAAATCTAAAGTGCACACTTTTTTTTATTTTGGAATTAAAATTTCCGGTCAGTTCAGTTTCTTTTTTAGTTTTTACAAAGAGGAAAAGTAAAAATTAGAAATTTTATTTTATGTTTCTCTAAGTTATTAATTTGTTGGCACCTTTTCATGCATTTTACCTTGTATAGCGCCATATTTTCTGCTATTGGCAGATTTTAGAACTAATATTTGTTCATGGGATCCTTCTCCCCATGCTATAAACAGTATACTTACCAAACTTCGTGGCATTCATACACCTCTGAATTTTAATTATGGTCACATTGTATTACTCAGCCTTTGAGAGAAACTGAGTTATTTTTTAACAAAATATAAATGTAGGAGTCTATAAAGTAGGAAGTTTATTCTGCCTAGAAGACAGATATGTAAGGATGGGGTCCAAATGCACAAAGGATGGGACAGATATTGATCAGGACTAAAAGGCATGTAATGACAGCAAAAATCCCTTAGATCAAGACCAGTGGTAGCTCCATAGGTGGGGGATGCAGCACAGCTCAAAATTCAAATAGGGAGGCCACACAACTGCCACCCCAAATGCTGCCAAACATCACTGGCTGGGACTCACTGGCAGTTGGTGTTTGAATTTTGGACTGGTGTACATGTTGGTTATAGGTTCCCTTTAAATCCAGCCTCTATCGCTGTGACATTTGTGTTAGTATCTATTGTTATAGGCAGCTTTCAATGGTATATTTCAGCTTGGCCAGAACATCAGTCATTTTTCATATCCATAAAACCAAAAATATGCTTGTAGTCATTTTTTTTCTTGCCAGGCAAGGTAATCTTTCAAATGTTTATTCAAAAGTGGAATGAGTCATGTAAACTTCTCTATCCAAGATATTTAATATTTATTTATTGTGCTGTTACATGTGGCTTCAGACTTCTTGGTACAATGAGATCCTGCTGCCTGACCAAGAGTTCTGGTTTTTTTCTAGGCACCTTTGACACAAGAATTTCCAGTAAAGCACTATCCTTACCTCAGACAGCCTGATTGCATGACCTGTGTTTATACTTGCTCTTCTTTAAAACATCGGTCCAGCGTAACTCCCAAAAACACATTTGTAGGCAACATATCATAAGCCTAAGCTGTTAAAACAAATATCTAATATCATTTAAACAAACATTTATTCATTTGGTTTCTTTAAGACGTATAATTTCAGCAGGCATCCTAAAAAAAGAAATCCATGACAAGTGTTTCTGCAAGTCAGGAGTAAAATCAGCACAGATGCTGGGCTGTCTAATATTCTGCCAATAGTCATCAGAATGACATCACAGGAAATTAAATGTAAAGAGTCAAAGCCTCTTCCAGTATTTGTTTATAGTGGTAGTAAACACTTTGTAGTATAGCTCTGATTGCACTACTATCTGTAAGTCATTCTCAACTATTTGTTTCTTTCACCAGTCAAACAGGATACAGTATTGGACGGTGAATAAACACATATAAAGTGCCGGAGTTTGTGTTGCTTTAGGCTGTTGTGAATGAATACACCTTACAGCTCGTTCACATATGTGATTTCCGTTGGCGCATTATGCTGTGTGCAAGTTGCATTTCAGACAGAAAAGAAACAGAGTAGTCACACTAATTATTTATCCTTATGGTAAATTGTAATCATTGCTATGATATTTCAATACTCTAAAGCAGTATGTTGTGCCATACTACAGTGGCAGTGCTGATTTGCGGGATCTGTCAAATTATCCCATGTTCACCACAAGTGCTAACTGGTAGGAGGCTGGGAGGTATTTGCTCTGCAGCACCTGCATCCACTGCATATGTCAAAAAAAAAAAAGGCTAAACATGCTCATTGATTGTGGTCATGCCTATCAGAGACATGTTCCATTGCGATGTGACCACACCATCGACAAGCCGCGTCCTTACCAATTCACTATCTCCAACTTGTATGTTATGCATATTGTGCAGGGTAATAATTGTGTATTCCTTTGTGAACAAGGAAGAGTATCAACCATAAAGATGACTACAAAATGACTCATTACATTAATGTATTCGGCAGGCAGTATAAGCTCTCCAGCAATAATAAATTTGAACCATAGTTCTATGTGGATATCTAGCACCAGTGTCTGCATTGGAGCCTGCATATACAACTTTGAGTAACCACAGGTGATTCAGAGCTGTGTTTATCTCAATTAAATTCTGAATGAGTTTCTTTGCCAGAGCACTTTCATCAGAAGATATAGGTTAGTCCTAGCTATATTCCTTTTTCTTTTGTGGCCAATAACAAGTCCCTGTCTTCTTCACTAGCTATAAAAGCAACAATATATTAAATAGAAAAATGGTGTTGCACTAATAATAATTAATAATATACAGCTGTAGTAGCTGTAGTAGATAATATGATAGGGTGCCCAGCTGTAGTAGCTGTAGTAGATAATATGATAGGGTGCCCAACTATAGTAGCTGTAGTAGATAATATGATAGGGTACCCAGCTATAGTAGCTGTAGGAGATAATATTATAGGGTACCCAGCTGTAATAGCTGTTGTAGATAATATTATAGGGTGCCCAGCTGTAGTAGATAATATGATAGGGTGCCCAGCTGTAGTAGCTGTAGTAGATAATATGATAGGGTGCCCAGCTATAGTAGCTGTAGGAGATAATATTATAGTGTACCCAGCTGTAGTAGCTGTAGTATATAATATTATAGGGTGGCCAGCTGTAGTAGCTGTAGTAGATAATATTATAGGGTACCCAGCTGTAGTAGCTGTAGTATATAATATTATAGGGTGGCCAGCTGTAGTAGCTGTAGTAGATAATATTATAGGGTACCCAGCTGTAGTAGCTGTAGTAGATAATATGATAGGGTGCCCAGCTATAGTAGCTGTAGGAGATAATATTATAGGGTGCCCAGCTGTATAGCTGTTGTAGATAATATGATAGGGTGGCCAGCTGTAATAGCTGTAGTAGATAATATGATAGGGTGGCCAGCTGTAGTAGCTGTAGTAGATAATATGATAGGGTGCCCAGCTGTAGTAGCTTTAGTAGATAATATTAAAGGGTGCCCAGCTGTAGTAGCTGTAGTAGATAATACGATAGGGCATCCAGCTATAGTAGATAATATGATAGGGTGCCCAGCTGTATAGCTGTTGTAGATAATATGATAGGGTGGCCAGCTGTAATAGCTGTAGTAGATAATATGATAGGGTGCCCAGCTGTAGTAGCTGTAGTAGATAATATGATAGGGTGCCCTGCTGTAGTAGCTTTAGTAGATAATATTAAAGGGTGCCCAGCTGTAGTAGCTGTAGTAGATAATACGATAGGGCATCCAGCTGTAGTAGATAATATGATAGGGTGCCCTGCTGTATAGCTGTTGTAGATAATATGATAGGGTGGCCAGCTGTAATAGCTGTAGTATATAATATGATAGGGTGCCCAGCTGTAGTAGCTGTAGTAGATAATATGATAGGGTGCCCAGCTGCAGTAGCTTTAGTAGATAATATTAAAGGGTGCCCAGCTGTAGTAGCTGTAGTAGTTAATATGATTGGGCATCCAGCTGTAGTAGATAATATGATAGGGTGCCCACCTGTAGTAGCTGTAGTAGATAATACGATAGGGTGCCAAGCTGTAGTAGCTGTAGCAGATAATTTAATAGTGTGCCCAGCTGTAGTAGTTGTAGTAGATAGTATGATACAGTGCCCAGCTGTAGTAGCTGTAGTAGATAATTTGATAGGGTGCCCAGCTGCAGTAGCTGTAGTAGATAATATGATAGGATGCCCAGCTGTAGTAGATAAAAGGATAGGATGCCCAGCTGTAGTAGATATTTTCTCTGACATATGGAGCAGACAGAAAAATGGGTCCCAGGAGAAGCTGAAGAAGTGCAGAATGAAATGAAAATAATTGTCATCGGGCAGATACCTAAGAAGCTGTTCCATGCAAGTCCCCCAATATAGGAAAGGGGCTTGGACTGTGCACTCTAATTATAAACACAGTAAGAGGTGCTATTATGCTAAGACTTGAAGTGCCACGCAGGAAAAAGAAAATGCAGGTACACATAAGCACTTAGAACACTGATAGTAAAAAGTAAACAATCATGATAAATTCTACAATTAACAAAGGGGGGGAATTAAGTTATTTGTGCCATTGCTCTGCTAGGGCACGAATAGGCATTGGAATTGCTGCTCACAGTCTTCTGTGGTGCAACTATATGCTGTTAAACCCTGTCTATTTTGGTGTGACAAGAGGGATAATTAATGGGTGCACAAATAATCAAATTGCTCCATCAGGTGCCCATTAATTATCGCAGGGCCCAAAACAATTGAATACTCCCCATAAGGTATAAATGAGCTTTTAGATCAAATTTGGCCAAATACGAAAGCCCATCCACCACGTCAAGTTAAACTTATATATTGCACCCATACTGTACAACGCTCATGAATTGCAAAGAACTACATCTTGAGGATAACAAAAAATTGCATATACCACTAAGGAAAATGCCAAAATGAAGAGACTGAGGGGAGATTTAATAAAGCTTGGAAAGAGATAAAATTGGAGATAAATAGCACCAACCAATCAGTCACCCATGCATAGAAGCGGGGACAGGTAAGTAACACAGCTACTAACCACAGGGACAGCTTTTTTTCAGAGCAGTGGTCCCCGCACTGGAGCAATGATGAATTGCTCCAGTGATAAGTATCCCCCGCTGCAAAGTGGATATTTAATCACCAAGGGCAGTACGGCCCTCAATGATGAATAGGTCCCTATATGTGATACAATATGCAACTCAAGGCCCTATTATCCATAAGGCGGTACAGGCAGCCACCTAGGGCCAGGTAGGCTGGCCATTTCTTTTTAACATTTTTTTTAGCAAGATTTGTTAAAACAATTGCTTTTCTCCAGCCCAGTCTCGTAGAGCATGCACTTCTCCCAATTTATGAGAACTACATTAGGGGAGAGATAATGTTAGGGGATACAATTTACAGGAGCTTCTTTCTGCTGCCTAATGGTTAATGGTTGGTGAGCAGGGCCGGATTAAGGGGCCCTGCAACAGGGGTGGTCATCCCGGGTCCCCCACACACAGAGGCACCCCCACACAGGGTTGATGTGACCCTGCCGAGAACAGGTGTACAGCGGCACCTGTTCTCGGTTGGAGGCTCAGCAGCCGCTGCTGTTCTACTGTATGCAGCAGCACAGTCAGTGCTACTGCACCAGCTTTCTAGGGGAGAGAGGGGCTGGCTTCATACTAGTGCACTAGTGCATGGGTGGGGTACTGAGTACCTAGAAAGCACCCCTGACACACCGATTCCCCCCTACACTGACCGAATTGGGGGTGCCCAGCCCCGTTCCCATATCCCCGTGCCTGAAACAGCCACTTTTGCAACCTATACCTGCAGCAGCTGCTGCATCAAATGTAAGTTCTTTATGTATGTGTACTGTTTTAGTGTTTGTATGTATGTATGTATATATGTACGGATGCATGTATGTATGTGTTTATGTGTTTCAGTGTATATATGTGTTATTGTTATTGTGTATGTGTTAATATGAATACTCTGTATGTGTATACTGTTTATGTGTGGGTGTGTATATTAAATATATATATATATATATATATATATATATATATATACAGTATATATATATATACACAGTATATATATATATATATATATATATATACAGTATATATATATATATATATTTATATATATATATATATTAGGGGTGAGCGGGTTCGGATTTCTGAAATCCGAACCCCCCCGAGCCCCCCCGATCCGAGTCCGATCCGAGTCAGGCTCGACTTTTCCCGCCTGACTCGGATCTGACATCGAGGCAAAACGTCATCATCCCGCCTTCCGAGTCTCGCGGGTTTTGGATCCTATATAAGGTACCCGCGTCGGCGCCATTTTCTCACTCGGCTGTGGACAGTGAAGAGGGAGGGTGGGAGTTAGTGCTGTGTAGTGTAGTGTAGTGTACTGCTGCTGTTGTCCACTACTTCAAAGTCCATAGGGGCTGGCTGTGTTGTGCTGTGCTGCTGTTGTTAATAGGGGCTGTGTCCACTACTTCAAAGTCCATAGGGGCTGGCTGGACTGTGTTGTGCAGTCAGTTCTCCATAGGGGCTGTGTCCACTCCAAAGTCCTGTGCAGTGTCCCAGTCCTAAAGGGGTGCTGTAGTGTTGTCCAGGGGGTGCTCTGTCCATCAGGGGTGCTCCCCCCAAGTGCTAAAAAAATAATATATTTTCTGTGTTTGTGAATTGTGTGCGCAGTAGCCGCACATGCATCAACAAAGTAGTGCCAAGCGTGCGCCTGTGTCATAAGTAAAGGGCCGGCTGGCTTGACCGTTAAAGGGTGCTGTAACCCCCGAAAGTACACTCCAGTCCAAACCAAAAAAAAATTATTTTCTGTGTTTGTGAATTGTGTGCGCAGTAGCCGCACGTGCATCAACAAAGTAGTGCCAAGCGTGCGCCTGTGTCATAAGTAAAGGGCCGGCTGGCTTGATCGTTAAGGGTGCTGTAACCCCCGAAAGTACACTCCAGTCCAAACCAAAAAAAAAATTATTTTCTGTGTTTGTGAATTGTGTGCGCAGTAGCCGCACGTGCATCAACAAAGTAGTGCCAAACGTGCGCCTGTGTCATAAGTAAAGGGCCGGCTGGCTTGACCGTTAAGGGTGCTGTAACCCCCGAAAGTACACTCCAGTCCAAACCAAAAAAAAAATTATTTTCTGTGTTTGTGAATTGTGTGCGCAGTAGCCGCACGTGCATCAACAAAGTAGTGCCAAACGTGCGCCTGTGTCATAAGTAAAGGGCCGGCTGGCTTGACCGTTAAGGGTGCTGTAACCCCCGAAAGTACACTCCAGTCCAAACCCAAAAAAAAATTATTTTCTGTGTTTGTGAATTGTGTGCGCAGTAGCCGCACGTGCATCAACAAAGTAGTGCCAAGCGTGCGCCTGTGTCATAAGTAAAGGGCCGGCTGGCTTGACCGTTAAGGGTGCTGTAACCCCCGAAAGTACACTCCAGTCCAAACCAAAAAAAAAATTATTTTCTGTGTTTGTGAATTGTGTGCGCAGTAGCCGCACGTGCATCAACAAAGTAGTGCCAAGCGTGCGCCTGTGTCATAAGTAAAGGGCCGGCTGGCTTGACCGTTAAGGGTGCTGTAACCCCCGAAAGTACACTCCAGTCCAAACCTAAAAAAAAATTATTTTCTGTGTTTGTGAATTGTGTGCGCAGTAGCCGCATGTGCATCAACAAAGTAGTGCCAAGCGTGCGCCTGTGTCATAAGTAAAGGGCCGGCTGGCTTGACCGTTAAAGGGTGCTGTAACCCCCGAAAGTACACTCCAGTCCAAACCAAAAAAAAATTATTTTCTGTGTTTGTGAATTGTGTGCGCAGTAGCCGCACGTGCATCAACAAAGTAGTGCCAAGCGTGCGCCTGTGTCATAAGTAAAGGGCCGGCTGGCTTGACCGTTAAGGGTGCTGTAACCCCTGAAAGTACACTCCAGTCCAAACCTAAAAAAAAATTATTTTCTGTGTTTGTGAATTGTGTGCGCAGTAGCCGCACGTGCATCAACAAAGTAGTGCCAAGCGTGCGCCTGTGTCATAAATAAAGGGCCGGCTGGCTTGACCGTTAAGGGTGCTGTAACCCCCGAAAGTACACTCCAGTCCAAACCAAAAAAAAAATTATTTTCTGTGTTTGTGAATTGTGTGCGCAGTAGCCGCACGTGCATCAACAAAGTAGTGCCAAGCGTGCGCCTGTGTCATAAGTAAAGGGCCGGCTGGCTTGACCGTTAAGGGTGCTGTAACCCCCGAAAGTACACTCCAGTCCAAACCTAAAAAAAAATTATTTTCTGTGTTTGTGAATTGTGTGCGCAGTAGCCGCACGTGCATCAACAAAGTAGTGCCAAGCGTGCGCCTGTGTCATAAGTAAAGGGCCGGCTGGCTTGACCGTTAAAGGGTGCTGTAACCTCCGAAAGTACACTCCAGTCCAAACCAAAAAAAAATTATTTTCTGTGTTTGTGAATTGTGTGCGCAGTAGCCGCACGTGCATCAACAAAGTAGTGCCAAGCGTGCGCCTGTGTCATAAGTAAAGGGCCGGCTGGCTTGACCGTTAAGGGTGCTGTAACCCCCGAAAGTACACTCCAGTCCAAACCTAAAAAAAAATTATTTTCTGTGTTTGTGAATTGTGTGCGCAGTAGCCGCACGTGCATCAACAAAGTAGTGCCAAGAGTGCGCCTGTGTCATAAGTAAAGGGCCGGCTGGCTTGACCGTTAAAGGGTGCTGTAACCCCCGAAAGTACACTCCAGTCCAAACCAAAAAAAAATTATTTTCTGTGTTTGTGAATTGTGTGCGCAGTAGCCGCACGTGCATCAACAAAGTATTGCCAAGCGTGCGCCTGTGTCATAAGTAAAGGGCCGGCTGGCTTGACCGTTAAAGGGTGCTGTAACCCCCGAAAGTACACTCCAGTCCAAACCAAAAAAAAATTATTTTCTGTGTTTGTGAATTGTGTGCGCAGTAGCCGCACGTGCATCAACAAAGTAGTGCCAAGCGTGCGCCTGAGTCATAAGTAAAGGGCCGGCTGGCTTGACCGTTAAAGGGTGCTGTAACCCCCGAAAGTACACTCCAGTCCAAACCAAAAAAAAATTATTTTCTGTGTTTGTGAATTGTGTGCGCAGTAGCCGCACGTGCATCAACAAAGTAGTGCCAAGCGTGCGCCTGTGTCATAAGTAAAGGGCCGGCTGGCTTGACCGTTAAAGGGTGCTGTAACCCCAGAAAGTACACTCCAGTCCAAACCAAAAAAAAAATTATTTTCTGTGTTTGTGAATTGTGTGCGCAGTAGCCGCACGTGCATCAACAAAGTAGTGCCAAGCGTGCGCCTGTGTCATAAGTAAAGGGCCGGCTGGCTTGACCGTTAAGGGTGCTGTAACCCCCGAAAGTACACTCCAGTCCAAACCTAAAAAAAAATTATTTTCTGTGTTTGTGAATTGTGTGCGCAGTAGCCGCACGTGCATCAACAAAGTAGTGCCAAGCGTGCGCCTGTGTCATAAGTAAAGGGCCGGCTGGCTTGACCGTTAAAGGGTGCTGTAACCCCCGAAAGTACACTCCAGTCCAAACCAAAAAAAAATTATTTTCTGTGTTTGTGAATTGTGTGCGCAGTAGCCGCACGTGCATCAACAAAGTAGTGCCAAGCGTGCGCCTGTGTCATAAGTAAAGGGCCGGCTGGCTTGACCGTTAAAGGGTGCTGTAACCCCCGAAAGTACACTCCAGTCCAAACCAAAAAAAAATTATTTTCTGTGTTTGTGAATTGTGTGCGCAGTAGCCGCACGTGCATCAACAAAGTAGTGCCAAGCGTGCGCCTGTGTCATAAGTAAAGGGCCGGCTGGCTTGACCGTTAAAGGGTGCTGTAACCCCCAAAGTACACTCCAGTCCAAACCAAAAAAAAATTATTTTCTGTGTTTGTGAATTGTGTGCGCAGTAGCCGCACGTGCATCAACAAAGTAGTGCCAAGAGTGCGCCTGTGTCATAAGTAAAGGGCCGGCTGGCTTGACCGTTAAAGGGTGCTGTAACCCACAAAGTACACTCCAGTCCAAACCAAAAAAAAAATTATTTTCTGTCTTTAGCCGCACGTATATATCAAATCGATATAACATAAATGGAGGACCAAACTTTCTCCGATAAAAATAAAATAGAGAAAGATCAAGAACCACTTCCTCCTAGTGCTGAAGCTGCTGCCACTAGTCATGACATAGACGATAACATGCCATCAACGTCGTCTGCCAAGGCCGATGCCCAATGTCATAGTAGAGGGCACATACAATCCCAAATGGCAAAGTTCAGGAAAATGACCTTGAAAAAGACATTTAAATCAGCTGAAGAGAAACGTAAACTTGCCAATATGCCATTTACGACACGGAGTGGCAAGGAACGGCTAAGGTCGATCCCTAGTATGTTCATGACTAGTGGTTCAGCTTCACATGACGATGGAAGCACTCCTCCCACTAAAAAAATCAAAAGAGTTAAGCTGGCAAAAGCACAGCGAAGAACTGTGCTTTCTAAGAAGATATCACAAATCCCCAAGGAGAGTCCAAGTGTGGTGGTGGTTGCGATGCCTGACCTTCCCAGCACTGGACGGGAAGAGGTGGCTCTTTCCACCATTTGCACGCCCCCTGCAAGTGCTGAAAGGAGCACCCACAGTCCACTTGCTGATATGCAAATTGAAGATGTCACTGTTGAAGTACAACAGGATGAGGATACTGGTGTAGCTGGCGCTGAGGAGGAAGTTGGCGAGGAGGATTCTGATGGTGATGTGGTTTGTTTAAATCAGGCTCCGGGGGAGACAGTTGTTGTCCGTGGGATGAAAAAGCCCATCACGGTCATGCCTGGGCAGAAGACCAAACATTCCACCTCTTTGGTCTGGCAATATTTCTATCCAAATCCGGACAACAACTGTCTTGCCATATGTACCATATGTAAAGGTGAAATAAGTAGGGGTAGGGACGTCAACCACCTAGGAACATCCTCCCTTATACGGCACCTGCAGCGCGTTCATAAAAAGTTACTGTCAAGTTCAGAAACTTTGGCTCAGACCGTAAGCAGTCCAGGGACACCTAAATCCCGTTGTCCTGTTGTATCCAAGCGCCTGCAAACCACACCGTCAACTCCCTCCTCGTCAATTTCCTCCTTAGTCAGGATCGGAAGTAGTCCTGCAGGCCATATCACTGGCATGACTGACTCTCCTATCCGGGATTCCTCCGGAGGATCCTGCATTGCTACGCCTACTGCTGCCGCTGCTGATGTTGCTGCTGCTGCTGGGAGTCGTTCATCATCCCAGAGAGGAAGTAGGAACACCACTACTTTTACTAAACAATTGACCCTCCAACAGTCCTTAGCGAGGAGGATGAAGTACGACAGCAGTCATCCTGAAGCAAAACGTATAACTGAGGCCTTGACTGCTATGTTGGTGTTAGACGTGCGTCCGGTATCCGCCATTAGTGCAGTGGGATTTAGACAATTGATGGAGGTAGTGTGTCCCCGGTTCCAAATCCCGTCTAGATTCCACTTCACTAGGCAGGCGATACCGAGACTGTACAGAAACGTCAGAAAAAGTGTCCTCAGTGTCCTGAAAAATGCCGTTGTACACAATGTCCACTTAACCACGGACATGTGGACAAGTGGAACAGGGCAGACTAAGGACTATATGACTGTGACAGCCCACTGGGTAGATGTATCACCTTACGCAGCAACAGCAGCAGCGTCACCAGTAGCAGCATCTCAGAAACGCCAGCTCGTTACAAGGCAGGCTACGCTGTGTATCACCGGTTTCAGTAAGAGGCACACCGCCGACAACCTCTTAGAGAAACTGAGGGAAATCATCGCCCAGTGGCTTACCCCACTTAGACTCTCCTGGGGATTTGTGATATCTGACAACGCCACCAATATTGTGCGGGCATTACATCTGGGCAAATTCCAGCACGTCCCATGTTTTGCTCACACAATAAACTTGGTGGTGCAGAATTTTCTGAAAAGCGACAGGGGCGTGCAGGAGACGCTTTGGGTGGCCCGAAAAATTTCTGGCCACTTTCGCCATTCAGCGACTGCGTGCCGAAGACTGGAGCGCCAGCAAACACTCTTGAACCTGCCCCGCCATCACCTGAAGCAAGAGGTTGTGACGCGGTGGAACTCAACCCTCTATATGCTTCAGAGGATGGAGGAGCAGCAAAAGGCCATACAAGCCTATACATCCACCTATGACATAGGCAAAGGAGGGGGTATGCACCTGACTCAAGCGCAGTGGAGAATGATTTCCGTGTTGTGCAAGGTTCTTCAGCCCTTCGAACTTGCCACACGTGAAGTCAGTTCAGACACTGCCAGCTTGAGTCAGGTCATTCCCCTCATCAGGCTTTTGCAGAAGCAGCTGGAGAAAGTGAAGGAGGAGCTAAGACGGAGCGATTCCGCTCGGCATGTGGGACTTGTGGATGAAGCCCTTCATTCGCTTTGCCAGGATTCCAGGGTGGTCAATCTGTTGAAATCAGACCACTACATTTTGGCCACCGTGCTCGATCCTAGGTTTAAAGCCTATGTGGTGTCTCTCTTTCCGGCCGACACAAGCCTGCAGAGGTGCAAAGACCTGCTGGTGAACACACTGTCAGCTGAAGCGGAACGTGACACGTCAACGGCTCCTTCTTCATTTTCTCCCGCAACTGGGGCTGCCAGGAAAAAACTTAGGTATCCTAAGCAACCCGCTGGCGGTGATGCAGGGCAGGCAGGACCAAGTTTGGACATCTGGTCCGGACTGAAGGACCTGGCAACAATTTCTGACATGTCTACTGTCACTGCATATGATACTGTCACCATTGACAGAATGGTGGAGGATTACATCGGTGACAGCATCCAAGTAGGCATGTCAGACAGTCCATACCTGTACTGGCAGGAAAAAGAGGCAATTTGGAGGCCCCTGTACAAACTGGCTCTATTTTACCTGAGTTGCCCCCCCTCCAGTGTGTACTCCGAAAGAGTGTTTAGTGCAGCCGGGAACCTTGTCAGCGAAAGGCGTAGGAGGTTGCTTCCACAGAATGTGGAGAAGATGATGTTCATCAAAATGAATTATCAGCTCTTCCAGGGAGACCAGCCTCCAGAACGTACAGAGGGACCTGTGGTGGTGGATTCAAGTGGGGACGAGTTAATACTTTGTGAGGATGAGGATGTACACACTGAAGAGGGTGAGGAATCGGTGGATGAGGAGGATGAGGATGACATCTTGCCTCCGTAGAGCCAGTTTGTGCAGGGACACATTAATTGCCAGCTTGTTTTGTGGGGGCCCAAACGAACCAATCATTTCAGCCACAGTTGTGTGGCAGACCCTGGCGCTGAAATGATTGATTTGTTAAAGTGTGCATGTCCTGTTTATACAACATAAGGGTGGGTGGGAGGGCCCAAGGACAATTCCATCTTGCACCTCTTTTTTTCTTTGCATTATGTACAGTTTGGGGCCTAGTTTTTCTAACTGCCATCCTGTCTGCCACTGCAGTGTCACTCCTAGATGGGTCACGTGTTTGTGCCGCCCACTCGTGTCGCTTAGCATAGTCATCCAGCTACCTCGGTGCAACCTTTTGGACATAAAAACACTATTGTGAGGTGTGAGGTGTTCAGAATAGACTGGAAATGAGTGGAAATTAAGGTTATTGAGGTTAATAATAGCATAGGAGCAGAAAAACCTACAAATTCTGTGATTTTAGCTGTTTTTATGCTTTTTTTCAAAAAAATACAGATCCAAAACACAAAACCCAGAACCCAAAACACGGAAGGGTGGTTTTGGCAAAACCAATCCAGATCCAAAACACGAAGAAAGATCCAGATCCAAAACCAAAACACAAAACACGAAAAGTGGCCGGTGCACACCCCTAATATATATACATATATATATATATATATATATATATATATATAAACCACTGGATATAGTCCGGCACTCAAAAATATGCACCAAATCAACTTGCCTGGGGGCACAACCAAAGGAGTAATACGTGTAGTGGAAAGTAGCAGGCACTCTGCAGGGCTAAAACAGACAAATCTCAGGTGCACAACTCCAAATTATTAATAATATATAAATGCAATACAATTTTGCAATCAATAGCGGTTTTTAGCATAATCTTGGCCAAGGTTATGGGCCTACCCACCATATCCAGGTAACCTCTGTAGGGTAGGTCCCTAACATACTACGATTCAAATCCAGAGCGCAGGACACCCGCAAACTAGCCCAGCTAAGCCACCCCAGGGCACCGCCATAGTAAGAAAAGTGCAGTGTGAAAGAGATAGTTAGGAGCAGCTACTGCTGCATATAAAGAATGAAAATAAAAAGTGAGGTACATATATAATAAACAAACAGTGAAGGGTTAAAATGTGTTATAAAAGAAAAATGTGTTATAATGCGGTGCCCTGAAACAGATCAACAAAGGCAATCCAGGGGGACCCACGCCCCAAAAATGAACCAAAGTTGCACTACAGTATATAAAACTTGTAGGATTTACCTAGAATTGTGCCTATTACTTGTGTGCATATTCATTACAAGACTCCATGCTTTTAAACCAATAAGGTAGGGGTGCTAATCCAGACTGAGGGCATCTCCTTTCCCTCAGGTGTGCAATAAAGCACATTAAATAGAGTATATGGGAAAGTTTTCTGGACTGCACACCCTGAATATATATATATAATGGGAGGTGCTACCTGATGAGACAAATTGCAGGCACAAAAACAGACAAATCTCAGGTGCACAACTCCAAATTATTAATAATATATAAATGCAATACAATTTTGCAATCAATAGAGGTTTTTAGCATAATCTTGGCCAAGGTTATGGGCCTACCCACCATATCCAGGTAACCTCTGTAGGGTAGGTCCCTAACATACTACAATTCAAATCCAGAGCGCAGGACACCCCCAAACTAGCCCAGCTAAGCCACCCCAGGGCACCGCCATAGTAAGAAAAGTATGTTAGGGACCTACCCTACAGAGGTTACCTGGATATGGTGGGTAGGCCCATAACCTTGGCCAAGATTATGCTAAAAACCTCTATTGATTGCAAAATTGTATTGCATTTATATATTATTAATAATTTGGAGTTGTGCACCTGAGATTTGTCTGTTTTTGTGCCTGCAATTTGTCTCATCAGGTAGCACCTCCCATTATATATATATTCAGGGTGTGCAGTCCAGAAATCTTTCCCATATACTCTATTTAATGTGCTTTATTGCACACCTGAGGGAAAGGAGACGCCCTCAGTCTGGATTAGCACCCCTACCTTATTGGTTTAAAAGCATGGAGTCTTGTAATGAATATGCACACAAGTAATAGGCACAATTCTAGGTAAGTCCTACAAGTTTTATATACTGTAGTGCAACTTTGGTTCATTTTTGGGGCGTGGGTCCCCCTGGATTGCCTTTGTTACTCTGTTTCAGGGCACCGCATTATAACACATTTTTCTTTTATAACACATTTTAACCCTTCACTGTTTGTTTATTATATATGTACCTCACTTTTCATTTTCATTCTTTATATGCAGCAGTAGCTGCTCCTAACTATCTCTTTCACACTGCACTTTTCTTACTATGGCAGTGCCCTGGGGTGGCTTAGCTGGGCTAGTTTGGGGGTGTCCTGCACTCTGGATTTGAATCGTAGTATGTTAGGGACCTACCCTACAGAGGTTACCTGGATATGGTGGGTAGTCCCATAACCTTGGCCAAGATTATGCTAAAAACCTCTATTGATTGCAAAATTGTATTGCATTTATATATTATTAATAATTTGGAGTTGTGCACCTGAGATTTGTCTGTTTTTGTGCCTGCAATTTGTCTCATCAGGAAGCACCTCCCATTATATATATATTCAGGGTGTGCAGTCCAGAAATCTTTCCCATATACTCTGCAGGGCTAAACAGCTAGTAAATCATAAAGCCAGACGGAGCCGGTGTATAGGTCAACGTTTCAGCAGAATAACTGCTTTTATCAAGACATATAAAATCTTTCAAGTGGGGGAGAAACATCAGGGACATTACAGTCCACAATGATATTAGCCATTTTTCTGAAAATAAACCCTGCCATTTTATGACACGTAAGCCAGGTAACTTTAAATGTACAGGATGCACTACCTGTAGCTTCCTTGAAACAGGGGACTCATTTTTACATCCACGATCAGGTAAAAAATGTCCTATTAAGCATGCATTAACTTGCTCAAGTAAATATGTAGTTTACTAAATCAGATGTCCATGCAGTATGCTTTACATCGGCAAAACTACTCGCCAATTTAAAGAACGGATGGCGTTGCACCGGTCTAGTATTAAGGCTGCGCTGGAGGGCAAGGGTTGCGATCAACCGGTTGCACACCATTTTCGCGAACAGCAACACAATCTTTCCAGCATAAAATATAAGATGATTGACTGGATACCCCCTAGCACTAGAGGAGGTGATAGAAACCGCATTCTCCTGCAGAGGGAAGCAAAATTGATTTACACACTACAGACTGTGCATCCTATGGGCCTCAATGAGAATTTATCTGTCACTTGTTATCTTTTATGTCGTTTTGGTTCCCTGTAGCTGTAACCTCTGCTCTTTTGGTGTTTCAATTATTTATATTAGATTGCTGTGCTGCATGGTTTTAGCTAGCATGTCATCTTTAGTTTTGTTTATCTTTATATACATATGGTCATGCACAGTGAGTATCAGTGTACCCTTTTAGGGTTTGGGAGTACATCTGCATTTTGACACTATTAATGTTAGCTTGGGTATGTTTTAGCCTACTTAGCCCAGGAGTTTTGGTGCGATGACGCACACCCCTTGGTCTCTGTCTCATTCTGTATATGTATTGTCATTTGTTATTGTTTTGTAGTCATGGTGATGGCACGGGTGTTTGACCACGCCCCCTCAGCATGCACAAGTGCTGGTGTGTCCCAGGTGGTGACATCATCGCGCAGTGCACCGGCTGGTGTTTCCGTGGAGGTGATGGACACAGGGTGAGTCTATATATGTATGTATTTGTTTCTTATTTTATATGTCTTGATAAAAGCAGTTATTCTGCTGAAACGTTGACCTATACACCGGCTCCGTCTGGCTTTATGATTTACTAGCTGTTTAGCCCTGCAGAGTGTCTGCTACTTTCCACTACATATATATATATATATATATATATATATATATATATATATACTGTATATATAAAACAACCTCCCCCCCCAGAAAATCCTGTCTTACCCCAGTCTTCATGTAAACTGGTGGGGGTAAGCTCTGTGTGGGGCTATCAAAAGGGGAGGGGGTTAGCTCTGTGTGACTTGGAAGGTGCCCCCACAACTTTGTTACCTTGGGGCCCCCAGCCCTGTTGGTGAGACACCCAAGGAGTCAAAGGATCTTGTGCTGCACCCTCATTGGAGAAGCTCTGCACATGCACCTCTAACCTGAGCAGAAGCTCGGAGCTACATCGACTTTGTCAGTGCAGGCCTCACAGAGGAGGGGAGCTGCTGCCATCTCCACATCAATGTAAGTGTTAGGGGAGACTACAGCGAAACACATTCTTGTGTGTCCCTGTCTGTGTGTTACCTTTGCCTGTGTATGTGTGTCTCTATTGTATATATGACTTTCCCTGTATATGTGTGTATCTCTATATACAGAATGATACCCATATGTACAGTATATGTGTGTATCTCTATATGTGACCCTCCATGTGTATCTATGAGTGTGACACTCCATATATACTGTACGTGTGTCTCTTTATGTAACTCACTGTTTTTGATACTGTGTCTGTGTGAATCTGTGTTAGGTAAAAGGGTAATATAGCAACATGTACAATTGCACCTTATATGTTAAAACCAAAAATCTATACAAATTAAATAAAAATAAGATCAATAGCAGAAACAATTGCTAACATAGTAAAAGAATATTATAGTAAAAAGCTCAGACTGAGGTGAAGGAAATTCCTAATAATTTTGATTCCTCCTTACATTTGCTCCACATATTCATTTTGTAATATGAATTTCCTGTACCAGAGACTCTGTTTTTTTTATTATTATAAATTGAATATACTTTTATATATTGACAATGGACTCTGTGCTAACTGTATTTTTTATTTAATTTTTTTGTCTTAAAATCTTAAAATCATAGAATCTGTTGTAACTTGTGTGTATATAATTTAGTATTTGTATCTTGTCATTATTGCATGTAAACCGCTTTTCTAATGTATGTAGGGTACACTAAAGAAATAATTATGAATGGATCAAAGAAGGGGACCCCAATTCAATATATTACCTACAGTAGGGCGACATGACATATTAATCTGGCTGTAATAGAACTAATTTCTGAAAATGTGAGCAAATTATCCAGATATCATAATGCTAAGTTACCATCTCTTACTATAAAAATCGCCATAAATCAAATTATACGGATAAAAATGTTGGTTGATTGAAATAAATTGCATAAACATGAATATGCGATAACAGAACAATTTTAATTAACCAGTAAAGTATAGATGTATCCGCAGACACCAACCCTCATATCATGCCAAATAGCCCCATTTCGCTTGCCATAGATTTTGTACTGGTAAATTCTACATGATAATGAAATTGCAAAAAATCTGCTCCATTTACATTTAAAAGGGAAAATACAAATACACAGACACCAACATTGTCTAAAGTCTGAAGCAAATGTTTTTAGCTGAACAATTTTTAATCATTTGGAAACATTACAAGAGTTCACATCCTTGCTGATAATGTAATTGTTGCAAGTCACTCAAATGAAGACCATGATGTCAACGAGTGATGAGAGAAGCTGCTGCAAAATTTAAAGTGAATTGAATTCAATTTACTTAATTTAATATTTTTTTCAGAATTTCTAAATAAGAAACATTTTACTCTAGGGCAACAAGAATCAAGAAAGGTTGGGAACCACTGTTTTACAGCATAATGGGGTTTTCAAAGTATCTTGCCCAATATACCAATATAAAGAAACAGCACACGCAATTTTCAAATAACCTTTGGTAGTGACTGAGGGCCTGATTCAGACCCGCTCGCAAGCGCATAGCGCTCGCAAGCGGGTCGATGGTGGGCTAGTGCACACGCGCAAGCCCTGGAGCGAGCGAAAAAAGCACTCGCTCCGGCGCTCACATCCAAAAGGGGCAGCTGTCGATGTTGATCGACAGCTCGCCCCGTTTGGAAGGCAGGGAGGGAGGGTGGCTGGGCAAACAAAGGCGTTCCTGCAGGAAAGCCTGCCATTTGTGGGCAGCCCTACTGACATCACTCGTGATGTCAGTAGTTGGACTTCCTGCTCTATTAGACCAGGAAGTCCACTGGAGCTTGCGGCTACGAGACCCTACCGTAAGGGTCTCATCGCAAGCCCGATGGTCGCGATGGTCTTGACCATCGCAATCATCACCTGGCCACTCGCATAAGCTGTGGATGGTCACCCCTAGCTATGCGAGCGGCCAGGAGGCCGCAACATAAAAACAAGCACCCGCCCTGATTCAGAGCAAGCGCTCACTTTTTGCGAGCGACTCTGAATCAGGCCCTGAGGGCGTTGCAAGTGAGGAGTTTAAATTGTTTTATATATGAAAAGAAGAGCCACTATAGATATTAGGGAAGTCAGGAGGCAAAAGCAGAGCCAATGGAAATTAAAATATTTTTTTTCAGCAGTGTTCAACGAGTTGAGTGAAGTGAGAGGGAGGCCAGATGGAAGAAGGTTACAGAATTTAAGACAGGGATGAGAAAAGTCCTTATAATGATGATGTGTCCAAGTTAGAAGTGACAGGCTTGGTAGAGAGACTGATTGTGGGGAGTGAAGGGGAGGTTGAACATCCAGGCAGTAGACATAATATACAGAGGAGAGTCTAGGGTATCTATGAAGAGATATGTGGGGAGGTTTGAAAATGCAAAGGATTGTGGTGCTGTTGCTTTTATTTTTAATATTTTGTGTCAAATGTAATAGGGTGAGAGTTTAGGTGTGGCAGCAGGTGACATGCTGAGTATTATCCATGAGGCCCTGTTGACTTCCACACAATACTCCATATTTTAGCTCCTGTGGTGGCAGTCATGGGTGCAGCCATGTTGTCTTTCTCACCTGACTGGACCTTCCACCAATGGTAGCCTTGCCAGCTCACAGCTGACACTCTCCTCCAATGGACAGCTAACTAAGGGTATAAAGCAGGACTCCAGGAAACAGGAAGTCACCTGAACAACTTCTCTTCTCCAGTATCTGCTAGCTTCAACTCGCTGTTTCAGGCTCCAAGCTGTTGTATCCTCAGTGTGCTTCACCAGTCTCTGTGATATTCTCCAGTGATATTCAGCAAGGGTCACTACCAATACTCTCCTGTGATATTCAACATCAGTCACTACCAATATTCTTCAGGAATATTCAATATCTTCAGTGATATTCAACATCAGTCACTACCAATATTCTTCAGGAATATTCAACATCGGTCACTACCGATATTCTTCAGTATTGTTCTACATCGGTGATTACCGATATTCACCATTGATAATCTCAAGCCACTCAATTGTCTTTCTTATCTCCCTGTCAGTTGCTAATTCCTGGGTCCCTGATCACTGGGCCATGGCCTGCTCATTGGGCACAGCTAAACCCATATCCAAATTGGAGGGGTGACTGGTGAAAACCACCAATGAGTTAGATTTCACGCCTCTGGTCAGGTCTCATGAACACCTGGAATTAGCTGATGAGGAAGTCGTATGTACTTCCTCCTCATCCACTGCTGCCTCCCCACCTAGTCACCCCGCCTCTCAGTCCTCTGACTGGAAACCTCAAGGGCCATGTGGTGACAAGTTACTACTGGAGATCAATGGAGATGATTTGATCTAGTGTTGATAGGGTTAACTCCCATGCAGAATTCTACTGGACAGTCCAGAAATCAGCAGTGTTGTGTGAAGTCCAGAGGCTATGCAGTCCTGGTTGGCAGGCAAGGCTGAATTAGCACAGAGGGCCAGCCGGTGAAGCACTGACAGTAATGTCATTGGCTGGCCCTCCATGCCTGTCTGCCCTCCCAGTGGCCCCCCTCCTTCTTTGTTGTGGGCACAGTGCACACAATGTCATGATATCATGCAGCGCCATGCTGCAGAAGGGCAGAGGACTCTGAGCCATCCAGCAAAAGAGCAGAAGCTGATAGAAGAGGACATCATAGGTAAGTGTGGGTTGGAGCCAGAGTAATGCAGGGAGGCCATACAGACAGCAGTGGGCTGGGGTTGAAGAGACACGCAGGCTGGGGCTGGAGAGACACATGCAGGCTGGATCTGGAGAGACAGAATGGAGACTGGATCTGGAGAGACAGAATGGAGACTGGATCTGGAGAGACAGAAGGGGGCCTGGATCTGAAAAGACATTAGTGGGACTGGAACTGGAAAGAGAGGAGGGGCTGGAGCTGGTGAGAAGCAGGGGGGTTGGAGCTAGATAGATGAAGGGGACTGGAGCTGAAGGGGGCTTCAAATGAAGAGATAGAGGGGGCTTTAAGGCATATAAAGGGGAAGGGCTCTGTGCTGGCATGTAAAGGCATTATGGGTCTTGGAGATATTATATTTAAGAGTATAAGTGGGCTTATTAGAGTGGATAGAAAATGGCCTAAAATCTGACAAATACAATGGTTATGATCTGACTGTGGTTTCAGCCAAGCCCTTTGTGTGGGAATTTAACATTTAAAAGATGGTAATTCTAAGTGTTGGGTTGTTGGTATTTAGAAAGTATTTTGCCACATTTAAAGTATAGGACAAGACAAGATCTTCATCAGCTCCGTGTTGCTACAGAAATACATTCCCTTTTCAGAGAAGAAATGAGCTTGTACAGCAATGTAGCCTGTTGCAATGGCTTACTTTCCACCCCTTTATCTCATTACAATAGTTTTGATCCACAATATAAAATGTTGCTTCTGTATCTTTTAGTTTTCGTAAGAAGAGAGCGGTTTGCTCCCCACAATAGAATTATCCAGTTGTATGTTTATGATTTAGAAACTGTGCGCGGCCTCTTATTACTACAGATGTGTCCTCATACAATACGTCATGCAGCGCAACTTGTCTAAGGTCCCGTGCTACTCTGCTGGCATCGGACAACTTTTTTTGCTGAAAATACGTCTAAGTCGCAATGCGATGTGCTAGGATACACCAGCAGATGATGTTGATCAATGGGATATGCAACACTCTTATATCTGTGTGCACCTTAGTCTGTATATGAAGCACAATGGAACTTGGAATGAAAAAAACTGTGTCCGCTACATTGTAGCACTTCATATACAGCTCCAGGGACTCAGTCGCACACACGTATGGCATATCAAATTAATCAGCACAGTCTGTTTGTGCATCCTAGTCACATCACATTGCAACTTAGATGCATTTTTTGCAAAAGATATGTAAAACAAAAAAGCGCTAGCAGAGTCTCACTGGACCTGGCACACTGAGAGGGGCCTTTTAGCGCCACTGCAGCTAATTATACGTAAGGACACATACTGTAAGTATTCTGTTTCAATGAAAAGACTATGAGGGGTAAATTTACTAAAGTGAATGTTTTTAGAAGTGAGTTTTAAAAGTGATGTTGCCCACAGCAACCAATCAGATTCTAGCTATTATCTTCTATGAGGTGCTAGTTAAATGTTAAGTATAATCTGATTGGTTGCTATGGGCAACATCACTTTTAAAACTCACTTTTGAAAACTCTCACTTTAGTAAATTTACCCCTAAGCCTGATTCTGATTTGCGAATTAAGCCCTGTATTCAATTAGAGGCGAAAAGCCACGATCAGCAAGGTTTTCGCCTGTTTCCGAAGTATCACCCTATTCAATTCCAGGAGGTTCTCACCTAGGTTAAAACTCCATAGGCAAAAACAGGCAAAAAAGTTTCTCCACCCATAGGCAGGAGAAAAGAAGTGCAAAATCCATAATTTGGGGTAAAAATGTGGGGACTTGGCTCAGAACCCTTTGGACACTGCCCCCCCCTTAAAACATTGCACTTTTTGCCGACCTCGGCTTTTCATGGCTAATAGAATCCAGACCAAAGTATGAAAGAACAAATATATGTGTCCCTGGACAAACCATGTTACATTTCAAGGTGTGCAAATACCTAAAAAATTTTGCATGTGCGGTAAATACTGGCCGCTTGTGCATTCAGCCCACAATTGGTGGACAACTTTATTTTTACACTGCAATTTATATTGGAGTTAGGACACTCCCTTCTCAAATCTAAATATCTCTGCCCACCTGCAGTGCAACATGGTTTTGCCAAGGTCCAAAATGACTTGCTCTTTTTTACTCTGTTCCCAGATCAGAATTAGGTCTTATATTCTTGAATTTATGGCTTATTAGAGGTCACAATATCCTAATACTGTATCACAAAAGCCACAGACAGTAGGAATGTTGCAGGCATGCACACTAATCTTACATGAGTGGAAAAGCATTTTCTTTGTGCCAGGCTATCATTAATACTGTTGCCCTGGAAGGTTACTTCTCCAAATCTTGTTAGGTAAGGGCATTAAAGTTAATACTTTCTTTATTTTATTTTTTTAAATTGCAAATGCTGTACAAAAAAAGAAAATATGTCAACAGCTCGCACAGCCTGCCTCATATAATAAAACGTCATATTATTCCTCTTTCAGCTCAAGCCAGCCTGCAACTTTAAAACACTCTCAACCACAGCACTCTTTGGGAGACGAGCTCACAGAAAACTGTCAAGGATGATGTGTTAACAGAAAATGAGCACAGACCCAGGGCAACGTGGGGAAAACAAATGTTTCTCTTCACAAATTAAAGGAAGATTTTAGCTCTTGGCAATGTAGATTATTATGTAGATCACAACTGTTCTGCATTAGTCCCCAAATTCTTTTCTTTACCATCCAGTTTTCTTATGCTCTCAAATGAACCATTGATAGTCTACGTGGCACGAGAAACAGTGAAACTGGAAAGTATTACAACATAGAGAGCATTTTACATCACAAAATAAATACATCATATTGTAACTTAAAAAAAAATAATTCACATCTGGTTGCTGTGTTTTATATGAAGTTTTTGAGAAATTTTTTTTTTTTTACAAAATATCGGCACCATTTTCATTTGCACTTACATGTAGTTTTGTGTATGTACTACAATGCAGCGGCTGTAGCTTTTCTCCATGCCAAGTTCCGTTGTGCTCTGTATACAGATGCAGTCGCACCCAAATTTACAGGTGTCGCATATCAAATTAGTCAGTGCAGATTCGTGCAGTGGTTTGTCAAATACATTTGCAACTGAGATGTGTTTTTGGACAAATACGCTTGGTGAAGCCGAGTCGCACGGGATTTGGCTGCTCATTTGTGCGAGGCATATTGAGGCTAGTTGTATGAGGACACATATATATATATATATATAAATAATACTTACAACATCCTTAGTAAAGTAGAATATATTCAAAACTTTTCAGACAAAATAATTAGGAAATGCAAAAAATGTAAGCACGCATTAGAAATTAAATTTTGTGATGTCAAATGCGATTTTTTGTACCCAATTTTGCATGAAGATGCCAATAACTGTAGGTGGCGCATGGGTTTAAATCTTATCATCAGAATTCAGTCTAGATCAGGCTTGCCTACCCTCCTGACCCCCCAGGGTAAAGATAGAACCCCTTGCATCATGGCCCCTCCCCCTGCTTCACAATGCTATTAATTTCAGCATTGTGAAGAGGGGGCGGGGCCACAATATCGCGATCATGCGGTCACACCCCCAACCATGCCCCCAATACTTCATCATTGCCAGCCCATGCCCCCTGCTGTAGGCAGGCATTCAGCTTCCTCCCGGAAGAAGGGAGCTGAATGTTGGCAAGTATGGTCTAGATGTGCTTGTGTGAAGATCAGGTTTTGGCTAATACGTGTGTTGCCATTCTGTCACTTTAAGGAGCACTACTATATTTAGAAATGCATTTTAGGAGCAGTTTGAACAATGTAGTCATTAAAATCATCAGAAATTGATGATAGTGACATAAAGTAACGTAGAGAGCTATGAGAGCTATGGGGTCTATGTACTAAGCAGTGATAAGTGACAGAGTGAAAAGTGATAAGTCTGTGATAAGTGCCAGCCAATCAGCTCCAACTGTCATTTCACAGGCTGTGTTTGAAAAATTACAGTTGGGAGCTGATTGGCTGGCACTTATCACAGAATTATCACTTTTCACTCACTTATCAATGCTTAGTACATAGACCCCTATATGTTTAATGTTTTGAATGCAGGTAGCTCAGATAAAAAATACTACTGCTTTCAATATAGATGCTAAATTGCCAAAATCTTGCGGCTACCTGCAAGTGGCAGGTTATAACACATACCTATGTTAGGGGCAGTTAATTCGACCATAATAACCACAGGCTACTTTTCAAGCGATGGAATGTGGGCACACATCTATTAATAGAGAGAGTGAATAAATATTACATTTAAGAATTTGCACTGAATTAAATACTCTGCATGGCAATAGCTGTCTTTCTGGTTCTTATATGACCCTTACTGTTTCTTAAAAGTTATATCTGTGTGGACATATTTTATAGCTGGGGATATAGGATTTCTTCTAAATGTATTCATACGTATATATCTTAAAGTTTCTATGCAGCAGAAAACATTCCCACACTTTTTTCATGTCTTGTGGTAACATGCTTAGGGTGGGTACACATGTGCATGAGATCAGCCTGATTTGGGCAAATTGGAACAACAAATCTGGAATATCGCGCAGTGTGTATGCCCCTGCGTGCTCCCGCGGGTTGCGTGTAATGTGCAGCATGGCCAATCACACGATATCACATGCTTAATACACCACATAATTGTGTCACAAAACAATTAATGTTACAGAGGCATTCAGGTCCTTGACCTTTGTATTTAGAGGTTTGGTTGTTTAAAATTAATGAATGCTATGAAGGTTGACTACCTCTTTTCTTATCATAAGACAAAAATTTTTATTATGCCTATGTCCTATTGTCCATAGGAGACCGGGATGGAAGATCTTCAGTTTCTTAGAAGACATTCATTAGGTCGACACAAAATGGTCGACAGGTAATAGGTAGATAGCGTCTAAAGGTCGACAGGGTCAAATGGCCAACAGTTAAAAGGGTCAACATGGACTAAGGTCAACAGGGTGAAAAGTTTTACACACAAATGGTTGACACAGAAAAGGTTAACACATGGTTTTTCATGATTTTTTCGAGCGAAACAGGTCAGAAATTTACCTGCCAGTTGTTGTATACCACAGTAGCTTTCCTGCCACGCTACTGAAACCTGGATCTGCTGCTATGGAAGTCTGTCTCAAGCCGGGAGCTGCAAGCTCCATCAGCACAATTATACAAGCGACTAACTCAAAACAGCTCACTTTGGTTGGGTTCATGCATTGGAAACTCCCTTGGCTATCAGCTGTACACATGAAATGCCGATCGGACCGCCACTACTTACCAGGAGTGTCCAATGCAAGCATGCTTCATTGGACCAAACTCAGCGGATTGTTCATGGGACTCTGCAACTAGGTATTGATGTGGTGAGAGACTGGTATAACAGTGTGCTCATACAGTATATCTCACAAAGAAAAAGCTTCACATATTCATTATCGGATTTTCCATATGTCAGTAATTTGACAAGTGATTACTACAGTTACCAAAGATCCAGCAATTTACTTTGATTAGAGGCAGTATATTTTTTATATATTTAAATTTTTAGGCGTGCACTTGAGTTTTTTATATTGGATAATGTGATTATTTATAAGTATAAATGTGAATATACAGTATGTTCTGACATATTCTATTTCTATAAAGATTATTAATATTACATAGGTGGTGTCTTGAGATTTTTTCTGCCATTTTGGGAATTACATAGTATATTATTTATCTGTGTATTAGCGCATCACCATTGTTTTGTTGTAGTTTTAAATTACAGATAGGCACTTGATGGAGAGTTAGGGTTAGGCTGCGGAAGAGGACAATAAGGGTTAGGCACCAGGGGGAGGGTTAGACACCACGGAGAGGTTTAGGATTAAGGTTAAAATAACAAAAAAATGTGTCAACCTTTTTTGTGTCAACCATTTGTGTTTCAACCTTCTGACCCCGTCGACCTTAGTCCATGTCAACCTTTTAACTGTCAAACATTTGACTCTGTCAACCTTTTGACCCTGTCTACCTATTGACCATTTGGTATCAACCTATTGACTGTTTTTCTAACTACTGTAGATCTTTTAATCTATACCCGGAGCATAGGTCATTCAAAATGCAAGTAATGTGACAAATACTTCCTTCACAGAAAAACTACATGCAGGAATAGATTAGCTAAATATTGTGAAGTTTCACTAATTAACATTACCCAGGACTACACATTTTTTACATTTAAAAATATTGTTGAATAACATTTTTATTTGTCACCTTACATATCTAATCATAAGTACCAATGTTTGTTTGCTTTCCACATCTTCTGGTTGTACCTGACTAACTTGTTCCTCTAACCAGATATCAGCATAGAGATGGAAATAAACTGTCACCTCGAACACATCTACTTTGGAATATTACAAACCATGTTGAGTTGGAGTTTTTTGTCTCAGTTATTTTTCTCAAAACAATCTAAAATATGATTTGGGACTGATATGTTGGCTATTCACTCATATTTATTCACATAATGATCTTTTCTTTCCATAATTTATACAATGGTCATAGTCAACATGATAGTCAACAAAGTGTATATTGAAATAAGTTAAGGAGACATACCAAAATATAATGTACCACATGTTGACATTTAATTGGCCCAAAGCTTTTTACAGTCACCTAACTTGTCTGGCAGGTGGAAAACTCATAGACCATTTGCCTTGAGTACATTCTACACCCAACAGGTTTAATACTTACTGTACGTGTCAACCATTAGTAAACCAAAGTTGTGTTAAAATTAAATATATCACTACAATTATTAGCATTAGGGTCTTCGGTCCTTACATAATCTAGAAATAACAAGACAATTTGGAAGCATTTTTACTATTCCACGAGTGATTTTCTACTTCTTTTATTAGCTTCTAATCTGAAAAGTCCATTCAGTTATTTACTCAGGAGAGAACAAAAATATCAGAGTACTAGTAAATATTATAGTATACAGAATAAGATCAGATACTGACAATTACATCTAAAAGAGCACTGTTTATGTAGTATGCATCGTGGAGCATGGCTGCTTTCCACCCTTGGGTGACACCACCACAAAATATAAGAGATCCTACAGTAAATTGTGGAAAGGTGGAAATCTGAAGAAGATCACTTTGTGTAAATCACCCATTTAATTAAATAAAACTTTGACTTTTCTCCCTACATTAATGTTCTGTTTAGCTTGGCTTCTGGATTAAATTCATTGTGAGAATCAGAACTGTATTTTTTACATTTTGTTTTATATTTGTTTTATATTGAGCAAAGTGCTCCAAGAAATGTGAATACATATGGAGGACACTGCAGGTTGACATTGGTCAGCACAGCTTTACATAAATGAAGATATAAATGAAGCATCAATGGCTGCAGTAAAGAAAGTTATGCATATTAATGAATATATAAAAGATAATATTTTAAATTATATGTGTTAGTTGATTTACTGTTTTTAATGACTTGATTGCATTCTGACCATCTCCTCCAAGCAAGCAGCTTTTTGTTGGCCTTTCCACTCACAGCCATATTTACCATCAACTTTTAATAGCAAAATGCAAGTTTTACAGGTGCTATACTACAAGGATGGAAGAGCCCAGTGCAAAACTATGTCAGTGTGCAATTCTCCACTAACAAACAAGGAGCAAATCAGCGAAAGTTTATTCAGTTACTAGGGTTATAGCTTTAAATGTCACAACATTTTATTAACTATACTAACTCACAAATACCATTGTCACACACAGGGGAAGGAACTACTGTCCCAGGGTCCGCAATCAAAGCCCTACCCCCTTGTGTCATAACGCTTGTGATTCAAGTATCAATGAGGGGGTGGCAGGGCCAATATGATGCAATTCAATGCCCTTGCCTATAGTCGCATTAATCATGGCATTACGCAGTGAAGGGTGGTGCCTAAAAAAATGAGTGCCTGGCCATACCCCTATCATTGACCTGGTGCTTCATCACCCCTCTCAAAGTAAGTGTATGTGTTAGTTATATATGTATGTGTGCACTTTATGTGTGCATGCTAAGGGTGTGCATCAGCCTCAGACAATATTGTTATTGCAGCTGTTATCATGGTAGCAGCTGCAATAGCAATATTATGATAAGGAGGAGTCACGCCTCTTGCGAGCATTACTGATCCGAGCTGTGTCCATCGATACAGCATCGGATCATCTGTGTGATCCTCGGCCGGCTGAGTGACCATGGGGTCACTTAACCTGACCGCCGCAGATGCACAAAAGAGGCCAGGAAATCTAAGTCAGCCAACGGAGATCCTGGCCTCTTCCCTCCCCCTCAACGATGGTGACACACCTCTGTTTGGGAAAACAGAGGCAGTCGCTGCCCCTCCATGTCCAGAAATGGCAGAAACCTGTCAAACACTCACAGTCTGCTGCCGGACTGCAGCAGGATTGCCGTACGAGTCATGCACCTGCCAGCAGCACTGGCCATCATAGATCTGCACTAACCATCGGGTTAGTGTGCATCTCTGAATCAGCCCCTATATTCTATAGATGTATGTGGGTGCTAACTATCTATATAGTGTTTGCCCCTAAATACTGAATACATACATTCTTGAATTGTCAGAGGACTCAGAAATATAATTAATATGTTGTAATTATTATTATAGGTCTCCTAATACTGCACAAGGAACAGTAAATTTCAAATTATGAGCTAATGTTAAGCGATTCAATTATTAGGGGATTTTTATTCTCAGAGAGTGTTTGCTTTACATAACATTTAGGGCCTGATTTAGTATAATGCCTGGACCACATGCTTTGAAGATGCACCTGTTCTATTATTATTATTATTATTATCCTTTGTTTATATGGTGCCACAAGGGTTCCGCAGTGCCTTACAAAGTACATAAACTCTTTAGAGTGTAGAGTGGGAGTCCCAGGATGCTAGATTGGCATCAAGTTTGGCTATGGGGCCTGGCGAAGCGTTGTCCTGACCCATTTATAAGCATCATCACATCTCCATACTTTCTAAAAAAAAATTATGAAAAACTAAGTGCCCTCTGCAGTATATAAGAAATGGTGCTATAGCATAGACTGGTTATTATAAGTAAAGCAGAGGGACAAGACTGGGCTGGGCTGGACACACTATAACAGTGATTTTCCACCTTTTTCAACATGAGGCACACTATGCAAGATTTTAAAATTGCCAAGGCACGCCATCGGGTGATGCAGCGTGCGCGACCTATGAAAGAACATACATATTGGCTCCCACATAAAAGAACTCACACATTAACCTTCACAGGAACAAAACACACTACATTGGCCTCCACAGGAACAAAACACACTACATTGGCTTTCACAGGAACAAAACACACTACATTGGCCTCCACAAGAACAAAACACACTACATTGGCCTCCACAAGAACAAAACACACTACATTGGCCTCTACAGGAACAAAACACACTACATTGGCTTTCACAGGAACAAAACACACTACATTGGCCTCCACAAGAACAAAACACACTACATTGGCCTCCACAGGAATAAAGCGCACTTCATTGGCCACCACAGGAATAAAACACACATACATTGTTCCCAGAGAAATAAAACACACATACATTGGCCCCCACAGAAATAAAACACCCTTCATTGGCCGCAGAGAAATAAAACACACATACATTGGCCCCCACAGGAATAAAACACACATACATTGGCCCCAGAGAAATAAAACACACATACATTGGCCCCTTCAGGAATTAAATGCACATACATTGGCCCCCACAGAAAAAAAATTAAAACCACATTGCTCCCCACAAAAAAATAAAACCATTGGCTGGCCCCCAAAGAAAAAAAAATCCACATTGCTCCACCAAAAACAAATCACACTGTCTTTCACATAAAAAAATAATTTACATTTTTCTGGCCCTACCTGTCCTTCATCGGCAGGGGATGGATACAGAGCTGTCAGCAGTCCAGGTGGGTAGGAGGGCTGCTAGCTGGCTGACTGGCGGGAAGGGTGGGCTGGCTGGCAAAGTGGCGTGCGCGACCTGTGATGTCACACCACCACACAACACAGGTTATGGCCCAAGCGCGCCTGAGCCTCCTAGAAAAGATCAGTGGCAGCGCTGCCTGGTCTGCAGTACACTAATCTGACCACCGGCTCTGACTGCGCTGATCCCGCGGAACACATGATAACTGCTCTGCCGCTGCACAGCATTTGCCAAACGCTGCACTATAACATTGAGATGCTTTGTGGAGTTCCAATGTCCCAGCACAATTTATGACTAAAAAAGTTGCCCACAAAAATTGTTACAGTATTTCTGCCAATATGAAAAGCTCAAGATGTGTTCCTGTTGGCAACAGCAGCATATGCATCTGAAAATCATCATAAACACTTATGTTTCACTGGTGCCCATGTTATAAACCATTTATTTTATGTTCAAGTAAGAATCAATGAAACTAATAAGTATCAATTAAACTACAAAAACCTCTCTAAAACAGCAGAAAAACTCCATATCTCACATAAAAAAACAACAAAACAAAATGCTTAAACACCCTCAGCTAAGCATATTCTATGCCCAAGTAATGCAGAAAAAAGTAACCAGTGTATTTGCAAGCAGAAAATCACAAGTAGATGCCTAGTATCAGCGATCCTAATCATCTACTATTTTTTTTATAAACTCTAATTAGATAGATTACACAAAATGCTTAAACACCCTCAGCTAAGCATATTCTATGCCCAAGTAATGTAGAATGCAGTAACCAGTGTATTTGCCAGCAGAAAATCACAAGTAGATGCCTAGTATCAGCGATCATAATCATCTACTATGTTTTTTATAAACTCTAATTAGATAGATTAGTATTTATTTATAAACAGTTATTTATATAGTGCACACATATTACACTATGATTTACAGAGAATATTTACTCATTCATACCAGCTCCTGTCCCAGTGGAGTTTACAATCCATATCCCCTACCACATGTACACACCCACATAAATATGGGGAGAACATACAAACTTGACCCAGATAGGACCTTGGTGGGAATCAAACCTAAGACCTTAAGGGCTGTAAGGCAGCAATGCAAACCACTACTCCAACTGTGCTGTCCGATGTGTATATTGATTTCTACAACTTAATGGTGGAAATTTCTGCATCTAAATGAATTATCATTTAGCATTTTGAGGTAAATTCTTCATGTAAAACCAATTTGCCTTTAAAACTGTATAGTTCAATTGGCAAAAGTTATTAAGATGTGATTCAAGACCTTTTTAATTTTAATTTTCCTTCCTACTGATTTTCATTTGTTTTTGCTTTGTACAGTTGTGTTACTGAGTTTATAGATATGTATTTTTTTAGCTGCAAACTCAGTTTTGCTTATTTCAGTAAAATAATATTAGAAAGGTCTGTATCTGCCAACTTCTTCTACATGTAGTATTTTTCTTTGTTCCCTGTAGAATGGTAAACTAAGAAACTGGCAATTTGACACAAAACTTTTTCATGGAAACAAGACAATATCACTAGCAGATTGTGAAAGTTCTAAATGAATGTAATCTGCATTTCAGATGGATGCAATGGATAAAAACACTCTATCTCCATGTAATGTAGCCTATAAGGCAATATGTGGCTCTCTTGTTGTTATGGAACTGCAAGCAGGGCTGCTGAGACTCATTTTGAGCACTCAAGCTGCTGCCGTTAGTGTAAAAGTAGCTGTTCTTTTGGCATGCAATTACTCTACAGTCACGATGTCATCATTCATAATGCTGACACCAGGTTGTTGAATGTTATGATATTGACATGGTTAATGCAAAATGTCAGCATATGACAGGTCGACATAGAGAAAATGTCAAGATTAGCGTTAGAGTTAGGCTTAGGGTTACCATTATGGCTAAGGTTACTGTTGGGTGAAAACTGCTTGGAACATTTTCACCATTTCGACATTTTGTCAGTGTCGACATGCTGAGTGTCAACATTGTGCTTGTTGACATGATGAACATGTTGACATGTTAACCTTGTCGACATTCTCATGTTCATATTGTGAATATGAACAAAATATACCAAACCCATTCCTTTAAGGCTAAAAAATGGATGTAAATTATTATAGGTTTGGGATGGGTTGGGTATGCAATCTCGTGCTAATAAGGCCAGTGGTCAGAATCCCGGCAGTATAATCCCAATGGTGGAAATCCTGACGCAGGCAGGTAAGTATTCTAACCCTTCCCCCAGTCTAACCCTAACCCTTCTCTCAACCAGCCTAACCCTAACCCCCCCCACCCACAGCCTAACCTTAACCCTTCCCTCTAGTGCCTAACCCTAACACCTAACCCTGAACCTAACCCTAATACTCACCATCAGGGATCACAGCTGCCAGTATTCTGGAGCTGGGATTCTGACTGCTGTCGGGATTCTGTCCACCGGCATTGTCTATGCTGGGATGGTGAATACATCCCATTTGGAATACCCTAGTAAAGATGTCACACATTGTGATGTACAGTGTCTTCCATTGTCATGTATGTACTGTCTATAGATGTTCTACAGCTTGGTTTATGCTCACATATTTTATATTTGTGTGGGATCTGCACATCTCTTACCTTTTCATTTTTTTCCTTGTACTCTTGTTGGAAAATAATAATAAAAATATAGGGGCATATGTAATAGGGGGAGAGTTTAGACAATGTGAGTTTAGCAGTAAGTTTTCACATTGGTCGAGTTTATCTTCAAAATAGGAAAACATCTGGATGAGAGTTTAAATTGTGAGAGTTTTTTGGGTCTGAAAAACATGTGAGTTTGCTCTGTTGCTTTGTTCTTGTACTCTATTACATTGGCTGAGTTTAAAAAGTGTGAAAAAAACTCTCATATTTTCTAAACTCTCACCCTATTACATTTGGCCCATAGTATTAAAAAAGCATGTAAATGAGTATGGGGATATTGGTATGGGAATGTTAGTTCCAGTGACATCATACCCACTAGTATTTGCAATTGCTGTTGGAACAGCATCCCCTACATAATTCTCAATAGCCATACTCTCATTCATACTTATACCTGTGCAGACTATGTTTATCTGTACTGATATGTAAAAAGGTCAAATGTATCATAGTTTTAATCAGTGGCAGAAACACCACTGCTGCAGCAGGTGCAGTGGCTATGGGACCTGCTAGTTGAGAGGGGCTTCAGTGTGCAAATGTTGCTAGGATACTGTGATATGCCCAGGAGCATAACTAAAACCATAAAAATATCTGAAGGGGCCCTGAATGATTCTAGGGAGACACCTCACCTCTCTCCACAATGGTTGTTAATTGTATATCTCATAATAGTGCTCTAGCTAATTTAATGTCCCGTAGTAGTGCCCTTGGTCTATTCCTGCTTCTACTTGCTCCCCAATCTGCGGCAAGCAATCCACTGCGAGGAGTATTTACGAGGGTGTGCTGTCGGGATGCCTTCGGTCTAAATGCCGACCGTTGGCATCCCGACTGTCTAATCCCAGCAAGGGTCTAATGACAAGCATCGAAATTCTGATGCCTGTCATTTTACTACGCCGGGAGCCCGACGCCCGGCATACCGATCGAAGGAAAGCCAGACGTGGAAAACCACGGGGGTGTGTGTTAGGTTAGGGGCTCCCGGGGGAGCTTAGGGTTAGGCAGCCCCCGGGAGGGTTAGGGTTAGGCTAGAGTAAGGGGGGTTAGGGTTAGGCAGCCCTGTGGGGAGATTAGGGTTAGGCACCCCCCCTGGAGACTTAGGTTTAAGCACTTAGAGGGGGGGTTAGGGTTAGGCACTTTGGGAGAAGGTTAGGGTTAGGCACCCCTGAGGGTTAAGTTAGTGGTACTTACCTTTTACAGCAGTCGGGATCTTCACCCCTGCCGGGCTTCTGCTGTCGGGATACTGATACTGATTCCTTTACGAGTAGGCACAACTCTGAATAACCGGCAATTGTGTAAACACACCCGCAAAATATGCTATTTTTCTTCATGCCATTTTGTGACTAACTATGTATTTGCCCTTTGGACTTTGGGCCTGATTCAGCAAGGATCGCAATTGCAAAGCTGTTCACAGGTAGCTTTGCAATTGCAATTGCAATTCTTGCAGTAGCAAATGCAGCAGGAGGTGTATGATGCAGTCTGTGATCACCATCACAACCATAGGATTGTTGATGTCGCCGGGCCTCCGGCCAGCTGAGTAACCCTGTCAATCAGACAGAAGCATTCAAGGGTTTGCATGTGACTACGCAGTGCACACTTGCCCAATGGGTCCTGCGCAGACACAGATTCCTGATAATCAGGAATCTGCGATCAGCAGTGAACTTGCCCTTTGTTCTCTGTAGAGAGTGTTGAGGCATTACAGTTACTGGGAATGTCGATTAGTTTTTTTATTGGCCAATAACCTTTGATTCCCTTTAACATGACTGGTGAGAATATTTGGCTATAGAATAGGTATAAAATGCATGCAATGCTAACAGTTCCAATATTTTTAGTTCCCTGGTTGGTGCACCTAACTACTGACACACAGAAAAAAAATACATCAGTGCCAGTCATCTACTAAGTTCTGTAGGTTGAAATTTATCTCTCTTCTCTGTACGTTAATGGTATTTTTTAAAAAAAGGAAAAAATGACAAGAATGCACCATATTTACTGGTTTGTAACTTCATGGGTTTATGGGCAGAAAGGTGCATTGCTGGGCCTCATAGCAACATTTTTGGATTTGTTGATACCCCACTCAGTTGAAAAACAGTAGAACAGATGTGTCTTTTTTAAATGTGCAGTACAGAGAAATCAGAATAGGCACTTTTGAGAGCAAAGAATAAAAAATAATTACTGCGTTAAGCCTATATAACGTGCCATAAATGCAATAATAAACAGAAACATGAATGTTGTAGTAAATAGGGAATTTTACTCAAATTTGGTGTGTATTAAGGGCTATAGATTAATGCACATGCCCAATAAGTTTAATGTGAATACTACAAAAGTCTCATATGATGGTAGTCAGAGAGAAAAAAAAAATAGACAAAGATGCAAAAAAATACAAATGTGGTAATCCTTAATCCTTTGTATAATGTTTATAATGGTAAATTTACCAGTTGCTACAGTGGTGATGACCCCTCACTCTCATCTGCTTCAGGGGATGGTAAAGGGTGATGATGACAGTAGTTGTGTGAATCGTTATTACTGCTGGTCCCTCCGTCTTCCTATTCCTGTGTGTGTAGCAGACAATACACAAGCATGGTAGCGAGGTAACCTCCTCCTGTGTCCAGAGCTTCCGGGTGCCAAACAAACTGATACCCAGTGTTTTGGTACAGATGGTCGAAAGAGCAAAGAGGGGGTATCTGGGAGTTAGAGGCAAGGGTAATCCCCTTTCCTCCCAGCCATGTAGCAGCTGCACCTATTGTCGTTGACCCACAGGTTGGAGTAAAACTATGCCTTGGCCCATACTTTCAATGGAATAACTGTTTAGCTCATCAGGCACGCGTTATATAAAGTGATATACAAAGTGATCACTTTTAGACACATTTCTGCCAATGTACAAAATTGATACATTTAATAAATACATTCCCAATATAGCTCTTCTCCTGTGATAAATGTTTAGATCAGTGCCAGCAACAATATTATCTGTTTATTCAAAGTGATCCACTATGCTCAGACTGAATGATTTTTTACTCATTTCATATATTTTCCTTTTAAATTTGTTAATTAAACTCTCTTATTTATCATTCACTTATGTAGCTTTGACATCCTGTACAGGGTATGCAATCGGGAAGCCGACTGCCTAAATACCGGCTGCCGGCTTCCCGACTGTCATATCCCGGCAAGGGTGAAATGCTGGGCGTCTAGATGTAGACGCCCGGCATTTACATGATGCCAGGAGACCGGCGCCTGGCATCCTGATCGTAGTGATGCTGGGCGCCGCGAGTGGACAGCCACGGGGGGAGAGTTATGTTTAGGGCTCCCGGGGGGGACATAGGGTTAGGCACCCCCCCTGGAGGGTTAGGGTTAGGCTAGGGGGAGGGAGGGTTAGGGTTAGGCACCCCGGGGGGGACTTAGGTTTAGGCACCCCCCCGGGTGACTTAGGTTTAGGCAGCGGGGAAGGGGGTGGTTAGGGTTAGGCACTTGAGAGGGAGGTTAGGGTTAGGCACCCCTAAGGAGGGTTAGGGTTAGGGGGGTTAGGTTAGGTAAGACAATACTTACCTATCCATGATAGGGATTTCCAGCGCTGTCGGGCTTCCGCTGCCGGGATCTCTGCTGATGTCAGGCAGCCGCTGCTGGGAATCGAACCAATTTCATACCAATTCCCTGTACAGAAGTGGTTAATTCACATGTCTTTTTCTTAGCCAGATTACTGAAAGAAAAATCCAGATAATGAGTCTTACAGCTAACCCAACATTCTAAAAATAAATTCACAAGTTTCTCTTTGAGATAATTTATCATTGGATTAGAGATGGTAAAATATTGTTGGCATGTTTCCTTGGCTGAGGACTTAAATACTTAATTTATCATAGTCATTGGATAGCATTAATTATGTGTTGTTTCTTTTAGAACTGTAATATATACAATTTCAACACCTCACACTATTTGGCGTGAGACTTTTCTTTGCAATTAGTGTCAAACTTATTGTAAGATCAATAATAACTTCCCCATTATAGAGTAACACAGCTTAGTGAATAGGTTGAGGCAAATGCATTAGATTATGAAATGTAAACCAGCAGTTCTGCAGCACAAATTAAGTTTTTACCCGCCACACATCTCAATTTGTTTATGTGCTCCTAGATTTTGTGGGCATATAGGCTTATGAAGCTAGCTGGCCATATTTGTGGAGCAGAAGTTTGCATGGACAAAGAGAGGAAGCTCAAGAAAGATTAAGGCTTTCCTATTAAAGCACTAATGCACTTAGTTTTGCAGAGCCCCTGCTAAAATGAAAAAACAATTTGAAAACAAGCAACATTTAGATCCTTAACCAGTCCCAGTACTAGACAGCCCAAACTGTTTTCCAGAGGTGACAAGCATCCTATGTTGAAAACTAGCCCCAGTCTCGGAATGGTGGGCACAAAATAAGCATGCCCTAGAAACTACCAACTATTTGTCAAAATTGATGGGGCTGTACCCCACAGAGACCCCTGTCAATTACACCAAAGTGTAAACTAATAGGGCACAGAGCTACTCAACAAATAACTCCTAATGGAAGATCATTGGACCTTTTTTATAAGTTCACCAGCTAAAACCTATTTAATCAACACCACTGTTAATGAAAAAAAACTGAGTCAAATTCAGTGTCACTGCCAATGGCAAAATATTTATATATCGGCATAAACTTAGGACTAATGATGGACCCTGTAATAATGGTCTACCCTCCACTGTTAAGTCCAATTAGCCTACTATTAACTCAGGCCACTTTTACCTTTAGTGCCTACATTGACATTCATTGCAATCCACAGCCCACTGTGCACAGTGCTGCCCACCATTACTTGGGCCTTCTTCCCCTAATTTACTGCTTTGTATGGAAGCCAAACCTCTCCCCTGAAAGCAAAACCTCCTGAGAGAGCCCTTCCTGCCACCTCCAGAGTTGCCATGGTTCTCTGCCTCTTTATTGCAGATCCTACTCCAAGATATCAGCCCCTGGTTTGTGGAGGAGGAAACTCTTAGGGACACCAAGCTCACGTACATAATGCCTGCACCTAAAACAGTGAATCAGCCACCAACCACAACACATTTGACCAAGACATTTCCCAATAAAGGCATCTGGAGTTCTCTAAAAACAATGAGGTGTTCAACATATCCAAGTTCAAATAATTTGTACTAGAAGACAGATCTACAAATCTGTCAGGGGCTTTTGGAGATTAGAGATGTTTTATTGAATGTTAATACTTTTAATTTCCATAAAAAAATGCACCATGGTTCTCCAAATTCAGAAATTCAAAATAACTTATTTAGTATTTCCCCAGCAGACCCAGTTTCACCATTCCCATCACAAGCAAAGCACACCCCACATATTATGTGCTACAATATGTTAGATAATAAAACAAAAGCTATAGATTGTTACAAAACCCTTAATATATGTACCAAATGTGCAACATGAGACCTTGTTAGTCGATTTCTTTCTGGATCTTTCATTGGTCTCTTCAATTCATGTGTTCATTATAGGGTACTAAAATACTGTTTTTGAACTCAAAATGGATCAACCAAACACTGGCAACCACCCCTCCAGATGACATAAAACAAGATTATTTTAAACTAACTGACCTTCTTAAGCTTAAAACCTTTAAATTTCAAAAGAAAAAAGTAGGGGCTGGGTTGTACATCCTAAATCTTAAACATAATAGTAGTTTTACAGCAGAAAAGAAGGGGGGATGCAGGTGCACACTATAAGTACTAAGAATTCTAATAATCCAAATAGTTATAATAAACTCCAACAATTAACATAAGGTTTCTTAGTACATGTTTGGCCAAAGATGTTTGCCCACCTACCACATCACGGTGAACCTTAAAGGTAAGTCCTAGATGAATAATTTAATGTGTTCATATTAGGGATATTAGGTATATTAGGGGTCCACCTTATAAGGTTAATCGTGACGTGGTAGGTGGGCAAACATCTTTGGCCAAACATGTACTAAGAAACCTTACTTTAAAAACAATGTTAATTGTTGGAGTTTATTATAAATATTTTGATCATTAGAATTCTTAGTGCTTATTGTGTGCACCTGTACGTCCCCGCTTCTTTTCTGCTGAGGAACCTTAAAGATTCATCAAATGGATAGATCACACACACATTGCTCTGTGCTGAAGGCATCTATAATCATGAATCAACATGTTTGTGGTCAACATCAAAACTACCCAGTTGCTCTGATTGGTTGCAATGGGCAACAACTCCACTTCTAAAAACCCACACTTTAGTAAATATACCACCAGGGCTCCACATTTATATTAGTAATGTGAGGTTCAGTTTTGGCTCAGATCTTCCTACAATGTTCGGATTTCAGAATGAGGCAAACATCATCTTGCACAGACAAAACATCATCTTTCACTGCCATCTATGCCGAAGCATCACTAATTTAAATAGGTATTATTGATGGTGTCTAAATAATTCTGTGATACTTAAAAAGTAGATAAAATAGTACAGGCAATCACTAGAGTTTAAAAAATATAACTATAGAGATTAATACACACAATCACATAAGAACCGTTTAGGGGTGTCAGAGGTTTGATCATTAGTCTTCCTCTAAAAGAAAAAGGAAAATCAGAATGTAAAAAAACAAGTTTTTCTGTCATCTCTGCTGTTTGCTTTGATCAAGGAACTTGTGGTATCTACTCTATAAATTCACCAAAACATGGATATTGCTGGAGTACTGTATGAGAGAGTATATACTCTTGCTTATTGGTTACTATATCTTATTCATGATTAGGGGCTCAATCTTATTAGCTGCAATTTTCTTGCCCTAGCAGGTAAGTGTGGCTATATGCCGCACTTTTGGTACCACCGGATATGTATATTTTTGCTTGCAGCCCCATTGCACTGCATACAAAAATCAAGAAATCTGGGGCGAGGATGGTGAGTTCCGATGCCATTGCTGGTATTTACATTCCATTGCATCAGCAACTCGCCCCCCTCACATGTGGGGATGAGTTAATTTAATTGAGCCCCAAGAGTCCATGACTGTCTATTTACAAATAACTGTACTCATTTCAGTAAATTTATAGTAATTTCTGAAAAAAAACCCTGAGTTTCTCCTTTTGAATGCACTGATAAATGTCCTTCAAATTCTAAAAAGATATTATAACTTTCATTGGCAAACTCTGAAAATTAGGTACCTGGGTTTATGTGGCAAAAATTCTATTGAGCTGGGACAAAGTTAACAAATGTAATGTGTCTGATAAGTTTGAATACTTGTCCAAGGGCTGCTAAGACAATGGGGGACATATATGAATACTGTGCTACAAATAACTGCAAACTACGATGGCGAACATAATTTTTAATGCACAATAAAATAATGCACATCAAGTATGCATAAAACACTGTTAAGGAGAAACACAGCACTTCCACCACAGGTGAAAATAATGTAGACTGTAGACATGCAAATTGCAGGATCCTACATTAGAGATGGAGACTACAATAGAACAAGTGGTGGTAACACATATATACTAATAAGATATAAATAAAAGTTAAACTCTAAAAACCTTAAAACTTTTTAAGAAATGCATTACAATAAAAAAAAAACTATTGAAACCCTATTGCATAAAGATATCCAGTATATAAATCCAGGAGTAATTTCTGTGCAAAGAAATTATGTTCTATTGCCACAGCAGGCATATCCAATCTGTTGAATACCAAAACAGTACAAGTACATAAGGTTACTTTTTGTTACTCTTTAAAAGGATTATATATTTCATGAGCATCAGTTAGGCATTTATGTGGTATTGTTGTATATATTATAGTATATACCGTTTACGACAAGGCAATGTGGCCAAATAAATTACCAAGTTGATGAACATGAAAATTTAAGTCTGCTTTTATTCATTTGTTCTGTATTAAAGGGAAATTTGTATTTTAAGGAAATGTTTGTTTTATTGGGCCAACTGTATATAGATTACTAATTCCATGTATGTGAATTATTCATTGTATTTCAAGATGGTTTGGTATTTTTATAGTAATTGCTATTTTTTTTTTACAAAGCCAACATTGTTATATATAAAATATAATTGAGAATAGAATACATTTTTAATATATTGCAGAGTATTTTGACATTAGTTTTTCATATTTTCTTATAGTTCTTAATATAACTAGTAATAAAAATTGGAAATTCTATTTTTTTTTATTATAAGATATCAAACATTCTCAATCTATTTGATGCCCTTATTTCCTAATCATATATAGATCATTAATATTGTATAATTTTCTTTAAGTGAATAGTCATAAAATATGTTTTTTTGTGGTAATCAGAGTTATCAGTATTGAATCATTCGAATGTACTATTTATTTTTAGTCTTATCAATTTACTTTTTTATATAATTTTGATCTAGGTATTTTGTATGTGCACTGTTTGCATGCATATAAGTATTATAGTCTAAAGTTTTAAAATTAGTATTACTTTTTACTTAGTTTATTCATGGGAACATTTACTGTAATATGAAAATATAACGGCCTGATTCAGAGAAGCTCACAAAAAGCGAGCGCTCACTCTGAATCAAGGCGGTCACTTTTTTTTTACCCGGCCTCCTGGCCGCTCGCTAAGCTGTGGGTGACCAGGTGATGGTGGCGACCATTGGGGTTGCGAAGAGACCCTCGTGGTAGGGTCTCATCTGCCGCAAGCCCCAGTGAGCTTCCGGCTCTAATAGAGCCGGAAGCTCACTACTGACATCACTCGTGTGTGCACTGACATCACTCGGCTTGCACACGCGCACTGCGCACACCGCACGTGCGCAATGCACAACCATCAACCCGCTTGCGAGCGCATAGCGCTTGCGAGCGGAACTGAATCGGGCCCTAAGTCTGTAGAGTTGGATTAGGTGCAAATTGCTAGGTGCAAGTTGCTATTTTCTCTTCGATTTCGCATAGTGAATTCATTTTGCCATCCAATTAGCAACTCGCACTGAATCAGTCAGACTGAAATTGTATTTTTCCTTTCGCACCTCCCTGAGTGTGAAAGATGGAAAAGAAAATCTTTATTTTAACGTTAAAATGTCGGGATACTGTGCTGAACCCCTTGGACTAATTAGGCAATTGAAAATTTCCCATTGGCTTAATTAGTGCAATAATTACATGTCATTTTTGGGGTTAAAAAAGTTTTCCTTAAATTACCCCAAAATCAACTTTTTTGTTAATTTAGACACACTAAATTTAATTACAATATTTTTTTAATTGAAAATAATTGTTTTTTATCTTTTTAAAAAAAAATGTTTTCAAGGTGCCTTTAAAGTACCCCAAAATCACTTTTTTCCTGCTTTTGTTGCATTTTTAGTTTAATCCGTTTGAGATTAAACGAAAAAAGTTTGTTTTTTTTATAAATTTCTTGTATTTTTAAAAAAAAAAAAACCCATATCAGCCATTTGACACCATTTAAAAACCTACAGTACCTTCCTAGTGCCCACAAACAGCCTTCTATGCGGTCCTGCTAACACAATTATCCATTTTGGAAGGTCCAGGATGGTCTCCCCCTTTTTCCTGCACTTCTCTCAAATCTCATTTGGCAGTCAATTCGCAAACCTCCACTGAGAGTAGTGCGAATAGACATTTTCAATTGGATTGGAGAATTCTCAGGAGTGTGCATCGATGCGGTCTGCGAGTTTCAAGAAACAAACTCGCTACTCGCAATTCGCATCTAATTGGATTGACCCCTTAGAATCTGCCAAATGGGTAAATGTAATGTCTAAAATATGAATTTAAAAGATATAATACCATTTATACTAGTCATTTAATGTACAATAACATATAATTATAATATCATCAGTTCATCTTTTTCATAAAAATATAGGTAATTAAGGAAGTGAAAACACACTGACAAAATAGAGGAGAGCATATAGTAGGTTAGCAGAGACTGATAGATTAATATAACGTAACAATAAAAATATTCACTTTCCAAGACAGTATAAAAGAAGGTACTGTTTTATTAAAAATAAATAAAAATCAACATAAAACATATAGTAAAAATTAACATATAAACGTAAAATTAACGTGTTGGCAATGCAAGATTTGCAAATACATTTATTTAATTTTTTGGAATGTCAGGTAAATACTGGCTCCAGCATAAAAGGGAGATCGTGGGCAGATGGCCGCACACAGACCAACCGCTACACATCTCCCCCACCACAAGAACTGCTGCTACCTATGCAGAGGAGAGTGCTGTAGGATACCAACTAGATCACTACCACCCACCAACAAGCAGTCCCTGCAGTTCGGTCCACAAGGACCAGGGAGACACTTGTCCCAGCCAGAAACCTAGCCTTTGATCCACATGGCAAGTTGTTCCATAGGCAGGACATACGGGTGGTGTGCACCCCCCCCCCACAACACACCACAACTCCATATGCATTGTCATTGTGACTCTCAGATTAAAGATGTTTGCAATTAATATCAATATTGTTTAATATAAATAACCATCCCTTTTAATCTACATCCTCTCCTGGTTTTTATATTACACATGTCACAGGTCTACAGCACAAACATATTCCTTCCTTCAGATTATGTAGTTCCCTATCAGACCCACATACAATAGGTGTAGCGCTTTGAGCAACTACTTGCAAATATTGATGACAGTATTTGGAATTTCTAACAAGTCCTAATCAACTTATAATTTATATCTATTATGCTTTTTACACCTCTTTATTGGTATCCAAGGTATCCACATTGGGATACCTTGGTGCTTCTTTGGTCTGCAGACTATCATTTTAAAGAGCTCCTATCTATGATCTATAAACCTTATACTTGCAAAAATGTATGTTTATTTTATCCTTATATATGGAGATGGCTGTATTTTGTGATTAAATATTGAAAGCTACTGTATGTTTGAATTTCTGATTATCTTAACACTGATAATCATATATTACTGGACTACTGTTCCACTTCCTATAATAGGAGTATCACCCTGTTGACCAGCATATCTCACTTACATTTGCACAAAACATTACCATTATCTAAGAGCGCACCAATTTCTTATTATTGGGTCAGTAACAATGACTTAGAAAGCGCAAGGCACCTTCATAGTTTAAAGGTCAAGCCTTCTATACATATCACAAATAAAGGAATAAAATATATTTATTCGCAAACACATTCTGAAAAGAATGTAATAAGTAATAAAGCCATAACTGGTGAAACCAACTCAAATACTTGAAAGTTAGTGTGGTCATAAATAGATTAACAGTTTGCTGTGTATGTGGTCTGTGCGGTGTTCGGTAATTTCAGATCTTGCATAGTGATCTTAAGAATTTAATTTCTACTTTTTACTAACTGATGTAAGACATTGATTTCTCCTTTTTTGACCTATTGTATAATAGCGCCTTTCCACAGTCATTGTTTCATTGTGTTGATATTTGTGAGGAAGTGGTAAAAATTCCTTGACTAGTGGTAGGCTGCTTATTTATACTTGCGCAATTTGAAACTCACATTTTAAGTATATGGGTATTGCAGGACTGACAGTTGCAAAATCACACCTACCCAGGGGCGGATAGGGAACTAAAAGTGGCCCTGGAAAAATTTCTGGAAGTGGCCTCACATGGGCGGCACCAAATCAACTGTACGCAGAACCAAAACACCAAAGTAGGTGGGATTACATCACTATACCTGGGGGTATCAATGATAGGCAAGGCTAAAGCTGGCCATACACCAGACCAACTATTCTCTGGGATACATTCAGTATCCTGGCACAGAGGATGACGGCTTAGAAAACCAGCGCCGGAATCCCAACACCTGTCAGAATCCTGGCGCCGGCATCCCAACCAATGGCATCCTGAAGGTAAGTAGCAGGGTTAGGGGGAGGGTTGGTGCTTAAGTACTAGGAGAAGGGTTAAGGATAGGCACTAAGGGGGGAGGGTTAGGTTTAGGGTGTAGGGAGGGGGAGGCTAGGTTTAGGCACCTTGGGGGGGAGGTTAGGTTTAGGCACTAGGGAGGGAGGGCTAGGGGAAGTGGTAGGGTCAGGATACCTACCGAAAGGTGTCATTATCCTAACCCTGTTGGGAGGCCGACGTTGGGATTTTGACTGCCGGGATCCTGACCGCCAGTATCCTGTACCCATCCCCTCTCTTCCAACCATTCAACTGTCCAACTAAAACAGTGCAGCCAACTTCTCTCTAACTTTTGAAGTCACAGAAGTAGGCAGAAAGTGTCTGCATGTTTTGAATAAGTATTTGGTTAGGCACACTGACACCTCACAGGTGCTACACAGAGTGACAGGGCATACACTTTATTTATAGTATACATATACTAGGGCTGGTGATGACACTATATCTTTCCCCCTCAGTGGGATGGGAATGACAGAACAGAGCAGTTACGCTACATAAGTGACAGGAACATTTATTGAAACAAAGTGACAGAGTGTGTACAGTATGTGAGTGAAAGAGAAAGAGACAGAGATAGGAAAAGAGGTAAGGGGAAAATACATAGAAGAGAAAGAGAGACAGGAGAGAGAGAGAGAGAGAGAGAGAGAGAGAGAGAGAGAGAGAGAGAGAGAGAGAGAGAGATAGGGTGTGGTATATAGAGAGGGGAGTACAGATTCCCCTTGTTAATATGTCACTCTCTCACTAATTAAAAGCTGACTCCATGTTCTGTCAGTATTACCCCTCACTGAAGTCACTGCAATCACTACCCCTTGGAGGATGTTCACCAGTGGGGCAGCATTATAGTAATTATTCTGGAGGACCACTCAATTTTTAGTGAATGGTCCCTTGCCACCATGCTTTTGCACTTAACTGTGATCACTGCCAGTTTTTTCCTGTTTATCAGCATGACGTGTGCAGGGGATGCGGGGACCCAGCAGCAGTTGGGCCACATAGTAATGGCATCCCATGCATCATGGGCTATCAGTAGACATAATGGGTCTAGTACAAATTAATCGCACTGTCCTGTCCCCCCCACCACTGATCCAGTGGATGCAGAGGTATTCCATGAGGTCCTGGTACTCAGAGTGAATGCATGCTATAATGCACTCTCCATAGTACTGACCTCTGCTCCTCAGACCTCACCACATACCCCCAAATCTACCTTCATGCCCACCGACATGTCACATTCCCTATCCATATCTATTTTTTGCATGTGTGTATGTGTATATATATATATATATAAAAAACAGGAAAACTTTTGCTATCAGCGCTAACAATAATATACTGCACATTTATGCGTGTGCAGCAAATAAAACAAAGGGGATTTTGTATATTATTGTTAGCGCCGATAGCAAAAGTTTTCTGTTTTGTATACATTCATGGCATTAATATTGCCATGCTGCTGGTACCATGTATGATATGGGTAAAACCGAGCGTGGGCATATCTCTTTTCATATATATATATATATATATATATATATATATACTAGGGGTGAGCGGGTTCGGATTTCTGAAATCCGAACCCCCCCAAGCCCCCCCGATCCGAGGCAGATCCGAGTCAGGCTCGACTTTTCCCACCTGACTCGGATCTGAAATCGAGGCAAAACGTCATCATCCCGCCTTCCGGGTCTCGCGGGTTTTGGATCCTTTATAAGGTACCCGCGTCAGCGCCATTTTCTCACTCGGCTGTGGACAGTGAAGAGGGAGCGTGGGAGTTAGGGCTGGCTGGACTGTGTAGTGTAGTGTAGAGCAGAGTAGTGTTGTGCTGTGCTGTGCTGCGCTGTGCTGCTGTTGTCCATAGGGGCTGTGTCTACTACTTCAAAGTCCATAGGGGCTGGCTGTGTTGTGCTGTGCTGCTGTTGTTAATAGGGGCTGTGTCCACTACTTCAAAGTCCATAGGGGCTGGCTGGACTGTGTTGTGCAGTCAGTTCTCCATAGGGGCTGTGTCCACTCCAAAGTCCTGTGCAGTGTCCCAGTCCTAAAGGGGTGCTGTAGTGTTGTCCAGGGGGTGCTCTGTCCATTAGGGATGCTTCCCCCAAGTGCTAAAAAAATAATATTTTTTCTGTGTTTGTGAATTGTGTGCGCAGTAGCCGCACGTGCATCAACAAAGTAGTGCCAAGCGTGCGCCTGTGTCATAAGTAAAGGGCCGACTGGCTTGACCGTTAAAGGGTGCTGTAACCCCCAAAGTACACTCCAGTCCAAACCAAAAAAAATATATTTTCTGTGTTTGTGAATTGTGTGCGCAGTAGCCGTACGTGCATCAACAAAGTAGTGCCAAGCGTGCGCCTGTGTCATAAGTAAAGGGCCGGCTGGCTTGACCGTTAAAGGGTGCTGTAACCCCCAAAGTACACTTCAAACCAAATAACAAAATATTTTTTCTGTGTTTGTGAATTGTGTGCGCAGTAGCCGCACGTGCATCAACAAAGTAGTGCCAAGCGTGCGCCTGTGTCATAAGTAAAGGGCCGGCTGGCTTGACCGTTAAAGGGTGCTGTAACCCCCAAAGTACACTCCAAACCAAATAACAAAATATTTTTTCTGTGTTTGTGAATTGTGTGCGCAGTAGCCGCACGTGCATCAACAAAGTAGTGCCAAGCGTGCGCCTGTGTCATAAGTAAAGGGCCGGCTGGCTTGACTGTTAAAGGGTGCTGTAACCCCCAAAGTACATTCCAGTCCAAACCAAAAAAATATATATTTTCTGTGTTTGTGAATTGTGTGCGCAGTAGCCGCACGTGCATCAACAAAGTAGTGCCAAGCGTGCGCCTGTGTCATAAGTAAAGGGCCGGCTGGCTTGACCGTTAAAGGGTGCTGTAACCCCCAAAGTACACTCCAAACCAAATAAAAAAATATTTTCTGTGTTTGTGAATTGTGTGCACTGTGACTGCACGTGCATCAACAAAGGAGCAGCGCCAAGCATGCGCCTGTGTCCCATAAGTAAAGAGCCGGCTGGCTCATTTCTTAAAGGGTGGTGTTACCCACAAAGTGCACTACTCTCCAGCAAAAATAAAAAAATATTTTCTGTGTTTGTGTGCGCTTTAGCCGCACGTATATATCAATATAACATAAATGGAGGACCAAACTTTCTCTGATAAAAATAAAATAGGGAAAGATCAAGAACCACTTCCTCCTAGTGCTGTTGCTGCTACTGGGAGTTGTTCATCATCCCAGAGAGGAAGTAGGAACACCACTACTTTTACTAAACAATTGACCCTCCGACAGTCCCTAGCGATGAGGATGAAGTACGACAGCAGTCATCCTGAAGCAAAATGTATAACTGAGGCCTTGACTGCTATGTTGGTGTTAGACGGTTTCCGCCATTAGTGCAGTGGGATTTAGACAATTGATGGAGGTAGTGTGTCCCCGGTTCCAAATCCCGTCTAGATTCCACCTGCATCCTCAAAGCAGCAGCAACAAGCATGCGTCTGTCTGTTAAAGGGTGGTGTAACCCTCAAAGTTCGCTCCACAAACAATAAAACAATTCCTATTTTTTTTTCTGTCTTTGTGAAATGTGTGGGCTGTAGCCGCACCTGCATCCTTAAAGCAGCAGCGACAAGCGTGCGTCTGTCTGTTAAAGGGTGGTGTAACCCTCAAAGTGCGATCCACAAACAATAAAACAATTCCTATTTTTTTTTCTGTCTTTGTGAAATGTGTGGGCTGTAGCCGCACGTGCATCCTTAAAGCTGCAGCGACAAGCGTGCGTCTGTCTGTTAAAGGGTGGTGTAACCCTCAAAGTGCGCTCCACAAACAATAAAACAATTCCTTTTTTTTTTTCTGTCTTTGTGAAATGTGTGGGCTGTAGCCGCACCTGCATCCTTAAAGCAGCAGCGACAAGCGTGCATCTGTCTGTTAAAGGTTGGTGTAACCCTCAAAGTGCGCTCCACAAACAATAAAAAAAATCTTATTTTTTTTTCTGTCTTTGTGAAATGTGTGGGCTGTAGCCGCACCTGCATCCTTAAAGCAGCAGCGACAAGCGTGCGTCTGTCTGTTAAAGGGTGGTGTAACCCTCAAAGAACGCTCCACAAACAATAAAAAAAATCTTATTTTTTTTTCTGTCTTTGTGAAATGTGTGGGCTGTAGCCGCACCTGCATCCTTAAAGCAGCAGCGACAAGCGTGCGTCTGTCTGTTAAAGGGTGGTGTAACCCTCAAAGTGCGCTCCACGAACAATAAAAAAATTCTTATTTTTTTTTCTGTCTTTGTGAAATGTGTGGGCTGTAGCCGCACTTGCATCCTCAAAGCAGCAGCGACAAGCGTGCGTCTGTCTGTTAAAGGGTGGTGTAACCCTCAAAGTGCTCCAAAAAATAAAAAACAATTTTTTTAATGTGTTTGTGACTTGTGTGCGATGTAGCCGCACTTGCATCAACACAGTAGCAGCGCCAAGCGTGCGCCTGTGTCATAAGTCAAGGACTGGTTTGGACATCTGGTCCGGACTGAAGGACGTGCCAACAATTTCTGACAAGTCTACTGTCACTGCATATGATACTGTCCTCAAAGCAGCAGCGACAAGCGTGCGTCTGTCTGTTAAAGGGTGGTGTAACCCTCAAAGTGTGCTCCACAAACAATAAAAATATTCTTCTTTTTTTTTCTGACTTTGTGAATTGTGTGGGCTGTAGCCGCACTTGCATCCTCAAAGCAGCAGCGACAAGCATGCATCTGTCTGTTAAAGGGTGGTGTAACCCTCAAAGTGCTCCAAAAAATAAAAAACAATTTTTTTATGTGTTTGTGACTTGTGTGCGATGTAGCCGCACGTGCATCCTTAAAGCAGCAGTGACAAGCGTGCGTCTGTCTGTTAAAGGATTACATCGGTGACAGCATCCAAGTAGGCATGTCAGACAGTCTGTACCTGTACTGGCAGGAAAAAGAAGCAATTTGGAGGTCCCTGTACAAACTGGATCTATTTTACCTGAGTTGCCCCCCCTCCAGTGTGTACTCTGAAAGAGTGTTTAGTGCAGCCGGGAACCTTGTCAGCGAAAGGCGTAGGAGGTTGCTTCCACAAAATGTGGAGAAGATGATGTTCATAAAATGAATTATCAACTCTTCCAGGGAGACCAGCCTCCAGAACGTACAGAGGGACCTGTGGTTGTGGATTCCAGCAGGGATGAATTAATACTCTGTGAGGATGAGGATGTACACAACACTGAAGAGGGTGAGGAATCGGTGGATGAGGAGGATGAGGATGACATCTTGCCTCCGTAGAGCCAGTTTGTGCAGGGACAGATTAATTGCCAGCTTGTTTTGTGGGGGCCCAAACGAACCAATAATTTCAGCCACAGTTGTGTGGCAGACCCTGGCGCTGAAATGATTGGTTTGTTAAAGTGTGCATGTCCTGTTTATAGAACATAATTTTTGGTGGGAGGGCCCAAGGACAATTCCATCTTGCACCTCTTTTTTTTCTTTGCATTATGTACAGTTTGGGGCCTAGTTTTTCAAACTGCCATCCTGTCTGCCACTGCAGTATCACGCCTAGATGGCTCACGTGTTTGTGCCGCCCACTCGTGTCGCTTAGCATAGTCATCCAGCTACCTCAGTGCAACCTTTTGGACATATAAACACTATTGTGAGGTATGAGGTGTTCAGAATAGACTGGAAATTAGTGGTAATTAAGGTTATTGAGGTTAATAATAGCATAGGAGCAGAAAAACCTACAAATTCTGTGATTTTAGCTGTTTTTATGCTTTTTTTCAAAAAAATAAAGATCCAAAACACAAAACCCAGAACCCAAAACACGGAAGGGTGGTTTTGGCAAAACCAAACCAGATCCAAAACACGAAGAAAGATCCAGATCCAAAACCAAAACACAAAACACGAAAAGTGGCCGGTGCACACCCCTAATATATACACACATATACACTCACACACATGCACACAAACACTAATGAATAAATTGACCCGCCATCTGCTGGTCACCTCAGCCAGTCTGCTTCTCCTGTCCTCTCCCCCTCCAGTACCATTATACTTACCCCCTTAGTTCCTGGTCCTCTTCATTCCTATTGATGAGGCAGACACCTGCACGTCACACCTAATGCGCATTGCACGCGCAGTGGGAGCTGGGATACTGGCCGTGTACGTAAGTGCCACAAGTCATTCATATCCGGTTTAAATTTTATAATATAAAAGGTAAATTAATAACTTCCTGCGATCCAAACACTAAAAAATGCAGCTGGTATAAATCTGGTGACCTACACACGTCACCCGGTATACAATATGGAAAGCAAATGAAAATGCCAGTGCTCCCTTTAGGATATATAGGGAATATGGTTACTGTAGCTTAAAACACTTTAAATAGAAAGTCACATAGATATCATATAAATGTCAATTTCCCAAAACAGTGAAAACTGGTTTCTTTGAAATTCCTTAGTAAACAGTGTAAACTGGTTTCTTAGATCCTTCAGTTAGAACTTTTCCTAGTTATCGGGATAACTTCTTTAAAAAATTTCTTCAGCATATAACAGCACCTTCCCTGCAGATGGACAGGTACCTGTCTGTAGCGGTGAAGACTGGCAGTCCCTTCAAAACCAACGCGTTTCAGCAACAGCCTTTATCAAGGTATATACATATGTTCTAAGGTGCATGGTTTAGTTTATATAGAGGTCCTAATGAGCGATAAGCCCGCTCTTTTCACTAATTGTCTAGGCGGGTGTGTACAATCAGGGCTATGCGTTCCATTCACTTGGAACGCATGCCCGCTGCTTCCGCTGGAGGTGATATCACAAACAACCTCCCTATCACTTCTGCTTCAGCCGCCGGAAGTCTTACCCTGATCCACGTGGTGCATTCCACCCGACGTTACCAGGAAATCGTGCATAGTTAGGTGGACATATGTAGATGCGTACCACCTTTTTTAAGTATACAAGTAGCGCCTCCTCTATCGTTTTTTCTTTTATATAATATCACTGCATTCCACTTATTACAATACATTAGTATATATGCATAGATCTACTCCATCATAATGGTATTTAAACTGTACAAAAGGATCAGTGGGTATCATGATAGAAATAATACCTCAGAAACAATAAAGCGGGTTATATCAATAAATAATAATATATATGGTCCCTCTATAATGTGCAAATAACATTTAAAGTGCATATAGTGTAGGTCCATAATATCCAATGGATATAAACAGTTTTAAAAACTAAAACAAATATATCACATAGGTTAATAATCATAAAAATAGGATAAATATATAAAAATATATATTTTTTTTAAATGAAGAATATAGTGCAATGTGCAAATAAGCTATAAATAATTACATGCATATAACAACACATAAATAACAGACATCTAATATTTGTATCCCTTCCATATCCTAATCGCGGATAACCTAGTCACCCTGCGGGAACGCTAGTGGTGATAAAGCCATACTGACTAGGATACACCAAGGGGTTTCCAATAAATAAACCATTTCAATTCGAAGTCGTTATTTAGACCGTCTGGTATTAGGGTTTTCATGTCATATATTAACTTCATTTCAGTTTTGGATAATGAAGTTTCTACACCCTTTGATCTCCAGTGGTTCTCCACTTTTTTAATACCTATCATAGATCTAATACCACTAGTTGAACACGAATGTTTTTCTTCGAAATGTTGCGATACAGAGTGGTTTTCAAAACCTTTTTTGATATTTCTTAAATGCTCCATCCATCTTTCTCTCAATTTTCTTGTGGTCCTACCTATATAATGAAGACCACAGTCACATTCTATTATGTATACACAATTCGTGGTATTACATGTGATAAATTCATTAATCTTAAAAACCTTCTTGGTCGTTCTCGAAATACATTCTTCCACTTTGGATGGCTGGGTTGTATGAGTCCTACAAATACTACCTGTGGAACCCTTTCGTTTTTATCCTACCACTCAGAATGTATTTCGAGAACGACCAAGAAGGTTTTTAAGATTATCACATGTAATACCACGAATTGTGTATACATAATAGAATGTGACTGTGGTCTTCAATATATAGGTGGGACCACAAGAAAATTGAGAGAAAGATGGATGGAGCATTTAAGAAATATCAAAAAAGGTTTTGAAAACCACTCTGTATCGCAACAATTCAAAGAAATTGTTCAACTAGTGGTATTAGATCTATGATAGGTATTAAAAAAGTGGAGAACCACTGGAGATCAAAGGGTGTAAAAACTTCATTAGCAAAAACTGAAATGAAGTTAATATATGACATGAAAACCCTAATACCAGACGGTCTAAATAACGACTTCGAATTGAAATGGTTTCTTTAATGGAAACCCTAGTCAGTATGGCTTTATCGCCACTAGCGTTCCCGCAGGGTGACTAGGTTGTCTGCAATTAGGATATGGAAGGGATACATATATTAGATGTCTGTTATTTATGTGTTGTTATACGCCTGTAATTATTTATAGCTTATTTGCACATTGCACTATATTCTTCATTAAAAAAAAAAAATCTTTTTATATATTTACCCTATTTTTATGATTACTAACCTATGTGATATATTTGTTTTAGTTTTTAAAAATGTTTATATCCATTGGATATTATGGACCTACACTATATGCACTTTAAATGTTATTTGCACATTATAGAGGGACCATATATATTATTATTTATTGATATAACCCGCTTTATTGTTTCTGAGGTATTATTTCTATCATGATACCCACTGATCCTTTTGTACTGTTTAAATACCATTATGATGGAGTAGATCTATGCATATATACCAATGTATTGTAATAAGTGGAATGCAGTGATATTATATAAAAGAAAAATGATAGAGGAGGCGCTACTTGTATACTTAAAAAAGGTGGAACGCATCTACATATGTCCACCTAACTATGCGTGACTTCCTGGTAACGTCGGGTGGAATGCACCACGTGGATCAGAGTAAGACTTCCGGCGGCTGAAGCGGAAGTCATAGGGAGGTTGTTTGTGATATCACCTCCGGTGGAAACAGCGGGAATGCGCTCCAAGGTAATGGAACGCATAGCGTCCAAGGAGCCCTCAGTGTAGTGGGCAAATAGGGAGGTCGATTGTGACATCACCTCCGGCGGAAGCAGCGGGCATGCGTTCCAAGCGAATGGAACGCATAGCCCCGATTGTACACACCCGCCTAGACAATTAGTGAAAAGAGTGGGCTTATCACTCATTAGGACCTCTATATAAACCATGCACCTTAGAACATATGTATATACCTTGATAAAGGCTGTTGCTGAAACGCGTTGGTTTTGAAGGGACTGCCAGTCTTCACCGCTACAGAGAGGGACCTGTCCATCTGCAGGGAAGGTGCTGTTATATGCTGAAGAAATTTTTTAAAGAAGTTATCCCGATAACTAGGAAAAGTTCTAACTGAAGGATCTAAGAAACCAGTTTACACTGTTTACTAAGGAATTTCAAAGAAACCAGTTTTCACTGTTTTGGGAAATTGACATTTATATGATATCTATGTGACTTTCTATTTAAAGTGTTTTTTGCTACAGTAACCATATTCCCTATATCTCCTAAAGGGAGCGCTGGCATTTTCATTTGCTTTCTAAATTTTATAATAATAATTATAGATATAGTATAAAAGTTTATCTTCACATATATATATATATATATATATATATATATATACATACACAACATATAAATATAAATAATATAAATACATAAACTAGAAACGTAAAATTGTGCTTACCTGCCAACCTTTAGATGAATCATGTGGTGCTGTACACGGCCTTGCTTCTGTGGTCTGCGACGTTTCTGATGGCAGTCACCAGCCATGGAGGAGGGGGGTGGAATATGCATACATGATGAGGTACTGGATGGGGAAACAAGCAGAGGGGCAAAGTTATAGATGACAATGGGGTCAGAGGCACAGCAGGTACATATAGGAGTGGACAGATGGAGTAGGAGGCAAAGGTATAGTTGCAAAAAGGAATAAGGCATAGATGGGGGTGGAGCAGAGGCACACATGGAGTGGAGAGGGGAAGAGGCACACATGGAGGGGAGAGTGGCAAAGGCACACATTGATGGGGGTTTAGAAACACACATGGGGAGTGTAGGAGCAGAGGTACAACTGATTGCCTTTGTCTAGCCCAGCCATGGGTCAGCAGGGGGAGGAGGAGCTGTAGGGGACCTAGGGGGTGGCAACGTGTAGTGGAGGCAGGAGAGGAAAGTGAAAGTGAGACTCAGCTAGTCCGGAGAGGGAGCCTGAAGTCTCTTGCAAGAGTGGGGGAGGGTAGCACACACCACCAATGCCCCCATATAAAACCTGGATGGATCTAATGATGAAAACTGACAGAGTTGGTGCTAATGATTCCAGCCCAAACTGCTTCTGACTCACAGGCAGATACATGTGCCTGTGAGTGAGAAGCAGGGTGCAGCCACGATTATCAGCACCAGCGGGTCCCTCTGCCAGATCTGTGCAGTGCCCTGGTACTTTCTGTACATTCCTTTATGCCCCTCAGCTTCATCTGCTGCTCTGGTGCTGCCCACCTCTCCAGTCTGCTCTGCCTGGCATAGAGTCTCAGCCCAATCAGCTGACTGCCTTAGCCCTACCCGCTTCACCTGTCAGCCCAGCCCCTCAGCCCCGCAAGCTGGCTGAGTCTCTCACTTTAGGATGCCTATCAGAATGAAAATGTATCTAAAAAAAAAAAAAACCTGCTGGCCTTAAGGCGGCCACATAACTGCATCGGCCCACCGGGAATCTACCCGCTGACTTCAACAGCCAATCCGCCCCTGCACCTACCTATATACCCAAATACTTTGGGCAGGTGGCCTTAACTGCATAGGCAGGTACAGTATCTCCCACTTTACAGTGATCATTAAAGAATAGACACACGATAATCAAATCACGTACCTGCAGTTAAAATCTGTTTATCTTCATCTTTTTTACAGAGAAATAATTAACAACATAATAATTGATTAAAATATCATTTAAAAAAATATAAATTATTGTGGTACTTGAGATGTATTTATCATCTTTCACATTATTATGGGCAAAACCAAATTAGCTTTAGAAAAAGTAAAAAATAACAAGTATGATAAAAAAAAATGAAATAATAAGAATGTAATAATGGTTGCAAATGAGGCAGAATGCAAACTGAAATGAAATACAACTTGCCTTAGAAAGTGGGGCCTGCTATAAATAGGCACAGTAAGTAGTTGTCCTGCCCAAGTTTACACTGTGGGAAAAAATGTCTATTCAGGCTATTCAGCATGTTCTGACTATCACTTTAATAAGGATTGTCTACATATTAATTAGCTTTATTGATGTGTTTCACAACTCCCAGAATGTTTTTTCACCAATATAAAATTAGAAAAATGTGTGGCTGTATTTTTTTTTCTGTAAAAGAATTCCTTATTTTTCCTTGCATCAAGACTTTTAGTTTAATAGTCACTAAAGTACTTTATCATTTTTACAGTGTTTTTTGTCACCCATTACACCATATTTTACTTTCTATCAGTGTATTTTTCCAGAGTTGAATCTGTGCTTTTTTTTAGTACTAACTAGAAGATTTTCAATGACATCATTTGAACAAATATGTTGTTGTTAACATTCAGAAACCTCTTTGCTTGCAGTTGTATATTTTATTTGGCTAAAGATGTGCTCATGTCTAATACATGACATGCCCATTGGTGATACTATTTAAGCTGGAAATTCCAAAACTCACAAATACCGAACGGCCAAATGTTCCGATGTTGGACTAGTATACTAAACATGCAATATATCTCCTCCTTTTCCAAACAGAAATAGATTTCTCTTAGATTTGTTTGATAAATTTGACCTAAGATTTCCATTTGGAGTTATTGGAGTTCCTACTGTTTTTCTGTGTGTTGGTGGGCCAAGGCCTAATCACCCAAGTCTCCCAAGGAGGTAATAAATTACAGCAATGAGATGGGGCTTTGTATTTCTTCTGCTGTGGAATAAGGCGAATTCGCAGCAGTATTTTTTGACAGGCATGAATTTAATTCATTGTTTTATGACAGATGGTTAAAGTGTACATGTTCCCTGCACTGATTTATGATCATTTGGGTCTAGAGGATTCTATAATTTACAAGTAATGTGAAAACAGATGGATAGACAGACACTAAAGTGTTGTCTGACCTATGTGTTCTCAGCACTCTTTACAAATGGCATCCATATGCTAGTGAGTCTGTTAAAGTGAGATCTTCATTAACACTGCCTCACGGAGCATTTGTCTGTGATATATATATATATATATATATATATATATATATATATATATACACACACATATTTGCACAAACATATATTAGTATATATATATATATATAGATAGATAGATAGATAGATAAATAACACACATATACAGTATATATATATATATCTACATGCAAATAAAAAGATATATTCGGCACTCCCAGGATTTATAGTACATAGTAATAGTGCCGGATACCCTCCAAAATTAAATATACAAAAAACACAGTCCAACTGGGCCCTACCCGATGACGATTTCAAAGTTTTTATATAAACCAATTGCTTTACATGCTCAAATAAACTACTTTAAGGACAGCTGACGTTTCAGGGAAATGTCGGCTGTACTCAATTTACTTCATTTGAACATATGAAGAAATTGGTTTATATAAAAAAATTTAAATCATCATTGAGGAGTTGGGGAGTGCCTCTGTTATTTGGGGGATTTTAAATATATATATATATATATATATATACAGTGCATCCAGAAAGTATTCACAATGCTTCACTTGGTTTGTTACAGCCTTATTCCATATATATATATATATATATATATATATATATATATATATATATATAAGGAATAAGGAATATATAGCAAAAAACAGTAGTGGCACTCCGAGTCTGAAAACGGCAGGTAGATAAAGATGTTTTAATCTATGTAAAGGAAAAACAGGCCGATGTTTCGGGGCATCAGCGCCCCTTTGTCAATGTGAGTAACAAAGAAATGAACAATAAGCTTACCTTAAATACCAAGAAGAAATCCCCAAGCATGTCAGGAAGTGAAGCGGTGTGCGGCTGCCAGGTCCCGGAAAGATAACGTCATCACGCTGATGACGCCCAGTTGTCTGGGTAACCAGGAGGCCGTCCAGCCTATAGTGTGAAAAGCAGATGAAAGTACAGTGACAAAAATAAATTAATTACCACAGCAGGAGGTGGTATGAAAAACCCACTGGTGTCACTGACAGAAAAAACAGAAAGACTAATAAAAAACGAAAAACACCAGTGTAACATTAAAATGTTGAAGAATATGGCAGACCAGAGCAGAACATAAATAGATATGTAGGACGTGAAACTATACAGACAACTAATGCTAGCTGATGCATGAAATAGCGATCAAATTACATTGTAAATTAAGACATAGGTTAAGGTTAAGGTAAGGTTAATCATCAAGGACACTAAATGATAGCATGGGGGAATGAAATTGTAAGAGTTAATTACACATAAAAGTGTCATTCTTGGATATTCATAAAGGTGGAAACCTAGAGAAACTGAATATCTGTGGGGGACTAGTGCACAAATACAGCAAAATCTATAATACTAGAAAACACGTATTAAAGAGGAAATTTCGGTCCATGATTCATTAATAGTAGCAAGAAAGAATGCACCGGAGAGCTCAGCAACACCAAAAGACCCGGAAGACCACGGAAAACAACTGTGGTGGATGACAGAAGAATTATTTCCCTGGTGAAGAAAAACCACTTCACAACAGTTGGCCAAATCAAGAACACTCTCCAGGAGGTAGGTGTATATGTGTCAAAGTCAACAATCAAGAGAAGGCTTCACAAGAGCGAATATAGAGGGTTCACCACAAGATGTAAACCATTGGTGAGCCACAAAAACAGGAAGACCAGATTAGAGTTTGCCAAACAACATCTAAAATAGCCATTACAGTTCTGGAACAACATCCTATGGACAGATGAGACAAAGATCAATTTGTACCTGTGATGGGAAGAGAAGAGTATGTCGAAGGAAAGGAACTGCTCATGATCCAAAACATACCACCTATTCAGTGAAGCATGGCGGTGGTAGTGTATGGCTGCCAATGGAACTGGTTCCCTTGTATTTATTGATGATGTGACTACTGACAAAAGCAGCAGAATGAATTCTGAAGTGTTTCAACCAATATAATATGCTCATATTCAGTCAAATGCTTCAGAACTCATTGGATGGCACTTCACAGTGCAGATGGACAATGACCTGAAGCATACTGCAAAAGCAACCAAAGAGTTTTTTAAGGCTAAAAAGTGAAATGTTATGCAATGGCCAAGTCAATCCCCTGACCTGAATCCGATTGAGCATGCATTTCACTTGATGAAGACAAAACTGAAGGGAAAATGCCCCAAGAACAAGCAGGAACTGAAGACATTTGCAGTAGAGGCCTGGCAGAGCATCACCAGGGATGAAACCCAGCTTCTGGTAATGTCTATGCGTTCCAGACTTCAGGCTGTAATTGCCTGCAAAGGATTTGCAACAAAGTATTAAAAAGTGAAAGTTAGATTTAGGATTGTTTAGTTTGTTCCATTACTTTTGGCCCCTTAAAAAGTGGGAGGCACATATAGAAACCGTTGTAATTCCTACACCGTTCACCTGATTTGGATGTAATTACCCTCAAATTCAATCTGAAAGTCTGCAGTTAAAGCACATCTTGTTTGTTTCATTTCAAAGCCATTGTGGTGGTGAATAGAGGCCAAAATATGAAAATTCTGTCAATGTCCCAATATTTATGGACCTGACTGTATATATATATATACATACATACAGTGGGTAAAATAAGTTTTGAACACATCAACATTTTTCGCAGTAAATATATTTGTAGTGGGATATTGTAATGAAATTTTCACCAAATGTCAGCAACAACATATGCAGTTCACATGTTCAAAGAAATTAAACCATAGATGTCCATAAATTAAGTTATGTGTAATAATGTGAAATGACAAAGGGAAAAAGTATCGAACACATAAAGAAAGGGAGGTTCTAAAAGGCATGGAAAGCCAAGACACCAGCTGAAATGTATCAGTAATTAGAAAGCAAAAGCCTGCACAACAACCCTGGATTGGTGTGCTGTTTCCTGGTTGCTGTGTGTTTGGAGGTGTCCATCTACCCCAGGAGAGGGACCTCCTACCCCGATCCTATTACAATACACACACAGCAAGCAGCTCAGCAATATATAATAAACAAACAAGACAGAACCGGTAATAGATGCCGTTTCAGCGATCCAATGCTTTTATGAAGACATACAACATGTTCAACATACAAAACATTTATAACTATCTGCTCTGTGTCCATCACCTCCGCGCTGTCCCCCATTGCTTACGATGACATCACACACATGGGACACACCGGAGCACTGGCTGCAAAAGGGGGGCATGGTCAAGACCCAGTGCCATCACCAAGGAAATGATACAACAACAATAACAAAAATAGAGAAGACACATACCATTGAAAATCACGCTAAATGGATTTGAGAAAATACACCAAACCCATCTATACTAACTGTGGAGAGGAACATAATGATGAGACTATAACCTTAAATGTAAAATATACCTAAGTTGATATCAAACTGACATGAGAGCCTAACTAGACCATGTAAACTAATAGATGTACTATAAATCATCACCTAAATAATAGCCTTAAAAATTGGGAACACTGTCTGGATGTAATAACCTATCGACTATATACAGTATAATGATCTATCTACAGTATAATCCACAGTCATGGAGGGCAATAAGACATATATACCTCGTGTGAACATATACTAATGTGATCAAAAAGATATGAACATGAAAAATAGAAACATATCAATGGGTAAAACAACCCATCTAATTATAGAAAGCAGGTCAAGGATACATTCTCATTCATGCATGCAATCATATTGAGATTGATGGGGAACTCATACATCATAATACATGGGCCTGCATAGTGGTGTGAGTGGCATATAGGTGCCATATAGGTATATTGTGAATATCAAGTAGGAGAAGGTTGTGCAGCAATGGAGGAGCTCTGGGAAGCATATGAGGGGCATGTAAGTAATGGTGAGTGGCTTGTGTATACCTTATGGATATTTTGTTAATGGCTTATGTAAATCAATAGCGCATATGAGGGGCATGTGAAGAGGTGTGAATGTTATGTGAGGGTTATGTGAGGAGGTTTATGTGACATGTATGGAGGTCTGACTGGCATTTGGAGGCATTTGAATAGGTCTGAGTCATATGTGAGGGGCATTTGTGGAGGTTGAGGAGTATGTGAGTGGCATGCCTGGTTGCATGAATGGTAAGTGAGTGACTTATTGGGGTTTGTTAATGAGATGTGGAGGACTGTTATATGCCATGTAAAGGGCATGTAGGGAGCTCTGAGAGACATGATAGGGAGGTCAAATGGCTTCTTAATGGTATGTAGTGAGGTCTGAATGATATGTGGGGGCACAGGATGAGGTCTGAATGGCATATGTGAAGATCTGAGTGGCATGTGAGTAGGTCTGAGTGGAACGTGGAGGTATGTGAGGAGGTCTGAGTGGCATCTGTAAGGGAATTTTGGAGCACATGTGGAGTCTACTGGAGTATAATACCAGCTACAGTCTAAGTACATTTGAGAAGCTATATTAGAGGGACAGTAGATAGCACAATATGCATGGTACACTACTGTATATTATGTTATACATACTCCAAAGATATCAATAATGTTTATCCCACATACTTTCCTGTATGTTGATACTTTCATAATTAAGCATATTCTGAAACAAGTTTATTACTTTAGACACCACAAAACAGAAAAGTGTACACTGTATTTTAAAGTGAATAAAAAAAACTGAAACAAACTGGTAGCTCATAGTTTAAACCAGTAATGATTTAACTGAATGTTAACAATTATCATCTGTGGAAATGTAAAATTCAGGTTATCCTGTTCAGAGAGAACTTTAGGGAGGTTATTACTATAGACAGAACAAGGGAAACTAATCAACAAAAAGTGTATTATTTGAAGATGACCTGCCAATTCTCCTAAATTATGAGATTACTGCAAACCATATGTGTGATGCAATACAGAAACTGTATATATACTTCGAATTGAATAACAAGATTGCGCAGAGAGAACACAAAAAGCAGCCAACCACTAGCCAGGAATTTTACTTCTTCCCAAAATAATAATATATAAGACAATAGAGATAGGGTATGGTGCTAAAAGTGAAGGTACACAGATGGTAGGATTAAATACATAATAGACATATATTAAAATAATCTCACACTATGTTTAGTGTCACATAGGTCATATGGAAGTTCATCCAGAAAATAAACAGTTATTTTGGCCTCTTCCTTTAGCACAAGGAATATATGGTGTTGTTTTTATTCATTCAGTCGGATCATCCCTTATATGTTGATAATCTCAAAGAAAAAAGAATATCATAGTGCAACACTGTGTGGTATAATCAGACAAAATGTATTCACACAGTGCACTCACCTTTCATAAAAAATAAAACCACATGTAGTGGTAAACAGTTAAGTCAGCTTGCCCAGACAGTGTACCAATCCTACAGGAGGTATGAGATGCAAGGTGGTCACGGTTCCTGGGATAAACCAGAGGATCTCAGGTATAGGAAGGTGGCAAACATCCAGAAGCAAGTTCGGGAAACAACAAAATCTTTCATAACAGGCTTAAAATGTTTTGAACTGGTCAGTCCTTCCTCAGAAGTAGAGTTGAGCGGGTTCGGATCTCAGAGATCCGAACCCACCCGAATTCTGGGGATCCGGGTCGATCCGAGCACAGCTCGGATCTCCCTGCCTGCCCCAGATCCCTGACCCGAGGCAAAACCTTGAGACCCCTCTGTTGAGTCACGAGGTTTTGTTTTGTGCGGGCTTAATGCTGATTGGCTGAGAGAGAAGTCTGTCACGGCTCTAAGCCAATCAGCGTAAGCCCACTGAAAACAGCACAAAAGATGAAAAGAAGATGGCACATGCCATGCCCCGCCGCCTGATACCACCGGCACCCCCCGCCGCCTGACACCACCGGCACTCCCACTGGCAGAATCCCCCACTGCCAACACCACCGCTGCTGACACTCCTGCACTGCTGCCCAACGTACTGAGGACACCGTCAGCAACCCCCACACTGCTGACACTGCCGACACTCCCACACTGAGGACACCACCACCACCCCTGCACTGCCACAGTCAGCAAACCTGCACTGAGGACACCGCTGGCACCCCCGCTCTGCCGACACCACCGGCACCCTGCATTGAGAACACCCCTGCACTGCTGACACAGTCATCAAACCTGCAATGAGGACACCGCTGCCACCCCCGCACTGCCAACACAGCCAGCAAACCTGCACTAAAGACACCAGTTCTTAGGTTTATTAACCAGGCAAACTACAAGTGGTTGTAGACACAGGCATTAAGCAGGTACAATATAACTGGATACTGGATGAGGCCTGGAACGACTGGGTATGCTGGGCTTTGTAGTGCTCCAGGCGGAATCAAAGCCTACACCCTAGTTGTGTGTGATTCTGTGTTATACTAGACAAGCAGTGGTGGTACAGGAGTCTGGGGCTCCTGTGTGGCCATTTATAGCAGAAATTTTGGGGAGAATCGTAGGGCATGTCCTCTTATCATGGACACCAAGGAAAAAGGCGTGTGGAGAAGCTGCAAATGCGCAGTAGTGCATGTCAGAGGTCAGACACCCTGACAGAGCTGTGGCAGGTCCTAGAGACTGCCGGCTCTGCCTAGAATGGATGGATTCAGAGAGCTCCTCATCCAACATTACTAGTGTAGTGATAGGTGTCTCTTTCATTTATTACATGTATTAATTTAACTTTATTCTTAGAATAAGAGTAATGCAGTGGTGTGTCACACAGCAGTGGGAGATGTCTATTGCTTAAAATTAAGAAATCAATCTTTGTATATGTGTCATGGATGTGCAAATTACATGTGTAGTCGCTATCACCTGCATATTGTATTAACCAGCCATCAGTCAACTGGCGGTTATGTAAGAATTCAGAATGTCAACATACAGTATTTTGCTTATTTTAAGGGTTAGGTTTAAAGTATTGGGTTATGTTTAAAGTTAGGGTTAGGCTAAAATTAGCAAAATACTGTATGTTAACATTCTGGTGTTGACATTGTAAATGTTGACATTATGATGACACCAATATTTTAACCATGTTGACTTTTTACATGTTGACATATTACTTGTCCTAAAGTCCATGTCGATATTCTGACTGTCGACATTATGAATCTTGACTTTTTATACCATATCCGTAATGTGAGATGTACCTTTCCTTCCTATATTTCCAGCAGGTGAGTCTGGGAGCATTGTTGCAGAGTCTAGGATTGAATCCAAGGTCCAGTTTAAGTCATCGCGAAGATTAATGTACCGTATTGTAAAGCTGGGTACACACTTTGGAAGGACAAATCATGCATATTGTGCAGTGTGTATGCCCCATATGTGCGTTCCCATAGTGGCATGCGATGCTGTCAGGTTTGATGTGCAGCACATCAAACCTAACAATATCGCATGTAGCACCATGCAGTGTAATGAAGGATGGAACAAGTGATCATTCTTTCGCTCATTACATCGTTATGGTGTGTACCAAGGATCCGATATGTCGACCTGTCAGATCGACATATCAGCTAAGTACACATCGATCAGTTTGTACCTAGCTTATGGAATCTATATGTACCAATCTCTTAGCCAGGTTTGATGACTGGACCTGGTTAGAGACATAAATTCTCAAGGATGAATATCTGAGCATAAATCTTACATTTGACTAGCAGGCCCCTGCCATGGCTTAATAAATGGACAGAAACCCCTGTTTATAATATGAGGAGGAAATACAATGGCACCCCCTTTTTGATAATGCCACCAGGGTAATCATTATAGAATGCCTGTGGGAAATGCCTAGAAGTACAGTAAGCAATGGTGGCAGCATCACTTCTAAAGTGGGTTTCTTCAATAATTGCAATGAATATTTTCTCAGCACAAAGCTGTCTCAGGAGCTTAGATTTCTTTCCTGGTATATTTACCTCTTTTGCATTAAGAGAAACAAGCTTCACTAATATGACTGTGGGGACATGTATGGGTTGAGGAGATAAGTGAGCAAGTTGCCATCTAGGGGCAGTTGTGACTCACCCTAATGAATTACAAGATAGTAGAACATAAGATAAGCTGGGTACACACATAAAAATGTTCTGTCCAACCATACAACTAGTTGATTGGTTGGAATGAAAATCTGATAAGGTATGAAAGCAAATGACAATCAGCAATTTGGTCCCAAACGCCGGAAAATGGAAAAAAACTGTTGTTTGAACAAATAGTTTAGATCAAACATTTAATAAACTTGTCTGAACGACCATTTTTATCTGTTTTCTGGCATTTAGGAGCAAATTGCTGATCATTAGTTACTCCCATACCTTACCAGATTTTCATTTCCAATCAATCAATTAGTTGGATGGTTGGACAGAAAATCTTTACCTGTGTATTGCAGCATAAGTCTCTCAAGCGATATTGTGGTAGGGAAAGAAGGGTAAGAGGACACGGTTAGTAGGAAATAGTATAGATGGTAAGATTTTTGCAATGCTAAATCTAGAAGGCTGATGACAGCCAACCTATGTCAGTATATGAGGGAATGGGTATAGAAGGCAGAGACAATCTCAATCCATGAAATAAAGAAATAGGAAAATGACTATGGTGCCTTCACAGCACTCAAACATATTGGACACCTAAAAGGAGAGGCAAAAAAGGGAAAATGGCAAAAGTCATCTCATTTGGATACATAAATTAAAGCTAACCCTTACGCCCAGAGCAGACAAATAAAGAACCTCTAACTTTTCATGGTGTATGAAAATATTTAACAAAATAAAGGCATAACACTAATTCAAAATTATTGTGCATCCTACCTTTTTCCTTATAGGAATAGTGTGACATTTTGAAAATCTACTAATGCATGATGGATTGTGAATGCCATTCAAAACCTCTAAATGTTTATGGAGTTCAAAAATGTTTCTCCTCTGGAGTCAGTTAGTACATAGGTGTACATTTTGTAAACATCTGCATCTTAAGAAGCATGTGACTCTAGATAGTATGCAAAAAGCATACGTTCTGTAATCTATGCAAATTGTGTAAGGTACTGTATGCAATCTGAACTAATAGTGTAGGGTAAATAGTGTAACATACCCTAATAGTGTAAGATACACATAGAAGTGTGTCTTATGCTATTGGCGAGTTTCTGCAATGTACTAAAGTACAGAGGGCCTGTTTCAGAGCCGGACGCTATTTGCGGACGCTCGTTCAGAAAAAGGGGCTGGCTATTTAAAGTAAGCGCACGCTCTTTGCGGTCTGTTGATGCCTCTATGTCTGAACGAGCGTCCAAAACATGCGCTCACTATTTTGTAAAAAACGCCCCCTGGCCGCTCGCATCATACATCATCTCCACTATTTATTTGATTAATCGAGTACATCGAAAGGCGTCTGAACTGCTCGCAGTGCTTGTGGTAGCATTTTCCTACCGCAATCATGCAAGCAGTTCAGGCTAAAATACAACCAAGTGACGTGGCCGATGACGCTGCTTTGTTAATTATGCACACCCTTAAAACGCCCGTTTTGACAGTTTGGCACGCCTGCGTTCGGATCTCCACTACCCGTTTTCAAGCACTTTCCCCTGTTACCACCCACAAATGCCTCATCCTGTCACTAAAATTAGCAGGCATTCGCTATTTTGTGAGCACACGATTTTAGACCGCACTGACTGGCTCGCCCATGCGTACTTAAACCCATACGCATGCGCAGATGTGCGAACATTGCACGGAGCGAATGAGCGGCCGCTTACGAGCGGCTCTAAATCAGGCCCTGATTCTCATGGTCTGATTCAGACCACTGTATGAAACAAAGTGTTTGGGATTTCTTACTCAGGACTCAGAGATTGTGGGCTCCAGTACAAATGAAAAAGGCAGGGCCACCCACCTCTTCAATCCCACGTACCCCCAAAGGCCTGATGGATGCAGAGGTGTGGCATTGAGCCCTGGTACTCAGAGCATGCACAAGCTATGAAACCCTCTCTATGGTATTGATTCGTCCCACATGCCCCTCAGACCTCTCCATATGTTCCTCAGATCTAGCTGCATACCATCAGATGGATTCTTTGTAACCTTTCACAATTGTAATCTGAACTGTACTCTGCTCATGTTGATACTCTATTTTTGTAACCTTTGGGAATTAGAATTGCATCTTCTTTTCATTAATTTACAAATATAAATAATACAAATAATTGAGAAAAAATACCATGCATTTATTGTTATGGAAGATACCATAATATGAATTATACAAAAACACAAAAATACTCCTATCAACCCTTTACACAGTATAGATGCACTTTGAAAGACACCATTCTTTTGCTCATTTTCCATGTCAGCAGCTGGCGCTATTTCCGGGCACTGCGAGAAAAAATAAAAACATTCAGGGTGTAATGAAGAGTTGAAAGTCTCTTGCGTCTATTCACACAGTGCTTACTCATTTTTGATCATATCTACATTTATGACTGTAGAAACATAACTGTACTGATATAGAAAAAGTGCAGAGAATGCATGCAGAAGTAACTGTGTGCTTTATAGAGATGGATATAAATCTATATCCAAAAAGAAATACCAGCGCTCGTGAATCAATTCATCAACAAATACTGTTCACCTGCTGCAATTCTAAAAAGGGGAAAAATTAGCAAATCCCATATACTGTACAAAAATAGTAAAAAAAAAAAAAGAAAAATGCTCTGGTAAACAAGATATTTGGGCCACACTAATATTCCATAATAAAAGTTTTTATTCTGTCATATACATACAGTAAATGCATTAATCAAAAAACCTAAAACTATAGTATTAAGTAAGACCTAGTACTTGTTTCTCAGGATAGTAACATTAGAAACAATATTGCTAATTCGAGTTTATCGGATTCGGAACCATAGCAATAACAGTGATTCACTGAGCCACCAACTAGTCAATCATACAGAATCTAAATGTTCTATTTATCATAGATAGTGAAATGAGCTCATGTTGTTTCAACCAAAATACATTTTTTACCTGCACTGGTGCCATAATAGTGTTCATCTCAGGTAAACCACTATCTGATATGCACTGTAATTCCACAGGTTGTGTTTTACCTGATGTTGCAATATATAAGAAAAAGATCTCAGTACATTGGATTATAGCACAATGCTTCCGTGGTCAAAGTCCCTCATTCCTGGCAGGTCCGGCAGCCTTTTTTTTAGCGTATTGATGCCGACTGCTTGGTGCGGCACAATTAAGGATCAAGGGTAGACATATGTATAGCTACCAAGTTCCCTGCACTTTGGTAGCAAAGATTCAGTCCCGCTTCCAGCCTCACCTGTTGATTGTATAGACAGGGGCTTCATATTGAAGCAATGCAGGTAATGCAGGTATGGTCTCCAGTTCCTATTGCTTGGCATATGGATGGTAGTCAAATCAAGGTGATGTAGTTAAGGTCCAATATGCCTATTTGGAGACAGAAATTTTTGTACCAAAAATAGGGTAGGCATAACTGCACATTGATGATTATGGCTAGTAGCAGACTAAGGGCCTGATTCATTATGGATCACAACTGCGATAATACATGCAGACAGCCGATTGTTGCATTCTGCGTATGCGTATGCATCACAGTGCTTGTGCAAGAAGGCTCCACTGCGATCACACTACGATCGCAGTGACCACGCAATACCATCTCAGAGTGACTGACAGGAAGTGACCATTTGGGGGTTTTGGCGTGGGGTGGTCAGAGAAACGCAGGTGTGTGAGTGCTTTTGAACCCTGTTACAGGTTCGTGCATAAATTAGCTACTGCAATGGCATACGCAGCTTGAACTTTCATTGCGTGCGATGAGGTTAGAGTAAGGTCAGACCTGTTGTAATTATGTGTGAGGCATCGATGGTACCCGATGTTACCAATGGTTTTGCAGACTTGCAAAGTATTAAGAATGTGAGTAAGGGGAAGTGGGTGTCTTTATGTTGGGCTATGACGGCATTGCGATTGCAAACAGCATATTTTTGCAGTGGGTCTGCGTGCGTAACTGCGGCTGCAATGACAATAGCGATCCGTAATGAATAAGACCCTGAATGCAGATAACTCTGCACACTGACAAATATAAACTCTTTTGTTTCTGTGCACATGGTGCAGGAACGAAAACACCTGATTTCCATTCAGCTCTGCATCATTCCCTGTTTTAGGCACCCCCTACACTTTGTCGCCATATTAGAATGCCTTGATTTGCCTGGCCAGCCCTGGGGGAAAAGCATAAATAGCGGATGCAAACACCATATCAACAATAAGAAGGTCTACAGTCACGTCGACACCACAATATCAACTTTTATGATGTCGACATTGTTGATATTGTCTGCAGAATGTTGAAATGTTCAAAATGAACATCTGAAATGCCTACATTCTGCTGAATGGGGACTGATAGGGTTAGGTGTTAGGATTATGGGCATTACACAGCAATAGATGACAGCCGGAAGTCATCATCACTTGGCCGCTGGGCCCAGAAGGCACTGCTTGAGCCACCGGAGAACCACTAGCAGGTAAGTCACCTATGCACCACCAGGACTGTTTTGTCAACATTCATCACTGTCAGCATGATCAATGTCAACAGAGCCGTAACTAGACTTTTTGGTGCCCTGTGCCAGAAAGAGCACTGGCGCCCCCCTGTTTTTTAAATAGAGAGATAACACCAGAAAAAGGGCCATGGCCTCATGGGGAAAGGCCTGGAAAGAGAGAGGGGAGGCCAGGAGATGCTGGGGATAAAATAAGAGTAAGGTACAAGTGAGAATGATAATAAACAGAAAATTGCCAGGCCCAAACAGTGCCCCCTGTCCTGCAGTACCCTGTGCCATGGCACAGGCTGCACTACCCTAGTTACGGCCCTGAATGTCCACATTGGCAATGTCATTATGCTGAGCATTATGACTACATCAACATTATGGGGGTGATTCAATTTGTTGCGAGATTTAGCAAGGTAAAAAACCTCATGCCCCTCATGGACAATTTTGGATTACCGCGGGCATGCACGATCCCGAGTGGTTGCGGGGTTTTCAGAGCTGAAAACCCAGTGTCGGATAACAAAAATAAAAAAAAATTGTACTCACATGTCCGAGATTCTCTGGTGGTCTCCATGGTTCTCGGTGGCTTCCCCTCCATTTTGTCACTGAGGAGGGGGCTGCTGGGTGTTGCAAGGGCTGCTGGAAGATGTAGTTCTCCCAGCGCCAGCTAGGGGGGGAATACACTAACACAAGGGGGGTTTCACTCACAACGGGGGTCACTAGCACACACTCATGCACACTCACATACTCACCCTGCTGCAGAAGACCCAGCTCCCGATGCTGGATGCAGAAGATACAGCTTAGGAAGGTGAGTAATTACAGACTAATTGGCTAATTGGAAACCTCCGATTGCTTAATTAGTCCTCATGGGAAGGTGCCGCCGGGGTCTCAGAGCAAGTCCCACTGATTTTCTCCTAAAATTAACAATTTTAATAAACATCAGACTTGCTCTGGAGGTGCGAGAAAAAATAAGTTATGATTTCTAGAGAAATCACCACATCCCATTTTCATTCCCCTATTGAACAGCAAAACCCTGCCGCTGCGGGAAAAACCCTGCACCACAGGGTTTATTAAATATCCCGTCCGCGATTGGATTTTCCCCCCTATTAATGAATAATATGTAAAAACATACCGATCGCCTCAAAGGGGTGTGAGGGCCTAAAATGACAGTTCCCTTTTTTGGTGCACACTCTTTCCCAGCAATAGTAACTTTCAGAAACTTCAGAAATTGCATCATTTTATTAGGAAAATCAATTTATATATATAAGATCTTTCAACTATTGTAAACAAGGATCAATGACACCATCTATTGTTGAATTATATTTTATAGTATTCCTTTCTTTTAACCTTATTTTCTTGCCAACTATGTTACGTTGCAGGTTGTGAAAAGACACATTCATTTTCAGCTGCATTTGTTAATAGACCATGGAAGAAGCCTGCTACAGTATATACAGTACATTCCATCACTAAAGTTACATAGTAAGAGTCAAGTTCAATCTTTATGAAATCCTAACACTGTTGATCTAGAGAAAGGCAAAACAGCACCACCAGTGAGGCAGCTGGCAATTTATCCTCACAGTGGGAAAAAGAATTCTTCCTGACCCCAAAAATGAATTAATTCCCTGGATCAATCATCTAAATTGTGTTATTTACTGGTTCTAACTTAAATGCATTTTGTTTCAGCTGGATCCTATAACGGAGAAACATATGAATATATGAATAATATGGAATTCTACAATAGGAAACTGACTGTGTGAGCATATTATGGTACTCTTGATAATGAAGCACAGTTTTCACATGTGTTTCGTCAAGGCATCCCCGCTGTGTTATCCTTCTCTAGTGTAAACAGACCTGCTAAACTGCAGCATGACTTCATACTGATTAAGTGCTCCACAGTGTAAACCAGAAACAACTTCCCTAAATAGGAGGAAAACCTAATAAATTCATCTTCTTGTCCAAAACACACCTGTCACTGTTCCCTCCATTAACATTTTCCAGGTTTATCGCATTGTATAGAGTTTTATGTATACACCAATACATGTACAGCTACATTGCACCTATTGAGGCCAATGCATGTGCTCATTGTATCAGCCATAAAAAGCATACACGAAATTTGCGTATAAGCCACCAAATGCAGAGTTGCACCGATGCGTACATTTGCACTTTTAAGTGTATCATCATGCTTTGAACCGCCAGTCATTATGATCATGTTGATGATAATGGTGATGATGACTAATGGTTTTTTGTATGTTAAATACAGAAAATAGAACTGTTAAAAAGGGGGGGGTTGCCAACCCTAAGAGCAAACAGAGCGTTCTGATGGCTTTATAGCAAGAAAACACACAGTTGTGGGAGGCTAAGACCATTTCAAGAAATATACTGTGCAACACTGCAGTCCCCACCGGGAAAAATGGGAACTGTTGTATTTTGAACAGAGGAGATTTTTTGAGATCTCCTGTGGTCAGCATTTGCATGAATTAGGGGGAAAAAGCATTAATAAATAGGACTCTATGGGGAGAAAAGCGTGAAGAAGTGGACCAGTGGAGAAGTTGTCCATAGCATTTCTTACCCCTTTCAGACATAAGACCTGAGAAATACACACATATTTCACATAAAAAAGTAAACATAAAATAATACACACTTAAATTTGTTTGCTCCCCAGTCATGTGGTCCGGCTGCCTACAGTTGATGTCATCTGCAGGTGCACAGAGCAGCCAATGAGAAAGTTTTCTTAAAACATGGGGCTAAAAACTTGCAGGGGCAGAACTATGGGAGACAATGGAGGCGCCTGCCGCCAGGCTCCCGCACTGAAGGGGCACCTCCTCCATTGCCCACAATATATTCACCCCACTTAGGGCTGTAAATAAGTACCCGGAGTATATCGTCATGGCCGCCCAATACATGGCACCTCTTCCCGGCATTAGATAGATAGATAGATAGATAGATAGATAGATATGCACCATATGTGTTTTCAATTTTTTTTTGGGGGGGGCACCAAATTATAACTTGTCTCCAGACACCTGGGATGAACTTACGCCACTGAAACTTGGGTTGGATGCATTCACACTAGAGCCTACCTGGGTTGCACCCGGGAAAAACCCTGGTACAGAGGAGGGTCATGGACCAAGGACTTTGATCCAGGTCCTTTCTGTTTACACGTAGCAAATATCTGAAAGGGGTATAAGAGGAGCAGTACAAGAGGAACACCACGAGAGGGTAACTTCATGCTGGGATAATACAAATGAAGACCATTTTTTCTGCACAGCCAGACATGAGAACTATTTGGGGGGATGCAGTCAATCCTGTCTAATCCTGGCAGGGGTCTAATGACAGGCATCGGAATCCCGACGCCTGTCATTTTACCTATGCTGGGAGCCCGGCACCCGGCATACCGATCGAAGGTAAGCCAGGCGCAGACAGCTGCGGGGTGGGGGAGGGTTAGGTTAGGGGCTCCCGGAGGGGACTTAGGGTTATGCACCCCCTTGGGAGGGTTAAGGTTAGGCTAGGGGCAGGGGGGATTAGGGTTAGGCACCCCCAGGGGGAGGTTAGGGTTTGGCACCCCCCTCGGGAGACTTAGGTTTAGGCTGCAGGGAAGGGGGGGTTAGGTTTAGGCACTTAGAGGGGGTTTAGAGTTAGGCACTAGGGAGGGAGGTTAGGGTTAGGCACCCCTAAAGGAGGGTTAGGGGGGTTAGGTTAGCTAGTATCACAGGTCCGGTGGTATTTCATACTGATTCCCTATTTGGGAAAGGTGTTTGTTCTTGCTGTGGATGTCACTGACACTGGCATCCTCCAAAACTACACATAGAGCAAAAATCTCACAATGTCTGGTGCATACATAAGGGTGGCCCTTAAGGCAAGTCACGGCAGTGGAAGCAGGGTATGAGAACCCATAAATCCATCCAGAGACAAACTGTTGGGGCATGTGCTTCATTCTACGCATACAGTAATGTTGATCTGACTGCGAATGAGCAAAGATGCATCACACATAACCATTGATTACCTGGAAATGTTTACTATCCTAAACAAGCTAATTAATTTCTACCTGATGGTACAATGAAATGAGAAAATATAGAGACCAATTTATAATACAGGGAGATTATTATTGTGGAGAACCATAGAGATCTGGAATGCGTCATTGTGACATGTACTTCAGTAAAAATATTTTCTAATCCCAGTAACTGAACATTGATACTGTACTTTGGATAGACAACACAAGCCTTAATCTGGTGTCAGAGTTTAGAGCAAGCAAGGACAACCTGTGGCTCTCCAGGTGGTAGAAAGTACAAGCTCCAACATCTATCAGGATTCTATGAAAGCATTCTGGTATTTGTTGTCTCACATCACCTGGATAGGAAAGGTTTTTCCAGCCCTGACCTAGATGTAACCCTTTTAAGAGAAGACTTTCCAAATGGAAAATACAATATTGATGTCAGTACAAGTATTACTAGTGCAAGTATATTGCTTGCTCTTAACTAGAATTGTTCATGGTAATATTTGTCCTTGAACTTGCCACCCCAATAACAGTTGACAAATGTCTATCAGACGCCAACTCAGACTACAAGGACAATAGCACTAAGACCCATAGAATCTCTGGGATGGCTAAGATGACACTGAAGATGATCAAGACATTAAGGGGTAAATTTACTATAGTGAGAGCTTTTAGAAGTGGAGATGTTGCCCATAGCAACCAAGCAGATTTTAGCTATTATCTTCTAGAATGTGCTAGTTAATTGTTAAGTAGAATCTGATTGGTCTCTATGGGCAACATCTACACTTCTAAAAACTCTTACTTTAGTAAATTTACCCCTAAGAGACAGTTCTCATGAATGGAAAAACAAGAATACTACTGTTTTGCCAGAATAGAATTCTGTTCTACACAAGAGTGAAGGAGATACTGCATAACAAACACCAAAGCAGTGAGATTGTTTATTTTGTTTATTATTTTTAAGAGATGACGAGTGGGTGTTGGGAGTGTTATGTTTATAATTTGTTTTCAATACTGAATAATAGTTTTTCTATTTGTTAGCTTAATGTTATCTTATTATTTTAGCTGAACTTCTGTCTTGTTTTTGAATGTTTGATTAGCATAGATATTTTAAGTCTATATGTACTGAAAGGTGGGAAGTGATTATGCCATTTTTGCTGAGATAGAAGGATAATAATAATAATAATAATAATAATAATAATAATAATAATAATAATAATAATAATAATAATAATAATAATATCCCCTGTAACTTGATTAAATTATTATTGATTTTAAAAATTCATAATATTCTTTATTTTCCAAATGATAGCATACTAAATATTTCCATGATGATATTGGGAGGTCGTTGAAATACCAGCATGTTGGATGCCGGCACTCAGAATGCCGGTGAGGGAATCCAGAACCAGTCAGAATCCCAGCGCCGGCATCACCAATGGTAAGTAGTGGGGTTAGGGGGAGGGTTAAGGGTTAGAGTTAGGCACTTGGGGAGGACGGTTAGGGTTAGGCAATGGGGGGAGGTTAGGTTTAGGGTGCGGGAAGGGAGGATTAGGGGTATGGGTAGGATTAGGATACTTACTCGACAGGTGTTGGTATCCTAACCCTGTCAGGATGCCGGCATCAGGATTCTGACCGCCAGGATCCCGAGCGCCAGCATTCCGTACCAAACCAGATTACATGGTACTTCATTACATTCATTGTTCTTTTATTTTATTAACAGTAGATTGTCTGAACAAATTTTAAATATTTAAGTGTTTTTCTCTCATTTCTTACTAGCACTCTCTTAATGTCATCCATCCTTAGATAGTCTTTTGCTAACTTTGACATCTAAATAATCTAAATAAACTGCAACTCTCTCTCTCTCTCTGTGAAATCACTTGCTCCTTCTCTGTGACTCTCTCTCTGCACCTATTTCAATACAATACAATACTCTCTCTCTCACTTGCTCCTTCTGTGACTCTCTCTCTCTCTCTCTGCACCTGTTTCAAAACACTCTCTCACTCTGTGATATCATACTCTAGTCTATCTCTCTCCTTGGCTTCTAACTCAAAACTGTCCCTCTCTGACATCTGTCTTAGAACTGTCCATATGTCTCTCACCGTGACATCTCACTGTAGACCGCCTGACTTCTGACCCTTGATCATCTCTCTCTCTCTCTCTCTCTCTCACTCTCTCTCTCTCTCTCTCTCTCTCTCTCAGGGAGATGCATCAAAACTGGGCGAGAGATAAAATTGTGAGATATAAAATACTAACCAATCAGCTCCTAACTGTCATTTCACAGGCTCTGTTTGAAAAATGGGAGCTAGGAGCTGATTGGTTGGTACTTTATCTTTCACAATTTTATCTTTCTCCAAGCTTTCATAAATAGACCACTGAGCCCCAAAGTGTTGTTTAGTCACACATTCTTATCTTGTGATATTAGTAGTCCATTTAAAGGGGTACATTGTTTTACACATTATAAAATATTTTTTTTACCTGCAGTGAAGTTAGCTGCATCCACCACACAGTGTGTGTTTCAAGTATGTTAAACACTGCAATAAGTATGCAGCAAGATACATTTACCACAGAGATGGGAGTTCGTGTCCTGTGATTTTTATATATACAGTATATTTATTTTACAGGTGCACTGCAGATCTAATCAGTCACTGTCTGCAAGGGAATGCTGGCACTTGAGGTTCGATAAGTGCCAGTATGCCGTGACAGCCATTTAAATTGGGCATGACTGGGTTAGCTGGGGGTTGTAGTGTGCCAGCGAACAATATTATTTATTTTATTTAACAATAATTAACCCACCACCCAAGGGGTGTGGATAATAGCCCTAGAGCTATCTGCACAGGGCTGGTTCTTCAAAGGGGTAGGCACATTTTTTTCAAAGCCCTATTCTTCAAGGTTTCCAGTGGTGTGCTGACTGACCTTGGGCTGGTTGGCACTAAGGCTGGAGGGGCCCCACGCCACGTGTTTCCTATGCTATAGTGCTACCAGTCCTGATTGATAAAGTCTAGTGCTAGCTGATTGGAAAATCAGGTGGACCCCACACTGCATATAGACCCTGATTTTTCCACTACCAAAAAAAGAAATTGACTCAATTAGCAAATAATAATTACAACACTGCCCAGATTTTAACAGACGGGGATCAATGGCAGGTTCTGTTTAGAAAGCTAAAACGACCTTTAGTAAACACTGTGGTTTGGACATAGAACCTGCCATCAATCTATATTAGATCCCATCGGTTTGTAAACCCCCTGCAAACCAGACCATTAGTAAATTTACACAATAGAGTACTTCAGTATTTTGTATTATCTCATGCCAAAACAAAAAGCCTTATATATCAGAGCTGGAAAGCACAGAATGAAGGTAGGAATATAAAGCCACATAGGGCCTGATTCAGCAAGGAACGCAGTTGCTTATACAGATGCAATTGGCCCATTGTTACGTACTGCACATGCATCTGCAAAGCAGTGCGCATGCGCGAACCCTTCACTGTGATCGGATTGCGATCACAGTGAGCATGCAGCGTCATTATACACTGATTGACAGGAAGTGACCAATCTGGGGTGTGACAGTGAAACGCAGGCGTGCCAGTGCGTTTGAACGCTGTTACAAGGGCGTATGCATAATTAAGCCACTGCAACGGAAGACGCAGCTTCAGCTCTATATAAACACAGGAAGTTTAGCAATTTCTGAGTGAGGTCTGGTCAGCCACTATTGTGCGTATGGGTCCAAAGTTACTCGATGTTACTGATTATTTTGCTATATGGCCAAAGTATACGGATGTGAGTAAGGGGAAGTGGGCGTCCTTATGTTAGGGTGCAATCGCAATACCAATGCAAACATTTGCATATCACCACTGATATTAGCAACTGCGTTACGTGTGTATAAGCAGAATTGCGATCTGTAGTGAATCAGGCCTGTAGCTAGTAAGAGTTGCAGAAGGGCATGTACAAAAAATAAAGTTATCTGATAGTGTAAACCAACTTTAAATTCGTTATGTTAGGTATTGTTCTGCTTTTTGTGTAGCCTTTGCCATCTCAGCTTGAACACTCATGTTGCTAAATGTTACCAGATGTTTAACAATTTCCTCATAAACTTACAATACTCAGTAAAGCAAAATGGTTACCATTGAGCAAACTCGAATTTCCTAATTAAGGCATGCATTCATGATGTTGACATTCAGAATGCAGACAGTCACAATGTCGACACTGACAGAATATCGACACTGTCATAATGTCAAGACTGTGAATGTTGATAAACTGAATGTCAACTCCTGATTTTAAGGTTAGAGCTAGAGCTAGATGAAGAATGAATGGTGTCGGCTGTCAACATCCCCAATGTTGATGTTCTGGCAATGTTGACATTCAGAGTATGTTGACATTCTGTTGTCGGCAATCTGAATTTTGTATCACACACCTAATTATACTACTATTTGATAAAATAGGTTGAGATTTTTAAGTGTATTTGATATAAAACTATTATTCAATTAGACAAAACAAGTTACAAAATAGCTCAACATGAAACTCTGAATACAAAGTAATGTTGTCCATAGCAACAAATGTTATTATAACTACTTTTTCTACAGTGGAACATCTAAACAAACATTAAACAAACATGGGTTATGGTGGTGGGGAAAAAACCCTGCAACTCCCAGCTTTATCAAAGGACTTTGATAAAGCTGGGAGTTGCCCAGCGAAACGCGTCAGGTGTGGAGCACCCCTACTATGTTGGATTATTGGTTTACCATTTCACCATTACAGACCTTTTGATACCTGAACCAGACTCCAGGATATTGCTGTCCTTCACTTGAAAGTAGGCTACAGTTGAATTACCAGTACTCAAGTCTACATGGTTTATTTCCCCACCACTCCAAGGGACCTGTTAGAGCGAGATTGCTATCCCGCTCACCTCCGTGGACCCTCCAATCGTGAGTTAGTAAGAGACTGTAGCATCCGATTGGATCTACCACCAAGCCCCCTATATTCAGTGACTGTCAATCAGGAGTCATATAGGAACAGGACATTATTATTTCTACAGCTATTAACATCCATATTCAGAGTTAAGGGACTCATTTCAGATATTTTACTGCAATTCATGTTTATACTATGCACAGTTTAAAATTTTGTTTTAATCATGTCAGGTAATAAATGTTATCAATATATTTACTACACTCCATCTGATTGTGGTTTCAATATACTGATATCCTCATACTAGCGCTGTACACCTTTAGCTCTTGTAATTTCCATAAAAGAGTATAGTGAATGATAATATAATATCTATACAGCACGGCATAATATGTTAGGTACAATATGAATAAATGGTACTAAAAATAAATATAATTTTCATAACTCCAATCTTTTAATAAATGTATCTCTTCCAAATAGTGAATGAACTGTAGAATTAGTACAGCTGGAAAGTAAAAAACAAAAAAGGAAAAAAACAGCATTAGGTGCCAAATAGAAGCGCTGTTCACATATGAGATGTATTAATAACTTAATGGATCAGTACATCTGGAGTCATCATCTTAAACTTATTTTAAGAGGACATTTTAACATTGACAAATCAACAGATTACACCTATAAACCATGTTAATTTTTCTTGTGTCAATACCCATTGGACTTGTAATGTGTTTTACCAAATAGAAGGTCTAATTTTTAGTGCATTTTGAGCTTTCAACGTACTGTACATATAAAGATTTTCTCAATTAAAATAGCATAGTTACATATGTGTGTAGAATCACCAATGCTCTTCTTAGTAGTAAATGCTAAAGGTGCATTATCCTATTTGTACACAATATAATATTGTAATGAAGTGTCATATGCACTAGAGAGAGTAGTGTCAAGACAGCAGGGGCGTATCTACCAATTGGCCAGGATGGCACTCGCCAGGGGCGCTGGCCAAAGGGCAGTGGCACCAGCAGCCAATGGGTGGACTACCCCAGGGGCTTGAACTAGCGCCGATAGTCCCCCAGGCCACACATGTGTAGGGTAGACCACAGTGAGAATGGTCTGCCCTGCACAGTAACAAACACACACAGCCGCCAGTGGCTGTGTGTTTGTTATAGCACCTAGCCAAAGAGAGTCAGACAGACTCTCATGGGCTGCTGCGTCCATCGAGGGAGCTGGCTGGAGCTCACTTGTGAGCTCCGCCTTCTGGCTCCCCCCACAGCGGGTGATGGGAGAGACATCATGACGTCTCTCCCATCCCATAGTGCAGAGCGAGAGCAGGCCTGGAGGAGTGGACAGTGACAGACGTCGGCAGGAACAAGGATCAGGTAACTTGCTTATTTTTCTGTGTTTTTTTTTCTGGCACAGCACAGGGGGGTGGCTATTAGGGGGCACTGTATAGGGGGGCTGCTACTGAGGGCACATTATGGGGGGGTGGCTGCCACTGGGGGCACTGTATAGGGACTACTACTACTTGGAGCAATGTATAGGGTGGACTACTACTGGGGGCAATGCATAAGGAGGACTACTAATGGGGGCACTGCATAAAGGGGACAACTACTGGGGGCACTACATAGAGGGGACTGCTACTGGGGGCACTACATAGAGGGGACTGCTACTGGGGGCACTGGATAGAGGGGACTACTACTGGGGGCAATGCATAAGGGGGACTACTACTGGGGGCAATGCATAGGGTGGACTACTACTGAGGGCACTGCATAGAGGGGACAACTACTGGGGGCACTGCATAAATGGGACTGCTACTGGGGGCACTGGATAGAGGGGACTACTACTGGGGGCAATGCATAAGGGGGACTACTACTGGGGGCACTGTATAGGGTGGACTACTACTGGGGGCACTGCATAAAGGGGACTTCTACTGGGGGCACTGCATAGAGGGGACTACTACTGGGGGCACTGCATAGGGGGACTACTACTGGGAGCACTTCCTGAAATTATGGGGGGAAGGGGGCGCCAGTCCATTACTTTGCCAGGGGCGTTCAGATCCCTAGATACACCCCTGCTAGACAGTGTTATTAATGCATGCAAATTGTTGCTTTTTCTATGTAAATTATAAGAATATATAATCCCACACACTAGTTTACTGTCTTACAAGTTAAAAGGGGCCTCACTAGGGGAGATCCATGAAAAACTACAACACATTAACAGCACTAATTTACAGTAAAATTTAAAAATATTTACACAGTACCTTTAAAGTTTATATACATACACACATGTATATATAGTACTCTCATTAAGGTATTGGTGCAGGCACAGGGGCTGACTGGAGTCCAACAAATAATCGTAAAAATTGATCCAATGGTGATATAACATATCAGTACTGTCTGGAGAGGACATGCAGTCATTATGTCAACATTCAGAGTATCAACACCAGAATGGCAATATGGTCTGAATGTCGACATTGAGATGGTCAACATTGTCAAAATGTCGGCAGTGAACATGTCGACAGTCACAAAGGACGTAATGTCACCAAGGTCATTACATCAACATTGTGAATGTTGACAGTCACAATGTTGACAGTGCAGGTTTAGTTTTAGGGTTAGGATGCTGTTAGGATAATATTAAAGGTTAGGGTAGGTTTAGGGCTTTAAGAGAATGGAATGACAACATAACAGAGTACAAGGAATTCTTCTTCACATCAGGGAATCATCAGAACCCTTCATTGTTCTAGGGGAGCAGTCAGGACTGTAAAGTTCTTTGGGTTGCCACCAAGTGTGGACTTGCCCATTGGTGGCCATACTGTATATTCTTCTTTCGCAGATCTATAGACCACTGCTTGTGCACCACTGAATCTGACAACATGAATTACCCTGTGTGATAAGCTGCTAATATGCTGTGTCCCATCTATGGTATGCTCTCTGTCACTATCTCTAAATCTTTTTGTATTACGAGCGCATCCACCCATATATAGATTAACCCATGTAAGTACATACTACCCTAACGCAACACCCAACATCGCCAGTATCTGTAATGTACCTACACATCACACTACATAGACACCCCCCACCCTATCCCATCACAACACAACCACCTCCTATTATCAGCATATGTACAATGCACACATTACTGTACAACATTGTATCCTATCTCCTTTCTAACCAGTCATTTATCAACCATATCCCCGAACAGCTATTTGTGCATACATTTGATATAATATGTTCGAACAATGCATTTCATTACTTCACGGCACTTCGTTTTTAGTTTTATTGTTTTTATTTATATTGTTATTTATATTTTATTTTTTCTCTTGTTTACAATGGGCACAATCACCTCACGCTGACACCAGATCCAAGATGGCTCCTTAACCCCTTCTTGGCTACATCCAAGATGGCTTATTAACACCTGCTTCTTTTTTCTTTTTGCCTTCTGTTTACAATCTGCATGATCACTTGATCGCCTCACCAACCATTACCTAGCCATAACTACCACCCAATCAGAGAAGCACTCCCTGAGTGACAAGATCACCAACTAATCAGATACCAGAAACTGACAGCCAATTAAATGCTGACACTCGATCCGAGATGGCTTCTTAACCCCTTCTTGGCTGGATCCAAGATGGCTTCTCAATCCCTTCCCTGTTTTTTTCTTTTTCTGTTTACAATTGACAAGATCACATGATTGCCTCAACACAACCAACCAGAACCTAGCTGCACCCACCACCCATTCAGAGAAGCACTTCCTGAGTGACAAGATCACCAACCAATCAGATACCTGAAACTGATAGCCAATCAAATGCTGACATTGGATCCAAGATGGCTTCATAACCCCTTTCTTGGCCAGCCCACATCACTCATACTCCCTGAGGAAGTCCGCGCTGGGCAGAAATGTGTTGGAGTTGCATCCACATCTTCCATACCAAGTGCTACACTATACCACACCTTACATGAACACCCGCAGCCATAGTGGGCCATGCTACCCACCAGTCTGGTCTGAACCGATATCAACGCAGAGCACCACCTATACCAACACCCAGCAGGAATCAACCCGCAAAACCCCAGGATTGGGAAATCATGCCTCATCACACTGCCAGCAATGTACCTGGATGTAATAGACAAGAAGGATCGATATACTACGGTCAGTCTACATTTTAAGTGCTGGAGGAAGCATCTCCTGAAGGTCACCATTGTGCGAGATTGATGTCACATGGTTAACCACACCAGGTCACCCAGGGCCACATCTCTCTGCTACACATCCATGAGTATCCAGGCACCGACCACATATAAACAGCACGACCAGACAGGTAAGTGGGATGCTGCCCATAGCTCTGAAAAGTCCACAACACTAGGTGGAAATTAGACTCTGCTTAACCACGTATTGGACTCTATGAATACCGGTATAGACCATCCTGGGTACTGATAATACCCACTACCACCTTCCACTTTACAGCAAACACTTGCCACACTAACATTGTTACTGGACATTGCCACATTGACTTGCCATATTGACTTGTTTTGTTTTGATTTGTTTTGCATTTGTGTTTGTTTTGTTTTGCTGCATCCTGCATGTCCAAGATTGCCCACTTGTGTAATTTTGTTCATACCAACCAACCCACATCTATGATTGCTACATTTCTCTGTACAAGCACCAATATTCTGTTTACTGCTGCTGTCTATTGAGACCAGTAAACTATTATCTTGCAACATTTTGGGTCCATTCTTCTTTACACATCACCCAATCATTTGAAACAATACCACTTAGCAATAGGTCTGAGCGCTACACAACCCAATTTTCTAGTATGAAAATAATGTTTGCGGAACAGTTCGTACTTAATTGATCTGCAGCTGATCACCTGTTTTGCCATTGACTTGCTATGAATGCATACTGGAGTAAGCACTTCCACTTAATGTTTCCCTAGGTTCATGTTCTTTCTTTATGTCAATGCTGACATTACCTTTGACACCATTGCTTGTTATATATTAGGAAGTAGCTGTGTGGATGGTTAGCACTGCTGGAACTTTATGGTAATTTCTAACCATGATACTATCTGTGTAGTCTTTGTATGCTCTCCCCGTGTTTTCGTAGGTTTCCTCCTATAGTCCAAAACATACCTGTAAGTTAACTAACTGCTGATGAAAAAAAGATGTACCCTAGAGTTTGTGCAGTAATGAACTAAAGTTACAAGATCCAATGGGGCAGGGGATGATGTGAATGGATAATTATTCTCTGTACAGCGCAGCATACTATGGTGTGCTATATAAATAAACAATAATAATACATAAATAAAGGTCTCCTCTCGAAACCAAGCAAACCATCACTATAGACAACCAGGGCAGTCCAGCATTTTATATACGGCACTGAACAGGTTGGGTTGTTGTTTGATTATTTATCACATGTTCAACACATATGTGGAAGCCATTGCTTACAAAAGGCTTATTGTCCCTTATTCACCCAGGTGTTTATTTTTTCTCATCCATTATTTCATTCATTGATTTACACTATTATTATTATAATTTATTTATATGGTGCCACAAGTGTTCCGCAGAACCTTACAAAGTACATAAACAAATAGGTTGACCAGTGACTTACAGTACAATACAGGATGAGATCATGGATAATATACAGTACATTGCTAGATTAGTGACCATAGCACCCAGATAAGCAACAGAGCATAAGCAACCAAGTGATAGGTGTCCTAGTGGGGAGTAAGATGTACATGAAAGTAAAGTAAGGAGAAACACAAGAGGGTAGAGGGCCCTGCTCGTAAGAGCTTACATTCTAGATGGGAGGGGCAGACAAACTGGTGTGACACAGATGGGGTAGGCAGGGCGGAAGGAGCATGTAGCAGCAAGTTAGGATGAGAGCTGGAAGGCTTTGATGAAGTAACATAGAAACATATAATTTGAAGGCAGATAAGAATCATATGGCCCATCAAATCTGCTTTTTGGGTTAGGGATGGGTTAGGTTAAAGTTGGGGGTTAAGGTAGGTCGTTAGTGGTTAAGGGTTGTTAGGGCATTAGTGTTAAGGTGTTAGAGTTAGGGATTAGTGCTAGGAAGATAGGGTATTAGGGTTAGGGATTTGTTAGAGTCGGGGGTTAAGGTTGTTTGGGTATTAGAGCTAGTGTATTCAAGTTAGAAGTTAGTGTACTACTCTACTTATAAAAATGTATAGTCACATAGACTTTAGCTTACAGAAATGCTTATACAGTTATGTTGTGAGTGACTATTTCATAATATCTTTAGGGTAGGTTTAGGCTGTGGGTGGGAGAGTTTGGCTTAGAAACTGGGGTGAGGGTTAGGGATAGGGGTACAGTAGCCTACTCATCACTGGAGATAACTCCACAGGAACTCTGACTGCTGACTGCTGCACCAAAAGACACAGCTGTAGCTAGTAAGTGAAGCCGTTAAACCACAGGGACTGTTTTGTCAACGTTATAATTATGTTGAGATTTCATGTACACATGATGAATGTCAACATGGTCAATATCAACATGCTAAGCATGTCGACATTTTAATTTTGACATGATGAATGTCAACAAAATAAACCGAAACCTATTGAAATAGAACAATAAAATACCAAATGCCTACTATGTGAGTACCTCCACAATTCTTTTAAGCAATCAGACATGAACAAACCAGTGGAAGTTACTACGGCCATAGAGGTGCATTCAATAAATTAGCTGCTTGTAATAAAATAAAGGGGTTTGAAAAATTAACTTGGTGTTATGTAACCCAACATTTCCAATTAAAATATCTCCCCAAAACTCTAATCCACCAGGACAACATCCTGATACACCAAGGAATGACTGTCTGCCAATCACACACCTGATGTACCTTTGTTCCACTATCCTGAGCACCCATTCAGGCCTATAATAAATAAACTTACTGCTGAATATTTTAAATGACTCTTTATAAACAGAGCTGTCAGCTATGGGAAGGTAAAGTACAGGTAGTACGTTTCACATTATTGTATAATATGATAGATATACTGTACTCTGATGTAAGGACACCATACTGCAGCAATCAGGGAAAAATAATGAGTGGGTTTCTGTATATGTTATGTGTCTTTATTTGGCTGTATAGCAGCTTACATCATTAAATCTTTAAATCATTTATTAGCAAAAATAGCCAACTTGGCTAAAATTATATTCCACCAGTTAATGATTATGAATTCCAGAAACTAAGGTTACATGGCTTAAATACATGTTTCGTTAGTTATTTCCTATTTTAATAATAAAGTTGGATCCCATATTACTCCAAACTGTTTATCAATGTTACTTAAATTGAAATTAAAAGAAAGTTTATATACAAGGGATAATACATATGAAGACACCTTTTCTTTTTAAAAGATTATAAAATCTTCAAACAGATGATATTTATATAATACAGCAGTATGTGGTTTTAATGATTTATTACGAGTCTGCAGAGTAAGCCCTGTTAACATGAACTTGAAAAGATCAACTTTTTGAATCCCAAAGCCTTGGAGATTCCTAATAATGTAAGACCATTTTGAAAGGTTGCCAAGCACTATACAGCTGGATGCATGCCCTGTATTGATGAACGGGTTAGCTATGTATTCAAAGCAATAGATGCAGTATGTTTGGTTTTGTTAAAAACTTTTGGAAGTATAACCATTCCCATGTTCATATATGTAGTTTTAAGTTGCTTGATATCCTGTGACGAGACCAAAATTAAATACACATTTAAAGTAGACTAGGTGAGGTGTAGGAAATAGTTTAACACTTGTATAAGGCAAATGTTAGCATTGTACAGTGAGCATGTATTGTCCAAATGGATATTGCAATAAATAAAATTGTATACTGCTGAAAATTCTTATTTGTTTATGCATTTTCTTTTGTTCTTGCTAGCCTATCTACAATGCAATATTGTTCTATGTTACTTCTAGTAACTACTAGTTTGCAATACTATAGGGGATGTAGTCAAAATGTCGATACCACAAGGTTGACAGTATTATGTTGACATTAAACATGTTGGCATCTGCAGATTGTTGACATGTTCACAATAGTGACATTCTGCAGCAGCGGAGGGTTAGGGTGATGCTATGGAAGGGGAGGGTTAGGTTATGGGAGTGAAGAGTTAATGCTAGGATATAGAAGGGAAGGGTTAGAGCTAGGCACTAGGGGGAGGGTTAGAGGTTAGGGTTAGTCATACCGCCAGAAGCAACATCGGATCCACCGGAAGTCGTCCTGATGTCACCGCCAGACCCAGAAGATATTGTTGGAGCTGCTTTACCCACCGTGTCAAGTAAGTCACCACTAGTCTACCTGAGACGTTTTTATCAACATTCTAATTATGTCGACATGTCAGTAATGTTGACTTGATGTGTCAATGTTGTCAATGTTGATATGCTGCATTTCGACAATACAATCGTGACACAATGAATGTCAACCAAATATACCACATCTATACTGTAGACCTCTTTCATACAATTGCATATTTTAGTAAATTCTTAGCAACATGCTCAAAGTATTAATGTCTATTAAGTTTTTGTTTTTTCCAACCACGATACCCACTACAATCTGTCAGTACTACACTAAAACTTTTGTGAGATTTTGTTAGTGATAATTCAGTGTGTGTCTGCTTATATTGCACTATGGCAGGATGAACGCCATCGAGCATTGAAAATGTTTGTGCTCAATCATTACCTTCCCTAAAGCTGCATATATACGTAAAGATTTTCTGTCCAACCATCCAACTAGTTGATTGGTTGGAATGAAAATCTGGTAAGGTATGAAAGCAAATGACTATCAGCAATTTGTTTCCAAACACCAGAAAATGGACAAAAACTGTTGTTTGAACAAATTGTTTAGATCAAACATTTAACAAACTTGTCTGAACGACCATTTTCATCTGTTTTTTGGCATTTAGGAGCAAATTGCTGATCATCATTTACTCCCATACCTTACCAGATTTTCATTCCAACCAATCAACTAGTTGGACACAAAATCTTTCGGTGTGTACCCAGCCTTAGAGTATATACTAGCTGTTGCAAATGGATTAACATTATTTTCTAACTATCAGACTAATCAAACTCGCTAGTACACCTGCACCGTTGTTTATTAAAACAAATCACTGCATTGCCTAGTGTGACAGTATACAGTTGAAATAATCAAATGCAAATAATATAATTAATATTTCAGTTATTGCGATGTTGTTTATTTTGTCACTGTATTACTCAATATTTCCCTGATGCAGAGTTGAACATACACTTGTTGGAGGAGCACATCTTGCATCATTTTACATGGCGTGTGCTCTGGAGTTGAGTACGCACATGTATGAGTTATGCAGAATCATATTTTGATTGTTTTACATTTATCACCGGAAAGGTGGAGCTATGTTGCAACAGGGCACACTCACATAAACAAAGTTGTGTACAGGCATGTTGAGACAACTACAGGTTGTGATGACTTGGATGTAGCTATTCCTGTTTGGATGTACAGTAGTATTACCATGTTGGTGTGCTAGATTGCTCAATTAACAAACCAGGAGCATGCAATGCACATGTTAAGAACAGGGTTTAAAAAAATATAAAAAACTATCGCATGCTTGAGGAAGATCATGTTATTTTTTAAAATAGCAGTTACCAATATTTTTTTTCACTTTCACTTTTGTGCTTTACAGCTGTTTTTTATTTATGAATGTATTTATTGCTTTTTAATCAGTAGATGTAATTTTTTTGTTTTCCTAATCACCAGGTTATATCTTTTCTACCATGAAAAAACAGTTTTTTTTTTCAAATATCTTTATTCAGAGTTTCACAATAAAAACATACCAAAAAGTTAAAATATAAATGCAAATTCAGAATACTGAATGGCAATGGTTCCTACATATCACATTACCAAGAGAAAGTACAAAAAATATCTGTCCATGTTATAAACAAACAAGGTAGAGTTATAAGATTTGCATATTCAAACAATGGAATCATATTGTTAGCAAAGTACACCTAGTATGCATTAGAAAATTCTCAATATATAAACATGAGAATAAAAATAAGAAAATAAAGACAACTGTTATCCATTGCCTTTAATAAACTGGCTCCGCCAACTGACTCCCCCAAGATTCTGAGAAGAAACCAGGGGGAAAAAGAAGAGAAAAAAAACATAGGGTAACAAAGAAGTAAAAAAAAGAAGGGAGGGGGAAGAACCCATTGCAGTACAAGATGCGATCTGAAAGTCTATATGAGACTATCAATGATGTAGCTCCAGTGTGCCATAATTTTAGCCAACATCTAACAAAAAGCGCATAATATCTATGAAGGTCTAGCATTATGGAGCTTCCAGTAGTTTCTTATGCAGGTACCATTCAGTGTGTTCAAATATTTTAAATATGTTATTCTGCAGATAAAGTCTCAATATAAGTTCCCCACTTCCTATAGAATCTGAGTACACCTTTGTCAATGTCAGGTAATGCAGATAGTCTATCTACATATAAAGTTTTCAGTAACAAGTGCGGTACTGCTGCTAATTTGGGAGGGAATCGAGAAGTCCAGGCAGTTAAAATAAATTTTTTGGCTATCGTGACTAGGACAGTGAGGAAAGGTATCAAATGATTCTGACCATCCACCAATGCCCAGTTCTTACAATTGGCACATAATAAAGCTAACAGACCCAAGAGAACCACATGACAGAGCTTATATCTAATGAAGGCAATGGGCACGATTCTATTCTACACGATGTGAATAGCGCTGGGAATCAGCTCCCAGAGCTATTTAATAGACCACGCAGCTAACCCCAACTAAGGATTTCTTCTCGCATCCCTCCGGGGATGCGAGCAGAAATCCGACAAAAGTCCCGGCACGAGGCTGTTTTATGCCCTTCATGCCTGGAAAACAGCATCGCGCCGGGAAGTTAGGTTGGGGAATGCCCGTTCTTGCGCCTAAAAACCCTGTTTAAGGCACGAGAACGAGCCTTCCCTGACCTAACATCGTGATGGATTGAATAGCTCTGGGAGCTATCTCCCGGCGCTATTTACATCACGCTCAATTGAATCGAGCCCAATGATTTTATACCAAAATTTTCGAACTGTTTTACATGTCCAGAGATTATGTATAAAAGTAGCAGATACAGCATTGCATTTTGGACAGACCCCCGTTTCCTCGGACACAAAATGTTTCCGCTGAACCTGTGAAATATATGCTCCGTGGGCCATCTTTTTATGGACTTCCTGTACAGATACAGAGTGAAGAAGCCATAATGTAGATTCATAATGATCAAACAAAAAAGAGCTATCCTCGAATGTGAGTATATCTTGTTGCCAATAAAATACTGTACATGCCCATATTTTATCAGCTTTGGGTTTAAGAAGTTCCCCATATAGGTACCTAGTTCTATATGTAGCCCTCTTAAAAAGTGTCAATAGAGTCATAAGGAAATCCTAATCCTCAATAGAGGACATTGCCAATGGATGTGAGTTTACAAAGTGCCTTATCTGAAGATACGCATAGAAGTGATATTGGGTCAAGCCAAATTTATCCTGTAAATCAGAAAAAGAGAGTTGTTTGCCCCCAGGATCAAATACATTGTCCAGATACCAGATTTATTTATTTTTCAATTGTACAAATGTGTAGTTCTCTAAGCTAAGTAAGAATAGTGGTTTACCCCAAAAAGGTACCATAGATGAGTATTTCAGGTTTCTGTTCAGTTTCTTATTAATTGGCCACCATGATAGGTAGATGTATCTAAAGAAAATATTGGCAAAAGTATTTGGGGGAATTTGTGCTCCTGGTACATGGAGCAGGGCTACTGGATAATAGGGAGTACAAAAAGAGCAATCCAATGCATAAATGGTATATATATATATATATATATATATAGCTATATATATATATCACTCTCTAAAATCCAGTCTGCAATATACCAGAAAAAAACAGAATGAGAAAAGTATAACAAGTCAGACAGGCCCAGCCTGCTATCCACTCTGAGCAAATGTAATTTAGCTCTAGAGATGCGAGAATGTAGGCCAGTTTTAATGATCGCTATACTTCCCAAAAGAGACAAAGGCAGTAGGTGCCAGCTGTCCAGTAGTTTAGAGATAGCCAAGATCAATGGTGTAATGTTAGTATAATTTGGACTGGTGATGGGGGATATGAATTCCTAAGTATTTGAATTGGGTATTTACAATTCCCATTTCATTAAAGGGAGGTGATAATTGGAGATTAGATAGGTTAGTACCCAATGGCATCAACTCAGACTTATTTATATTAATTTTATATGTTGAAAATGACCCAAATTGTGAGATAATGTTCAAAACTATCAGGAGCGAAGAAGCTGGGTCAGTTAAAAAAAGTAACATGTCATCTGCAAAAAGTGCAATAAGAAGATCTATGTTACCAATCATGATGCCTTGGTAATGATGGGATTGATGTAATGCAATAGCAAGTGGTTCCAGTGCTATTTCAAACAGTAGGGGGCATCCCTGTCTTGTCCCTCTCCTGATTTAAAAAGAGTCTGAAAGGAAACCATTACATAAAATATTAGATGTGGGTTGTAAATAAAGTAGTATGAGGAACACTATAAATTTATCAGGTATACCAAATCTATGAAGAGAGTTAAACAGGATGATCCCAATATACCATGTCAAATTCTTTCTCCGCATCTAAAGATAAAATTGCTTTAGGTGGATTATTAATGGAAGCATGGACATCCCAAATAGCTGCCAACACTCTCCGAATATTAACAGTAGAGTTTCTGCCAAGTATTAAACCTGGTTGATCAGGGTGAATTATGACTGGTAGGACATGTTTCAATCTGTCCGCCAATATCTTGTCAACATTTTATAGTCAACGTTAAGTAGCGAGATTGGACAGTGGGTTCCTGGATCTGCTAAATCCCTTCCCGGCTTAGGAAGCACATTAAGTGTTGCAGAATTAAAATATGAAGTAAGGGAGACAGAGGCTAAGAGTGTATTATAAAATTTAGTTAATATAGGTATAATTCTAGGATCTAGAATTTTGTAATACTCAGCGGTATACCCGTCAGGGCAGGAGCCTTCCCATTCTTCAAATTCTTAACAGCTTGAGAGACCTCAGACTCAGAAATGGGAGTTACCAATGAATCGCCCATAGTAGCAGGCATTTGAGGGATAGATACATTTTCCCAAAATTGTGATACATCTTGGGAAGATGAAGAGGCAGAGAGAATACAGAGTAGCATAAAAATCTTTGACTATCCATGCTATCTGGGCATTTGAGGCCGAGAATGAGCCATCTGGCATGCGGAGGGGACAATCAACCATCGGAGGTCTTTGTCCACGGAGTATGTAAGTGAAGAGCCTTCAAGACCTGTTGCCAAATTTATAGAACCTATGGTATTTACGAAAGGAGTAACTTTTTTCCAGATTAGAGAGAAGAACAGCAAAATGAATCTTTGTTTTTAGATAGCGGGCTTTAGTAACCGGAGTATTGAGAGACTGATAAGCTTGAAAAGCTGCAGTTTAAGCTTGTTGGGCCTGTATATATTGTTCTCAGGGTATATAATCGGGAAGTCGGCTGCCTTAATACTGGCAGCTGGCTTCCCGGCTGTCATATCCTGGCAAGGGTGACATGCCGGGCATCTATATCTAGACGCCTGTCATTTCCCCGATGCCGTGAGACAGGCGCCCAGCATCCCGATCGAAGGGATGCCAAGCACCGCGAGTGGACAGCCGCTGGGGGGAGGGTTAGGTTTAGGGCACCCAGTGGGGACTTCGGTTTAGGCACCCTCCCGGGAGGGTTAGGGTTAGGCTAGGGGGATGGAGGGTTAGGCACCCCCGGGGGGTACTTAGGGTTAGGCACCCCCCCAGGGGACTTAGGTTTAGGCAGTGAGGAAGGGGGGGTTAGGGTTAGGCACAGGGGGGTAGGTTAGGGTTAGGCACCCCTAAGGAGGGTTAGGGTTAGGGTGGTTAGGTTAGTAGATACTTACCTTAGAGCGATCAGGATTTCTAGTGCTGTTGGGCTTCCGCTGCCGGGCTCTGCTGGTTTGTCGGGCTGCCGTTGCTGGGATTCGAACTCCCAGCCATGCGGCCGCCGGGATATCATACCGATTCCATTCTCAGAGTGCGTTTTGTGGAAGTAGTGTAAGAAAAAATACAATCTCTGAGTACTGCTTCTGATGTTTGCCAAAATAGTTTTGGATCATTTCAATGTCGACATATTATTTAGTCTATATTCCTCCAAGGTTTTTTTCTTGGTTATGTATTTTTTTTTCTTTTGAAATTTTATAATTTATGCCATTTGTAGCAACACATTTTCAGTAATAATTAGGGTTGTATAATAAAAAATTAAACATGATACTGGAAAACATACAGACAAGTGCCATAGTATGTAATTTTCTTGTTAAACATATGTAACATGTATTGTATCTAAGTTTGTCGCTAAGATGATATATTCAAATCTTATGGTCAAAACACATGTGTAAATAGAAATTATATTTTTGATACTGTAATCAAATGGCCTATGTAGTGATGTCTTAATTGATATAAAGTATAGCCCCAGTTGAAGGATTATGACTGCTAGTGTGGCGCAGCTTCTATATAGAGCTAAGCAATAAATGACAATCGTGCTACAATATATGTATAAAAAAAAACTGCTGTCCTGAAGAAAAGATGACTGGTGTATGATATTAAATCCTTTCTCCTTTATCCGTAGAAATTGAAAAACACTTACATTGGTATTCTACCTTGTGGGCACCTAAAGGTTTCTTTATACTTAGTGGACCCCAGCCTTAAAAGATCTTGTTCAGTTGGATGATCACTTACATTAATATCCTCACACACATGCACATAAAGATGTCTTTATATTCTGTTAGGCAGTGCAATCAGATTACTTCTTAAAACTGAAATAACACATTGTATTTCAGACTCACATTCCCATAAAGGATTCTTTTCTGTGCAATGGGTTAAACAAGTTCAGCTTACTGAGACCTGCAATATAGTTAAAAATTATTTATTTCCATGAATCCACAAGAAGTAAAATGTAAAACATAAAAAATATTTTAAAAAAGCATGAAGAGTTCTTTTAAAAACAATCCAGTAACTGATCGAACAAGAGAGAAGCGTGGATACCGATATCCCCGTTAGCATCAGAATGGCTGTGTCCATTGATTGATTTGATTTAATGGAACACATTGTCGCAGAAAAAAACAAATTATTGAGCAATTTAGAACAAGAAATAAAAGAAATGTAAACTCTCATCAAGCCATTTTCCAATCTAGAGGATTCTAAAGAACACTAGTATGCCTGTGGCGAACATTTTGCCAATTTGAATTTAGAGCATACCTACGGAAAATGCTTCACTAGATTATGGCTAGATCATATGTTAATACTACGGAATCAGGTAATACAAGATGTGTGTGAAACATAACCAGCTAAGTCACGCCCTTTTATGTTTTTTTAATTGTAACATTTCAGCAATTTGTAAGTGCGATGATATATTTGTCCATGGACTCTGAAGCAAAATGGACCATTTCCAGGGAGTATTGCAAGCTGAGCCCCTATAGATGCAAATGAAAATGCACTGTTAATCTGCTGGCAGCTCTCGTGGAAAGCAGAGAAAAGGGGTGTTGCTTTTGAGATGCAAACCCAGTGCTGATTGGCTGGGAGTTGCGAGCCTGGAATCAACATGTTGGAGAAAGAGCACCCTCTACGGTAGCAGCCTCACATGTTGTGCCACCCACGTGCCCTCCTTCATTATGTAATAGCTATGCCACGCAGCCAGGCACCAAATCAGGAGCTGAACTGGGCAGAACATAAACAGTATCTGCACATGGCTAGGGTGCCATGTAAGAACACAGACCACCAGTAGTGCATGAGAACAGCAGCCGGCGGCAGTCACCCCTAGCCCGCTTCCCCCAGTTCACTGTGCTGGCTCTGCTTTCTGGTGTTTTCTTGATATTTTAAGGTTAGCTATACCAAAGCATTTATTATGGTTTTTGTCAATTTTTTTTTTTTAGCAAATTTTATACAGTTTCCAAATTCTGTAATTTATTGTTGTTTGAAATCCAACGCAAAAGAATCACATTAATATTTTATCTAGTTTTTGAGATATTCAAATTCAAAGAGCATTCCGGACAAAGGAACTAAGCAAATTATATATATAAGATGAGCAGAGAATACATACAGATTGGAAAAAAAATAGAAAGAGCTCATTTATAAAAAGCAGAACAAATTCTTAAGAGATAAATTAGATTATAAAGAAGGGATTCAATATAAATTGAACAGAAAGGAAGAACACAAATACACACACAAATATGGAAATCACAAGTAAAATTAAATAAATCTCTATCAGATGGTAAGAATGAACATAGGAGAATAAATACACAGTAAGTCTTAATAAAGATCCATATGGGACTGATGAGACCAGAAGGAACAAGAATAGATATAAAAAAATTAATAAAATAGAAGATAGAAAAGGTGCATATACACCCTTAAAAAACTCAGAAAAATATCAAGGGAGATATTTTTCACAAATAAATACAAAATCTCCCTTCCAAGATATGGATAAAACATGACAGCAAGCATCTTGAGAAAGGAATTATGAAACAACTATGCAGAGATCTAAAATCAGAGGATGGCACTATGATAAACCTGCGCAGTTTTCCAAATACAGAACAAGGCACTTTGATAATAGTATTACCAAAGAAGATGATGAGGGAAAAGAGATTAGAGATCATAATTTTTTTAGGGAACAAACATTCCCTAAGGAAATACACAAAACATATAGCAGTTACAAAATTAGAAATAGAAAAAGAGGATGTAAGGCAGAGAAACTACAAAATATCAAAAAGAAAAGATGGAGGCTTTCCAAAAAAGATACAGGTATGATTGACCACATAATAAAAGTAGTAGATACATCAATAGAAAAAAATAAAATCTATAGGGTTGGGTAAGAGGTCGCTTTGGTCGGGATGCCGCTGGTCAGAATACTGACAGTGGCATCCTGACAGACAGAATCCCAACACCCATAAGGAAAGAAGGTAAAACTAATTCTTACCCCTAACCCTAACTTTCCCTCCCCAGTGCCTAAAGCTAACCTTTGCCGCCACACCCTAAACCTAACACTTCCTCCCTGGTGACTAAACCTAGCCTTACCCCTAGTGCCTAAACCTAACCTCCCCCTCCCTGCAGCCTAAACCTAACCCTCCCCCCTAGTGCCTAACCCTTACCCTCCCCCTAATGCCTAACCCTAACCCTGCACCCTAACTCTCCCCCTAATGCCTGATACTTACCTTCAGGATGACGGCGGTAGAGATTCTGGTGCTGGGATCCTGATACTGTGGGGATTTTGGCACCAGTATTTCAACCATTGGCATCCCGCATGCTGGGATGCTAACTACAATCCTATAATTTAAGTGATTATACCTTGAATCAGGATGAGCAGGAACTTTTAGAAAACAAGGTTTAAGGTTTGCTTCATCAAATAAAAAGGATGATTTTGAAGTTTTCATCGATCTCCAATGATTCATTTGAAAATTAGCACTAAAAATATGAGTGAAAGAAGATCTACAAAACATATCTTTTAAGAAATATAAAATTAATCTAACTCTAGGTCAAAACAATGCAATAACCTCTCTAAAGTACAACACCCAGATCGTTATCAAACCAGCTGAGAAAGGTGGGGAGGTGGGGTGGTAATATTAAATTGAGATGACTATCATGGAGAGATCCTACGGCAACTACCAGACTGGCAAACATATAAGAAGTTACAGAGAGATCCTTTAAACACTACACAAATGATATTGGAAGTACTTATTTATATATATATATATATATATACCTCAGAATGTAATTACAGAACAAAAAGCAGAATATATAAGACTGGAGAATCCCTCAATTCCAGTCTTAAATATACTCCCTTCAGTGCATAAATGTGTCAAAAAGCCACCAGGGCTTCTAATAGTGGCAGGTGTAATTTCTATGACTTCATATCTGTCATGCTTTCTTGATCATAAAATACAGCCCTTGGTGTTAAATCTAGGTCACATGCAAATGCTTTATTTTGGAAGATATTTAATTATCCTGGAAATTATTTTTTTCTGTTAAGAATAAGATTTTTACTTCAAATATTTGGCATGGCAATGGGCACCCAGCAGGCACCAAGCTATGCCAATTTATTCATGGCACACTGCAAAGATCAATCGTTATGGACAGCTCATCAGTGGGGTAATATCTTTAGATAATTTTTATACATATCTTAATTCCAATACCAGGAATATAGATCTGTCTTTCCAAATTAGTGCAACAGAGGTTATATTTTTGGACCTAATAATCTATGCAGATGGAGAAAATTTATTAACCAATAATTTTGTAAAACCTACAGATTGTAATTCTTATATCAGTCAAGAGAGCAACCATCATGCTAATTGGATAAGAAGTATACCCAGCAGTCAATTACAATGTCTCAGGAGGAATTGCACAAAGTTAGATACCTTTGACAGTCAAGCTAGTGCGAGGGAAAAACAATTTTTCAATAAAGGTTATAATATAGATATAGTGAGGGAGGTGAAAGAAAAGAGCAGAAATGTAAATTGAATAGAGGCTCCAAATGGTAACAATAATAGTAATAAAACCAAAGAAAACAATAGAGGAGTAACTTTTACCACAAAATATTATACACAACATAAGAAGACTGAAAATATAATCAGAAAAAATTGACAATTCTATCCAGATATCCAATTTTAAGAGAATATATAACTGAGAACCCTAGAATCATATAGGAAAGCAGAAAACTTAAAGCACCTGCTTGTTAAACGTGCTCTCCCAGTCACAAAAATAAAAGGCTTCTATAGGTGCGGCTAATGCACAATGTGCATGAACTGCAAAACTGAAAAGAAAACAGTACCATATAAGTCTAATGTCACTTCATGTGTATATCAAATCAAGGACTTTATTACATGTGGGAGCAAAAACTTGATTTATTTGATAGAATGCAACTGCAATCCATCAGCTGAACCTATTTAGCCCATTGCATAGAAAATAAACCTTTATTAGAATGAGAGTCTGAAATACGATGTAAGTGTTATTTCAGTTGTAAGAAGTAATATAATTGTACTGCCTGACAGAATATAAAGATACCTTGATGTGCATGTGTGTGAGTATATTAATGTAAGTGACCATCCAACTGAACAAGGTTTTCTAAGGCTGGGGGTCCATTAAGTATAAAGAAACCTTAAGGTGCACATGAGGGAGAATACTAATGTACTGTAAGTGTTTCTCCAATTTCTACGGATAAAGGAGAAAGGATTTATTATTATACACCAGTCATCTTTTTTTCAGGACAGCAGTTTTTATTTTATACATACATTGTAGCAAGATTTTTATGATGTGCTATTGGTTTATGAGTTTGGGGTGTACTTTTATTGGAACTAACTGGCTGCTACTAAGGGAGGTGCAGAGTGTTAGGGAAAAAAAAATTCTGTTGGAGCTTCTATATAGATTCTAGATTATCCAGAAATCCTAATCCACCTATTTTTGTACTGCATAAATTACATGATTTTAGTTGTTTTAAAAAATTAGTATTATCTAAAAAAAAAATACAGATCCAAAACCAAAACCATAACACGGGCGTCAGCGCACATCTCTTCTTCTATACCACAAGTGAAACTGGCACTTCTACCTCACTTGGACAATGTTTCACTGGTGACATAAAATATCAACAAATAGATCCTTAGGTGCTGAATAAATGTTTCCCTGGGAAACCAAAATTCTTCACACTGTGAATTCAATGTTCTCCACACTGTGAATCTTCCTCTTTGAATATTCAGGCACAGTAGACAAGAAAGCCTCTTGGGGGAAAATGAACCACCCCAGGTGGCTCAATTTCCCCCAAGAGACGTTCTTGTCTACTGTGCTTGTAAGCCATATCTTCCGGTAGGAAGTTATGATTACATTTTTGCTTTATCACAAGTAAATGACGGTATTACCCTATGTGAGGTTTGTTTTTTCTGGGACTAATACAACCTGCATTTTAAAAGAGGAAGATTGCCAGTGTGGAGAATATTAAGTTTACAGTGTGAATAATTTAGATTTCCCAGGGAAACATTTATTCAGAGCCTGAAGATCTATTTGGTGATATTTTATGTTATATGTTGTATTATGTTGTGTTTTGGGTGACACTACCACACCAAGGGATCTTTGAGCTGCTCTTCTGTGCGCTCAAGTCTTTCTCAACTTTTTTTGGTTAACATTTCACTGGTGTAGCATTGTGGGGATATATCTTGGTCCTGGAGTACTGGGACTGGGCATGTCAGGTCCAGGTGTAGTGGTTGCCAAAACACTATTTCTTTGATGGCCAAATGTTGACCTTTTGGCCCAAACAATGTGCAGCAAATGAACAATTCTTTATATAATGATGTAATTGGTGTATTAGAGTAAGGCAGCACACTCTTCACAGTGTACGTACAAAGTAGTGAATGTAACATTTCATAGCAGCTATCTTATTGTGGACCTGCTTAAATATTCTTGGCTACATAAGAAGAACAAGAAAGACCGCCCTCATGTCAGTTAGCCAATCAGCATAGAGCATGTTTTAAAGTGTCAGTCATATGCAAAAATGAGAGCAACAAGTTTTCTGCAGTTGGGAAGTACTGCTCAGTAATGAAACAAAGGGTATAATTGAGCCATAACTATCAAATAAGGAGAAGGTTGCATAATATTGGGCCACAAAGTGGAATATACATTTGGAGCTGGGCTCCCGTTGTATTTTTCAATTGGAATGCCAATGGAGTGATCTGTGATGGTAGCATTTGGTACTGCTGGCGAGGAACAGCAGAAAGATTGCATGGCATAAGTATGCTTAAAATTTTGAGAGTAGTTAGTGAATTCTCTTTATTTCTAAGTTATTGATGAGTGTCAGGCAAGAAAGTCATGGGCAGTAGAAACCTCACCCAAGCAGGTCAAACTTATACACTACCAATATGGTCCTCTGGCTGTACATGTGTAATTCTTCACCACAATGTAAAAAAGTGAATCCATCCTTTCAGCAATGGCATATGTCAAAATAACAAGATAATTTGTACATTTCTATATTTTATATTTTTGCTAATCTATTTGCTTTGTGTAGATATTTTATTTTACTATAACAAACTCAGATTTACAGGTATTATTTGCATTTCACATGAAACAGATGTGCCATGAAGGAAGAAGTTGCTGAGAAGTCTTCCCAGTCTACCTCTCTGTCCTCCAGTCTCCCTCTCAATCTACTTCTACTACAATACCCTCTCTCCCTCCCAGTTTCAAGCCCTGTCTGCTCTCCAATCTCCAGTCCTGTTTTCCCTCCAATCTCAAGGCCCATCTCTATTCCTGTTTCCACTCCAATCTCAAGCCCAACTTGTCATCTCTCCAATCTTCAGCCCCACCTCTACTCCTGTTTCTCCTCAAATCTCCAGCTCCACATCTAGTCCACTAACTAAAAATGTGTATGACCACTTATTGTGACAATAAAGATTTTGTTAGTTTTACAATTTGCCAATCTGGGTTCCATTGAAAACTATATAAACAAGGAAGAGTAAAGCAGTTGTCCCTGGTGGCGCACAAATATTAAAAAATAACTTTACTAATATTCTTTAATAAAGTATTTTCTCATAGTACTGTAGGGTATAAATTAAGGACATATTCTACTTAACAAAGGAATTTATCAAAGGAGTTTATTTTTATCCAACTTTGTACTATCACGATATTATGTACTATCCTTATTACATACTATCAAAAACAATCTCTCATGATGATATTGTGCTAATTAAAAAGACAAAAAATTGTGATCAATAACATACATATCTGCCGTCTGTTTAAAAAAATATTTTGCCTATATAATTACAGGTAAGTCAAGAAAATATTCCTAATATCAAATTCTAACTAATTAAAACTAAGGATAGTCACTGCATCTGCATCAGAGGCACTTAATATATGACTACCTAAGAGTGCACCATTATGGTATCTCTACATATGAATAGCAAAATGTCCTACTACTGTATAAAGGCACCAGCTCATTAGACTAAAAATAAACAACACGCAAATAACATTCATAATAAAGTGATTTATCCTGACACACAGCAGAACTACCGTTGAAGTTTTAATCACATATTTTTCCTATTACATACACATCTACCTTATACTTGCCTACTCTCCAAAAGGAGTTGGAGACTCCAGAATTTTCAGTTAGTCCCCCACATCCCTGGAAGAATGGGTGGATCTCCCATATCCCATCTACATCCCAGCAAAGTGGGAAGGATGGGGAGATAATATCGGGAATCGTGGATCCAAATGGAGGGGGTGGGGCTAATTTGCATAATGGCGCAAAGACCATGGCCCCGTCTCTGAAATGGTCTTCTGCATCTCCTCTCTGGGCTAATATGCAAAAAACCATCAAGAACAATCCAGCAGGGTAGAACAGTACAGTTCCACCATGACAGTGACCAAATATGACATTACTAATTTCATTACCTGCAATATTAGTAAATGCATATATCTTGTAGAATGTAAATACGGCTTGAAATATATTGATTGTACTACCAGACCCTTAGAAGAAAGATGTTTGAAACACCTCAGAAACATAAAAAAGGGTTTTGAAAAACATTCCTTCATTACATTTTAAGGAACACCATTCTAGCTCTGTCCTGGTATTAGAGAAAGTAATGGGAATTAAACTAGTGGAAAAACACTGAAGGAAAAAGAATATTGACAGTAGTCTAGAACAAATGGTAATGAAAACTATACTTTAAATGAAGACCTTACACCTCAAGGGAATGAATACCGATTTCCAATAAAAATTTTTTATATAAGTCTTCTTCTCCTGTTATATACAAGTTCTCCCCTTTTTTATACAAGTCCTCTTCTCTTGTTTTAAATATTTTTTAATTATGAATGTTATTATATATTTTATAACTTATTTGTATTTTATATAAATCCTCTTCCTGATATATAATCAAAATGGTGACACATCATTTTCGTTTTATGATATTATTCCTCTCATTTATTATTTTTAGTCCTTTACTTGTTGGCTTTTATTGGTTTCTGTAGACTACTCTTATAGCATATTATTCAATATGTATTATTTATAATTTTACTAGTCTCTCCTGCTGTCTAATTTTATATTACATTGTGTTTTATATAGATATTTGTGTTTTTTTAATATTTAGACCCAGAGAATATGACAATACTTCTGTTTCCACAATTTGCTTTCCACCAGCGGTGGAACACATAAGAGGAGGTTCAATGATGCACTTCTGGATATGGAATAACAGTACTATATGGTGCCAGTCATGTTTCTCACAGTGTGCACAAAGAGAGGGAAGATTCTGCACAGAGCGGGTTTTCTCGAATTAGATCAATAGTATCCACAAAGGACCAACCATACGTGATCATTGCTTTCAAATAAGATCATTCAGAAAATTGTTGGTGGTGCTCCCATAGCCCAAAAGACAATACATACAAAAAGAGGAAAGTAGGGCTAGTTGTTGGGGCACACTTAGAAAAATATAATAAAATGTAACTTTTATTGAATATAAATAGATAAAATAAAAGGTACCAAAATCCCCCCCAAAAAAGACAAAACTATAAAAATATATAAATATATATGGATCTAATGAGATCCTGAGGTGATCCTCTGGCGAAATACTTAACAATTAATAATCATTCCAATGGGTATGATATTTTTTGTCAAGAAAGGTAAAGATGTTTAATCATATATTGGATATACGAATAAGAATATGGTTCGTGGTGCTCTGACTGACATCCTTGGTTTCCCCAAATATTCCTCTTTAATCTACGGCACCTGGTATTCCCTGGGGGTCTCCCTTCCAAGTACTAACCAGGCCTATCACCTTTTAGCTTCCAAGATCAGACGAGATTGGGCATTTTTGGTGATGTATGGCTGTAGTAATAGTCATATGAGGAAGGGTAGAATACCCCCACCTAGGTCAGAGCAGAGACACAACCAAATGATGGATGTAGGACTAGTACAATGAGAAGTCCATTTTTGTTATAAAAATCGTGTACCAAAAAAGTTTACGCATGAGCATAATTTCATTGTTACACTTATAATTTGTGCATCAACATTGTCGAAATAGACCGTACTGACAAAGTAGGTATTTTCTTGATATATAATTATTGTAACAAAAAAGTGTAATAAAATGCCTTTTAATCCTAATAAGATATCTGCAATAATTGGATGTAACGCATATGTACAAATGACATCTCCTATGTAGCTCACTCTGAGTAATAATAAAGTATCGCAAAATAAACACTCTCAGTTGGTCAAAGATGTCAAAGATGTCATAAAAATATCACAGTAATAAAGTTATTTGGTATGTATGGATCACAGATAATCTGTTATTAATCTTATCAATGAGCTGATAAATTAGGGTTCACATACATTTACACAAGAAGGTATAAAATTAGCTCCAGGGTAATTCTGAAGCACAAGTATCTTGGAAGGAACCTTTCAGTCTCAATGTCACAGTTTCCTCATGTACTTCTGTAGCAGAATAATCCGCTGTTAGAATGTACAATGAGTTAATAGAATGGGATTCACATACAATACACAAAAAACATAGAACATAAAATAAGCTCCAAAAGAAGTTTCGGGAGCAGATATATATCTTGAAAAAATGAACCCTTTTATCTCAATGTTTCAGTTTCCTTATATACATCCATACTATGTGGTCCATTCATTTAGTAAGGTACACAAGAGGGAGAGTGAGGTTACAAAGCAGCAATTAGTATGCTACTCAATAAGGAAAATATGTATCATATGCGATCACCAATGTCATAATATTCATATAGATGCAGATTAAGCTGTATGCATAACATCTATATGAATATTATGACATTGGTGATCGCATATGATACATATTTTCCTTAATGAGTAGCATACTAATTGCTGCTTTGTTACATCAATAAAAGTTACATTTTATTATATTTGTGCCCCAACAACTAGCCCTACTTTCCTCTTTTTGTATGTTTCTCACAGTGTAAATGACTGGATCGCATGACAGGAAGTAAGGGAACATAGGTCCGGTGACATCAGCGAAGGTCACGCATTTCACACATGGAGACAAGGTGGAATGAATGAATATTTTATAAGATCATCCTTAGATTTACGGAAGTTTAGAGGCCCAGATCGTTGGTGCATTCTAAGTTGTTAGGAACGCCACAATAAGTTGACAGGGGGCCAGAACTAAAAGCAAGTTTGGAGAGATTACCACCCACTCACTGTATTTTGGAACGGAAGTGAAGATATTAATTCAGCAGGAGTTAGAAAATTATTATTAAGCATATTGAAAACCGAGTTTAAATTGGTATCACATTATTAAATGTTTTTATCATATGTTGTAAAGTATTGAATTTATGAAATGGTTATTTTTTTAAAGGTTTTATGTAAAGGTTACTCCCCTGAATAGATCCACAAATGAGGGTCCAAGGGAGGAGGATAAATAAAGCCTCCATACAATCAGCCCAGTATACCTTGATAAAGGCTCTTGGTAGTTGAAACGCATTGGTGAATTGCCAGAGGAGGATTCCTATTCCCGGGAGGTACCTAACTTATCTTCTAAACGTGTAATGGTGTACATCTTACTATATGGTACGCAGCCCTACTTCTGTTTTAAACTTTGTCACATTAATAAAATGGTGTTACACTATTGCACATTTCTGTCTCCTTTATACTGTACATATCTGAGTGATAAGAAGTACACTAGTGGGGAGACAGAAAAAGTTATCAACACACCACAGTCGGATATACTTTTGTGGCGAATATTGGATTGCATTCTGGCTTATGTGAACTCCTACGACTAAAAGTAACTGTTGGAGAGAACTTTACTTGTGGATGTGACAGTATATTGTGCTAGAAGATGCAACCACTTTTTATATTTGAACTTGGTTCCCCAATAAGAGTTTGCACTTGGGCAATTCTTTTATTCTACCTTATACTTGCCTACTCTCCCAAAAGGCGCTGTAGACTCCTGATTTTTCAGGTAGTCCCCCACACCCACGGAAGAATGGGTGGATCTCCCACATCCCATCTACTGCCTATCAAAGTGGGCCGGATGGGTAGACAATACTGGGAATCATAGGTTCATGTGGTGGGGGTGGGGCTAATTTGGCATTATGATGCAAAGACCCTAGCCCCATCTCCGAAATGGTCATCTGCATCTCCTTTCCAGACTTCTCCTGGAAAGCAGCAACTAAAAGTTGGCAAGTATGATCAACCTTATTTTTAAGAAATTATCTGATATTTCGCTGATGCTCATAACCTTCTATGAGAAACTTTTTGTTTAAACAAATTAATGCAAGTTATGTTTTCAGATTTTTGCACCACTAAAGTCAACTTATTTCCTCTTCCTTTATTTATTTGTAATTTATATATCTGTCAAAGGCAGCACCCCCTGAGTACTAGTCCTTTGAGAAAAAAGTATAATAAGGGGTTATTTAGAATACTGAATAAAGAAAAATTAACTAGTTCAGAGGCTCATCCAAACTTCTTGTCCTCCTTCCCTCCAAAAAAACAGAATCTCTGTGAGTGTCTTCTCTCTGTCACTGGCAGGAATGAAGCAAAGTATTTCCTATTTTGCAGGTCCCCATTGGCTGGTATAGGGTAAAGCCATCTCAAACTGGTGTTATGCAGGAATGAAAACAAAGCTTTCTGCTGCTTGATGAATTGCAAGCCTCCATCTTCTTAGAAACCTAATGGCACATCATATATAAGCACTGAAGTAAGTGCTTTGTCAGCTTAATAAGCCCCATGCTGTAAAAAAATGTTTTAAATAAGTTTGCTAATTATGTTGTTTTGAACATCACAATGTTGGCTTTAATATTGTCAATTGTAGAAAAAAATTCAGCTATGGAGAAAGAACCATCACTGTGGAAGCCTTTTTTGGGAGATACAGAGAGGGTAGTTTAGGGGCAAAGTTCAGGAGATGCACACACCCCACAGCACTATGACCACACTATCCAATATTTGGAACTCTTGGCTAAGACTTTTTAATTATTTAGTTTATAACTGTTAATATTTAATATATTTTTATTGTTTAAATTTGTTATAGTTGTGGCCAGGCAATATTTTTTTATTGCTCCCATCATTTTACTTTACAACCAAAAATGTGTCATTTTTAAGAGCAAGGATCACAACAAAATGTATACAGTTTAAGAGTCTTGCAGTGCCCTCATGTAGCTTCATGTAACATAAGATCAGTGTCACCCACCTACCTAAAAAAAGTGACAGGACAAAGTAAGATACATTCAGTGGCATCACTAGTAGGGTGCAGGGGTGTGGGTCGCACCTGGTGACACCATCCGAGAGGGTGCTGCTTGGATGGTGTCACAGAGCAGCAATGAGATCAGGGAGAGGTTGGGGGGTTGATAAAAACAGCAAACTACAGGGGGCCTGGCTTCGCGGACACAAGGTCAAGTCCTTTTTAGTTGGCGCACACAAGAAGTCCTGGACTGAGGGTGATGGGTCAGTAGAAACACTGGGTGACACCCATCCTAGTGATACATTCTGCACATAATAGTGTAGGTACCAGCACAACATCAGCCATGTGCTTGGAAGGTATTAGCCAACCTATTTGGGAGATTAATCTACATTTGCAACCAAATTGGGTGTCTGCTTTCCATAGCCACCAGGTGGAGGGGTCTGCTCTACATTTGTCACCAGAGTGGGAGAATTGCTCCAAACTAATCACTGTATTGGAAGGCCTGCTTAAAACTATCCAAAATGATCTGCTGTACACTAGCCACAGATGAGGGTGTAATTCATTAGTCATGAAAGGATTTCATGGCATCTACATTAGTCACAAATTGGGAAGCCTGCTAAGCACTAGACTAGATTGGAAGGGTAAAGGTCAACCCCATGCTTTTATGTGCCAGATGCACCCAGATTTGCAGTAAATTATTGTTAGCACCAATAAGTTTTGTTTGAAAGTCCCACAGGCAAAACATGCATCATGAATCCACAGGTGACCTATTTCTGCACAGAACGGGACACTCCAGCACAAAGGTTTTGTATGGCTCATTGATTTTTTCACTTCATTATGGTATAACAGTCCTTTATAAATCTATTTATTCATCTAGATGCCAGGCATCATTTAATTAACAATAGACTATATTATATTGTAACAGAAAAGGATAAGACTACAGATGCTCACCACTTCTACACCACTTACTGACAAGTCATATGATAATATAGTTGTCTTAAAGAGACACACAACAATTGTTGACTATTTTTGTAAATGAACTGTTGCTTTTGAAGATTATTAGTCATTTCACATGTGAAAACTTATGAGTCATACATGTTAGCAGATCATTTTGTAATTAAGTGGTCCTTACACGAATGTGTATTGTATTATAATAGGAGAACCACATTCTGCACCTTTCCTTTCCTATCAGCAACTAATATCAACTCAGTAATTCTCTCATTGGCTGTCGAGTGCCTTGTGGCATGACAGCCAAAAGTAGAAAAGGAACAGATGATAACATTTGTTGAGATTACCTATTGTTTTTAGGCTAAACTGTGATTAAAGATCTCTCACTTACTGATCACCGCTCCATAGCAAATGCTGAAAAGCAGAATCTAGAAAACAGGTTATTTTATCCTAACTATTCTTTACCTTACAATATTGGACATCATGTATCACCTTAATGATGACTAACACTTAAAGGGACAGAGTTATTGGATTTAATATTTCTAACAACGAGTTTGTTCCAGAATTGAATATGTATATGTTTACTTTATGATAGCCATTAAAGTTCTCTCACTCACTGGTCACTGCTCCATAGCAAATGCTGAAAAGCAGAATCTAGAAAACAGGTTATTTTATCCTAACTATTCTTTACCTTAAAATATTGACATCGTGTATCACTTTAATGATGATTAACACTTAAAGGGACAGAGAGCCTGATTCAGAGCCGGATGCTATTTGCGGACGGTCGTTCCAAAAAAGGGGCCAGCTATTTAAATTGAGCGCTCACTCTTTGCGGTTTGGTGATGCCTCTATGTCTGAGCGAGCCAACGAAAAATGCACTCGCTATTTTGTAAAGGCGCCCCTTTGCCGTTCGCAACACACGTCATCTCCGGTATTTATTAGATTAATCGGGTACATCGAAAGGCATCTGAACTGCTCGCAGTGGTTGTGGTAGGTTTTTCCTACCGCAATCACTGCGAGCAGTTCAGGCTAAAAGACAACCAAGTGACGTGGTCGATGGCGCTCCTTTTCTAATTATGCACTCCCATTAAACGCCCTTTTGACCGTTTGGCACGCCTGCATTCAGATCTCCACTCCCCCATTTTCAAGCACCTTCCCCTGTCACCACCCACAAACGGTACATTCTGTCAATCAAATTAGCAGCCCCTCGCTGTTTTGCGAGCGCACGATTTCTGACCACAATGACTGGTTTGCGCATGTGCATTACGACCCATACGCATGCGCAGTTGTGCGAACATCGCTCAGAGCGAATGAGCGGCCGCTTACGAGCGGCTCTGAATAAGGCCCAGAGTTATTGGATTTAATATTTCCACAACGAATTTGTTCCAGAATTGAATATGTGTATGTTTACTTTATGATAGCCATCTGGTAACATTAGCTTGACTCAAACCTTGTGCATTTTATATTTCTGTATTTTTACATGTTGTTGTGTTATAGCTTTTTTCCACACTTCATCATTCATAGGAACAAGGGAATTAATGTCCCATGGGCCTGATTCAGAGCCGGACGCTCTGAAGGAGCGCCCGGTCTAAATCAGGGCGTTTTTTTTGGGGTTTATCCTCCTGGACGCTTGCATAGCTGTGGGGGCTTGTGATGAGACCCTGCGGTAGGGTCTCACTGCCGCAAGCCCTGGAGTGATTTTGGCTCTATCAGAGCCAAATTCACTCCCACTGACGTCACTAGTGATGTAAGTGGGGCCGGACCCAGACGGTAGGCATTCCCATGGGACCGCCTCCATCTGGGCAGCCACGCCCCAGCACGCCCACCAAAGGGGGCGTGCGGTCACTCACCATCGACATCACGCCCCCTTTGGTGCGAGACCCCGAGCGACAGCTTCCCCGTTGCTCACCGGATCTCGCGCATGCTCATGATGGAGCAGCCTCCGTTGTGCGCATTTGGGTACCATCGAACCACTTGTGAGCATCCTGCGCTCGCGAGCGGGTCTGAATGAGACCCCATATTCCTATCCACCACACACAAGCACCGCTTTTTGCGCTGTCCATTTTTTTATTTTCTACTATTATTTTAAAAGCTATGCTTTATGAAAACCTTGTCTTAAGAGTGCCCTACAATTAGTCTTCCCTTTCTGACAAAAATCCCAATGCAGTTATTTGCTAGATACACCCAGATTTGCAGTACATTATTGTTATCGCCAATAACAAAATTATGTTTGCTTTGTTGACATTGATTCAGCGAGTTTTTCCAACTCTATTAAAGACATTGGTATCAAACTAAAATGTATTTATTTATATTATCTAATTTCTTCCGGGTAAGAAAGGAAAACACTCCATACCACAACAACTAGGCCTTATTCGGAGTTGAACGCAAATGTAATCGCATAATGCTGCTGCATAGGAAACAAATGTGCCTCTCTCACCATGGAGCATATGCACCAGGAATATGATTGGAGGTGTGGACTGACTGTGAGCACAAAAGATGCTAAAAATCTCAGTACAGTACATTACAGTAAATGGCCAGATAGTGCTGAATATGAGTACCCAAGTAGTGAAATGCTTATCTAACAAGACACAAATATGGCATTTTCATTTAAAGTAAACATTAAAGGGTATATTTCCTTAAGGTTGATTTTAATCGATTTAAAAATGATCTAAATCGATCAACATTGATTTGTTTCTGAGACTAAATCACACATTTACTAACAGACAATTTTTTATTTGTTTTTTTAAGTGTTAGTAAATGTGTGATTTAGACCCAGAAACACATATTTGATGTTGATAGATTTTTAATAATTTTAAACCAATTAAAATTGATTAAAATCGACCATTAGTAAATGTACCCCTAATAAACATATGTGCAATCTTCCACCCTCCCAAACAGAGGAGTAACCTGTATTCAGATTGCCATAATTGAAGGCGGCAGGTCACAGCAAATCGGGTGAGTGGTTGTGCCTCTGGCAGGTCTGGGTTTTAGTACATTACTGTACTTCGTGTTGTCTTGTTTAACGAGTGTTCCTGTCTTAGTATAGGGATCTTATTAAAAGGTCTGTGGGCCTAATTCAGACCACTCGCGAGCGCTGAGTGCTCGCAGGCGGGTCGATGTTGCCCAAGTGCACATGCGCACGACGGAGGCGGCTCCGTCATGCGCATGCGCGAGACCCAAATAACGATGGCCAAGCCATCGTTATGGGTCTCGCACCAAAGGGAGCGTGCTGTCGATGGTGATTGACAGCACCCCCCTTTGGTGGGCGTGCCGGGGGCGTGGCTGCCAAGACGGAGGCGTTCCCATGGGAACACCTACAGTCTGGGGCCGGCCCCACTGACATCACTAGTGATGTCAGTGGGAGTGCTTTTGGCTCTGACAGAGCCAAAAGCATTCCAGGGCTTGCGGCAGTGAGACTCTACCGCAAGGGTCTCGTCGCAAACCCAATGGTCGCGATGGTCTTGACCATCGCGACCATCATTTTGGCCACTCGCTATAGCTGTGGGTGGTCACCCACAGCTATGCGAGCGGCCAGGAGGCCGCTCCAAAAAGGAGGAGGGACGGCCCTGATTCAGAGCGAGCACTCTGTAAGAGCGTCCGGCTTTGAATCAGGGTCTGTGTTCTAATTTCCGAAGTTTCCATTAATGTTCCATTAAATTTCCATTGTATTATTATTATAATGGCTTCAAATTGCAGAGATTTGAAAATGTGAGAATTGTCCAAATCTTTAATATTTCACAAATATTTCTTACATTTCCTTCTATCATTATGAAATATACTTTAATACAAAAATCCCAAATGTTATGTTTTCCAGGGAATAAAACAAACTTTTTTCTTTTAAACTTTCTTTTTATGTCAGTCCACAGCCTATACTTCTAGAAGCTCCTGGGACTTTATTAGAGTAAGATCATTAAAATGTAATAAGAACTATTTATCAAAGTCTAGATATGTTCACAATGTTTTTCTACAACAAGAAATTACAGTTGTTTTAATCAGCAATGTGCAGCTTTGCCAGATGTCCACAAGGTCTACTTGCAATGCTTAGTAAAAGTCTTTATAAATAGAATTGATAACGTCTTTTAATTTATAGAATAAATAGTTGCATATTATATTTATCCCTTGATTAGTGGTTAAATTGTGAGAATCTGATCCTGAGTTTTTATGTTAAAGCGTTTATCAGCATCTAAATAATTGGGGGTATTTACAATGCAATTTGAACCATTAGAAATTGTCTTAACCTTAAACCAGATGTGAAGTCAAGCAAACTATTCTTTACCACAGTCTTGGGAGTTGTATAAGATAATGTTGCTTTATTTAAATAAAAAAGTATTAGGAAATGTGATGTGTTTTGAACATTAAATGTATACAAAATACCTGTTTTGTATGAATAATAGAAAGTAATTTAAATTGTATTTTTATTATATTAAGCATAAAAGAGAAAATTCTTAAGAACAAAACCTTAATTGTTCCTGACAACTGCTATGTCAGTAGATGGCATACTATATTATCTTCAAGGCACACTGAAAACAACTGGATATAATAAAATATTAAACTGAATCTCTGTAGAAAGAACAGCTGTCACAAACAGATATAATAATGCAATGAAATTGTTACAAACTCACACCAAACTTGTTTATGTTGAACTGCCAAAGCCATCACCTGCATAACAAATGCAGTAGTCAAATATATATATTAGGGGTGAGCGGGTTCGGATTTCTGAAATCCGAACCCCCCCAAGCCCCCCCGATCCGAGTCCGATCCGAGTCAGGCTCGACTTTCCCGCCTGACTCGGATCTGAAATCGAGGCAAAACGTCATCATCTCGCCTTCCGAGTCTCGCGGGTTTTGGATCCTATATAAGGTACCCGCGTCGGCGCCATTTTCTCACTCGGCTGTGGACAGTGAAGAGGGAGGGAGGGAGTTAGGGCTGGCTGGGCTGTGTAGTGTAGTGTAGTGTAGTGTAGTGCTGCTGTTGTCCACTACTTCAAAGTCCATAGGGGCTGGCTGTGTTGTGCTGTGCTGCTGTTGTTAATAGGGGCTGTGTCCACTACTTCAAAGTCCATAGGGGCTGGCTGGACTGTGTTGTACAGTCAGTTCTCCATAGGGGCTGTGTCCACTCCAAAGTCCTGTGCAGTGTCCCAGTCCTAAAGGGGTGCTGTAGTGTTGTCCAGGGGGTGCTCTGTCCATCAGGGGTGCTCCCCCCAAGTGCTAAAAAAATAATATATTTTCTGTGTTTGTGAATTGTGTGCGCAGTAGCCGCACATGCATCAACAAAGTAGTGCCAAGCGTGCGCCTGTGTCATAAGTAAAGGGCCGGCTGGCTTGACCATTAAAGGGTGCTGTAACCCCCAAAGTACACTCCAGTCCAAACCAAAAAAAAAATTATTTTCTGTGTTTGTGAATTGTGTGCGCAGTAGCAGCACGTGCATCAACAAAGTAGTGCCAAGCGTGCGCCTGTGTCATAAGTAAAGGGCCGGCTGGCTTGACCGTTAAAGGGTGCTGTAACCCCCAAAGTACACTCCAGTCCAAACCAAAAAAAAAATTACTTTCTGTGTTTGTGAATTGTGTGCGCAGTAGCCGCACGTGCATCAACAAAGAAGTGCCAAGCGTGCGCCTGTGTCATAAGTAAAGGGCCGGCTGGCTTGACCATTAAAGGGTGCTGTAACCCCCAAAGTACACTCCAGTCCAAACCAAAAAAAAAATTATTTTCTCTGTTTGTGAATTGTGTGCGCAGTAGCCGCACATGCATCAACAAAGTAGTGCCAAGCGTGCACCTGTGTCATAAGTAAAGGGCTGGCTGGCTTAACCGTTAAAGGGTGCTGTAACCCCCAAAGTACACTCCAGTCCAAACCAAAAAAAAAATTATTTTCTGTATTTGTGAATTGTGTGCGCAGTAGCCGCACGTGCATCAACAAAGTAGTGCCAAGCGTGCGCCTGTGTCATAAGTAAAGGGCTGGCTGGCTTGACCGTTAAAGGGTGCTGTAACCCCCAAAGTACACTCCAGTCCAAAACAAAAAAAAAATTATTTTCTGTGCTTGTGAATTGTGTGCGCAGTAGCCGCATGTGCATCAACAAAGTAGTGCCAAGCGTGCGCCTGTGTCATAAGTAAAGGGCCGGCTGGCTTGACCGTTAAAGGGTGCTGTAACCCCCAAAGTACACTCCAGTCCAAACCAAAAAAATAATTATTTTCTGTGTTTGTGAATTGTGTGCGCAGTAGCCGCACGTGCATCAACAAAGTAGTGCCAAGCGTGCGCCTGTGTCATAAGTAAAGGGCCGTCTGGCTTGACCGTTAAAGGGTGCTGTAACCCCCAAAGTACACTCCAGTCCAAACCAAAAAAAAATTATTTTCTGTGCTTGTGAATTGTGTGCGCAGTAGCAGCACGTGCATCAACAAAGTAGTGCCAAGCGTGCGCCTGTGTCATAAGTAAAGGGCCGGCTGGCTTGACCGTTAAAGGGTGCTGTAACCCCCAAAGTACACTCCAGTCCAATCCAAAAAATAATTATTTTCTGTGTTTGTGAATTGTGTGCGCAGTAGCCGCACGTGCATCAACAAAGTAGTGCCAAGCATGCGCCTGTGTCATAAGTAAAGGGCCGGCTGGCTTGACCGTTAAAGGGTGCTGTAACCCCCAAAGTACACTCCTGTCCAAACCAAAAAAAAATTATTTTCTGTGTTTGTGAATTGTGTGCGCAGTAGCCGCACGTGCATCAACAAAGTAGTGCCAAGCATGCGCCTGTGTCATAAGTAAAGGGCCGGCTGGCTTGACCATTAAAGGGTGCTGTATCCCCCAAAGTACACTCCTGTCCAAACCAAAAAAAAAATTATTTTCTGTGTTTGTGAATTGTGTGCACAGTAGACTCACGTGCATCAACAAAGTAGTGCCAAGCGTGCGCCTTTGTCATAAGTAAAGGGCCGGCTGGCTTGACCGTTAAAGGGTGCTGTAACCCCCAAAGTACACTCCAGTCCAAACCAAAAAAAAATTATTATTTTCTGTGTTTGTGAATTGTGTGCGCAGTAGCCGCACGTGTATCAACAAAGTAGTGCCAAGCGTGCGCCTGTGTCATAAGTAAAGGGCCAGCTGGCTTGACCGTTAAAGGGTGCTGTAACCCCCAAAGTACACTCCAGTCCAAACCAAAAAAAATTATTTTCTGTACTTGTGAATTGTGTGCGCAGTAGCCGCATGTGCATCAACAAAGTAGTGCCAAGCGTGCGCCTGTGTCATAAGTAAAGGGCCGGCTGGCTTGACTGTTAAAGGGTGCTGTAACCCCGAAAGTACACTCCAGTCCAAACCAAAAATAAAATAATTTTCTGTGTTTGTGAATTGTGTGCGCAGTAGCCGCACATGCATCAACAAAGTAGTGCCAAGCGTGCGCCTGTGTCATAAGTAAAGGGCTGGCTGGCTTGACCGTTAAAGGGTGCTGTAACCCCCAAAGTACACTCCAGTCCAAACCAAAAAAAATATTATTTTCTGTATTTGTGAATTGTGTGCGCAGTAGCCGCACGTGCATCAACAAAGTAGTGCCAAGCGTGCGCCTGTGTCATAAGTAAAGGGCCGGCTGGCTTGACCGTTAAAGGGTGCTGTAACCCCCAAAGTACACTCCAGTCCAAAACAAAAAAAAAATTATTTTCTGTGCTTGTGAATTGTGTGCGCCGTAGCCGCACGTGCATCAACAAAGTAGTGCCAAGCATGCGCCTGTGTCATAAGTAAAGGGCCGGCTGGCTTGACCATTAAAGGGTGCTGTAACCCCCAAAGTACACTCCAAACCAAAAAAATATATATTTTCTGTTTGTGAATTGTTTGCACAGTAGCCGCACGTGCATCAACAAAAGAACAGCGCCAAGCGTGCACCTATGTCCCATAAGTAAAGAGCCGGCTGTCTCATTTCTTAAAGGCTGGTGTAACCCACAAAGTGCACTACTCTCCAGCAAAAATAAAAAAATATTTTCTGTGTTTAGCCGCACGTATATATCATATCGATATAACATAAATGGAGGACCAAACTTTCTCTGATAAAAATAAAATAGAGAAAGATCAAGAACCACTTCCTCCTAGTGCTGAAGCTGCTGCCACTAGTCATGACATAGACGATAACATGCCATCAACGTCGTCTGCCAAGGCCATTGCCCAATGTCATAATAGAGGGCACATACAATCCCAAATGACAAAGTTCAGGAAAATGACCTTGAAAAAAACATTTAAATCAGCTGAAGAGAAACGTAAACTTGCCAATATGCCATTTACGACACGGAGTGGCAAGGAATGGCTAAGGTCGATCCCTAGTATGTTCATGACTAGTGGTTCAGCTTCACATGACAATGGAAGCCCTCCTCCCACTAAAAAAATCAAAAGAGTTAAGCTGGCAAAAGCACAGCGAAGAACTGTGCTTTCTAAGAAGATATCACAAATCCCCAAGGAGAGTCCAAGTGTGGTGGTGGTTGCGATGCCTGACCTTCCCAGCACTGGACGGGAAGAGGTGGCTCTTTCCACCATTTGCACGCCCCCTGCAAGTGCTGAAAGGAGCACCCACAGTCCACTTGCTGATATGCAAATTGAAGATGTCACTGTTGAAGTACAACAGGATGAGGATACTGGTGTAGCTGGCGCTGAGGAGGAAGTTGGCGAGGAGGATTCTGATGGTGATGTGGTTTGTTTAAATCAGGCTCCGGGGGAGACAGTTGTTGTCCGTGGGATGAAAAAGCCCATCACGGTCATGCCTGGGCAGAAGACCAAACATTCCACCTCTTTGGTCTGGCAATATTTCTATCCAAATCCGGACAACAACTGTCTTGCCATATGTACCTTATGTAAAGGTGGAATAAGTAGGGGTAGGGACGTTAACCACCTAGGAACATCCTCCCTTATACGGCACCTGCAGCGCATTCATAATAAGTTACTATCAAGTTCAGAAACTTTGGCTAAGACCGTAAGCAGTCCAGGGACACCTAAATCCCGTTGTCCTGTTGTATCCAAGCGCCTGCAAACCACACCGTCAACTCCCTCCTCGTCAATTTCCTCCTTAGTCAGGATCGGAAGTAGTCCTGCAGGCCATGTCACTGGCATGACTGACTCTCCTATCCCGGATTCCTCTGGAAGATCCTGCATTGCTACGCCTCCTGCTGCCGCTGCTGCTGTTGCTGCTGCTTGGAGTCGTTCATCATCCCAGAGAGGAAGTAGGAACACCACTACTTTTACTAAACAATTGACCCTCCAACAGTCCTTAGCGAGGAGGATGAAGTACGACAGCAGTCATCCTGAAGCAGAACGTATAACTGAGGCCTTGACTGCTATGTTGGTGTTAGACGTGCATCCGGTATCCGCCATTAGTGCAGTGGGATTTAGACAATTGCTGGAGGTAGTGTGTCCCCGGTTCCAAATCCCATCTAGATTCCACTTCACTAGGCAGGCGATACCGAGACTGTACAGAAACGTCAGAAAAAGTGTCCTCAGTGTCCTGAAAAATGCCGTTGTACCCAATGTCCACTTAACCACGGACATGTGGACAAGTGGAACAGGGCAGACTAAGGACTGTATGACTGTGACAGCCCACTGGGTAGATGTATCACCTTACGCAGCAACAGCAGCAGCGTCACCAGTCACAGCATCTCAGAAACGCCAGCTCGTTCCAAGGCAGGCTACGCTGTGTATCACCAGTTTCAGTAAGAGGCACACCGCCGACAACCTCTTAGAGAAACTGAAGGAAATCATCGCCCAGTGGCTTACCCCACTTAGACTCTCCTGGGGATTTGTGATATCTGACAACGCCACCAATATTGTGCGGGCATTACATCTGGGCAAATTCCAGCACGTCTCATGTTTTGCTCACACAATAAACTTGGTGGTGCAGAATTTTCTGAAAAGCGACAGGGGCGTGGAGGAGACGCTTTGGGTGGCCCGAAAAATTTCAGGTCACTTTCGCCATTCAGTGACTGCATGCCAAAGACTGGAGCGCCAGCAAACACTCTTGAACCTGCCCCGCCATCACCTGAAGCAAGAGGTTGTGATGCGGTGGAACTCAACCCTCTATATGCTTCAGAGGATGGAGGAGCAGCAAAAGGCCATTCAAGCCTATACATCCACCTATGACATAGGCAAAGGAGGGGGTATGCACCTGACTCAAGCGCAGTGGAGAATGATTTCCGTGTTGTGCAAGGTTCTCCAGCCCTTCGAACTTGCCACCCGTGAAGTCAGTTCAGACACTGCCAGCTTGAGTCAGGTCATTCCCCTCATCAGGCTTTTGCAGAAGCAGCTGGAGAAAGTGAAGGAGGAGCTAAGATGGAGCGATTCCGCTCGGCATGTGGGACTTGTGGATGAAGCCCTTCATTCGCTTTGCCAGGATTCCAGGGTGGTCAATCTGTTGAAATCAGGCCACTACATTTTGGCCACCGTGCTCGATCCTAGGTTTAAAGCCTATGTGGTGTCTCTCTTTCTGGCTGACACAAGCCTGCAGAGGTGCAAAGACCTGCTGGTGAACACACTGTCAGCTGAAGCGGAACGTGACACGTCAACAGCTCCTTCTTCATTTTCTCTCGCAACTGGGGCTGCCAGGAAAAAACTTAGGTTTCCTAAGCAACCCGCTGGCGGTGATGCAGGGCAGGCAGGACCAAGTTTTGACATCTGGTCCGGACTGAAGGACCTGGCAACAATTTCTGACATGTCTACTGTCACTGCATATGATACTGTCACCATTGACAGAATGGCGGAGGATTACATCGGTGACAGCATCCAAGTAGGCATGTCAGACAGTCCATACCTGTACTGGCAGGAAAAAGAGGCAATTTGGAGGCCCCTGTACAAACTGGCTCTATTTTACCTGAGTTGCCCCCCCTCCAGTGTGTACTCCGAAAGAGTGTTTAGTGCAGCCGGGAACCTTGTCAGCGAAAGGCGTAGGAGGTTGCTTCCACAGAATGTGGAGAAGATGATGTTCATCAAAATGAATTATCAGCTCTTCCAGGGAGACCAGCCTCCAGAACGTACAGAGGGACCTGTGGTGGTGGATTCAAGTGGGGACGAGTTAATACTTTGTGAGGATGAGGATGTACACACTGAAGAGGGTGAGGAATCGGTGGATGAGGAGGAGGAGGATGACATCTTGCTTCCGTAGAGCCAGTTTGTGCAGGGACACATTAATTGCCAGCTTGTTTTGTGGGGGCCCAAACGAACCAATCATTTCAGCCACAGTTGTGTGGCAGACCCTGGCGCTGAAATGATTGGTTTGTTAAAGTGTGCATGTCCTGTTTATACAACTTAAGGGTGGGTAGGAGGGCCCAAGGACAATTCCATCTTGCACCTCTTTTTTTTCTTTGCACTATGTACAGTTTGGGGCCTAGTTTTTCAAACTGCTATCCTGTCTGCCACTGCAGTATCACACCTAGATGGGTCACGTGTTTGTGCCGCCCACTCGTGTCGCTTAGCATAGTCATCCAGCTACCTCGGTGCAACCTTTTGGACATAAAAACACTATTGTGAGGTGTGAGGTGTTCAGAATAGACTGGAAATGAGTGGAAATTAAGGTTATTGAGGTTAATAATAGCATAGGGGCAGAAAAACCTACAAATTCTGTGATTTTAGCTGTTTTTATGCTTTTTTTAAAAAAAATACAGATCCAAAACACAAAACCCAGAACCCAAAACACGGAAGGGTGGTTTTGGCAAAACCAATCCAGATCCAAAACACGAAGAAAGATCCAGATCCAAAACCAAAACACAAAACACGAAAAGTGGCCGGTGCACACCCCTAATATATATATATATATATATATATATATATATATATATATAATCATACAGAGTGTCCGCACTTGCAGCACCAGAATCAACTTGGGGGTGCTCAATTAAGGACAAAACAGCCCATGAAATATAAAAAATGAGAAGAATTGGCACTCACCAGGTAGCTGACAAGAAAATTGGTTTTTAATTACCCATCTTGAGGGAGAAAGTGCATAGAGCCATAAAGTGCAATAGTCATAGTCTACATTTCGGTCCTATGTAGGACCTTCTTCAGGACATCACAGCAGACATGTTTCAGCTTGAAAACCAAAGACAGACTAAATACCACCACCACTAGCTGACATATATACCCACTTCCATTAGGTGGAGCTCCACCCACGCAAAACACAATGTATGCTGGGACATAGTCACTGCATATTATAAACAACTAAACAAACATATCCCAGTCGACACTAAGATGATTTCCTTATTAGCAATGAGTCCCACCGCCCATAGAGCGTCGAGAACAACTTCCACATGGAATTACACAACAGATATAAGAGAAAGAAAACGGCGCTATTACCGGAAGTTCCATGCGTTCCACAGCAGTGGGACGCATACCTACAACCGGAAGTCGCGCACAAATCATTGTCGGGAGTTAGTCAGCGCTATAGTTACAAATAGCGCTGACATTCTCATGGGGCTGTCATTATAATAGTGTCAGAGTGCCCAAAATGGGATCAACGTCATCTGCACATTCAGCAGCAAAAGTTTATTGCTCTAATGCCTTCAATGGCACATAAGGACCCAAACAATAGAGGGCATGCAGCACAACATATCTCAATAACACCCCCTGCTGGTCTGGAGGATAATACAACTACACACCACAGGGAATAAATGTTCAAAAGTGGGTTCTCATTTAAAGAAATATTATTAGCAATGCGTTGGTGTAGGTATATATGTCACATATATACCTACACCAACGCATTGCTAATAATATTTCTTTAAATGAGAACCCACTTTTGAACATTTATTCCCTGTGGTGTGTAGTTGTATTATCCTCCAGACCAGCAGGGGGTGTTATTGAGATATGTTGTGCTGCATGCCCTCTATTGTTTGGGTCCTTATGTGCCATTGAAGGCATTAGAGCAATAAACTTTTGCTGCTGAATGTGCAGATGACGTTGATCCCATTTTGGGCACTCTGACACTATTATAATGACAGCCCCATGAGAATGTCAGCGCTATTTGTAACTATAGCGCTGACTAACTCCCGACAATGATTTGTGCGCGACTTCCGGTTGTAGGTATGCGTCCCACTGCTGTGGAACGCATGGAACTTCCGGTAATAGCGCCGTTTTCTTTCTCTTATATCTGTTGTGTAATTCCATGTGGAAGTTGTTCTCGACGCTCTATGGGCGGTGGGACTCATTGCTAATAAGGAAATCATCTTAGTGTCGACTGGGATATGTTTGTTTAGTTGTTTATAATATGCAGTGACTATGTCCCAGCATACATTGTGTTTTGCGTGGGTGGAGCTCCACCTAATGGAAGTGGGTATATATGTCAGCTAGTGGTGGTGGTATTTAGTCTGTCTTTGGTTTTCAAGCTGAAACATGTCTGCTGTGATGTCCTGAAGAAGGTCCTACATAGGACCGAAACGTAGACTATGACTATTGCACTTTATGGCTCTATGCACTTTCTCCCTCAAGATGGGTAATTAAAAACCAATTTTCTTGTCAGCTACCTGGTGAGTGCCAATTCTTCTCATTTTTTATATATATATATATATATATATATATATATATATGTATATATATATATATATATATATATGTATATATATATATATATATATATATATATATATGCTATAACGCTATTGCATACTACACTATCTTAAAGTACAAACAGGTATAATTATTTTAACATTATGCTCAGAAACTACAGCCATGGCCAAAAGTTTTGAGAATGATACAAGTATTGGTTTTCACAAAGTTTGCTGCTTCAGTGTTTTTAGACCTTTTTGTCAGATGTTACTATGATATACTGAAGTAAAATTACAAGAATTTCATACTGTAAGTGTCAAAGGCTTTTATTGACAATTATTTTAAGTTTATGCAAAGAGTCAATATTTGCAGGGTTGTCCATCTTTTTCAAGACCTCTGCAATTCACCATGACATGCTGTCAATCAACTTCTGGACCACATACTGACTGATGGCCGCCCATTCTTGCCTAATCAATGCTTAGAGTTTGTCAGAATTTGTGGATTTTTGTTTGTCCATCCGCCTCTTGAGGATTTACCACAAGTTCTCAATGGGATTAAGGTCTGGGGAGTTTCCTGGCCATGGAACAAAATTTTGATGTTTTGTTCCCTGAGCCACTTACTTATCACCTTTGCCTTAATGGCAAGGTACTCCATCATGCTGGAAAAGGCATTGTTCATCACTAAACTGTTCTTGAGTGGTTGGGAGAAGTTGCACTTGGAGGATGTTTTGGTACCATTCTTTATTCATGGCTGTGTTCTTAGGCAAAATCATGAGTGAGCCCACTCCCTTGGTTGAGAAGCAACCCCACACATGAATGGTATCAGGATGCTTTACTGTTGGCATGACACAGGACAAAGACTTTTGGAGGATGGCCTGGTGTCAAGAGGGGCAGCAAAGAAGCTACTGTACTGGTACTGGGATTAGACTGCTGAGGACTGGGGTAAAGTTATTTTCTCTGATGAATCCCCTTTCAGATTGTTTGGGGCATCTGGAAAAACTATTGTCTGGAGAAGGAAAGGTGAGTGCTACCATCAGTCCTGTGTCGTGCCAACAGTAAAGCATCCTGAGACCATTCATGTGGGGGGTTGCTTCTCAGCCAAGGGAGTGGGCTCACTCACAGTTTTGGTTAAACAAAATAAAATGGCTGATATTTGATCATACACTAATTACAAAGATTTATCAAAGAAATTGGACTTTAAATGAATAAAGCCATTGCAATTATCATTTTTACATTTTTAAAAGGAATTATTATAAAACAAATTAGTAAAAACACTATTTTAATTAAATAAAATGTATAATGAATGGATTTATTTAAAAAAAGAGTCTTTCTTTTAAGTTCAAAATGAATAATGGATAAATTACTTTATAAAACATATTATTTAGTTAATAACAATTAAAATATTAAATATATTTAACATAACAGTACTGTACAGTATTCTGGCATATTCCCATGCCTGATTCTTACAGAAAGGCTGTTTCTTATATATAATATAGTTTTGCAAAATCCTAAACTCCTGAATTTTATATGTAGGACCAATGCAAACAGTGCATTACATTCAAAGCGGATTTGCTTCATTAGGTATTTAATTAAGCGTTTTTGAAAAATTTGGCTCACCAGTTTGAGATCCTATTTACTGGACATCATAAAAGGGAACAATACTTCTCTATATACCTATAATTGACCAATGGTTATAAAGTAAGAAACAGAACATTCAATTTAAGGAAAGGCAAAACTGGATTGTAAAATAAAATTAAATTAAAGGCATACATTCCATTGTTTAGAAAAAATGCTATTTATTGTTTTGTACTGTAGTTTAATAAAATATATAAATAATATTTCTATAGTATTATAGAAGAGTGTTCTGTAGTTACTTCTATTGATATTTTAACAGTTTCTTAATTTTCTGCCAGTCTTTTTTTTTTTACAAAACAATACATTTTAACAATATTTATGCAGTATCAATTTAAATGCTACATGTTGCATATGATAGGGACTAGAGAGTGTAACATTTTACTAGCTTTCATACAGTAATTAATACACACATATAGGCCGGTATTCAATTGGTGAAAAACTGGACTTTTTCCCTTTTTTTAAGATTCGCGCAATTCAATTAAAGCGCATTTTTTTCCTCAAAAAATTATCTGTTTGCGGGCAAAAACACGTAGAACCCGTGATAAGTTCAAGGACATATGTGTTTTCGCAGATGGCATCCCTAAAACAGGTTAATTATTTTAAGATATAGATCGGGAAAAAAAAATCCTGAAACGACAATGTTTCGGGCAGGGGCGGATTGGAAGGTATTTTCTGCGGGAAAATTCCCGGTGGGCCGATTGGATGTGGGGCCGCTTTTCTGTTGAGGCCCCGCCCCCTTATTTGCATCACCAGCCGGCTCCTGTAGAGACCACGTTGTGTTTTTTTCACAGGCGTACCCGGCTGCCTGTCAGCTCTGTGTGGCCGTGCCTTAGCCTCTCGCAAAGAGAGGCCAGCGGCAGCCTGCTTAAGCCCTGCCCCGCATGCTGTCAGCAGCACACACCGCAGAGGACTTAAGAAGATTGGAAATGGCGGGGCCGGCGGGTGACAGCGGCCATTGGCGTGACCGCGACGTGATGGAGGTAAGTTGCGGCGGGGGTGGGGGGCCGTCCAGGCAGTCTGTTAGCCCGATCGTCTTCTCTCTACTCTTCCCTCCCCAGGTTGTGAAGTGTCAAGTTTAATTTCACAGCCTGGGGATAGGGCAGAGCGGAGAGGAGACAATCTGGCTAGGTGAAGCAAGGCAGACTTGCAGTGCACTGTGCAGGGCAATGGGGCTGGGAGTTGGAGTGAGACTCAGGATGCCTGGAGTGGGGGCCCTGCTAAACGGAGAATGAGATCATCTGTCCAAGGGGGAGGTCGGAGGGAAGTTGATCTGTCTAAGGGGGAGGGGAGATCTGTAGGGGAGATATGCTGAACTTGTGGGAGACGGTCTTTCTCTGGGGGGGATGGGGGCTGCTATACTGTGATCAGATGATCTGTCTGTGGGGTGGGCTCATTTTGTTCTAAGGGGAGATATTTTGTGGAGGGGCTGCAATACTGAGATGATCTGTCTGGGGTGGGGTGGGCTCATTTTGTCCTAAGGGGAGATGATATTTCCGTGGGGGGGTCTGCTATACTAGGGGGGATGATCTGTCTGTGGGGAGGGGGCTCTACTACTCTAGGGGTGGGGGAGATGATGATCTGTCTGTGGCGAGGTGGCTCTGGTATACTAGGGGTGGAGGAGATGATGACCTGTCTGTGGGGAGGGGGCTCTGGTATACTAGCGGTGGGGAAGATGATGACCTGTCTGTGGGGAGGGGGCTCTGGTATACTAGGGGTGGGGGAGATGATGATCTGTCTGTGGGGACGGGGCTCTGGTACACTAGGGGTGGGGGAGATGATCTGTGCGGAGGGGGGTATTCTGTGCTAAGGGGAGATGACCTGTGTGTGAGAAAGGGGGGCTATTCTGTATTAGGGCAGGAGGATGCCACTGAGGAGACGCAGGATGATGGAGCCTGGGAGACGCAGGAGGAAGGCACTGTGGGGAGACACAGGCGGATGGTGCCAGAGAGAATTGGGGGTGGCACTGGAGAGGTGCAGGGGGATAGCGCTGAAGAAACACGTAAGGGGATATGCTGGAGACACACAAGGCGATGATGCTGGAGACACACATATAGGATTGTAGGAACGCTGGTACTATTAGAAAAAAACATTGGGGCACAGTAATCTTCATTAAGATAACAATTCTAATGAAACCATATTCTAATGCAAATAGAACCAAATGAGCAAATATATTTTATTAATGTTAAATTGTTCAATATAGGAAACTCCATCTTGTCCTGCCCCAAAACTTCTGTTACTATGTATTATCTGGTTGAACCTCTGTCGCATGATGATGACATTGGCTTTATTGCTACACAAACAGGCGGCTTCCGGACCATGTGATCTCAGCATGAATAGTGATCACTGACTCAAGAAACTGCCTGTCCAAGAAGGATCAATTTCTTCAGAGGTTCTCCGCTGCAGAGAGATCATATAGGTAAGAAAATACTCATTCACCTGCTCGCTGTGTTTATTCACTAATGAGAGGGATTGGGGGCATGGCTATCATCTCCTGAAGCGGTGGGCATGCCCCCAGCATGAAAACAATGGGGAGAGTGGCTTGTGGGCATAGCACTTCTCATTAGGCCACACCCCTTGTAATTAGGCCCCACCCACTTTCGGGTGCGCGCCTGCTGTGCGCGCACTTGGGGCCTCTTCCATATTTTTTTTCCAGGGCCACTTTACATTCCCAATCCACCCCTGGCTTCGGGGCTAATTGGATAGCTCCAGGAGATCAGTTAGCATACAGTAATTTACCACAGCTAATTTAATCCCCTCCCAGAGTGTGTCTATCTATCTATCTATCTATCTATCTATCTATCTATCTATCTGTCTGTCTATAACACTATAATAAACACCAGAAAATGTTAATAAATAAGTAAAAAAAGTAAATATTAAAAATCCATACAAAAAGGAATCAATTTGCATACAGTATCAATAACACATCACGATGGTCCAGGAATGCTGATGTTAACTACGTCACAGACTGCACTCTAAGGACATGATTCAGAAGTGCACACAATATTGTTAGCCTGTGTATATGAACAAATGTGCTTTTGTATAGGGAATGCTGGCATTAGAAATGGTGAGGCAAAACTATGGGCATTCCTTTGTGGTGACTGCGAGTGGCATGAAGTGAATGCAAAAAATGGCTGTCTCATAAGAGTTTTATGGGAGTGTCGTGGGCATGTCAGTTAAAGCAGCTGTGTTCTCAGACAGATGGCTGCAACCGCAGAGACTATGTTTAGATAGGATTTAGGAGGAGACACTGCACCTACCATAGGCTCATGCAAGTGTCAATGGTGAGAGCAATTATGTGCCGCAGATGGAGTGTTCAGAATCACAGTGGAGTTGGTGTGCATGGGCACTGAAAGTGGGCATTTCAGGAATTGTACATTTCAATGCATGCTAGTACTCAAGGGGGAGGCTGAAATTAGCATTTGCATATTATTGCTGCTGCAACTCCACAAAAAGAAAAAGCCATGGCTGCATTAGCATGCATCTCTGAATCAGGCATAAAGAGTGGGAGCTCCCAGTCCATGCGTTCTTTTTCCACAGGCGATGTCCAGAATGTGGGGAACTTTCTATATAGGTCACCATGACATTTATGGAGTAGATTTGTTTGTATGAACCATTCCCAGTGGCCACATTTGTTTAGTCTGTCACACATTACACTTCTATTATCGTTATGTATCATTATATTTTAACATATTTTTTCATGGGCATTGACATTGAGTGTCTATTTTAGAAAGGTTATTTAATTGTTTGGTTAATTGTAATTTATTGGGTATATGTAGAGATTAGAGGGATTGAGGGAGTCAAGGACTGAGCAGGGTCACATCTGAGGCAGACAGAGAGTGAGAGACAGCCTCCAAAGTACTCATGAAGATACGATGAAGACACAGTAGCCTGGAAGGAGCCAAGGGTTGCATAGCTATTAGAAATTTTAAAAAACAACCATCGGAGCACCATTGAATGATCTTCATTTGATGGTGGCAAATATCAGATTGCCACCATCAAATAGTAAAAACACTACCATTTGAACAAAAACACAGTAGGTTAGTAACCATCAGATTCCGATGTCCATCTCTACACTTAACCTGTAGGCAAACTCTGGCCACCACTTCTCCAATGTGAAGTTCTCCCTCTCCAGCATGATGTTCCTGCTCAGCCACACTCCCTCAGTGAACAGGAGGCACCTCCAATGGAAGTCAGTTCTGTTCTCGGACAGAAGCACCATAGAAAGGAAGCTCAACAGAAAGCCCAGAAAAATAGGGTACATTGTGCAAAGAGGACATTGCTCATCACCATGTTCAGCAGCTGGGGGGTGGTGTGCATGGAGGCTGCGGAAATATGCACAGACACCCCAGCCCCAGGGACATGCTGCTGATAATGCTTACAATAGCTGCAATACAAGTGTCTCATCAATGATCCTCCTGCCCTTTCCAGTATATCCCAGTAGGGAAGCAGCAGTGAGGGTTATGTTGACACTGGTGAGATGCAGGGGGCAAGAGTGAGAATCAGGGGGTGTGGTGAGAAGCAGTGAACTGTATTAACATTGTGTAGGTTGTTATGAGATGCATGAGGTGGGCTGCTGGATGCCAGCCATCACTAAGAAACCAGGACACCAGAGTGTGGCATCAGTAGCTGCTTGGCATGCTGGTCCTAGCCATTGCTAGGAGACTGGCACACCAGCATGCGGCTAAAAGTGGCTGCATTGCACCTTGGTCCCAGCTGCTACTGATTAGCTGGGACACAGGCTGAGCAGCTCACCTACGTGCAGTCTCACAGCTGGGGCCTGTTCTTGCTGAGACTTCTGATTGGCTTTAGAGTGTGTTAAAATGCTGGCAGGCGTTTGCTTCAATGTCAATTATGGCTTCATACCTTGGTGTTTAGCTAGCTGATCCTGGTTCCTAGTATAAACTCTGTGTTACCATCCTGGTGCCATATTGTCCTACCTTATCTACATATTGTTGCTAAGAATGAGCATCTAATTATAGATAGTATGCAAATACTATGAACTACAGTGGCATCATACATGTAATGTAAATTATTAGCAACATATGGAGTAAAGATCAAAATGTAACTCTGGGCTCACTTAATACTATATTTTCTTGAATTTTACAAGATACATTAATGAAACATTCTTTTTTTCTCCTAAGATGGATACTGTATCTGATTTGATCACATGGTGTGGGCAGATTCTGTTTGAACAAATAAAGTTGCCTGGTATTTGAAAGCTAAATCGTTACTATGGAGCTTATACACAAAGTACGGGGATTCAAAGATGGTGGCCAACTGCGACAGCAGAGTAATAAATATGAGCAATGAAGTAGCTGGGGAAGTTCAGGAATATAAAGATGGCCGATGATGCAACCGCTTAGAGAAGGAGCATGCGCAATATGACAAGGGCGGAAACAGTATCTGGAGAAGATGGGTGGAAGTGAACAAAGAAGACCACGCCTACACAGACCGGATGGGTGCTTAACCTCAGAGGAAGAAAAGAGGGTGGAAGTGACATGGTATACACACTGCAACTACATGACGGCCGCCATAGAAATATCGGAAACATAATAAATAACTATGGGCAGATTTATATAGCTGTCATTAGCTGACATATACTCTTTAACTATTCCATAATTTAACCATAGAGTTTTACTAATTATCACCAATGAGAAAGGATAGATATCGATCACTCACAGGAAGTGATGTCATAATGATTGCTATTGAGCGCCAATTTATCCCTGTTAGTGAGGTTTTTAAACTGGAGCACCTCACTAGAGCTACAGCCCCTTCATAAAGTCCTGTAGCTGATGAAACACGTTGGGGGCTTGATCTATTTTACCTCCATGAACTTTTGAACGTCCTTTTTAAGGTAAGCATATTATGATCCATCCTTGCTCATTTTTATTGTGATTTTTTATACTTGTTCTCATTTTGTCTATCTTATTGTGGTTTAAATTGCATTATTTATTATGGAATTAATTTAGTCTTAAGCACTTTATTGATGTTTTTAATTATTGTTATTAGAGTCTATTAAATTATTTTTAAACAAACTACGGGCACTTTCTTGGATGTTATTTATTACAATATTGTTATGTTTTGTCTCAACATGTCTCAATTTGCTGAGGTAGCTACCCATATAGGACAAAAAAAGTACTTACAAAGATAGAAGTAAATTTCAGGGGTGCACTTGCCAGTCTTCACAAGAAAAAGTTTTTTTATTCTAAACCAGCATATAATTTACAGCAGCATCGATGTTTCAGTCCTGTGCATGGACTTTTGTCAAGATACTTGACAAAGGTCCATGCACTCTATGGGGCATATTCAATTGGGCGCAAGGTTTAGCGAGGAAAACACCCCACACCCCTCGTGCCCAATTTTGGATTACCATGGGTATGCGTGCTCCCGATACCTGCGGTATCCAATTAATAAAAAGTGGTTGCTGGTTTTTCAGCTCTGAAAACCCTGCGCCACGTAAAAAATAAATTCTACCCAGGGGTCTCTGGTACTCTGCGTGGCTCCACGTGGCCTCTCCTCTATCTTCTCACTGGAGAGGGGGCTGCTGGGAGGCTCCAGGGTCTGGTGGGAGGGGCTGCTGGGAGATGTAGATCTCCCAGCTCCCATGCCGGGGGGGGGATACAGACATTGGGGGGGGCCACACACTGGGAATCACCCACACAACACTCACACACTCACTCATACACACTTACAAGCACTAACAAACACTCACACACACTCACACACACTGACATACTCACCCTGCTGCAGAAGACCCGGCTTCTGACGCTGGATGCAGAAGACTGTGCTGCAGAAGGTAAGTAATTAAGGGCTAATTAAGCAAATTGGAAACCAATTGCTTAATTAGTCCTCAGGGGGGGTGCCGCAGGGGTCCCAGAGCAAGTCCCACTAATTTTTCCTAAAATTAAAAATTTTAGAAAAAATCATACTTGCTCTGGAGGTGCAAGATTAAAAAACTCCAGGGGCTCAAAATATTAAAAAACATGCACCTAATTGAATATCAAAAATCCCGCACCTGCAGGAAAAACCTTGCAGGTGCAGGATTTTTGCTTCTCTCACCCCCCAATTGAATATGCCCGTATATATATATATATATATATATATATATATATATATATATATATACAGTACTGTGCAAAAGTTTTAGGCAGATGTGGAAAAAATGCTGCAAAGTAAGAATGCTTTCAAAAATAAAAGTGTTAAAAGTTTATTTTTTATCAATTAACAAATTTCAAAGTGAATGAACAGGAGAGAAATCTAAGTCAAGTCAATATTTGGTGTGACCACCCTTTGCCTTCAAAACAGCATGAATGCTTCTACTGTAGGTATATTTGCAAATTATTTAATCATTTTTCCACACCACCTGCAGAAACTTTTTCACAGTATTGTATATAAAAATATACTGTATATATATATATATATATATATATATATATATTTACTCACTAATTTGAGCAATATATATAAAAGTTTAATAACACCCCATGGAATAACAGTGATATTTATTGGTATAGCCTAAAGGTGTCGGGTGTAATGTGAAAGTAACTGTTAGACCACACAGAAAGTCCTTAACCAGGATGCAGGGTTAATTGATATTAACAGAGTTAACAGATAACACAGCAGTATCAGTGGTAAGCCGAATATTGGTATTATAGGGGTTAACAGTGGTATTTAGGTATCTCACCTCAGGTGCTAAGTACTGTGCCTCTGCATACACTCTGTGACACTATACATAGCAAAGATGATACTGGCTGCAAATGAGTAGTAGCCTAGCAATGACATAATCAGGTCATAGGTTGTGCCTCCTTCTGACTGTGGATCCTAGTGCCCAGCATATATAGAAGAAGAGAGAAGGGACAGTGTTGATGCACACTGCTCTCTAACATCCCTCCCACCTTGCACTGAGTTGTCTCTGTTTACATAAAACATTTCCCAATTTACTTAATAATCATTTGGTAAAGTCCATCTTTTAATCAGAAACATTTGGGTTATGCCACAAAAACAATTAAACATATCAACACATATCAAATGTATTCCAGGCCACATGTTTTTAGGACTTGTGACTTCAGTCCCTTTGTCCTCATATCCACAAAGGTATGTTCACTCCCCACAAAGGTGACACTGACAGACATCCTTTCTACTAATTCTTGGATGAAGCAATATCTGATAGCTATGTGCTTAGACCGTCCATGATGCTTTGTGCTGTAGGACAAGGACAAGTCTATAGCACTTCCATTGACACAATCTTTGTTAACGGTTTCCTCCTGTTCCAGAAAACCCAATGCACATAAAGTCTCTTTTTTTAATTATAAGGCAATTTTTGGCTGACTCTGTAAGTGCCACTTCAGCTTATAGGGCAACAGTCAGTTGCTTCCTGTTCGCTCAGTTGATGGCTGTGCCTACCAGTACAAACAGATATCCCATGTAGGAATGATGGTCATCCTCATGTGCTCCTCAGTGAGCATCACAGAAGGATTCAAGCTTAGGATTTCCATGTTTCTAATTTCAAGGATTTTGAACCCTTTAGATACTTTAGGATTCTTTTGACTGCAGTTCAGTATTGTTTTCAAGGATTAATGGCAAACTGACTCACTTTGCTTACGGCATGTGTAATGTAATGTTGAATTCCAATACTTGCATACATTATGGTTCCAACAGTGCTTTGATAAGGAATCATTTTTATATCATCTATTTCTTCCTTGCCTGTTGGTGACATGGCTTTCAGCTTTGCATTTGACATTGCATATTTGTCAAGTACTGCATCAATATATCCTTGCTGATCAACTGTGACAGTTCCTAATTAATTTTTGCATGTAAACGGGCCTCAAGCTACTAGAATGCCCAATGCAGCACACAGATGCCATCTTAGGCACATGCACAGGACAGACTGCCATAGAGCACAGAGTGAAGACAGCAGAGAGTGTTTCCAGTACAGTGTGACAGCAGAGAATCTGAATAGTGCACAGAAGCTGCATAGTTATGTCTGTAAGAAGTGTTGAATCTGGTTCTCTGGACTTCACTGGGCCCAAAGATAGTACTGAATATGTGTTAGGCATCAGTTGTTTACGTTGACTTGGAGAGAAATAATCAACACACAGCAACAGATGGTTTATGATATCCTCTAAAGAGTATTAGTTTCATATACATTTTTATAGCACTCTGGTAGCAGTTGGTAGAAGTCTCTCAACTCCCACCTACCAGATATTCTGCCTAGTGATAAGATAAGTAAAAGAGCTACAGTACATTTAGTATTGTTCTGCACAGCCTGGCATTGGAATGTGCACACTGTCCTGTCCTTGAGATTTCTGCTCGGAAATAGCTAGCAAGTCAGTGAGAGTCCCTGAACTAAGCATTTTTAAACAGTTCTTGTATCTTGCAAGTCTTGTAGCTAAGATGAAATAGGTTCATGAGTAACATTTAGCACAAAATGGTACAAGATGGCTGCCGACAATACAAGATGGCAGTCAAACATACAGAACATAATGTTAACCCTATCAATCCCTTCTTTTATTCATTAACCTAACTGTTCCCTTAACTGCCTAACTAGGGTTGAGTCCTTAAGCTATCTTAAGTACAGATACACATACACATGACCCCTGCTGCAGAACTAACATGTAAGATCCCCCCATTGAAGGAGGTGTGACCTATCCTCCATACATGTAAGTCTCGGCCCTAAAACTAGTTAGTCCAATGTCCAGGTGATGTTTCATCACTCAGGGAGTCAACAATTGTTCTGCAATGTCTTCATGTCCTTCCATTTTCTTGTGCAATATTCCTTCCACAAAAGCTACATGTATCCTGTTGGTCATCTACTGTCTGAAAGTGGATGTGTTGTTCACCCAAATCATCGTGTATGCCAACAAATATGAGGTTGTTAGGTTCAGATTTTCTAGCAGAGCAACAATCAAGCATGAGTAATTTCTTAATCAGCAAAATGGCAATCTTTATAACAATATAAATACAGACAGGAGCTACACCCAATAGGGTTTATCAAGTTATAAGGTGCAGAAAATTATACAGCCTGAAAGTTTGCTATGGAAATGTAATTAAAGCATGAAATGTTGAGGAAAATCACAGTAGACCAAGGTGCATATCCAAGCCCAGATAATATAGAGAGAGCCATGGGTACCATGCAGGTGCAGGGCCAGTTTGAGGCCCATTCCAGTGGAGCAGCAGCACAAGGGTGCCACCCCATAGTGGGTTAAATGCAATTGCTGCCACCTGAAACAACATACTCAAGCCGATTCTTTGCTGCCTTGTGCTTGCCTGGCCTGGGCAGTGCTGGCCTCTTCCCAGTTGACTCCATTGTGGCCTGGGCTAGGCGTGACTCTTCTGATAGTGGTTTGATGTCATAGGTCACACAGCCATGCACACCTTGCCCACCCAAGCTCTGATACTGGCCCTGATACTGGCAGGGGAGATCAGGGCATGGTGCGGACTCCAACTGTGACTCGGTCTGGCTGTGGTGGTGCTCTATTCCTGTTTGGGCCAATGTGTGCGTGTTTTTTCACATGTCATTGGATTTGGAGGTGGGGCACTCCAAAATGTATTGCACAGGGTGCTAGTAGACATGAGGCCATTCTTATTTATGTATAGAGCATCACGTGAACTCTATAATACATGGAAAAAAGTCAGCAAATTACATGTGGACAGCACTACAGGCATCGTACCAAGATGAAGGTCTCATGAGAAAGATATATTTAAGATGTGTATTACAATACAAAGTTACAGTATGTGAATGCAGCAGTAGAAATTATTACACTGACAGAATGCTGTCTGTATCTTAGCAACTATTGTTTGTTGGAGTTAAAATGCTACGACATTGCTACAGAACTTAACTCCAGAATTTGACTTCCTAGTTGTGGCATAAGAGGCAAACACAAAAAAGTTAACTACAGACACAGAGTGAATTTATTGCAGTTCCAATAACATATGCAATGAAAGCTGTGCTGTGCATTAAACACAAAAAGTAAAAAATGTATAAAGTTCAAGTGCTACTAATGTCACAAGCATTTCAGCGCCAGCAAAAGAATGTGAATTCTATGCAAAGCAAGAAATGCAATGGGAAAGATGAATCAGCACTTAATGTAGTGCTTCCCAAACTCTGCACAGTGGCACCCTGGGGTGCCTCTGGACACTTGTAGGGGTGCCTCAGGTTTGAGGTCCAGCACCAAATCAAATTACTTATGGTCAGTGTAATGTAAATATGTGGACAAACAGAAGCACAAACCTGTCCACCACCACATAGCTGAACCTAAGGATGACAGGAAGCACAATTTATCTCACTTTACTACTTTACTACAATTTTTCAGAATTTATCAATAAACATTTGGCTTAGGGGTGCAATGAAAACAATGCTAATACTCTAGGGTGCCATGGTTCAAAAAAGTTTGGGAACCACTGCCTTAATGTTACAAATAACCACAGAAAAGATTGCTGGTACATTGATTCAGATGCAACAATGCATTTTAGTTGCAATGAGGAATGGTTCACCAAGTTAGTTGCAATTAAAGAGATTGCCAATCAAGTACTTACAACTACAAAGGTTGGAACATTTAAAAGCAGCTTGAAAATCGGGACTAGAGTAAAAGTCACAGAAATCCAAGACATGCTTTATATATCAAACATGGGAACAAATCTGATAGCCATCAGTGTCCTGGAACAAAGAGACCACAGAGTTCACTTTGCCAAAGGAAATTATATTGTGCAAACCAGAAGAGGGACAGTCATAGCTACAAGTACAAGGTGTCAGCAATGGTATGTCCTTAATAGACAGAATTGTTATGCAATGATGACAACAGAGGAAAAAAAGGAGGGGATGGGCTGAACATTATAATTTTAAACATAATAATAGATGCTACCATGCTGAGACCTGTAGTTCTACAGCAGAAAAAAGGTGGGAGATGCAGGTGCACACTGTAACCACTAAGAATTTTAATGATTAAAATATTAACTCCAACAATTAACATGTTAGGGACCCACCTTATAAGGTTCACCATGATGTGGTAGGTGGGCAAACATCTTTGGATAAACATGTACTGTACTAAGAAACCTTACTTAAAAAACCCTGTTAATTGTTTATTATAAATATTTGATCATTAGAATTCTTAGTACTTATAGTTTGTACCTGCATCTCCCCCCTTATTTTCTGCAATCATGACAACAGTCTAGTGACAACGATGATGACAACAGTCTAAATGACAATGACTTCTAGTGACACAAACACTAGGGTCTATATTTACTTAAATGAGAGTTTTAGAAATGGAGATGTTGCCCATAGCAACCAATTCAGATTCTAGTTATCTTCTAGAAGGTGCTACTTAGATGTTAAGTAGAATCTGATTGGTTGCTATGGGCAACATCTCCATTTCTAAAAACTCTAACTTTGGTAAATATACCCCTAGAACTTAGGAGTGAAGATTTGGTCACCATTGATACAACATGGCAAAAAATGGAAGAGAGGGCAGGTAAAAAAAAAGAAAAAGAAACATAGAAAGACAAAGGAAGCATGGTTAGTTGAAGAACAACACTGCAGGATCTTTAATCTGAGTGATAGGATATTGAACAAAGAAAAACAAAATGCCTTACAAAGGATTCTGAAATTTGCTCTGACTAGAGGCATGGATTCCTTTAAAACCTTCCTGGATGTGCAGAAATTTGTACACAAAGTGACTTTAAAAAAAATCTTCATAATGCAGGATACACAACAAAAAGACGATGAAGTACAACTTTATTTTAAAAAGTCAACATTTTACCCTACCCATGTTAAAGGACATTTTATCGTATGTTTTACAAAGCTGGTTTTAGATGATATGGAAAAATTGTCAGAAAAAATGTTCATAAGAAAATGGAATATGACACAAAAGGAGAGATCTGGCATAAAATACTTGAGAGATAATAAAAATATTATCATAAAACTGTCTGACAAAGGAGGTAATATCATAGTAATGAATCGCTCATGGTACATACAAGGGATCAAACGCCAACTGGGCAGTGAGTCATACAAGACACTTAAAAACAATCCTATGGGGAAAATAAGGAAGAACTTCGACAAATTGCTTGAAGATCACCTAGCAAAAGGTTCCATCACAAAGGAGGGAAAAGAATTTATGGAAATAACTAATCCCCTGACACCAATCCATTTATATCCTGCCCAAGATACACATAAGTACCATGGATCCGCCAGGTCAACCTATTATAGCAGGAACAGAGAGCTTAACAAGCAACCTCTCAGCATTTGTCGACCACCACTTATAGCCTATAGTCAAAAAAATCCCTCTTACCTAAAAGACACAACAGACACCTTACAAAAAATAAAGAAAATATCATGGAGTGAAAATATAATTATCATTTCTGCAGATGTAACTTCCTTATATACAATCATAGAACACACAAAAGGGATAGAAGCGATCACTTGGTACTTCAATAAAACCAGTATGGAAGAAAAAAAGAAGAATTTTATAATAAAAAGTATCAATTTTATACTGTTTAATAACTACTTCTATTTTAATGGTGATTACTATATACAACAAGTGGGTACAGCGATGGGTCCAAGGTTTGCCCCCAGTTATGTTAATCTCTTCTATCTGGTGCCATCCGGCATGGGAGTTAAATCTGGTATCCAGGAATTGCTATATTGATGACGTCTTATTATTCTGGAGAGGATCAGTTGAAGACCTCAAAATATTATGTGACTATCTTAAAAAAAACTCTTTAAATATCAAACTAACATTTAACATCAGCAGTGAAATCATTCATATTTTGGACCTTATTATTTACCCAGCAGACAATTCTCTTAAAACAAAATGTTTTCAGAAGCCTACAGACACTAGGGGCCAAATGTAATAGGGTGAGAGATTAGAAAATGTGAGAGTTTAGCAGTAAACTCTCACATTGGTTGAGTTTTATCTTCAAAATGGGAAAACATTAGCAAAGTTTAAAAAGTGTCAGAAACTCTCACTTTTCTAAACTCTCACTCTCTTACATTTGGCCCTAATAGTTTCATACATAAGAACAGTGAACACTTTGATCGATGGTTGGAGGGTGCACCTAAGAGCCAATTCCTATGGGTAAAATAGTCTGCAAGGAACAAATGAATATGATGGATGAGAGATTCTTATCCAGGGGGTATAACAAAGACAAGGGGCCGAATTCAATTTGGAGTAAAAAGCCCTTTTTGCCGATTTCACTTTTCCCATATTCAATTCTAGCGTCTTTTCACCGATGCGAAAATGCAATGCAATGTAATAGGCAAAAAAGTTTTGCCTATGCATACACTTTGTACACCCCCCTTGACTCAAACTGCTTAAAAAAACGCATAAGAAACACAAAGCACATCCCAAACATCACTTTGAAAATGTGGGTGAAAAAATTCAAAGTGGGGTTACAAATTCAAAAACTAGCAAAAAAGCATTTGGGGGGGTTTGTAAGTATGGGCGAGGTGTATTTTTTATTGCAGGTGCTTGCTGAATGTGCATTTTTGGCACTTTTTAATGCTTGACCTTAGCGATTTTTAAACATGCTTGCAACCATTTTCATCTACCCCAAATTTGATGTGACTACTTATTTTGACCAAAAAAAGTTCCTAAATGCTATTCTTCACCACTGTCCCAAAGATGCTAAATAGCACCTATTGAGACCTTTCAAAGACCCCAAATACCTTTTACAGGGCTATTCAGGGGTTCCCATTGTAAACCCCCATGTCAGAGCATATTTAGGGGGGTGTCAGGCTGATTTTCCCAAAAATGACAGGACTTTTCGCCGGTTTCGTTTTTTGCAGGTCCCATTTTCACCAATTTGGAATTGAATACGGGGATATGTGGGGATGCGCACGATAAGTTTTCGACAGCAAACCCTCAGATGACGGCAAAAAGTCTGGCAACTAACTTTTTGCTCCAAATTGAATATGCAGCAAGGTTTTAAAAACAAAGGAATATGTTTTTAAACTATTTTAATACCCAAGGACAAAAATGATCAAAAGATAAAAGAATGGGCTTTTATAACACAATATGGATCACATCACTCACTTTTAGAAAACATTTTTAAAAATCACTGGCCTATTTTACAAAAAGATTCAGGTTTAACCACTATTTTTACCTTCTAAACCAATGTTCATTTATAAAAAGGCGGATAAACTTAAAAATAAACTGGTGAAAAGTGCCCTTGATCAAGAAAAAGGCAATTGTATAAGAACAAAGGGATTTCACCATTGTGGTGTATGTGTCGTGTGTAAAACAGTACAAAGAAAAGAAAGCAAATTCACTAATTTCATTATAAAAGGAAAGGACTATCAAATCAAGGATTTTATCACATGCCCCACTACAAATGTTTTTTATTTTATTGAGTGAATATGTGGATCATTTTATATAGGCTGCACTTCCAGATCCCTTAAAATGCCTGAAAACTTACGGAACATCAAAAAGGGGCTGGACACTCATGCATTATCATTTAAAAATAGACATGTTTGTTCAACTAACCACATTGTGAACTTTATGGGTATTGAGAATGTAAAAAATAACTGGAGAAATAGGGATAAGGAAACAAGACTGGCACAAAGAGAGATGGAGTGGATCCATAGATTGAAAACACTCATCCCAGATGGAATTAACAAAGATTTCAAACTTAAATGGTTTCTATAAAATATCATCAAATGTCACCTAACCATTACCCCAATTCAAAGTTCCTAAGCCTCCTTATGATTGCAGACTACCATCTGTATTTGTCATGGTGTCTGAGCTTATCAAGTTTATAAAGTTTTTTTAAACTGACAAGCTGCTATCTACAGTATTTGAGGCGGCTCTCCCAACTTTTTAATTTGGAATCAATGCCATCTTCTTCACCTGCTTCACCTGCTAGGCTTTCTTCACCTATGTAATTTTCTAAAACTGACCTTGTACCTATCACACGCTTTTCCTTTTGTCTTTTCTATTTTCAATGTCATATTGTAGTGCTAGATAAGAACAAAAAACTACCTTTGCAGAGCCATCCCTTACATTCTCTACATTTGAAGTCCATGCTTTATGCCTCTTCCACCCAGTACACCTCAGAGTAGCTGTCATTTACCGTCCCCCTGGCCCTCCCTCCCAGTTCCTTGACAACTTTGCTTCCTGGCTCCCTCACTTTCTCTCCTCAGACCTTCCCTCCATTATCCTAGGTGACTTCAATATTCCAATTGATATCCCCACAGAATCTTCTGCCTCCAAACTCCTCACCCTCACATCTTCACTTGGTCTCTCCCAATGGACCTCCTCACCCTCCCATGTGAGTGGCCATTTTCTTGATCTGGTTTTCACTCACCGATGTGATTTTTCTGATCATTCCAATTCCCCTTTCCCACTTTCTGACCATCACCTTCTCTCTTTTAACCTGTCCCTCTCTCCTTCCCCTTCTCTACCTCCAAAAGCCACCATCACTAAGCGTAACATTGATGCTAGCAACACAGTTTCCTTTTCTTCCCTGCTTGACTCGCTTCTCTCCCTTATCCTCTCTCTCTCCTGCCCTGACCAAGCCACTTCCCTATACAACACCTCCCTTACTTCTGCTATGGACTCTGTTGCTCCGGTGATCACTACTCACACTTGCAGATCTACTCCTCAACCCTGGCATTCCAAATGCACCAGATACCTGCAAAAGTGTTCATGAACCGCCGAGTGACAGTGGAGAAGATCACGCTCTAAGGCAGATTTTCTCCATTTCAAATTTATGCTCTCATCCTATAGTGCTGCTCTCTCCCTCTCTAAACAGTCATATTTCAAGATCCTCATCTCCTCTCAGTCCTCTAATCACCAGCATCTCTTCACCACTTTCAACTCCCTCCTTCACCCACCCCCTCCTTGTCTCCCCTCCTTGCTCTCTGCCCTTGACTTTGCTACCTACTTTACATTTAAAATTGATTCCATACATCAGGACATTATATCCAACCAGTCCCCCAGCTCGCCACCTCCTCCTTTCCCAGATCACCCATCCCAATCAACTTTATCAACTCTCACATCCTTCTCCCCTGTATCTGGAGAGGAAGTCATGGCCCTCATCTGGTCCTCCCCCCTTCCACCTCCCCCCTTGATCCTATCCCCTCCAGCCTCCTCTGCTTCCTCTCTCTTTCTGCCTGTTCCCATCTTGCCCACCTCATTAACCTCTCCCTCTCATCAGACACTGTCCTTTTTGCATTCAAGCATGCCCTTGTCTCCCCCATTCTTAAAAAACCTACCCTTGATCCTAACCTTCTTTCTAACTACCAACCCATCTCTCTCCTCCCTTTTGCCTCCAAACTCCTTGAGCGCATTGTCTACAAACGCCTTACCACTTTTCTTTCCTCCCACTCCCTCCTTGACCCTTTTCATTCCAGTTTCCCTTCTCTCCACTCCACTGAAACTGCCCTTACGAAAGTTTGCAATGACCTCCTTGCTGCCAAAACCTAGGGCCACTACTCTCTTCTCATTCTCCTTGATCTCTCTGCTGCTTTTGACACTGTGGACCACCCTCTCTGGCTGCATATCCTTCACTCCCTTGGTCTACGTGACACTGCCCTCTCCTGACTGTCATCCTACCTCTCTGACCGATCTTTCTCAGTTTCCTCTCATGACTCCTCTTCCCCCCACAGCCTCTTACAGTAGGTGTTCCTCAAGGTTCTGTTCTTGGACCTCTTCTATTCTCCCTCTATACTTCCTCTCTAGGTGAACTCATCAGTTCTTTGACCTTCATTATCATCTCTATGCTGATGATACTCAAATCTACATTTACTCCCCTGATCTCTCCCCCTCTCTTCTGACTTGTATCTCCAACTGTCTCTCTGCCATCTCTTCCTGGATGACCCTGCGATTTCTTAAACTTAATATGTCTAAGACAGAGCAGATCGTCTTCCCACCCTCCCACATAACCTCACTTCCCACTATTTCTTTATCAATTGATGGTATAACTATCTCATCTAGCCCCAAAGTGTGCTGTCTTGGAGTTATCCTGGACTCATCCCTCTCCTTCAAACCACATATCCAGAACCTTTCACAGTCCTGTCATTTCCATCTCAAAAATATTTCTAAGATCAGACCCTATCTCACCCAGGATGCTAAAAAAACCCTCATACACTGACTGGTCATCTCCAGATTGGACTACTGTAACATCCTCCTATCTGGCCTCCCCAAATCCCTTCTCTTTCCACTCCAGTCTATCCTTAATGCTGCTGCACAGCTTATCTTCCTCTACAAATGCTCTACATCTGCCTCCCCTCTCCTACAAGCCCTCCACTGGCTCCCCTTCCCTTTTAGAACCCAATTTAAGGTTCTCACGCTCACTTACAAAGCCCTCACCCAATCTTCCCCCATATACATCTCTGATCTCATCTCTCTTCTCATTCCTCTCCGCTCTCTTCGTTCAACTAATGCACGCCGCCTTTCATGCCAGCTGATTACTTCCTCCCACTCCCGCCTCCAAGATTTTGCCCGCACTGCTCTCCACCTCTGGAACTCTCTCCCACTCCCCATCCAACTGTCCACCTCTTTGCAATCCTTCAAACAGGCTCTCAAGACACATTATTTCATCAAAGCCTTCCAGCTGTCATTCTAACTCCCTGAAACATACACCTTCCTCCCCATCTGTGTCACCCCTGTTTGTCTTCCCCTCCCCTTTTAGAATGTAAGCTCTTATGAGCAGGGCCCTCTAATCTCTTGTACTTCTCCCTACTTTAGTTTCATCTACTTCTTACTCACCACTAGGGCACCTAACACTTGGCTGCTTTGCTCTGTTGCTTATCTGGGTGTTATGGTCTCTAATGTAGGAATATATATTATCCATGTCCTGGTCCTGTATTGTATTGTTCTGTAAGTCACTTGTCTACAACTTGTTTATGTGCTTTGTAAGGCGCTGAGGAACATTTGTGGCACCATATAAATAAATGATAATAATAATAATTTATTTCACTTTAATAAACTGTCAACATACTACATATTTTAGAAAACTTTTTCTTTTTTTTCTTTTAATTGAGTGCCACCACCTAGAATAGCATATCAGCATACCAGAATCTGTCTAAGTGGGGGATCCCTGATGATGATTTGTACTACTTATTATTATTCTTACATTTTTGTTGTAATCTAATTTTCTTATATTACTGGAATTTATTTAATTGATCGAAGTTCTGCTTTTGAAACATACTGTAGATATTATTCATATAATTTGTACTACAAACATTGTTTTTATAATTTGTATTGTTGTAATTGGGAGGGTTGGTTATGGGATGTCGGCGGTCAGGATTCTGGTGGTGAGAATGCCATCACCGTCATCCCGGCAGGGTTAAAATTCCAACACCTGCCGCCAGGGGCGCCGAGAGGGGGAGGAACGGGTACAATTTACCCAGGCCCGGGCTTCCAGAGGGGCCTGGTGGGCTTTGCACCGGGCTGAGGGGCTCACAGTGCTATGCGCTGCTGCAAAAGTATGGGTTTTTGGTTTTTTTTCTAGGGGGCGTGGCCATGCCTTCTACTATTAGGCCACACCCCCTTACCCAAAAGCTAACCCTCTTCCAAACCCAAATACTTTCCATTGAGATGTCAGTGGTTGGGATGCCAGTGCTGGGATCTGACTGGTGTTGAGATTCCGGCGCCAGCATTCTGGCCACCGGCATCCAGACCACTGATGTGAACTACATCCTTTATTGGGAACATTTATTATTAGAACAATGGTTGACAGCAGTGATAGAAATGGAACATAGATAGTCAGATAAGTAACATCCCAGGTTGGATTCAAATTTGACCCTGGTTCCGCTTGGCTTGAGAGATTTGTTTGACTCAATGAGGGAGATGCAGCAGCAGAACCCATTACTTTAGTGCAGCCCCTGCTGTCACTCTCATCTCTCACGTGATGCATCAGACAGGGCCGGTGCATGTGCAGTAGAGATAAAACACATTTCGGAGAAGCAAAGTTGATCTTTGGGAAAGACCTTTACCGCAATGTTCATCTCAGGGTCACATCATTTCCCAACTGTTTTGACCTCTACCTTTACTTTGGACAGTTACTATGGAAAGGACAGAACTTATGCAATAGAAGTATACAGTTCCTTCTCATTTTCACCTTGGTTTTATTTGGTAAATTTGGCCACTAGATCTATCACAGTTTCAGAATAACTGTTTTTGGTGCAGCAAAAAAACAGGCCCTGATAGAGCTAGAGTGTTTCTCATCTCTGGGATCAGAATGATGTAGAGAGACTGCAGAATTTCATCAATAACAATTTTCAAAATTTATAGGTTAGTCCATAATTTTATGTTCACCTTGGTGCAAATGAGTTAAAGCTACTTTGACTGTTGAGCAGCAATTTAGATCATCAAACGCATAATTGAAAACCTTACAGAAACCAAGCAAGAAATTAAGAACTGATTCACCTCTATCCTAATATGGTATAGCCCATGCCAAGACCTATTTCTGCAGTGTTGTCAATATCAGGTCCACATTTCATGGATTTGTAAAATATTTTCACATCTGAAAAATCAGGCCATTTTTATCTAGAAAAGGCCACTACTGTGTACTCCAGAGGGGTGGACAGGTATCAATTGGCCCTTACCAACAATTTTGCTATGGGACCCAGCCATGCAGTTTCACCCCCGTAGCATCCAGTCCCCACTTATTTCAGATTCAAGTTGTCTTACACATATCAGCAGCACTGATCATAGGCAGGGGCGGATTGGCCATTGAAGTCAGCGGGAAAATTCCCGGTGGGCCAATGCGCTTGTGAAGCCACCTGTCAGCTGCTGACTTTATGTTTGCATGCATGCATTGCCATTATGCTGCCGGCCGGGACTGTGTTAATTGACAGGCAGCTGGCTAAATTATTGAGGCCAGGCTGACAACTCAGTCAGCCTGCGGGGCTGAGGGGCCAGGCTGATCATTGAGGTGGGTGGAGCTAAGGGGTCTGGCAGACAGTGAGTGTAAAGTCTCACAGTCAGCTGGCTGGGATGAGAGAGGCCCCTGGGCTGACTGACGAGGTGGATGCCAGATGGGAGCTGAGGGTGGGAGGGAGCAGTAAAGGAAGGTACAACATGTACATGTGCACAGATCTGACAGAGGGGCTGCTGGTGCTGTAGATCGCAGCTGCACCCTGCTTCTCACTCACAGACACATCTCTGCCTGTGAGTCAGAAGCAGTTTGGGGTGGGATCATCAGCCAGGTTTTAGATGAAAGCATTGAGGGTGTGTGCTCCCCTCCCTCACTCTTGCAGGGCACGTCAGGCTGTCCAGAGTCTGGACTAGCTTTTACTTTCACTTTCTTCCTCTCACGAAGCCTAAGTCTACATGTTGCTCCAACCTCTAGGGACCCTACATCTCCTCCTATCTCCTCCTCCCCTTGCTTCCCCTGACTAGGCTAGACAGTAGCACCTCAGCTGTACCTTTACTCCTACCCTCTCCATGGGTGCCTCTAAACCCCCATCAATGTGTGCCTTTGCCCCCTTTATCTGCTGTGCCTCTGCCCCTCCCCCTTCTATGCATCATTCTGTTTTCTCATCTATACCTTTGCCACATTCTCCATCTGTCCACCTCTATCTGTGCCCCTGAAACTTCCCCCTGCTGTGCCTCAGCCCCCTTTACCATCTGTACCTCTGCCATTATCTCCATTTGTCCCTCTGCTTCTTTCCCCATCCAGTACCTCTGCTACATCATCATGTGTGCATAGTCCACCACCAAGGCCGTGTACAGCGCCACATAATTTATCTAAAGGATGGAAGGTAAGCACAAATTCCTATTAATAAAAATTTTATATTTCTATTTTATATATACATATATATATATATATATATATATATATATATTATGTATGTGTGTAAATGGGAGGTAGTTGAAATACTGGCGTGCAGGATGGCGGTTCTCAGAATGCTAGTGCCGGAGTCCCAACACCAGTCTGAATCCCAGTGCTGGCATTCAGACAGTAAGTAATGGGGTTAGGTGTTAGGGTTAGATACTAGGGGGAATATTAGGGATGCTGGCGTCAGGATTGTTTGATAAAGGAAACTCACATTTTATCCTGCCCCACAATTTCTGTTACCTTTCATTAATGATCGCTTGTGCAATGTGATCAGGGCATGTCAGTACCTCCCATGATTGCATTGCAAAATGCATTAATAACGGCCAGATGTATTAACTGGCGCATGCAGGGACAGGAGCTCCGGATTGCTCCCTGGGCTGCTGCGCATGTGCAGTCCCATTGCCGGGGGAGGGTTCTGAGGGATCCCTCAGCCGGCTGATTATGCGTTATGTAGCCATAGGCTAAAGTGGCTAACGTCATCTCTAGATGGCGTTAGCTGCAGGGGCCAAAAATCGGGAATGAATTGCATTCCAGATATTGGTACATCATCTGGCAGCATTGCATCCCCCATAGAAACCTATGGGGGACATGTCTGCCTGCGGGACTGGAAGGATCACAGCAGGGATCGCAGCTGCGGTCCCTCTTTGATACATTCAGGGGAAACTTAATATTTGAGGTAAACCCCCGAAAACAAGGATTAATTTCTTCTGAGGTTCCCTGTTGCAGAGAAATCATATACTTAAGAAAATACTCATGCTTGTTGTGCCTATTCACTGCAAAGAGGGACTCTGGGCATGCCCCCAGCATGACGAAAATGGGGGGGTGGCCTGTAGGCATGACACTTCCCTTTCAACAAGGTCCCATCCGCTTTTTTGGGTGCGCGCCAGAGGCATGCACTCATATGACCGCTCTCAGTGTTTTTTCCAGGGCCACTTTACATTCCCAATCTGCCATCTCCTGTAAATATATGTAGATCTAGAATTAATGCCTCTGTGTTGGTTACCCCCAAATAATCTCCAATTCACAACCCATCAAAGTTCTCCATACACTGGCTATAAGTCATAGTGAGAATCTGTATACTGAGATGATAGTATCAGATCATAAATCAATAAGAGAAAAACTCCTAACAATTAGACCCTTTAGCATGGAGTTTAGCCAGGTGATGGGCACTTCCAAAAAATGACAGTGACAGTGAGATAGCTCTGGCTATTACAGTTTGATATCTTGATCCTTGATATAGAGCTGCATCAAAGAGGTTCTGTTTCTCTTCTCATATAAATGTTATTTCATTCAGAGCTACAGCTCTCTATAATGTGCAGTAGTGATATAAGCACTGATAGTATACTGCATAACTGACACGTTTCTCCCCTACACAAATTCCAGATTGATAGGAGGCTACTACATTTTCTTATATTATTTGCTAATAATTATTTATAAATATACAAATGCAATGTATTATATTCTAAGCAGATATCAGCAGCGTGTTTCGAGCAGACCCAGCTGCCACATAACTAACACATGGAGGCAGACTTCATTTTTCACTTGCACAATAAAACCTTCTGTTCTATTTCAAAATTAATCCTTTAAAAGGAAATAATAATAATTGGAGTATTGGCCATGAAAATGAAATCCTCTTCAAATAATGATTATAAGATATAAAAATGATAAATACGAATGCATTTTTTTTTTCTATTTTAAGATTATGGGCTGTATTCAATTAGCGGCAGAAACATCAGTGAAAACGGTTGTTTTTCACTACAAAAAGGCTAAATCTTTGGCAAAAAATTTCGAAAACGGCAAACAGGCGTAGGTGGAGAAAAAACACTGGAGAAAAGTTTCCTCCATCCCAGACAAGGAGAAATAAAATGCAAAATCCCTATTTTAGGCTAAAAATATTAAAATTTATTTAAGAACCCTTTGGACGCCTCACCTAACGATAAGTGACCCCAATTTTTTTTCGTAAGTTGTGTACTTTGGTAAAAAACGTTCGCTCCCATTTTTTGTTAGAAAAAAAAAATTGTTGAAAATGATAGAAAGCGATTTTTTTTCCAGGAAATTACTTTCCCATGTAAATTGAGGTTAAAATGGGTGTATATATAGTATATTTTTGTATTGTAAAATGCAATTTTAAAACCCTTAAAAAAAACGCCTACTGCAACCGCGTGCAATGTTTAAAACACTTGACCAGGGGCTGGCTGGCAACTTTCAGCCTGGGGGGCAAACCAGAGCAAGTGGCCCAGCTTTTCTACCGGTGAATGCAATTTTAAAAATGGCCATAACAATAATGTTGGGGGTGTGTACCACAGTAAACTACTACATGTCTGATTTTTTTAACCGACTGTATATGGTACACATAATAATTACCTTTTTTTTACTTCAATGACATTGAATTTATCACACTTTAAGGCGCTTGTTTTTCACCTTCTGTCAAATTACATTATATATATATATATATATATATATATATACAGTGCTTGAAGTGTGCTGGTATGAAATGGTATGTCATGCTGTCACTTCACTGCACCCATCCTGCACTAGGACTGTCCCAGTGCCGGTCCACAAGTGGTTGCTCTCTGCTTATTTAAATTTATCTTTGGCCGCAAATCAATCATAGCTCATGGAGTGGCAGCCAATGAGGTGAGGCCGGCGCTGGGACTATCACTGTCTCAGCGCCGGTCACCAAGCAGCTGCATGTTTAAATTTGGCTCCAGCCGCGAGCCAATCAAGGTTAACGGACCGGCAGCCAATCAGGGGCGGCCATGTGGCCACCCTTAATTGGCTGCCAGTCCGCGAGCTGTCATTTGCTCACAGCCCGCACTGAATTAAAAAAGCCAGTGCCACCAAGGAGAAAGATTGGGGAAGGGCCCAGGGAAGAGAGCGTCGCGACCACGGTCACCAGAGCAGAGCAGGGTGAGGTGGGCAGTGTGCTGTGGTGTGGAGTATGCTATGAGCTATGGTGTGTGGTGTGCTCTGACTGTGAGGGAATGCTGTTTTTAAGAAGAAGTGGGGGTATGGAAATATCAGAGGGCTCAGGATTTGGGCCTGCCTAAGTAAAGCCTGCCTGATATTTCCATACCCCCACATCAAAATGTCTACTTCGAACACACACATATTATATATATATATATATATATATATAATCTGTTAATATTTAGAACAAAGGGGCACTCCATAGTGCATAAAAGTTTAAGTCATAAAAACATAGACAGACAATCCTGTCTGCAGACATGTAACATTCGTACCATGTATCACACTGATTGGGCTTTGTACCACTTGGTTAATGTAAGTATACCCGGTAAACACCGTCAGCCGCTCCTCATCCTCCGGGGATAAGCTATGTACAGCTCGCTCGGAAGCTGCAGCCATATATATAATCACACACTCACACACACACAATCACATTTAGTCAGCACACACATACAGTCACACTTAGTCAGCACACACACACGGTCACACTTAGTCAGCACACACACACAGTCACACTTAGTCAGTACACACACACACTCACACTTAGTCAGCACACACACACACAGTCACACTTAGCACACACATACAGTCACACTTAGTCAGCACACACACACAAACACACACACATTCACACTTAGTCAGCACACACATACAGTCACACTTAGTCAGCACACACATACAGTCACACTTAGTCAGCCCACACACACACAGTCACACTTAGTCAGCACACACAATAGTCACACTTAGCACACACATACAGTCACACTTAGCACACACATTACACACAGTCACACTTAGTCAGCACACACACAGTCACACTTAGTCAGCACACACACACATACAGTCACAATTAGTCAGCACACACATATTTTAAATAACAAAATGTTTATATCACTGTGACACTACATTTATATGCCCCACTCCACCCTCCACTTACCTGGTATGGGTGTAGAAGACATGAAGCAGGCACTCCTCATCTCTTCCCTCTCTCCTCTATGGGTATGATAAAAAATTTATTTTATCATTCAGCTCCTCTTCGGCTCTTCCTACTCCCCCCGATAGGCCACGCCCCCTTTCTCATTCTCCAGCCACTTGGATTTGTGGGTAGGGAAACCTGGCTCCCCATTGGTCAACAGCGGCCATCTTTTTGTAGCCTGATATGAGGGCAGCCATTTTATTTTAGTCTCTGTTACCTGAATCGGATCTCTCTCTGGGCAGCAGCACGGGAAGCAGAGCATCGCATCCTGTGCTGTCTGCCAGTGCCTGCCGGCCCTGAAATACTAGAATTGTACCGGCCCGGGGGGCAGATGGCACCCTGCCCCCCGGCCCAGCCCGCCACTGCACTTGACGCATCCATACTGCCCACCGAAAAAATCAGACCCAATACGTTAAAACCATTTTCAACTATTTTTGTTTTCACTCAAAATTTGCGTGGTCATTTTTCACCAAAGTACTTACAAAAAACGTTTGTGGTAATTTATCATTAGGGGGGGTCTCTAAAGGGTTCCGAAAGAAATTCCCACATTTTTAGCCAAAAAGAGGGATTTTTTACTTTTTTTTTCTCCTGGTTTGGGATGGAGAAAACTTTTCTCCAGTTTTTGTTCTAATTTTTCGCCTTTTTTTGGGTGAAAAACTGACGTTTTCGCCAATTGAAAAAAAAATTAGAAGTTTTTGCCGTTAAGTGAATACGGCCCTAAGTTCTAAGCAAAAAATAGAGAATTACAGTATTTAAATGAACAGTATCACCAAGCTTCACAATGAACAAATCTAAAGTCTCATCATAAAAAAAACTGCAGTAGAGCTGATGTAGAGTTCAGCGCAGTATAAATGTAAAACATAAACATAAATTGCATCTAAAAAAAAAGATAAGCATCTTGTGCAATATGCAGAGCCACAAATATATTCTGATGCCTGTGACTGTATAGTATGTAAAATGCATGTTTTTGGTAAGTTAAGCTAATAGCATAAGATACGATTTAAACTATAGGGGGAATGTTTACTAAAGTGAGAGTTTTTAGAATTGTAGATGTTGCCCTTAGAAACCAATCAGATTCTACTTAACATCTATCTTGCACCTTCTATAATATAATAGTTAGAATCTTATTGTTTGCTATGGGCAACATCAACACTGCTAGAAACTGTCACAATATACCCCAAGCAGTGTTTCACTTCTGTACATTTTAATGGTAATTTCTCATTGTCTGACCTATATATGTTACTTCTCCTTCATTCGCGTTACGGCTCTATAAGAAGCACAGTAGGTTATTTTTTACATCTTTTTGTTCTTTCTTATTTTTTATTAGAGTACCTACAGGTCCTAAAGCAGTCCTCGTACCCCACAAATTAGGTAAGCAATAAATAAGTGAACAAGGGTTGTGTACGGAGGAGTTTAAATTACTAATAAAACTATTTTTAAATTGTGCATGTGGCTTTGTTTTCCTGAAATCTTCCAAGTTACACTATAAGTCCCAGTGGGCTCCAGAGCCAGGTCATGCTTGTGCATTTACTTTTACAATTGCCAGCGTGCCCTGGCAGTCATGGGTTTGCTGGCACTTATAGAACTACAAGCACCAGTATACCCAAATACTGTAAGGTGGCTAGGGCATGTTTGGATTGATAGTGTAACATGGACAAATGTTACAATATCTCTTAATTGTAAAAATGATACACAACCATACTTGACCAGGGATGTGGGAATAGTCTATTTTTTCCTTGGGAGTGTTGCGTTTTTTGAGGATCTTGTCCTCCTAGGGAATAGAGACCCGAGCTGACTTGCCTAATTCCTGTCTGGCACTATGGGTTACCCTACTATTGTGGCAAAGCCTCTGCTGATATTGGCATCTTTGAGGGCAGACACCACACTGTTTGGGGCCTCAATTTTGTTAATACTAGTCTTGGCTAGTAGTAGTGCAAGAAAAGTTTGTCTTTCTTTCTTTCTTTCTTTTTTTCTTCATATTATAAAGGTTGTGCTGATAAACATCATCATCATCATCATTATGGAACACACAGGGAGAAGGCAGTCATATAGGGAGGTGGAAATAACATGCTTGAGTCTGCTGTTAGTTTCTGCAAGTGTGGAGAACTGTAAAAAGAGCTTCTCAGATGTCAAGAGGGTTCCCAAAGTCAAAATGTAAAACTTGAAATCTATTACATTTACCCCAAGGCTGAAGAACAAACTGCATGTTCACAAACTTCACAAATTCCTGAGGAGAGTCTAAGGGTGTACACAATAGCTATTTCTGCATTTCTTGCTAGGGATGATGAAAAGAAGGACATTGTCATGCTTAGGCATAGGACCAATAAATCCAACTCTTTCATGTGGAATACTTTTTTCCAAAATCCTGATAAGATTTGTCTTGTCATCTGTAATATTTGTAGTGCAAAAGTAAGTAGAGGTAAGGATATTAACTATCTAGGCACCTCCTCCCTGTTACATCTTATCTAGCAAATTCGTGCAAATTATCTATCCGAATAAAACTGGTAAAATAATAACAAGCAGTCCAGCGTCACCTACCAGCAGCATGGATAAATTCCAGCACATGCAATCTCCACTGCCAACACCATCATCAACCTCCTCATTAATGGTCAGAGGTAAAACTGCTGTATCCCATCACAGAAGCCATGAAGGCTATGTTAGCATCTGGATTTCTGGTTTTAGATAATTAGTTGATATCATGTGTCCCTGCTACAAAATTCCATCTTGATTCCATTTTACCAGAACAGAAATTCCTCGCCTGTACCGGGAAATTAAACAAAAAGTTATTCTTTGCCTACAAATGCCATTGAACAGACTATCCACTGAACTACAGAAAGCAGTAGTGGCCAAACTAAAGATTACATGACTGTGACAGCACACTGGGTGTATTACATTAAGCAGCAGCAGTATCTAACACACAACACTAGCTAATTCCCAGGCAGGCTACTCTCTGTATCAGTGGTTTCACTAAGAGCCATACCAGTGCCAATCTGTTGGAAAAACTCAGGGATATGAAAGCAAAATAGCTTAGCCCGCTAAGACTCTTCTCAGGATTTGTCACTTCCTATAATGCAAGAAACATTTTATGAGCATTATGAGTGTGCACATTTAAACATGTACCATATTTGACATACACAATAAACTTGGTGTTTTAGAATTTATAATAAAAAATGACAGTAGTGTGCAAGAGCTGCTGACATTTTCAGCACTTAGCAACCACATGTAGAATATTGCATTGGCTGCAAAAAAAGTTTCATTTGTGATGCCACCAACTGAAGCAATAGGTAGTAACCAGGTGAAATTCCACCATATACACTGTACAGTACGGTATATCCTTCAGCGACTGAAGGAACAGCAACAAGCCATCCAAACATCCATGAGATACAGTAGGGAAAGGAGGGGCATGTTACCTTAGTCCAGCACAGTGGAGAATACTCTCGGTTTTATGCAAGATGAAACCATTTGATATTGTAACAAATGAAGTAAGTTCAGACACTGCCAGTCTCTGTCAGGTGATTCCCTTAATTAAACTACTGGAAAAAGAGCTAGAAAAGCTGAAGGAAATGATGAAATGAAGTGATTTGGCTAAGTATACTTTTTCTGCTTCACCAGGACAAACATCTTGACACTGGATTGACATTTTGGCAACCATGTTAGAACCTAGGTTTAATCCTATACAACATCTTTCTTACCAAATGACCCAGATCTAAATAGATGCAAATGGCTCCTTGCAACCAAGTTGTCAATTCGAGTGGTACATGAACATAATAACATGACAAAGTCTTCTGCTTCAGCTTCCCCTGCTGCAACTGCTGCTGCCAGGGAAAAAAATGACTAACTCATCACACCAAAGTGAAACAACATTATGACATCTGGTTAAGCTTAAAAGAATTACCCAGAATTCTTAACACATTTACCATGACTCAATCTGATACAATAAGCATCAATAGAATGGTGGAGGATTATTTAAGTTACAATGTGCAAATTAGCAAGTCACACAGTCCCTCTGAATAATGGGAGGAAAAAAAAGGAATTTGGAACCCTTTGTACAAACTCACATTGGTGTACTTAAGTTGTCCACTCTCTTGTGTGTACTCAGAAAAAGTTTTTAGCAAAGTTGGGAACCTTGTGAGCGATCGTCTTAGAAGGCTACTTCCAAAAGATGTGGAAAAGCTGATGTTGATTAAAATGAACCACAGATTCTATGAGGAAGACATGTGCTGCCTATTACAACAAACAGAAACTTATTCTATACTGGTGGATTCCAGTGGGGATGAGCTACAATAATATTGTTAATGATGGTGATAATGAGTCTGACATGTTCCAAATGTGAATATGAATAACAAAACTGTTAAGCTGCCTTAAGACCATTGGTAGTTTGGTTTAACCAAACCACAAAGATGTGGACTTTTGTAGGGGCCCAAAAATACCAAGCATTTTAGCCACAAAAGTGTCAATTCCTGTCGCTGAAGTGCTTGTTTTGTTAAACTGAGCTAGTTATTTTAATATACAACATAAGGGTGGGTGGGACAATCCATCATGCACCACTTTTGTTTTCATTGTACTTTAACGGGCTGTACTTTACTAAGGCATTGTTGATGGTCTTCTGGTTTGCAGAGCCCAGGTTACTTTCTCTAAGTTTATTATTTATAATTGTAATTGCTTCTCCATTCTTTATGGTACACTACGCAACTAATCAAATCAATAATCACTCAAATCAAGCCATCAATGACATGCTTTACCTGGCTTCTTCCACACTACATGTTTGCAAGTATTTTCTTTATTATTATATAAACTATAGTGATAACTCCTTCTCTATTCTTAATGGTGCACACCACTAGTCATCAAAACATTAATCAAGCAAATGAATACATCAATGACATACTTTACCTGGCTTCCACTACATAATATTAAAATACTCAACCTCCATATACCTGTACTGGCCTTGGGCCTCTGATCTAGTAAAAGAATAATGAAAAAATTGTATGGGGTCATTTAGTTTATTAAACTGTTGTCCTGTCTGCTACTGTGCTGCAATTTAGCACATATGTGCTATATTCTTTTAAAGTAAGCTTGCTGCAGCTATTGGCTAATATTGATAAACAATATTGTGAGCTATGAGGTGGTCAATACTGACTGGAAATACTGGAAATTAATGTTATTGATGTTAATAACACTGTAGAAATAAACATAGGACCATATTACATTATTTTAACTGTTTTAACAACCCTAACCAAATCCGAATCAAAACACTTGAGGGTGATTATTCAAAACAAAAAAACAAAACACTGAATGGTTTTGGCAAAACCAAAACACAAGGGTCTACACACATCTCAAATGAGCATAAAAATCCAGTAAACTTTGCTTACACAAACATCTATAATGATAACCTCTCCTTTGTGTAACATTGATACATGTAATGCCTTTGATTGTGAGAAGTTTATATAAATAATAAGTTCTGAAGTTTGCTTAGACAAGCTGCGGGTTTGCAAATCTTTCCAAACGTTGTGTCTGTGGGCCTGATTCAGCAAGGATTGCTATTCTGCTTATATGCACGCGCCGCAGTTGCTAATATCAGCGGTGAAATTTAAATATTTGCTTTCACATTGTGATTGCAAACAAACATAAGGATGCTCACTTCCCCTTACTCACATAGCGAAACCATCGGTAACATATGCACAAGCCCTCACCTTACTCAGAAATTGTTACCAGCCATGCACGCTATCAGTGTTTTAGCTGCTTACAGCCACGCAGTGGATAATTTATGCAAGCCCCTTTAGTGGCATTGAAACTCACCGGCGCGCCTGCATATGCCCGACCACCCCCAGACACCACCCACAAACGGCACTTCCTGTCAATCACTCAGTTCTGGGTCTGCGAAGCCTCTGCAAACGCAGTTCCCATTACAATTGCTTGTTCGCACACTGCGATGCATACGCATGCGCAGTGAGAATTAATCGACAGATAGCATGCGTATTAGCAACTGCGTTCCTTGCTGAATCAGGCCCTGTGTTCCAGAAACCTGATGCTTAAAGTACAGGGTGTGCAAAAAGTTAGAAAACTGTATAAGGAAACGCATGTAATTGTTTTCTTATTTTCCAGGTGGTGAAGAGCGTTGAAAACCAGTGAGGACACATGGGGTAAACTTTGCAGCAGTGTACATTCATTGTCATGCAGTACATCTACTCTAACAGTTATGCCCGGATGCAGGAGACCTTCACAGAAAATACCTAACAGTTGCTCCAAACAAATCCTCCATCTAGCGGCTATATGAAAACTTTCAGGAGACAGGGAATGTCACGGACGCAGCAAAAAACAGTCAACTAAAGAAGTTAACAGAGGAAAAGTTGACTGAAGTGCGAGCTGCATATGTTGTGAGTCCCTGGAAGTCTGTGCAGTGCCTTTCAAGTCATTTAGGGCTCTATGTTGGCAGTGCACACACGTCACTGCACAAAACCCTGAAAATGTCCCCCTACAAAATCCATGCAGGAGCTGCTGCCTGGAGACCTGGAAACTCGTCAAGCTTACTTGGGCCAATTCAGCCATGCAATACTGAATGCAGATTCCAGATTATTGGGAATCTGTGTGCGCGCAGGACCCGTTCTGTGAATGTGCAGAATGGATCCTGCATGATTGCATGCAGCCCCTTCTATGTCTCTGCCTGATTGACAGGCAGAGGAATTTAAGGGGTGGTGGCGTGTCGACTGGCATTCCCGGAAACAGAGGCATTTCTGCCCCATTTCCCAGGAGTGGCAAGGCCAGGTGCTGCATCCACGGACACAGTTTCGTGGCCTTGCAAGCTGACCAGTCTGAGTAGGCCAATGGTCACGATGGATATCCCAGCCTGCAGGTCACAGTGCTCAGATTGCAAATGCAGCAGGGGATGTCCTACTCCTCTTGCTGCATTTGCATATGTACAAGGACGGAATTGCAAAGCTGCTTGTGTACAGCTTTGCAATTCCATCCCAATCACCCCTACTATCACTGGTTCATGGAATATGCCAAACCGAATGGGGAGGAACTGGATGATTGGTACTGGTCTGACTGGTCTGACAAGGCGTGGTTCCATCTCAATGGATACTTCAATCAGTGGCGTAACTAGGGGGGGTCAAGCAGGGCTCATGCCCTGGGCGCCAACAATCCAGCGGTGCAGGTGGCACCACCGGCCGCAGTCCAGGGCACTGGTCACTGGTCAGTGTAACACGGATCGCACTCCGTGCGGTCCGCACTGCACAGTAGCAAACACCACTGCCAGGTAGTACACTCGTACTACCCAGCAGCAGTGTGTTTGTTTTGGCAGCTAAAGAGAGTCAGACAGACTTTTATTGACTGCTGTTCCCACTGCCAGAGCTGGGCTGGAGCTCATTCATGAGCTATATCTTCCAGCTCCCACAGTGGGTGATGGGAGAGATGTCGTGATGCCATGACATCTCTCCCATAGTGCAGAGCAGTCTGGCCCGGGAGGACAGAGGATTGGACAGCGGCAGTAGCAGGAGCAGGGATTAATGTAAGTGTTTATTTTGTGTGTGTCTTTGGGGGGCACTGCATAGAGGGGACTACTAGAGCCACTACTGTATATAAGGGGAGCTACTGGGGGCACTGCATAGGGGGGACTACTACTGGGGGCATTATATAAGGGGCACTGTATAGGGGGGACTACTACTGGGGGCATTATATAAGGGGCACTGCATAGGGGGGACCACTACTGGGGGCACTGCATAGGGGGGCTACTACTGGATTTGGGCCCTATATAAGGGACACTACTGGGGGCACTGCATAGGGGGGACTACTACTGGGGGCATTGCATAGGGAGGACTACTACTGGGGGCAATATTTTAGGGGCACTACTGGGGGCACTGCATAGGGTGGACCACTACTGGGGAACACTGCATAGGGGGACTACTATTAGGAGCACTATATAAGGGGCACTACTGGGGGAACTGCATAGGGAACACTACTACAGGGGGAACTGCATTGGGGACAACTACTGGGGACACTGCATAGGGGGGACTACTACTGGGGGCAATGTATAGGTGGCACTATTACTGGGGGCACTATATAAGCGGCACTACTGGGGGAACTGCATAGAGGGGACCACTACTGGGGGCACTGCATAGGGGGCACTATTACTGGGGGCACTATATAAGGTTCACTACTGGAGGAACTCCATAGGGAGGACCGGCGGGCAATATAGAAGGGGCACTACTGGGGGCACTGCATAGGGTGGACCACTACTGGGGGCACTGCATAGGGTGGATCACTACTGGGGGGCACTGCATTGGGGGGGCTACAACTGGGGCACTGTATAGGGGGTCCACTACTGGGGGCACTGTATAAGGGGCACTTCTGGAAGCACTGCATAAGGGGGACCACTTCTGGGGGCATTGCATAAGGGGCGCTACTGGGAGTACTGCATAGGGGGGCCACTACTGGGGGCACTGCATAGGGTGGATCACTACTGGGGACACTGCATTGGAGGGGCTACTTCTGGGGCACTGTATAGGGGGGACCACTACTGGGGTCACTGTATAAGGGGCACTACAGGGAGCACTGCATAAGGGGACCACTATTGGGGCACTGTATAAGGTGCACTACTGGGAGTACTGCATATTGGGGCCACTACTGGGGGCACTGCATAGGGGGACCACTACTAGTGCCACTGTATAAAGGGCATTACTGGAGGCACTGTATAAGTGGTACTTCTGGGGGCACTATATAAGGTGCACTACTAGGGGCACTGTATAAGGGGCACTGTATAAGGGCACTGTATAAGTGGCACTACTGGGGGCACTGCATATGGGTGCATTACTGGAGGCACTGTATAAGGATGCATTACTAGGGGCACTGTATAAGTGTGCACTACTGGGGGCACTGTGTAAGGGGCACTACTGGTGGCACTGTATCAGGACACTACTACAGGGGGCACTGCATAATGGGGACTACTACTGGGGGCACAATATATGGGATACTACTGGGGGCAATCAAACTCCATGCCCATGTAAAGCCCCATTTCAATAAGCCTTTTTGTTTAGCAGTTCCCTAAAAACTTCCCAACCAAAAAAACAGCATTTCATACCTGCAAGTCAGAAACAGTGTGGGTCAGATACAGTGCAGGGTACAGTGCAGGTCGCATACAGTGCAGGTCAGATAGAGTGCAGGTTAGTTACAGTACAGGTTGAATACAGTGCGGGTCAAATACAGTGCAGGTCGGACTGTAACCGAGCCGCGGGTCGGATATAGTGCGGGATACAGTGTGGGTTACAGTGTGGGTTGGATACATTGCAGGCCGGATACAGGGCCTGATTCAGAGTTGGGAAAAGAGAGAGATATCTCTCTGAACTGATCATCTTGGTGAAACCGTGCTGCACTGCAGGTGGGGCAGATTTAAAATGTGCAGAGAGATTTAGATTTGGGAAGGAGGTGTCCAAACTGACATCTAAAGTGCAGTATAATAATATAGCTGTACAGTATTTGTGAGCTACATGCAAAAGCAGCCAGTATTTACACTACATGCAAAAAAATGTATGTATTTACACCCTTTGCATTGCAACATGGTATGCCCAGGTACACAGTTAAGTGCTATCTCTCTCTCTATTCCCAACTCTGAATCAGGCCCACAGTGCGGTATACAGTGTTGCTTGGATACAGTGCAGGTCGGACACAGTGTGGGATACAGTGTGGGTCTGATATAATGTGGGATACAGTGTGGGTTGGATACAGTGCTGGCCGGATACAGTGCGGTATACATTGTGGGTTGGATACAGTGCAGGTTGGATACAGTGTGGGTTGGATACAGTGCGGAATACATTGTGGGTTGGATACAGTGCAGGTTGGATACAGTGTGGGTTGGATATAGTGCAGAATACATTGTGGGTTGGATACAGTGTAGGTCGGATATAGTGCTGGATACAGTGCAGGTTGGATACAGTGTGGGTTGGATACAGTGCAGGTCAGATTCAGTGCAGGTTACAGTGCAGGTCTGATATAGTGTGGGATACAGTGTGGGTTGGATGCAGTGCAGACTGGATACAGTGAGGTATATAGTGTGGGTTGGATTCAGTGCAGGTCGGATACAGGAGCTCATTCAGACCAGCTCGCTAGATGCATTCGCTCTCACCCAGCTTATGCAAATCCAGAACACACCCAGCTAGGCAGGCGATTGCACGGCAAGGCATAAGCACGACCACTATGTCTTGGCATGCGATCACTTTGAGTTTGCAGACGCCCAGCAGTCTGTTATAAGATGCCCACTTGCGCACGTCAACTCCAGGAAGTATATGAAACCATCAGTACACCGAGGACCATCGGATGCGATCGCAGCGCTTGAAGTTGACTACACTGTGCCGCAAGCACTGCGATCACTTCAGTGCGAAATACAACCAGGTGACATATACTATGACGCTGCCTGATAATTATGCATGCCTCTGAAAAGGTGTTAAGACGCATAGGCACGCCTGCGTTCGCACCTTCACTCCCCTGTTGTGAATGGCCAGCCCCTGTCACCACCCAAAAACGGCTTCTCCTGTCATTCACTCTGCTGTGCAGTCTATGTGCAGCGATGAACTCTTCCCTATCTCTCGCACTGGTTCACACATGCGCATTGCGATGCATACACATGCGCAAATTGCGAAAATCGGCCAGCTACGAGCGAACGCACCCTAGTGAGCATGTCTGAATCAGCTCCACAGACCGGGATACAGTGTGGGTTGGATACAGTTCAGGTTGGATAGAGTGTGGGTTGGATACAATGCAGGTCAGATTCAGTTCAGGTCAGATTCAGTGCAGGTCAGATTCAGTGCAGATTCAGGGCCTGATTCAGAGCCGGATGCTCTGAACGAGCGCCCGCTCTGTATCAGGGCGTGTTTTTTTTAATTGCGAAATGGCCTTTTGTACGCCCGCATAGCTGTGGGTTACCACCCACAGCTTATGCGAGCATCCATGATGATGGTCGCGATGGTCAAGACCATTGCGACCATCGGGCTTGCGACGAGACCCTTGTGACTAGTGATGTCAGTGGGTCCGGACCCAGACGGTAGGCGTTCCCATGGGAACGCCTCTGTCTGGGCAGCCATGCCCCCGGCACACCCACCAAAGGGGGCGTGCTGTCACTCACCATCGACAGCACGCCCCCCTTTGAGGCGAGACCTGGAGCGACGGCTTCCCCGTCGCTCGCCAGGTCTCGCACATGCGCACGACGGAGCTCCCTCCATCGTGCGCATGCGCACTTGGGCACCATTGACCCGCTTGCGAGTGTACAGCGCTCGCGAGCGGGTCTGAATGAGACCCTCAGTGCAGGTCAGATTCAGTGCAGGTCAGATTCAGTGCAGGTCGGATACAGTGTGGGTTGGATATACCAATAGTGCATTTACTGTGACAGCAGTGTCGGCAGTGCAGGGATGCCAGTGGTGTCTTCAGTGTGAGAATGCCAGTAGCATCCTCAGTGTGTGGGTGCTGATGGTGAAGGCAGTGTGGGGGTGTCTGATATAGTGTGGGATACAGTGTGGGTTGGATACAGTGCGGGTCTGATATAGTGTGGGATACAGTGTGGGTTGGATACAGTGCAGGCTGGATATAGTGTGGTATACAGTATGGGTTGGATACAATGCAGGTTGGATACGGTGCGGTATACAGTGTGGGTTGGATACAGTGCAGGTTAAATACAGTGTGGGTTGGATACAATGCAGGTCAGATTCAGTGCAGGTTACAGTGCAGGTCGGATACAGTGTGGGTTGGATATACCATAGTGCACTTACTGTGACAGTTGTGTCGGCAGTGTGGGGATGCCAGTGGTGTCCTCACTGTGAGAATGCCAGTAGCGTCCTTAGTGCGCAGGTGCTGGTGGTGAAGGCAGTGTGGGGGTATCTGTGGTGTCCTCAGTGTGGGAGTGCCGGCAGTGTCGGCAGTGGGGGGTGCCGATGGTGTCCACAGTACGAGGGTGCCAGTTGTGTCCTCAGTGCGGTGGTGAGGGCAGTGGCGGCAGAGCAGGGGTGCCGGCAGTGTGAGGGTGCTGATGGTGTCCTCAGTATAGTGGCAGCAGTGCAGGGTGCTGGCAGTGTCCTTAGTGCAGGGCAGATGTTGTATTCCACCACCACCCTTGCGGATGTGAGCTTACTGGTGGTATGCTCCACAGATAGTAAAAAGGGACGATATCAATAACCTACGCATTTCGTCCCAAAACTGGAACTTCCTCATGGGTACAATCGAACATCAAAAGATTTCACAAGATAAAAAATATATTTTTCCACCGGGTATTTGCAAAAACGCTGTGGAGCTTGCAATCTCCTTCCAAACTAGTGTGATAATGACTTCTATCTGTGGAGCATTCCACCAGTGAGCTCACATCTGCAAGGGTGGTGGTGGAATACAACATTTGCTCTACACTTACAGTGGGATGTTTAACACCATGTTTTAATGTAATCCATTGTACAATATTTGTAATTTATCCAAATAAATACATTTTGGAATCTTCCATTTTCTTGGGTGGTATTCTGGTGAGTGGGTGTATCTTCAGGACCACTCATTCTGAGATTATCAAGTGTAACTGGAGTTATGGACAGAATAAGTCTTCTAATGAAATCATCTTAACCATCACGCAAAAGATTTTATATGTGAATTTACTAAGTTTGCATTATTATACATTAGCGCCTTCAGGTATGGTATCTCCTATCATTTTTATTGTCTGGAGCCCACTACCAGGCGTTTCACTTGAGGTGCTGCTTCTAGGTTTTAGCGCGAGATAAGGGACAATATGTTTATATATATATATATATATATATATGTGTGTATAGATATAATAATATAAATCTTTATGCCTTACTAAAGGGACAAGGGAGTCCCGAAACACGTTGTAATCCAGAAGGTTTAAGGGGCTGTGCAATCCAGGATGGTGGAATCTGGGGCATACAGAAGCCAGGTAATCCGGACCACCTTCCTTCAATTTAAACACCAATGCCTGTGTTTTCTACCATCTAGTAAAGTAGCAACCTCGTTAAAATATTAATTTTATATTGTTTGTTTTATTGTCATTTTCTTGTGTATTATCCCAAGTGTTATTTCAGCTATAAGTGTGACTAGAGAAAAGGTGTATGTGTTTTAAAGTAATACACATTTTGACAGCTATACAAAGGTGGACTATAAAGGGTAGCGCCCAAAAAAACATTTGATTTTATATTTTTCACATATATCTTTATCTGCCAATATAGTTTAACCTCCTGGTCACCTCAGTATATGACACCCCAACCCCCTCCATTGCTCTGCTCCACCTTTTGTCTGCGTGGTCCCACTCCCTCTCTGCTGTCCTCCTATTCCAAACCCACCACCTTCCCCATCATGGCCATGTCCCATTCCGCACCCCATCAAGGTCCTGTCCCAACACCCCCTTCCCCCCGCCATTCCATACTAACCCCGGTGGCCAGTCTTCCTCTCCTTAGACTGTCCTGTATCCCTCGCAGTGGAAGCCTTTGGGGGTTGCACACTGAGGAGACGTGATGTGTATGTATGTATAAATAAATATATATATGTATGTATATTTTTATAGATATACATATATGTGTTTTGTGTGCATATTTAAATGATGCGCTGCAGCCAATAAGATCTGGCTGTCAGTCCCCATCCAATCACAGAGGAGTGGCTGCACCATGGCTCGGTCATTCCTCTCAGCTTCAGCCCTGCTTTGACGTTCCCCAGTTGCCTCTGCCCTCATCAGATATTGTAAGGCACAATCACTGGCAGGTCCCTGAGCAGAGCGGATGATGCCATGATGGCAGGGTGACAAACGATAGGCCACACTGACACAGAGCCTGTTGGACCAATAGTTGCCTACAGCTGCCATATTCAGTGGGGATGGGAGACTTCTGAATCCCCTGTCTCTTGCCCTGGACTCTGTGAAGCAGCCAAGTCAAGGCTGTTTTGTCCCTTTTCAATCTGCTTCTCACTCCCTCCCCAGTGGTGAGATTTCTTGGGCACTTTGCTTGTTTCACTTTGCCTGTGCAGAGAATTAGCATCAGCTGGCTCACCACAGTATAACAGCAGCTTCAAGGACCATGAGGACAGCTTTGTCCTATCTCTCAGCCTGAAGAAAGTGTTATGCTCAGGGGCACATACTTGGGCAAGCTTTACACTTTTATCCTCCACCACCCCCTCTCCGGACACTGCTGTCAGTGGCTGAAATATATGCCGCATGCTGGATATGAGATTCTGAATTTGTTATTGACCCGGGGTGGTGATAGGAGAAGACACAGAAGAAGACTTAAATAAAAAAGTGGAGTTTTTAATAAGTGACTTAGAAGACATAGGAATGGCAAATTAAAAAGTCCAGGTATAGCACTAAACTGCACTTGATAACTGTAGTGGGGGTTCATGGGAGAATGTCCAGATAGTGACAGGCAGGAACAGTCCAGTATACAAGTATGGTGAGCTGTAACAGAATGCAGATATGATGAGCTGTAACTGAATGCAGGAATGATGAGCTGTAACTAAATGCAGGCTTGACGAGCTGTAACTGAATGCAGGTTTGGTGAGCTGTAACTGATGCAGGTATGGTGAGCTGTAACTGATGCAGGCAGAGGTAGTGAAGTCCAGCTGGGAGTGAAATGATGCAAGGTGCAGGGAAACAGCAGGTTCAGGTACTCAGGCAGGTAAGAAGGTATATGGAGGGTGCAGGGTAAGTCCAGCAGGTTGGAGCAGGCAAGGTTCAGGCTAGAAGCATATTACAAGCAGGCAGATAAGGCACAGGTACTGTCTCTCAGTCGCAGCTGTGAAACACGTTGCACTGACAAAGGAAGGAAGGCTCTGGACCTTCCTAAATACTCATTGCCATGCTGTGACAGGCTGGAATGAACACATGACCTACCAGGATTGGATAGCTGGAATCATATGGTCGCAGGCAAGATGGCGGCGCCCATGCCAACGGAACGGAAACACCACCAGGCCTCATCAGGCCTAGTGACAATGTGCCCACATAGAACCTCGCGCAGCCAATGCCCCTCGCCAAACACCAGCCCTGCTGCCAGAGACCCCCCGCCATAATGACCTCACAGGTAATACCCAGTGACTACCATGCCGAGAAACCCTGGCCGTGACACTGGCATTCCAGTTGATGCCCTGCAGAACTGTTGTGACATGCAGTTTCACAACAGCTTTATGTGTGTGTATGTGGGAGGGTTTAACCTGGACAAAATCCCCTGATAAATGGCTTTTGCTTTTCAATGTGGCATAGTATGTATTGGGGGCAATAAAATGTGACGTAATATGTATTAGAGGCACTACGATGTGCCTTAATGTGTATTGGGGCACTATGATGTGGCATAATGTGTACTTGGAGCACTACAATGTGTATTGGTGGGAACTATGATGTGGCATGTGTAGCAGGGGGCACTACAATTTGCCATTGTGTATTGGGGGCACTACGATGTGGCATAATGTGTATTGGGGCACTATGATGTGGCATAATGAGTATTTTTTTTCTAGAAAACCTGGGGCCACTCACTTGGGTTTGCCCCCCAGCTTGAAAGTTGCCAGCCAGCCCCTGCCCGTGCCCATTAAAGTCTATGGGCAAGTGCTTATATGCTGAGAGTTGTGACAGACACACGGAAACACCGCAAGACCTCACCAGGCCTAGTGACAACTAGACCACAGACCCACATGCAGCCAATGCCGCTCACCAAACACCAACACCACTGCCAGAGACCCCCCACCATAACGACCTCACAGGTAATTCCCAATGACTACCATGCCAAGAAACCCTGGCCGTGACAGTACCCCCCCCCCTTATGGGTGGCCTCAGGATACTCATCAGGCTTCTCCGGATAGGCAGCATGGAACTTCTTCATGAGTGCAGGAGCATGGACATCTCGGGCATCAGTCCAACAACGTTCCTCTGGACCATAGCCCCTTCAGTTCAATAGGTACTGCAAATGTCCTCTGCGGAGATGGGAATCCAAGACCTGGGAGACCTCAAACTCTATGCCCCTTTCAGTCTGGACACGAGGAGAAGCAGGCAGGACTCTGTGGAACTTGTTTAGCACCAGGGGTTTCAACAGGGAGACATGAAAGGAATTGGGAATTTTCAGATAAGGGGGTAGCTGAAGGTGATAAGCCACGGGGTTAATGACTTCTATGATGGAGAAGGGCCCGATGAAGCGTGGATCAAATTTCATGGATGGTACTCTAAGTCGTAGGTTCCCGGTGGACAACCAGACCTGGTCTCCAACTTGCATATGTGGTACTTTCCTATGCCTCTTATCAGCTTGAAATTTGAAATGGGAGGATGCCTTCTCCAGGTCAGAACGAACCTGAGACCAGAATGAAGCAAATTTCCGTACAGTGTCTTCTACAGCTGGGACATCAAAGACGGACAGGCTTTGAAATTCAGGGACCCGAGGATGAAGGCTGTAGACCACTTGGAATGGTGTTTGGTTCGTGGAGGAGTGGTAGGAGGTGTTATGAGCAAATTCAGCCCATGGCAGCGATACAGACCAATTGTCTTGGAAAGATGTCATAAAATTCCTCAGGAAGGTCTAAAGGACTTCATGAACCCTCTCAGTGGAACCGTTGCTTTTTGGGTGATAAGCCATAGAAAAATTTAGCTTTACTTGCAATACAGAACATAAGACTCTCCAAAATTTTGCTGTGAATTGAACACCACGGTCAGAGACAATCTCAGCAGGAAGACCATGGAGACGGAAAATATGTTGAACGAACAAGTGAGCCAAGTCAGGGACAGAAGGCAATTTCTTTAGTGGTATATAATGGACCATTTTGGAGAATCGATCTACTATGACCCAGATGGTAGTGAACCCTTGAGAATTTGGCAGATCCGTGACGAACTCCATGGAGAGATGTGTCCACGGACGTGATGGAATAGGTAGTGGTAATAACTTACCAGCCAGTGTCTGACATGAAGATTTATGCTGGGCACACGTAGAACATGAAGAAATAAATTCCAACACATCTGCTTTCATGGATGGCCACCAATAGCCTCTCTTTAAAAATTCCAAGGTCTTCCGGGTACCTGAATGACCTGCAAAGCAAGAGGAATGAGCCCAGGTGAGGAGCTGCTTCCTTAACTCTGGGGCCACAAAGGTCTTCCCTGTAGGGGGCTGTAACTGTAAGGTGGCAAAGAATCGACTCCAAAACAGGGGTATTTTGTTGATTCTCTGATTTGTCATTACAGAGGAAAGATCTGGACAAGGCATCTTCCTTTTGATTAAGGGCTCCAGACTGGAAGGTCAGGGTGAACTGGAACCGAGCAAAAAATATTGCCCATCAGGCCAAACGAGGACTCACGCACTGAAGTTTCTTGAGGAAGAGAAGATTTCTATGGTCCATGAAGACATTGAGGTAAACTTGGCCCCTTCCAGCAGGTATCTCCATTCTTTTAATGCTAACTTTACTGCTAAAAGTTCTTGTTCACCAATGGCATAATTTCTCTCGGCAGGAGAAAATTTCTTGGAGAAGAAACCACAGGGGTGAACTCGATTATCGTCATAACACTGGGAAAGAACTGCACCCACGGCTTCTGATGACGCATTGACTTCCACTAGAAATGGCCTATCCAGATCTGGCTGTCTTACGACTGGAGCTGAAATAAATGCCTGTTTTAAAAGTTGGAAGGCGGTCTCTGCCTCAGGTGGCTGTAGGGCAGGGTTAGCGTCTTTTCGGGTCAATGCGGTAATGGAAGCCAATAATGATGAAAATCCTTTAACAAAATGTCTATACTAGTTGGCGAACCCAAGCAATCTCTGGATGGCTTTCAAAGTTTGAGGACGGGACCAATCCAAAATCGCCTGCACCTTCTTGGGGTCCATTTCTAGACTGGAGCCAGAGATGACATAACCAAGGAATGGCACACTGGGAACCCCAAAAACACATTTCTCCAGTTTGCAGTAAAGGTGGTTCTTCCTCAGACGGGACAATACTTCCTTCACATGTTCATGATGTTTTGTTACAGAAGACGAAAAAATCAGTATATCGTCCAGGTAAACTACAACCAAGACGTACAACAGGTCCCGGAAAATCTCATTTACAAAGCCCTGAAACACGGCAGGGGCATTGCACAACCCAAAGGGCATCACAAGGTATTCAAAGTGTCCATCTCTAATATTAAAGGCAGTCTTCCATTCATCGCCAGCCCAAATGCGGATGAGATTAAAAGCCCCTCTCAGATCCAGCTTTGAGAATATGATGGACCCTTTAACTCTGTCAAACAATTCTGTGATCTGGGGAAGAGGATACCGATTCTTAATCGTTAAATCATTGAGGTCCCAGTAATTTATACAAGGTCTTAGGCCTCCATCTTTCTTGCCAATGAAAAAGAAGCTGGCTCCAGTGGGAGAGGTGGAAGGTCGAATAAACCCCTTTGCTAGGTTGTCCTGGATGTACTCTGACATGGCTTGAGTCTCAGGCACGGATAGAGGATAGGTGCGACCATGGGGTGGCATCTTGTCAGGCAGCAGCTCGATAGGACAGTCCCATTCTCTGTGGGGAGGTAAGACGTTCACCTGTTGCTCAGAAAAAACATCAGAGAACATCTGGTACACCTCAGGTATAGCTGGAGATGGTAACGAAGCTGTCTTTCTTACAGGTCGTATTTTGGGAAGACAGGATTTCTGACAGTCAGTTCCCCTTGAAAGAATCTGCATTGAACACCAGTCTATCCTGGGATTATGTTGGCGTAACCAGGGTAGTCCTAAAATGATTTCTTGAGAAGCCTCTGGTATCACAAAGAACTTTAAATACTCGGAGTGGAGTGCCCCAACACAAACTAATACTGTTTGAGTTTCCTTGGTGACCACTCCTTTAGCTAGAGGACATCCATCTACAGAAGTCAAAGAGATTGCGTGCTTGAGAGATGAACAAGGAATCTGTAGTTTATCAACTAGGCTTTAAGTCATGAAGTTTCCGGCTGTTCCAGAGTCTAATAGAGCAGAGACAAAGACAGGTTTGGGCTTGAGATCCAAGGCTAAGGAAATCTTGAAATCTTTAGTATTTGGGGATGGGCACATAACTCCCAACTTGAAGTTATCAGGCTGTAACGTAAAGTGTATATCACACTGATTTAAAAAACCATGACAGAGCTTAGGATTGCTGTCAAACTTGCTTGGCATGGGTAGATGTAGACGAGGGGACTCCCTGGTCCCTGTATTACCAGGCACAGAAGGAGGTGTAGTTGCTGATACCCCAGGGGTGTTTAATGAGGTTTGCAGATTATCTTGGCATTTAGACATCTCCTGTAGGAACTGGGCCATTTGATGTTGCATAGCTTCCAGGTTTTCTAAACAACCAGCAATACAGCGAAATAAGTCCACCCCTGACTCCTGTTCCGTGGCCAGTTCCATGGGGCCAGTGCAAACTGTGAGGTTCTGAATTTGTTGTGGACCCGGGGTGGTGATAGGAGCAGACACAGAAGCAGACTTAAATGAAAAAGTGGAGTTTTTAATAAGTGACTTAGAAGACATAGGAATGGCAAATTAAAAAGTCCAGGTATAGCACTAAACTGCACTTGATAACTGTAGTGGGGGTTCATGGGAGGATGTCCAGATAGTTGCAGGCAGGAACAGTCCCGTTTACAAGTATGGTGAGCTGAAAACAGGATGCAGGTATGATGAGCTGTAACTAAATGCAGTTTTGATGAGCTGTAACTGAATGCAGGTTTGGTGAGCTGTAACTGATGCAGGTATGGTGAGCTGTAACTGATGCAAGCAGAGGTAGTGAAGTCCAGCTGGGAGTGAAATGAAGCAAGGTGCAGGGAATCAGCAGGTTCAGGTACTCAGGCAGGTAAGAAGGTATATGGAGGGTGCAGGGTAAGTCCAGCAGGTTGGAGCAGGCAAGGATCAGGCTAGAAGCGTATTACAAGCAGGCAGGTAAGGCACAGGTACTCTCTCTCAGCCGCAGCTGAGAAACATGTTGCACTGGCAAAGGAAGGAAGGCTCTGAACCTTCCTAAATACTCAGTGCCGTGCTGTGACTGGCTGGAATGAGCACATGACCTACCAGGATTGGACAGCTGGAATCACATGGCTTCAGGCAAGATGGCGGCGCCCATGCCAATGGAACGGAAACACCGCCAGACCTCACCAGGCCTAGTGACAATGTGCCTGCATAGAACCATGTGCAGCCAATGCCCCTCACCAAACACCAGCATCACTGCCAGAGACCCCCCGCCATAATGACCTCACAGGTAATACCCAGTGACTACCATGCCGAGAAACCCTGGCCGTGACACTGGCATTCCAGTTGATGCCCTGCAGAACTGTTGTGACATGCAGTTTCACAACAGCTTTATGTGTGTGTATGTGGGAGGGTTTAACCTGGACAAAATCCCCTGATAAATGGCTTCTGCTTTTCAATGTGGCACAGTATGTATCGGGGGCAATAAAATGTGACATAATATGTATTAGAGGCACTACGATATGCCTTAATGTGTATTGGGACACTATGATGTGGCATAATGAGTATCAGGGGCACTGCAATGTGGCATAATGTGTACTTGGAGCACTACAATGTGTATTGGTGTGAACTACAATGTGGCATGTGTATCAGGGGGCACTACAATTTGCCATTGTGTATTGGGGGCACTATAATGTGGCATAATGTGTATTGGGGCACTATGATGTGGCATAATGAGTATTTTCTGTTCCTGAAATCTCATCAAGGGTTGATTCAAGGTTATCCAGATAGTCCTGATTCCTTATGTCATTTAAAAGATCATTAACTTGTTGATGGACAGCCTCGTTAATTACTACATGCTCTTAATTCTCCCTTTGGAATATTTGTCTTCCGTGTCTTTATCTGAATAATTTTGCCATTTAGAAACTCTTTACAGTCAACCTGTTTGCAATAGGCTTTGTAAAATTTAATGTAAAGGTGGCACCAATGGCTGCCCAATCTTTGCAACCTAAGGAGAACTAGAGGGTTTCCCAACTTAACCAAAGGGAAGTAAAATTGAAAACAGGAGAGTATCTCCAGCACTTAGTAGACTACTTTATAGAACAAAACTTCGTTGTGACACTTCCCAAATATAAAATATGCAATATAGGACTGTTACAGGTAGTGTCAGCACTTATGGTAAGAGTGGTCAAACAATCTCTTACCAAAGCATGAAATCTGGGCAGCAATTAGCAACTAAAAAAATGTTCTTTAATGCTTTATTTTTATGCGTGATTTTAGATTATTTTAAAATTATTTGCATTTTTAATTATTCTTCTAACCATTGTTGTTTACAATAGTAAAAAAAGAATTTTGTTATTTTTAAATTTCATTTTTACATGCCAATAGTTAGTTGAATTAAGATGCCATTAATTTATTTAATAAAATAATTTGTTTTTTTTGTTAGTTTTTTGGGTGGGGTTATCCTATATTTTCCAATTGCAGCTTACATTTCAGGTTGTTTGATCACTTATATCTTAAGTACTGATACTACTGTACCTTTAACAGTTCTCTATTGATTGTCTCCAATTTATGGAGAGTAAGGAACTAGTTTTACATAGCAGAAGTGCCACAACAAAGTTTTGATCCATAAAATACTCTCCTGTTTTCAATGTAATAGGCGTTGGTCATAATATAGCGATCCCTTGTCAATAGGGCAATATTGTAAATATAATATGTGTGCTAGTGACTTTTAGACCAAAGTTATAGTTAATCTACAGTACACTTAAGAGGACTTAGAGCTGATTGGTCAGTCTTACATTCAGGGACAGGAGACCATTTAACCTTTTTCATCCCTGCCATTTAAAGTAACTTATGAATACTCAGAGAGAACATTTTGGGATAGTGTATATATGCATCCCGCTGCCAACCAATGCAGCAAAACAGTTGAAGCATCATTTGGGAAAATAACTTGTTCTGTATTGAAATCACCTGGCTTTGATTTGAACAAAATAAAAAAATAAACACCTAGGGAGGTATTTCCTTAATGACATTTAAGCAGCATTAAAACAATATTGTAGACAGCAGATAAAGATGAAAAGATAATTGGTCCTACTACAGTGTCTGTTTTTAATTAGATTTTTAACAATTAAAATCATTATTATTATTATTATTATTATTATTATTATTCATTCAGTCACTATACACCGGCTGGAAGGTTGTTCCATGAAGCCACTTTTTATGTAAAATAATATTACTCACAAAATTTATATCCACCAGTTCAAGACTGGCTTTTATTGTAAAATTTAGAACAAAGTATAATACTCCTGTAAGTACTTATGGGAAACACCTCAAACCCCCCAACACACGCTCTTTCTAAATCTTGTTCATACCATTTACTGTTTAACTACTTTAGCTGGGTGTTCCCCTTTCTCTTCTTTACTATAAGCTTTACACATTCTTCAGACATGTATGGCAACAGGCACCAGAGACCTTGAGTTGTGCATATATATTTATTTTATGGTTCCATCAAATCTATTGTTTTAAAGGCTATCCCTGGATGCGATTTAAGTCTAAAAAGAGTATCTTATGTTTTTTTTGCTATGTTGCTATGTATTGTTAAAATAGACACTAGTTCATATAGAATCCATTAACAATTAGTAATTGACTCACATAATGCTATTTTATTCTCTAATACTTTTACATTACTTCCTCCTAGTCCAAGGATACTGTATGTTCTGAGGTTTTAAATCAGGGCACACTAGGTGAGGCAAGCTGTTTTCCTAACTATAGTCAGATTCTATGTTTCAGTGTTACTACATGTGCACCATTTTATCTGGAATAAAAATATATGCACCAGAACTGATCCCTACAACAGTAAATGAAGTGTTGTAAAAAGGAAGAATGAGTGAGAATGTACATGATGCCGTGTGAGTCATTACTGTGGACTTGGTCGTGGAGAGAAATAGGATTTAAAGAATGGTTTCTGGACTACTTTGTCAGAGTAGGATATACTGCCTAATGCAAGCAGCATGTTCTAAACCTTGTTTGTTAGTGACCTCTAATGGCAAATATATTCATTGTTCTCAGTCTGCTTGTTCAAAGACCAGTGCATCAGGAACTGCTTAAGACTGTGGTTAGCTTTAGTGCCATTATGAAGTGAAGCCCTCTTTGAAAAAGACAGCAGACATTTTTTTTTCTTTCAAATAATTACTGGGTGTTTTAGTATATGGGATTGAGCTATCTACTGAGTCATATGTTAACTGTGCCATGAAATGCGGCTGAATATACTTGGTGTATATCATAAAGTACTTTATAACAGAAATCTTTATGCCTGTGTTACGTAGTAAAAAATGACCCATTTTCACCTTGATGGATTTGTGGTTAACTCAAACACCTACAACTGAAACAATACCCTGCCCTTTTACTTGTGGATTGGCCTTAAACTCCAACCCAGTGATTTAATTAGTCTGAAATAAAAACAAATGGGATACCCCACAGCAAGTCTGGAAATCAATCTACAGTATATATTAATGCAGAATCTTTCATTTAATGTGGTGATCCTTATATGAACAAACAAGCTAGACAGTAGACATATAAAATCCTTCACTTACATAAGGTCATCTTATTTGGGAAATAATGGGTGGTTTCTGAAAGTAATTCAGGAAAAGAGAGTTGAAATGTTTCTAATGGCAATTAGAGACATGAAGCTACAGTACGCTCTCTGTATGGTAAATTCCGCCTGTCCAGATTGTTAATGATCATGATTGATTTCCGAGAAGATGGCACACTTGCTAAAGTTTTCAAAATGCAGTACAAGCTGATTTAGGACATCACATTCCTTCTTTGAAGTGTGAATGACTTTCACCATTGCTGCTCTGCCACTCTATTGCTCAATGCAGCGATTTTGGCATTGGGCAGTCATTGGGCAGTGGGGGGCAGGGCCATTATAATTAAAGCCCCCGGATTGCTCACTTCAGTGAGGAAGTCAGTGGATCCTGGTTTACTCTCACTAGAGTCCAAGAGAGCTCCCCAAAATTTGTGAGCCTTAAAGACATTGTGAGACAGCAACCAAGATGGCAGCATATGAGAGATGTAACTTTGCAGGGCAATACTATTTATATGAGACAAAGGATTATAATGCAATAAAATTACTTCTTAAAATGTACAAATGAGATTCACGTTTCGGTATCATCAGCATGTATCTTTGCAAGGTGTCCAGAGACAGGCCTGCTAACAAGCATAACTTTAGATGTGGCTTACTCACTACTCACAATACACTGATGTGTGCATGTTTGGAATTACCAGTAGAGTGGTGTTAAGACCCTTATTACTGTTTCACTTAAACAAGTTACCTTTCACTCAAAGCTATATGCATAGTAGGCAGCCATGCAGTGCTAGCTCAAGGCTGGGAGCAGACAGGTAGATTAGATATGATTAGACAGGCTGGTTCAGGGCTGGTGTGAGACAATTATGTAATCCAGAGACTGACCACAGCTACATGTAATCCACAATTCAGGTAAAGTAGGTTCAGCTGCAGCAAATGCAAAACTATCACAGGTGGGGAGAGAGTGCTGGTATTTAAACCTGGAAACAGCCTCCTCTTGATCAAATCTGTTGCACCTATGATCAGGTTATCAAGAAAGCATCAGTCTTCCTAAATAATGATCAGTCTAGGTGACAACAGAGCTTTGGTACTCCAGCCAGAGAAATAGCAGAGCTTGGAATAGGAAGCCAGCAGATGTTGCAAAGCTACAGTCAGACGTGTGGTGGGGCCAATGCTGTTCTAACAGTGTGATTTCTTGCTGTATATAAGAAAATAGTAAGGGTGCTACTGTACAGCTGCTGGTTTGAAAATGTTATAAAATGTATTAAAACACACATAAAGATGAAAAATAAACACAATTAATAACATCGAAATATTGTCACATAGAAACACACAGTTCTACCTGGACTGAAAAAAGAATAATGTTGTGCAGTGGCCACAGATTTAAATTAGAAATTGACAGTCCAGTTTTCATCGTCTATTGGATTAATATGAGTTATTGTCACTTATGCAGGCGGTAGTACGTAAACTTCAACAGTTAGTATAGCACGGCAGGGAGCTGTTAGTATAAATATTGGGGATAAATGTTGCCCCTATATCTTGCTATTGTGCTGGATTCTGTAACCATTCTCTGCTAAAGCCATTATTACACCAGATACTTTACAAGTCCTCACAATTCAGATACTTCTTAAGGGCTGAATCCCATTACTGACCCCAATCACTGACCTGTTAATCCGGTACACCAGCACATGGTAGAGGGACCTCTTCTCTTTCTGTGCGGCCTCAGGTTTCCTTTCCTGGTATAATTGCTGTTATCTCTGGCGTGGAGTGTGTTTGTCACAATCCTGATCTGCTCCTCTACACCTACCTGTATTATCCGCAATATAAATTATACTCAATGATCCTTCATGACGTCACATGAAGAATATATTAAATACACAGTATAAAACATTAATGTGAAACAACAACAACATTTTAAAATATTCTAACATTCCTTAGACTAAACAAGATTAAAGTGCATGTTAGGAGCAAATACAAAGTATTGCCATATTATAATGATAACCATAAATGTGTCAACAGCTTCTATGCCCATTTTCACAAGTAGGTGGCAATATTAAAAGGCATCACATGTTTGCTGCATGGGTTGGACAACTGGCTTTCTTCTAGCCTCATTTGGGTCTTCAAGAGCAGCTGGAAGATGGCTAATATGTACTAATAGAAAGAGAAAAAAGCGCATTACTCTCTTATGATCATTATGTAAAACAAGGGTGTGTAATGGCAACTAATTGTATAAGGAAATGAGATCGGTGAATGAATGAATGATGTTATGTAAAAATGTGCTGATTGCATTTAGGCATGCACTATTGTATGTTGTGCATTATATACAGTATGTCATTTATATACATTTTTTATGACTCCATAAAAAATAAATATAAACATATGAAAATAAAAACAATATTAAAGAAGCAAAAAAAAAAGCAATTTTAATCGTTAATATATTGCAGCATTTGTGACCAACTTTATGCAGTACATCATGCTGAGCAGAACGGAATGTCATATTTATATAGTTCTAAGCATTCTAGTTCCAGTGCTCCCAAATATCACATTATACAAATTGTATCCGTCATGAAGCGTGAAGCGAGTTTAAGGTAGCAATCTTACTATAAAGACAAATACAAACTGATTTTGCCTTTAAAAAGGTTGCCACTTTAAATCCTACTGCAAAATTGCTGATAAATCTACACCCATAATGACTGGAGATTGGATTTTTTGCCTTTAATAAATACAACTCTAGGGGCTAAATTTACTAAGTGGCACCTTTTGTAAGTGCCAATTTGGTTTTCACTTAAAATTTTTATTCAAAACGACAATAATAATGATAAATGTTAAACAAGGTGTGTTTTGTATTTAAATTACTGCTATTCTAAATTTCAGGTGAGGGCCTGGCAATTAGTAAATTTAGCCCTTAAGCCCCATACACACTGGACGATATTTGTGAACGATATGAACAATATCGACATCTTTGATCAATATATCATTCAAATTGTCCAGTGAGTATGCACTAAGCGATGACCAATGAGCGCTCCCAAGGGTCGTTAACAATATCCCCAGTCGTCTGAACATGCAGCTCTATCTGGGGATATTGTTAATGATGCCATGATGCTGAATGAAGCATGGCACCGCTCCCCCCCACCAATATCGCTCAATACACACATTGGACCTCATTCAGACCCGCTCGCAAGCGCTGAGCGCTCGCAAGCAGTTCGATGTTTAGACCCTGCACACGCGCAGTGGCCGCACTGCGCGTGCGCAAGCCCCGGAGTGACAGAGCAAAAATTATCTCGCTCCGGAGCTCACCACAAAAGGAATGGGTATGAAATACTGCCGTCAGCGGCAGCCCGACATGAGCAGAGTTCGAAGCAGCGGAAGCCCGACAGTGCTGGAAATCCCGTTCGTGGATAGGTGAGTATCTACTAACCTAACCCCCCTAACCCTAACCCTCCTTAGGGGTGCCTAACCCTAACTTCCCCCCCAAGTGCCTAACCCTAATCCCCCTTCCCTGCTGCCTAAACCTAAGTCCCCCGGGGGGGTGCCTAACCCTAACACTCCCTCCCCCTAGCCTAACCCTAAGTCCCCCCCGGGAGCCCTAAACCTAACCCTCCCCCCCGCGGCTGTCCGCTCGCAGCGCCCGGCATCACTACGATCAGGATGCCGGGCGTCAGTCTCCCGGCGTTGGGGAAATGCGGGCGTCTACATCTAGACACCCGGCATTTCACCCTTGTCGGGATATGACAGTCGGGAAGCCGGCTGCCGGTATTTAGGCAGTCGGCTTCCCGATTGCATACCCTACAAAAGGGGCGGCTGTCGATGTTGATTGACAGCTCGCCCCATTTTGTAGGCGTGGTGGGGGGTGGTTTCACGTTTTGTGGGCGGCCGCACTGACATCAGCAGTGATATCAGTGGGGAGCTTCCTGCTCGATCAGAGCAGGAAGCTCCCTGGGGCTTGCGGTTGGCTAGACCCAACCTTAGGGTCTCGTCGCAAGCCACGATGGTCGTGATGGTCTTGACCATCGCGACCATCAACCTGGTCAGCCACTAAAGCTGTGGGTGGTAACCCACAGCTTAGCTAGCGACCAGGAGGCCGCACTTCAAAATACAAGCGGCCGCCCACATTCAGAATGAGCGCTTGCATTTTACAAGCGCCTCTGAATGAGGGCCATTATCCAGTGTGTACGGGGGTTTTAGAGTGTTTTTCCAATTTTCCCAATCTTAATTACTTCAACCTATTCTTAATCCATGCCCCCAATTTTTGGGCTATTTAATGTCCTGTCTATGTAAATGTTAATGCTGTCTGCTATATATCTTGTGACCTAATTCCATATGGACAGTTTAAATCCCACATGACTTTGTTATGTGACTGTCCCAGATGTTTCATTTAGTGGTAACAGTTTCACATTTAGTAAAAATTCGATGTTACTGCATGACCATAGCATCATCTGATGGTTTACAGCAAAAAAGTGAATTTCCTGAATTATAATTTACAGTATATTTCTTATTCACTGCACTACAAAATTATTGAAAATTACTAAAACAAATATTAGAGCAAATTAAGTTAATTGATGAGAAAAGTTAAGGGGTTTTAAATGTGACTTTATAAAAATAAACATAATTTCCTTTATTTCATGAAAGGGTGCAAGGGACAATAAATATAGTAAGGGATGTGCGCCGATCGCCATGTTTTAGTTTTTGGTTTGGGATCTGGATTTGGTTTTGGCAAAACCGCCCTTGTGTGTTTTGGTTTTGGATCTGTATTTTTTCTTTAAAAAAATCATAAAAACAACTAAATTCACATAATTTGGGCCTGTTTTTGTTCCTACAGTATTATTAACCTGAATAACATTAATTTCCACTCGTTTCCAGTCAATTTTTACCACCACGCAGCTCACAATATTGTTTTCATCCAGTTTAGGCCAATCAGTTGTAAATTTATTTTAAGTTTTCAAAGCAAATATATGAGGGAGGGAGGAGGGGAGTCATTTTAAAAAATATTTGACTCATTCACATCAGTCCTTGCTCAGCCTTGCAAAGGATTGTTTAACAGTCAATTGTTTTTTAGAACTACTACTAGTCATCTTCCTGGTCCCCTTCTGGGATGAAGATCCACTCCCAGCAGTAGGTATAGCACTCAAGGATTCTTCTAAGGAATCCAAGATACGGGAGTACTGAGAAGGTCTTATCTAATTGGATACAGGACTACTTCCGATCATGATTGAGGATATTGTTGATGAAGGTGTTGGTGGTGAAAATGCCAGGTGCTTGGATCTAGCAGAGAGTAGGGAGCTAACTGATGTTGGACTGCTTGTTGTTACCTTTTTAGTCACAGTTTCTGAATTTTGAAAACAGTTTTGATTGATGCACTGTAGATGATGTAACAGGATGGAGGTTCCTAGATGGTTAGGGTCCCTATCTCTACTTACTCTGGCATGACAACAGGTACAGGTGGCTTGACAATTGTTGTCCGGATTTGGGTAGAAATGATTCCGCACATAAAAAATTTACCTTTTTTTGCTTTATGCCCAGGCATGACAATGGGCATTTCTTAACATGGGCAACAACTGTTTCCACTGGGGCCTGATTTACACAAACAACATCCTCATCAACAACATCCTCATCATCAGCATCCTCATCATCAACATCCTTATTAGCATCAGCTACACAAATATCTCCTTCATCCTGGTGCACTTCCACAGAAGCATCCTCAATTTCTATGTGAGCATGTTGACTTTTGCTGCTCATCCCCACATTTGCAGAAAATGCAGAAGTGGTGGAAGGAGGCTCCTCTTTGAGTACAGTATTGGAAAGATCAGGCTCACACATGGCACCCGACAACCCACTTAGACTCTCCTCAGGGATTTGTGACATTTCTGAGCACACAGTTGGTCCTGTGCCTTAACGATTTAAATTTTTTTGAAACATCTACAGGGAGAAGGACTTACAAGAGGCAGAACCACCAGTCATAAATTCCTTGCCACTTTGTGTGGTGAAAGGCATATTGTCAATTTTATGTCTTTCTGCAGCTAACTTTCCCTTTGTTGTTTTTTTGTTAACTACTGTAAAAGATTGGTTCTTTGATTTTAGTTGCCGTGACTTAAGCCCTGTATGCCCTCTTATGAATAGGAATAAGACACTGCGCTTATCGTGTCACAATACATGGATGATAAACTGCGGTCTGGCCGGTAGTTTCACCGAACAATAATAGTGTAGCTGGCACACACAAAAAGAAAACCTAAAAAAAATATATATTTTTTTAATTGTTTGTGGAATGCTAATTTTATTTAACTTATATTTTTTTATACTGGGAAGAGCACCCCTGGGAGAGGCAGCAGCCCCTTGGTGAACAACACATCACCCCTTTATGGACAACAAAGCACCACTGCGGAGTGCTGATGGACCACCTGCAGAGACACAAATACGTGGATGATAAACTACGGTCTGGCCGTGAGTGTCACCGAACAATATTTTTTTTTACACTTGGGAACTGCTCTTGGAAGGAAGCTTTTGACAATGGACATTCAGGGGCCTATTCGTCAAACGATAAATGGCCCCGGTAACCATACGGAGATGCTAGTTTCCGCATTTTTAAGTTACCGGGCCATTCATCATTACGGGTCCTATGGGATCACCCCGGTATTCAGCAAACTCCGAAAACTGCAAGTCTTCGGAGTTTCCTGCCGAGAACAAGCACCATCTTCAGATGGTGCTTGTTCTTGAATCCCTGCTCCTTCCTATGGGAAGGAGTTCCGGGGATGCGAAGAGGGATCCGATCGGATCCCTCCGCCACCTCCTCACCAGCTCCCCGGCGGCTGTGTGCATGCATGACCCGAGGTCACGCATGCGTTGCCGGGACGACGGGGAGCAGGTAAGTAATGTAGATACTTCTGTTGCTGCGATACTATACACAGGAACAACTGCTTTTCGGAGCAGTTGTCCCCTCACCGGAGCAATGATGAATTGCTCCGGTGTCGGGCTTCCCTTGCTGCGAGTTGGGTACTAAAGTATCCCTTGCAGCGAGTTCTAAACTTCACATCAGAGGCCATACGGCCTTCGATGATGAATAGGTCCCTTAGTTACAGCCCAGAAAATATGAATACAGACAATAGGAATTGTGGCCCTGATTCAGAGCCGGACGCTCTGACCAGAGCGCTCGCTCTGAATCAGGGCCCACCTCCATTAATATGGAGCGTCCTCCTGGACGCTCATATAGCTGTGGGTCGCCATCCACAGCATATATGAGTGTGTAGGATGATGGTCGCGATGGTCTTGACCATCGCGACCATCGCCACTGCGAGCAACAGCCTGCGGTTGATTTTTTCAACCGCAAGGCCAGGAGTGATTTTGGCTCTATCAGAGCCAAAATCACTCCCACTGACATCACTAATGATGTCAGTGGGGCCGGCTTCAGACGGTAGGCATTCCCTTGGGAACGCCTCCGTCCGGAAGGCACGGCCCCGGCACGCCCACCAAAGGGAGCGTGCTGTCAGTCAACATCGACAGCACGCCCCCTTTGATGAGACACTACGAGTGAAAGAAAGTCCTTCACTCGTCGCACATGCGCACGACGGAGCTCCCTCCGTCGTGCGCATGCACAATGCAGACCATCGACCCACTTGTGAGCGGACAGCCGCTCGCGAGTGCGTCTGAATGAGGGCCTGAGTTATGAAATGCGAAGATTATAGATACAAATTAAATGTTGACATCATGTACTCATGAATATTGTAATAAGCTATGATATGTAAGGCAACTATTGTAATGAGATAAGAAGCTTTCAGAATAGAAGGCCAAGCATGCTGTTGCTGGCTGGCTGATATCAATATGCTGATGATTTGTAATCCCCTGCTGATAAAAAAATTGTAGAAGGAGGAATCTTATCTTTACACTGCACTGGACGCTAAGTTATTTAATCTTCTTATTAACTATATACTATATTGTGATGTTATAATTTAGAAACATTTTACAATGATTGCGAGAGACAGCAGATGCTGTAGGTACTTTTTACTGTATACTAACAGGAAATACAATAACACACACAGAATATTCATGCACCTGAACATGAGATTTAGGGCCTGATTCAGACTCGGTCGCTAAGCTGCGAACGCTGGCTAGGGGCGATTATTGCACATGTGCGCAGGCGTATGCATCAAATACGCCTGCACGAACCAGTCACTGCGGCTGGGAATCGTGCGATCGTAGTACACCTACAGATAGCGCGAGTGACAGATAGCGCCGTGTGTGGGCGGTCACAGGGGAAGGTGCTTGTGAAGGGGGAGTGGATGTGCGTACGCAGGAGTGTCTGAGTGTCAAAACAGAGTTTAATGGGTGTGCATAATTAGCAAATTAGCGTAACTGAACACGTCACTTGGTTGAATTTTAGCCTGAACTAATCGCAGTGCATGCAGTGGGGTAAGGGCTACCTGAAGTGCTGCGTGCAGCTCCAATGGGTCTCGATGTTCCCGATTAATCACACACTTCCTGGAGATGATGTGTGCTAAGAGAGATAGGTGGGCAGCTTTATTCTCCTGCGTACGATCACTGCCGTTGCCCTCTAAGACATAGAGGGCATCATTAAGCCAGACAGTGTGATCACAGGATTTGCATACCTGGCCCCTTTTGGCAGTGAGAGAGCACAGCTTAGCGACCGGGTCTGAATCAGGCCCTTAGTCCCAGTGCATACATACACAAGGAAAACAAAATAGCACCTGCAATATGCAGCATATATGTGGAGAGCCGTGCTGGGATCAAGTGGCTGATCCCAGCATCGGCACAAGAAGAGGAGATGTGTTCCCTGTGGGACACATCAGCGTCCAGCGCTGGGATGCTATTTCTGCTCCCAGTGTCGGGGAAGCAGAGGTGGCGGGTAGCCGGCGCTGGGACAGAGTATCGGTTCCCAGCGCCGGTCAAGCGTCAGGCGCAGCGCTCTGTACTTGGCTCTGGGTGCGGGCTTATTGTAGCCCGCTTTTCAGCAGCCTGGTTACAGCGGCAGGTGTATGGCTCTGGCCGCAAGCAGCCAATAGGAGGCAGACGCGATGAGCCAATCGCGGCTCGCCACGTCATATCTACGCCCACTCGAGGCTTCGGGTATTAGACGCCCCTGAGCGGAAAAAGGGACTTTGGTGGCGGAGAGGGAGGAGAGAAGACCTCCCGAAGAGAGCGTCGCGGCAACAGGTCCAGCGGCTGCGGAAGAGGCCAGAAGATGCCGCTGTCAAGAAAGAAGACAGGCGGCGCCAGATGGAAGAAGAGAAGAAGAGGCAGCGCCGCTGGCCAGGATGGGTCAGTGACCGAAGAATGCGGCTGAGGACCGGAGAGGACTGTGGGGGAGGAAAGTAAAATAGCTTACGAAGCTCCCCCCCGCAGCCTCTTCTAACGGAACAGGTAGGCCCTCCGTGAGGCCTACCATATATCCTCTCCCTAGACCACCAGGGTTGTCGGGCACTAGGCCCATGGGGGCATTGTCGGGCCCTAGGCCCATGGGTAAATATGCGGGCACAAGGCCCGCTCTCAGTTGCGGGAATTAGGCCCAATAAAAGGATTGACCCTTAATTAGGTGTGAATGACCTGGGTACTAGGCCAAGGTCACTATTGGGAAAAGTAGGTGGACAGCCTGCCCGAGCCACCCAAACTGTAAAGTGGAGCTGGGCATTAGGCCCAGGCCTCTACCAGAGCCCATCATTAGGCAGGCCCATAGGCCTGAGCCACAATATAGAAAGGGGACTCTGGGCAGTAGGCCCAAGTCGCTCCTATGCCCTGTAATAGTCAGGCTTAAATGCCTTAGCCACTGGTAAGACCTTGGGCATTAGGCCCAGGGCCCTGAGCCCATTAAGAGTGTACCACTGATATAGAAAGGCAGCCCCTGTGTAAATGATTAATGATTAGAGGTGTGAGCAGTTGTGGAGAGCTGTCAGGCTCCCGTCACTAAGAAGAGGAGCAGGACAGCTCTGGGTAGGCAGGTAGCAGGCTTTTAAAGGGACAGCACCGTACTTATAGTCTTACTTGTTTACTTATAGTCTGTGATTGTTGTTCCGCGCAGGGTAAAAGTTTAGTTATTGTTATACATGTCGCACACACACACTGTAGGTTGAGGGCTATGTTATCTTAGTATGTGTAGTTGTGTGACATAGGATTAAGCCCTGCACGGCTGTGGTGTATATCTTCTTACAGGGACCTTGTATGCGAGTGAGTGGATGAAGAGCAAGAGTGGACACGGTGAGAAATATCTGTGTGTACTGTCTCTCCTGTTTGTTTGTCACTACCTATCATTCCTTCCTCCTGGGCGGACGGTGAACCTTGCATCCCGGTGCAAGGTGGGGTCTTCACTTGGTGCGTGAGTGCCTATAGGTGAAAACTCGGGATCTGAGGCCAAAAGTGCCAATGATGATCTTCACTTAAAACCTGAATTTATCCTATCGGTTCGGTAGGGTGTGTCAGTCGACGTGAGGAAGGACGGTACTCACATCGTCTCCATCCTCCTAGGTCATCGTGTCCGTGTTCTGTTTGGGGGTTCCAGGACCATCTGTTCAACACATGGCCTGAAGGTGAGAGGGTGCCACGCAAGGTAAGGAACGGAAGTACACCTGCACGGCAGCAGGCACCGCACCACACCCCTCTTACATATATACCAACACTAAAGAAATGTGGCATATATGTGAAAAGTGATTATTGAAACACCAAACAGCTTCCATATATGTGTCACATTAACTTGTTACTAGAGGTGCCTTAACAATAGATAAATAAATAAATACACAAAGAATGTGTTTGTGCCTTCAATACATTGTTTCATCTATTATCTGTTTTTGAACGTATGTGGTATAGTAAGAGGAACATTTGACTTTGATGTTTCAAAAGATGAGGTGATATTCAATAAATTCCATTTAATGTCATTTAAGGTAATATTGAAGGGTCCTGTGTGACTGGCGCAAGGAAGGGCAGATGCGTAACTAAACATTTAGGGAACATATGCCATACACTGCTACAGACAGAAAAAAAACCTATACACATGGAGCTATGACAGGGGAGCTACACCCTCTGCCCCTATGGTAGTTATGTCTTTGTGAGAGGGATATATATGGTGATGGTATATATGGTGATGGTTCGAGGTGGGCATCATCGTCAATACATTTTTGTATAAAAATAACAATCCTATGTACTTATTTATTTTAATTTTGTCTTTCAAAGATTGTATACCATATTTGGAAACTTGGGGTAAAACATCAAATTTAGGTGGAATAAAAATTGGTACTTTGTATTTGACTGCATTGCATCATCAATCATTCAATAGACATTGCAATATAATCAATAATTTCCCAGTTATATATTTAAATAAAGATCAGCTCCACAGTTACAAATATTTTTGAGCATTATGTTTGCCCAAAAAATATAATTGTTTTATAGTGCATGTAGTATGAAGTATCACCAGTAGATGGCAATAGATTTCAGTTAAATCGCTAAGATATACTAGGTGAACAGTAGTGACAAAGTAGAGATAAAGAAGAATGAATTGTAATTCTGTAGTTGTAACTACTATAACTGGTGTACAGTAAAAACCTGAGATAAGTTTTCTTTTCTCATTACATATGACCCAAGTTTGAACTTTAGTGTTGTTCCCTTGTGACATTGGAACTCCTTTTTGAAAAAATGGAGAAAAAAGGAAAAACATAGGCTTATGGCATGCTGATTACACACGACTCTGAGCAGTTGTGTTAGAAATAAATTTACTTCCAACTACTCCAATACCTCCAGCACAGTCTTATGCATAGGCAGCATATACCCGGTGGTGCTGGGCACATTAGTTCTACAGCATGTCAGTTCATTCAAAACACTATACAGCATACAGAGGGCTCCATGTTCCTCCCATCTCATCTCTAACATGCAGGGACCCTCTCTCCTTCGATTAACTGCATACACTTTCTCCTGGGCAGACATAGCAACTGTCCCAAAATCCAGGGACTCAGCCACTTGCATTACATCCCAATAACCAGGGACCTTCGCTATGATATGCTGCCAGCATGGCTCTCATTGTTTGGCTCTTTCACATACAGATACACTTACTCAGAGTTCTTAGTCAGGGCTCCCCTACCCCAGCCATGCTGCCATCTTGCAATGATTCACTCAACCCCCCCTTCCTTCCCATAACTATGGGAGCACGTCATAGGGGGCTGTTATACACATGTGTAGTCACTTTCCCTCACAGCAGTGCACCAATAAGCAACATTCTCCAACAGAGATGTGGCTAGTCTTCATAATCGCTTCATCTCCAATGTGATACCTAACTTTCCAGCCCTTCTGGTATATCACAGTGATCTCACTGGGGCTAGGGCTTACGGCTTGGTTTTACATTGGTGTAATACAGGACATGTGACATCCTAATCTATACATCATGTTATGATCCTTTCTTTCACCACATATCCAGGCCAACAAAAATCATGGGTGGGGGAATTGCAGGCCTGAAGCTTTTTTGAAAAACACAAACATATATGAGGAGAAAAGGAAAAAGGAGAGGTGTGAGCAGGCTGTGGGACATTTGACTGACATTTTCTTTCTTTTTAGAACAAGATGATTTTGGGTGAAACACAAAGCATCCTAAACAGTTTATACAGCACCGGGCCTCCTGTATAGGGTTGTGTGCCAGGAACTATTCTATAAAGTGATATTAAAAGCTGTTCCTGAGCATGCTGTCTCTGAATTCATGTGGCAGATTGTCTAATAGGTCCTGGGCACAGGGACAGTCCAAAAAGGGTTGCATATGCTTGCTGATGAGGCACAATGGACACAGGGGTCAATTTCTCTGCCTTTTCATTTCTTTGTGCAGCCCTCATAGGATTCAATGGGGGCTGCACACAAACGTTATATAGAGAAGTGATGCTTCTCTGGATGGTGTTATGTCTCCTGTCACTGGTGAAAAACAGGGAAGAGACATCCTTCTTCCTACTTTCTCTGTCCAGACCCACTCTGGGCATGTGTCCTGGCTACCACGCGACCGGCTCTGCGCATGAGACAGATTCAGACATCTGTTTTTGTCTTTCTCTATTGAGAAAGATTGTAAAAAGTCAGAGCAGCCCTATTGTCTCCTTGCCGGGACATGCCATCAATGTATTGTCTGTCCCGGCAGGCGATTTCATATAAATAGTGCAAAGCAAAATAAGTGAGAAAAGACGATAATTATTAATCGGTTTCAGCATATTTGACTAAACAGACCTCAAAGTCTATCTGCACAAGTTCTGGGAGTGCATGAATGACCAGAGGTACAGATCCTCCTGGAGTGACATCTATATCAAATTTTTGTGAATGTTGAGGCTGAACAGTCTGTACTTTTCATAAGTCGCCGTCGCGGCCTGTTACTTTCTCCTGCTCCAACTGTGTCCTCGGTCACCAGGCATTGTGGATGCCGAATCAAACGTGCAGTAAGCTGTGGGGCTCAGAAATAATAACAGTTCATATTTCAATTAATAACATATATTTAATAAAAAAATTGTTTGCAGGGAAAATAACTCCCGGGAGTACATATAAGTAACAATAGGTGCAACATTAATAATGAGACATGAGCTTGAAAGATAGATGTACATAACTCCTTCACATATTGCAAAGAGATACACTATTGTTATTAAATGTGATGATATTTTGTAACAATGAAGCATAAAGCACACAAATAACAGTGTCTCTAATATTAATCCAGGAGCACAGATAAAATTCAGCCTTTTCTTAATCTTTCTGAACGCAATTTAGAAGGCATAAAACTGTATGTGCTGATAGACTCTAATAAGTCTCTAATCTTCCATCCGATAGGATTAGGAGTGCGGGATAATACTTTCACAAATGTAAAAAAAATCATGACATCCAATGTCCACGCTTATACTCACTGTCCTTAAGTACCAAACACACAGTGTCACAGCCGGCGGCAAGCAAGAGCCCTGACATGTTACTCACGCTGCTGCACAGCGAAGGGCCAGCTGATCATAGCCGGCAGGCAAGCAGGAAGCCACACCACTCCAGCGGTCATCTGCTGCAAAGGTAAACTGCAGTGTGCTAGGCCAGACGGGCCATCCAGAGGAACAGTTGGTCAGCTATGTTAAAAGTCCCACAGCATACAACTTGATCCGGACACAGTGGAATTGAGTAAAGCACAATGCAATGGGAGCAGCATCTGTACCCTCAACACATTTCTCGGTGTACCACGGCTTTCTCAAGAAGCATCATAGATGTCGAACTGGGATGATGCCAGTGCTGAGAGACCAAGATGCTGGGCTGTCGCAGGTACTGCTGGGACTGCTGGATGACATGCTGCATCCCAGCTGTCAATCTTCTAGAAATTGGTGTACCTGCCTCTCATTGGTGGAGGATCTTTTATCTGCCTGGACCGGCGCCATGTCACTGGTTATAGTTTTCTTCTTGTGTGTGAACTCCTGGTTCCTGTTAGTCCTGTTGGTGTTCCTGTCAGATGGTTCTCTGTTGGTATCGACTATCTGCTCTGCCTAGCCTGTGTCTGTTTGCCGCTTATCGTCTCGAGCATGGTCTCAGCTTGCAGCTCTGCTGCAGTAGCGGCAATCACCTCAGAGTGGCGAGTTCCATTTCAGGTCTCCTCTTGTTAGCAAATACCGCTCCCACCATCTTTTCCAATGGCATCTGCCTGCAGTCTAACAACTTATACCATAAAGGCCGCATCATTGCCATTCAAGGCCAAATCTCTGCAGTCGCGGCCGCACCTTGGCCCTCAAGGCCGCATTCATACCTTCAAGGTCGCACCTCAGCCCTCTAAGCCACATTCATATCATCAAGGTCGCACCTCTGCCCTCAAGGCCACACCTCGAACCTCAAGGCCGCACCTCAGTTTTCAAAGCCGTACCCTGGCTCTCAAAGCCGCCCCTCACCTCTCAAAGCCGAACCTCGGCTCTCAAAGCCACATCTTTGCCCACAAGGTTGCATCATATCATCCAGATCACATCTCAGCATTGAAATCTGCACAGTGATTACCATATTGACCCATGCCTTCCTGAATTCCAAACCAGCCACTTAATACCAAGTGATCAACAGTATAGCCATGTAAGCCTCTACTGTCCTGAGTGTAAGACCAAGTGGCAATCTAAGTACTGGTGAGCATAATAGATCTAAGAGAACAATGGGGGGCTGTTATTGGCAGAAGACCTCACCAGTGCATCTCTAGAGGTCTTACACAGTGACTTACTGGTGATTGTAACAGTACTGTGGCAGCAAGGAGCCTTGTAATAGATTGTCTGCAGAGTAATTATTCCTATCAATCAGAGTGCTTAGTTACAGATTAATTAGTATTGCAGCATTGTGGGGATATCTGACATATCTTTCCTGCTTTTGAAGGAGTCCTTGTACATAACTGAAACCTCTGTTCCTTGTGGAGCCCCAGATGAAGTGGAATACTGTTATGGAGAAGATCCTGCCGACCACGACCAGAGATGGCTGCTCTTGGGTTGTGTACTGCAGAATGGAAAGAATATTGTTGTGCAGCACCAGTGCTTACATTGAAAGATAAAGTCCCTGAGGCTCTATAGCCAATTTTAGAATGAACAATCACCAGTCTCTCATCTCAAAACTTGAGAGCAATGTCTTTTCCACTGAACCAGATTTCCAGGATCTTAATATAGTCCAGTTTGATGATGGGGAAGGGAGCAGAGGATGGTAGATGACAGATGTCACACAAAAAGCATCAAAGGCTGCCAGCTAGTATGCTACTTCTCCACTGGACCAGTACTCTGTTTTTTGATCAGGAACCAGAGAGGCAGTACAATAATGCTGATCCCCAATGGACCACAAGAAGACAAAAAAAAAAAATATATATATATATATATATATATATATTTTCCTTTATTATTAAACTAGCTGAAGTTTATGGCATTGCCCGGGTTGAAATCTTAAAGTTATTAAGTTTTATTATGTGATCTCATCCAAATCCATCCAGTGGAAGGCCCAGAACAGGCTCCCTGGGTCAAAGTTCTGCCCAGTGCACTGTGCTGTTAGGTCCAACCGGCATCACAACCACTCCATGAGGCATCACAGACCAATTGCCACCCCTCTGTGAAGTTTTCATCCAAATCCATCCAGTGGAAGGCCCAGAAAAGACTGCCCGGGTAAAAGTTTTGCCCAGCATACACCAACGGGATGTTTAACCGGGACCTCAACCTTCTAATATGTCTTCTGGAATCCAATGTTACCACTCTGTGAAGTTTTAGTCCAAATCCATCCAGTGGAAGGCTCAGAACAGGCGCCCCGGTCAAAGTTCTGCTCAGCATGCACCAACGGGAGGTCCAACCGGGACCCTAACCCACCCACAATCTGGCCATGATCAAACTGGATCACCTCACCTTAGTTTCATCCCAATCAATGCGGGGGTGTCCGAATGTATAACAAACAAACGAACAGACCAATGAATTGTATATATAAGATACATTATAAATTAGACATTAACCCTTTCTGCGCTACAATGTTGGACATTAACCCTTCCATTAACTGTGGGGAAAAGAAGTACCTAGACCCACTTACAGTATGTGCAATTTGCGCTCTGTTTGAAAGTAGAACACAAAAATGCAGGAGTCTTATTGTCTTTTCTCACTAATTTGCAGTTAATAAACAGTACACAGCTTGGTGTTTGAGGAGCCTTTTTGTGTGTGTACACTTTTAACCTATGATCCATTCACATTCATTCCTAGTGTTACAGTATATAAGGGGAAAACTGAGGTCACTGATCACTGATCCTACAATATCTGAACGTGCTAAGCTTAAAGTGTTTGGACATACTTTGAGATGTCATTTGATTTGTGTCCATAGCTCACAGAGATTGAATTTATGTCAAACTGTATTATTTTCTTTCCCAACTGGCTTGAATGTGAGAATAATCCTGTAGCGAGAATGTGGAGATTGATCGGATGGTCGTATCTTCTTATATTCAGATTCAGGTACAGTAACTACATTCAGTTTGTCACAAAGGCTGTCTCCTCTCCTGACTGTCAAAGTTGTCAGCCATTACTTAATAATCAGTTTATGGTTTATACAAGGGGCTGTGCTAACAGTTGGGGTTACTTCATAAAAAGCCCTTCAGGAAATGCTGTGGCATTAGTAGTTAATTAACTATGCCATGTCATTGGACATCAACCAAATCTAAATCATAATATAGATCATAAATACATTTTCTCAAATAATAAGATGTCAAAATGGTGAAAATGATTTACTTCTGACTTTATCCGCGAGCATGCTCTATGCCGCAGTCTATATTTCATCTATACAGTATTTCAAAGAAAGTAATATTCGCTTGGACTGTGTTCAGTGAAAAGAGAAAGGACAAGCCAGATTTCTAACTTTTGATTTCTTTAATAACAATGTCAATTCTCCAACAAAAGAGCATCTGGATTTAATTTTTCTAAATAAAAAGTCACATATAGCAAAAACAATTTTACTGGGGTGGTTTCAATATCAAATCTTTGACGAACAGTGATTACTAATACACATTGATGGAGATAAATGTGTCATAAAGTACCCAATCTACCTTATGTATAGCATATATGCAAAATACACTTTAATGGATTTTGCATAATGCTGAAAACATTTATGTAAACCAGGTTAACTGACATTGCAACATTAATGAACAAAAATACATTCTATCAACTATAGTAATTGCCCTTAAATCATAACAAAGTTTGCTTTCAAAGTAACTTGTAATTCTAGTATATGAGTGGGTGTTAACTGAATGAATTACATACATCCATTTTTAAAAACTTGTGAACGGAATACAGAAATTATTGCTGTGCAGCTTTCTATATAGACAATATTATTGGACTGTTTCGATCTTGTGAACACAACATTTACTAAGTTCTAATCCCTGGCGGTTTGGTGGTGGTTTTGCTCTCTGCAGATTTACTAAGAACAAACCCGCTTTAAAACCGCCATCAAAACATATTTTAGAATAGAATAGAACTGGACTAGGGCTTAAATTACTAGGCAGCGGTTTTGGTGTAATTTAGAAACTGCTGCCAAACCACCATGAAACCATCTGGGTTTAGAACTCGCCGTCAAATCGCCACCAAACTGCAGGGGTTTAGAACTCACCACTTAGTAAATTTTGCCCTATGTGATTGTGCTCAGTCCCATTGATACCAAGATGCTGTGGCTTCTGCATTATAAAATATAATTTGTGACTTTCCCTTAATTGACAGGAACAATTGTATTATTCATAGGCATTATATAAAAGTTTGACTCTGGATAAAGATGAGAAAGTTGACTACATTTGACTATACCAGGCACATTTTGAAAGGATGTTGATTTGATCTGCAGAAACTATTATAGGGATACTATTTTTCACTTTCCTTTTGAATATGTCTAATTAAAGAGATAACTGTTGTAAAACTCTACTTAGTTTTTATTATGGTGTTATTAAGTATGCTTGGAAAGTTCACCATTCAGTAGAGATGTTATTGTTTTTCTCCTCTTCCCCATAATCCTTTATCAGTCCCCAGAGCTCTCCTGTCAAACTTATTGACATATAATAATCCACTCTCAATACAAGAGCTTGGGCTGTAACCTAGTGGCAACGGAATGTGCACCAACACATCAGTTGCCAAAGGTCATACATTATACACTCTAAATACACCACATACTGTATACTCCGTGAGCCACAGTCTAAAAACTATGAATGATGATTTGATGCTAATTTAATGCTCATTATCACCCTACTGATTTATTGCTCATCATCAGCCATTTTCATGCTATTCGAGTATGTAAATTTGCACAAAAGTTATAGAAACAACTTAATTTCTCAATTTATAAAATGTATTTTCTCCCCAATAATTTTTAGTTATTCCCAGTACTGGCTGTACTCAGAGGTATGCATTACTGGAATATTTTTCTTGGTTAATTCTTACTTCTTATAAATAGTTCTACAAATAGTAAGACATTTGTGAAATAATATAAAAAAATGAATAAAATGAGTACATACACATATATCCAGAGTGTGGAAGGTACTATAAACGTGTCAACATGTAAAGGTAGATGAGTATCGGCATCTTTTATTCAAAGAAAAAAAAGCACTGAATTTCTATTATTATGTAGGATTCAAGTATTTTTTTGATATTCCTGCAGTATGTTGGAGGGAAAATCCCTTTTTTTCTGTAGTTCAGTGTAAACCCCGCCCTTTACAAGCACCTGTGCAATGTCATTAAGCTGATGTGAGCGACCACCATACTTTTTGTTTACAAAAGTATAGACCCTATTGTAACACTGAAATATTACTAATATACAGTGATGTGCGGTGAGGTCAATGGCTGGGGAGGCACACATGGCGATGGGTATGAGTCCTGGTCACATGACACAACCAAGGTGTCCATCAGTGCTTAAGGCATGCTCCCTATAATCAAAAACATGCCTCTATTAGCTCTCTTTCTGTGCAGCTTATTGCCCGTTGTGTTGCCCCACCCCCAGCTCTGGAAGCAGTGTCTGACTATACTGAAGTGAGGCTGAGCTGTTGCAGCCTCATCTCTCATGTACCTGCAGTCCCAGGGAGCTCCACAAAGCTGGTGAGTGATAACTATAAAATTATTACAATAAACAAAGAAGATGTCATAAATATCTTCTATGTAATATTGTAATCATTTTATATCAAATGCTCAGAACTATGACGGGGGAGGCTCTGTCATAGTCCTGATTGCACAACCCTGCTAATATAGGTGTAAAGTTCTCACGACAAATAAATGTTGAGTTCTGGATTTTTTTACGCTATAAGGAATTACACACACACCGTACTGTAAATTACAAATGTTAGAAGTGACTTCACATTTCCGTAACCTTTAACAAAAGCACCCTGCGGTCATCTTTGGTTTATATGGCCATAGAACTCTTTTGTCTCTTATTCATGTGAGCTACACAATAGACACAATAGACAGAGCACAATGTTTAGCTGAACAGAGTAATCATACTCTTAGAATAAATATGTTTTCCTAAAAGGTATTCCCAGATTTCTTCTTTGTAATCAATGCTGCATGCTGTTTAGGTTGGTGCTTGCTATTTATTCTAAAGATCCCCAATTTCCAAGACTTTTTTTTATATATGGTCTGTCACAATCCAGTAATGTGTATATTTATTAATAGTTGTCATAGACAAATAATATATAATGAATAATAAAAGCTGTAAGACAAAAATAAATCTTATATATGCCTGTAGCATGAAAAAGAATGGTAACACTACCCCACTCGCAGATTACAGCGCAAATGTCTAATATTTGAAGGGAAAGAAAAGATTTTTATAGTTAACTGAAGTTAGTCATATGAATTTTAGAAGAGATTGGCTTAATAATGACTGAGACTGTAGTATTATTTTGATAAATGATATTAATTGATTGTTAAGATTTTAAGCGGGGACAGAATTGTGACTTAAAGAAAGCTACTGTTATATTTACAGAAGTACACATGGAGGCACTGTATGCTTTGACAAAGTCTGTTCTGGAGAAGAACCATGGCCCTCATTCAGAGCCGTACGCTCTGAGCAGAGCGCACGCTCTGAATGAGGGCTGGCCTCCATGAGAATGGAGCGTCCTCCTGGACGCTCGTATAGCTGTGGGTCACCACCCACAGGCTATACGAGCGTGCAGTTTGATGGCCGCGATGGTCGTGACCATCGCGACCATCGAAACTGTGAGCCGGAGCCTGCAGTTGAGGTTTTCAACCGCAAGCTCCGGAGTGATTTTGGCTCTATCAGAGCCAAAATCACTCCCACTGACATCACTAGTGATGTCAGTGGGCCGGCTTCTGACGGGAGGCGTTCCTGTGGGAACGCCCCCGTCAGGGAGGCACGCCCCCGGCACGCCTACAAAAGGGGGCGTGCTGTCAATCAACATCGACAGCACGCCCCCTTTGATCAGACACAACGAGCAAAGGACTTTCCTTCGCTCGTCGCGTCTGGCGCATGCGCACGACGGAGCTCCCTCCATCGTGCGCATGCTCAGTCCAGAACATCGACCCACTTGCGAGCGGACAGCCGCTCGCGAGTGGGTCTGAATCAGGCCCCATGTCTTTAATTACAGGAGGAATAGCTGCTGGTCTGACATTACATGTGCCGGTCATTACTGAATGCAGGGCCAGCTCAAGGCATGTTCAACCAGTGCGGTCGAACAGGGGCGCAACCCCTCCCAACCATTCCCAATTTCAGCGGGACAGTCCCGTTTTTCAGGCACTGCCCGGCTGTTCCACTCGAAGGGCAAAGTGTCCCGTGGGTGGTCGGGTGGTTGGTGGCTTCCACCACTGCAGCCGTGCGGCAGTGCCGGCCCCGGGGAAGAGGAATAGATGCTGTGTGCATGCGTGTAACATTCATTCACTGCAGGGAGAGGGTTGGGGGAAGTAGTGCTGGTCTTGTCCTCAGCCTGACGTTTACGGGAGGCATGTCGTACGGGCATGCCCCCAAATAATGTCATTTAGGGGCATGGCCTATGGTAATTAGACTACACCCCCATTTTTGATCGCGCATTGGCTAAGGAGCGCCAGGTCCCGGTCCCGTACAGGGCGCAGCTAACCCTGGAGCCGGCCCTGATGAAATGAGACAAATATCAGGATTCAGCTGATATAGTCTGGTTTCATATCCGCAAATCAATTCAGAACAGAAAATAAGTGATACTGTAGGTATATAGTGTTTCAGAACACAATCTGATTGTAGGGAAAACATCTCATGACTGCAGACCTTAAAAATCTACTCCTTTGCTTATAAAAGCAATTTAAATATACAATATTAGCTGATAAAACCAGTTTCACCTGTGTAGACCTTATATGTTTACTGTTTCCATTTCCAGGGCCAGTGCAAAGTTTTTTGAGTGCCCTAGGCAATATTTCACCAACTGCCCCTGCTCCCTCCAATTCATACTATGCCCACATTAGTGACCCCAATTTAAAATATGCCACACAGCAATGTCCCAAATTCATAATATACTATATAGAAATGCTCCAAATAATATGCTACACATCATGGGCTAAAATCATAATGTACCTCATAACACTGCCCCCAATTCATAATTATGCTACACATCAATGCCTCCAATATATAAAACATGCCACACATTTGTACCCCCAATAACTAATATGCCACACATTTGTGCCCCAATACATAATATGCCACACATTTGTGCCCCGATACATAATATGCCACACATTTGTGCTCCCAATACATATGCCACACAGCTGTGCCCCAAATTTATTGTATACCACACATAGGTATGGATTATGTCACACAATGCCCCAAATACATATGCCATACATACCCCAAATTCTTTATATACCATACAGCTGTGCCCCCAATACATTATGCCACACATCTGTACCCCAAAATATGTCAGTACACTTTAACTCCCCCACACACACTTCCCCTGCCCACACTAATTATCCCCACACACACTAACCATTCCAGAACTCATTAACACAAACATACAATCCTGCTAGCACTCATTAAATCCCCTACACACACTCACCCTGCCAGCACTCATTAAAACTCAGCTCTTTTGACCACCAATATCATCTTTATGCTGATGATACTCAAATCTACCTTTCCACCCCTGACCTCTCCCACTCTCTCCTCACTTGTGTCTCCAACTGTCTCTCTGCCATCTCTTCCTGGATGTCCCAGCGATTTCTTAAACTTAATATGTCTAAGACTGAGATAATCATTTTCCCACCCCCACAACATAACCACACCTCCAACCATTTATTTATCAATTGATGGCACAACTATCTCCTCTAGCCCCAAAGTGCGCTGTCTTGGAGTTATCCTGGACTCCTCCCCCTCCTTCAAACCACATATCCAGAATCTCTCACAGTCCTGTCGTTTTCATCTTAAAAATACTCCAAGATTAGACCTTTTCTCACCCAGGATGCCACTAAAACCATCATACACTCATTGGTCATCTCCAGATTGGACTACTGTAACCTCCTCCTATCTGGCCTCCCCATCTCCCTACTCCCCCCTCTCCAGTCTGTCCTCAATGCTGCTGCTTGGCTCCTCTTCCTCTCAAAATGCTCTGCATCTGCCTCCCCTCTCCTACAAGCTCTCCACTGGCTCCCCTTCCCTTTCAGAATACAATTTAAGGTTCTTACACTCACTTACAAAGCCCTCAGCCATTCCTCTCCCATTTACATCGGATCTCATCTCCCTTCACTCTACTGCCCGCCCTCTTCATTCAACAAATGCACACCGCCTCTCATGCCAATTGATTACTTCCTCCCACTCCCACCTCCAAGATTTTGCCCGCGCTGCTCGCCACCTTTGGAACTCTCTCCCACTTCCCATCAGACTCTCCACCTCTCTTTAATCCTTCAAACGGGCTCTCAAGAACCACTATTTCATCAAAGCCTTCCAGCTCTCATCTTAACTTGCTGCTACATACTCTATCCTCCCTGCCTACCCCATCTGTGTCACACCTGCTTGTCGGTCCCTCCCCTTTAGATTGTAAGCTTTTATGAGCAGGGCCCTTTACCCTCTTGTGCTTCTCCTTACTCTACTTTCATCTACTTCTTACTCTCTACTGGGACAGCTAATACTTGGTTGCTTTGCATTGTTGCTTATCTGGGTGTTATGGTCAAAAATGTAGCAATGTATATTATCCATGTCCTGTATTGTATTGTACTGTACTGTAAGTCACTGTAGATCAACCTATTTGTTTATGTACTTTGTAAGGTGCTGCAGAACACTTGTGGCGCCATATAAATAAATGATGATAATAATAATAATAATAATAATAATAATAAAATCCCCACACACACCCTGCCATCACTCATTAACCCCACACACGCACACACTATCCCTGTCAGTACTCAATAAAGCCACCCTACACACACACATACAAGTTGGTTAATATCTTAGATCATATTATTGAGGCCAATGACTATGCTTACATATTGCTGATTGCCATTTGGGTCAGGACTTTTTAACAGGAATTTATTGTTTACAATAACAATTACAATTACAGGAACTTTTTAACCTTGTACAGGAACTTTGTATCATAATTTTTACCATATTTAGTGTTTCCTCCTTGCATTATTTTTCATATGTATTTTCCATATACTTCATGGTTTATATATATTCTTCATTTATCCATTCATAGCACTATATATTGAATATATGGTTGTACCTGCTTTTTTTTAGTATGCAGCAATACATTTATATGTTTATAAGTATATTAGTTTTGAAAATGCATGTTGCCAATTGATATACATTGATTTTGCATGAAGTGTTCTTTAGGTAATTTGGATAACATGATATACCAGTTGTAGTTATTTAATATTACCCTAGCACGGTTCATCCTTTTATTATATCAATTATGTTTATGTTAGGAGTTTGACATCCTCCCTTGAACCAGAAGCTTAATTGACAGCACCACTTTGATCCTAAATTTCCTATTATAGCCATCTAAAGCTGCCTAATAGTAGCACTGGCCCTGATAATAATGCATCAGTGCTATAGTAAGACATTACCTTCCCCCACCTGTGTACTAACACTTTGCACTCCCTCACCTCTGTAGTAACACCTTTCTCTCCCTTGCCGATGTTGTAACACATTCACCTTTCCCCACCCTCACCTGTGTAGTAGCAATACAATCCCTCCCTCACACCTGTAGTAACATATTCCCCTCCATCACCTCAGTAGTAAAACATTACCCCCATTAATCCCTCCAGTAACACATTCCCCACCCTCACCAGAGTTAGGCTGTGGAATGGGAGTGTAAGGATTAGGCTGTGGGAGGAGAGGGTTAGAGTTAGGCACTAGGAGGAGGGTTTGGGTTAGGCTGCAGGAGGGGACAGTTAGGGTTAGGCTGTGGGAGAGAAGGGTTATGGTTAGGCTGTGGAAGAAGAGGGTTAGGCTGTGGGAGAGGAAGGTTAGGGTTAGACTGGGGGATGGGATGGATAGGGTTAGGCTGTGGGAGGGGAGGGTTAGGGTTAGGCTGTGGGAGAGGAGGGTTATGGTTAGGCTGTGGAAGAAGAGGGTTAGACTGTGGGAGAGGAAGGTTAGGGTTAGGCTGTGGGATGGGAGGGTTAGACTGTGGGATGGGATGGATAGGGTTAGGCTGTGGGATGGGATGGATAGGGTTAGGCTGTGGGAAGGGAGGGTTAGGGTTAGGCTGTGGGAGAGGAGGGTTATGGTTAGGCTGTGGAAGAAGAGGGTTAGGCTGTGGGAGAGGAAGGTTAGGGTTAGGCTGTGGGATGGGAGGGTTAGGCTGTGGGATGGGATGGATAGGGTTAAGCTGTAGGATGGGATGGTTAGGGTTAGTTTGTGGGATGGGATAGTTAGAGTTAGTCTGTGGGATGGGATAGTTAGGGTAAGGGTTAAAATTTGGGTTAACTTACCAAAATCAGTCGGGATGTCACTGTCGGTATTCTGACCATCGGGATCAGATACCCAATCCCTATGAATGTATTGGGAAAAACCAGAAATACACACTTTTGTTGAGCATACACATGATTGAAATAGAAAGATAGATAAAACTTATATATATATACATTTAAATTTTGTGTGGGGACCTTATACAGGTTGAGTCTCCTATATCCAAAAATTCCAAAATGCGGAACATTCAGAAATATAGAAAAATGTTTCCATGACTAAGATAGTGACACCTTTGCTTTTTGATTGTTCAATGTACACAAACTTTGTTTGATGCACAAAATGATTAAAATTATTGTATAAAATTACCTGCAGGCTGTGTACATCATTCAGAGTCTCTCGCTAGCGCTGTGCACTCGCAAGCGTCCCGATGGCTTGCGTACGTGCATGCGCACGCTTCGTTCTGCGCGGCGCGAACTGCTCTGTGCGATCGCAGACCACTCACTCGCACAGCAAAGACAGCCCAGTGAAATGAGTGACAGGAGAGGCCGTTTGTGGGTGGTAACAGGACACTAATAACGGGGAGTGGAGGTGCGAACGCAAGCGTGCCTGAGTGTTTCAACGCCGTTTTAGAGGTGTGCATAATTAACAGGCAGCGTCATAGTACATGTCACATGCCTCTTTTTTACACTGAAGTCCTTGCAGTGCTTGCGGTAGGGTAAGGCAACCACAAGCGCTGCTATCGCTTCCGATTGTCCTCGATGTACCAATGTTTTAATACACTTCCTGGAGATGACGTCTGCTGGTGGGCAGCTCTGCCTGTGCGATTGGGCGTATACTGCTGGCTGCTCACTAAGACATGGTGGGCGTGCTTATGCCTTGGCGAGCGATCGCTTCCTGTGGCGTCACTTTGACAAATTTGCATATGCTGGGGGCGAGCGATCGAATCTAGCGAGAGACTCCGAATGAGGTCCTGTGTGTATAAGGTGTATATAAAACAGAAATGCACCGTGTTTTTAGATTTGGGTCCTATTCCCAAGATATTTCATTATGGTATGCAAATATTCCAAAATATGGAAAAATCTGACAACCAGACCGCTGGTCCCAAGCTTTTTATATATGGGAGACTCAACCTGTACTACTAGTATAACAATTCATAAAATTATGCAGAAACTGCAGTTTCTACATAATTTTATGAACAAAAATGCTTGATAATTTCAATTATTTATAGTTTCCAAAAATATAATTTTGTTGACAATTTATCTGTATTGATTAGTGTTTTGTTGTTGAAATTTGTTATTTAGTGCTGTTAATGATCTTTTCAACATATAAATATTTTACATTGTAAAAATGTGCATTTTGCATGTGTTTCACTTTTTTTTTTCTAAGTATCAAAGGAATTATCTTTGCTTGTGTTAGTAATGTTCCTGGCTTTGAAAGCACCTGCCTTTCTCTTTTTAATAACATTGGGCCTCCCTTCCACCTTGTCATGTTTACTCTTCTATGTATTATTTTTGTTCTCCGTTGACAAAGATAAACGATGGGATTAAAACATATTGGAAAAGCCCCTGTGATCGCTGTGAAAGCACAGAAAGAGGATTGCAGTTATTTCCCACCGGTAGCCTGGCACAGACACGCCGGATTAGTGGTAATTTGCCATGAGGATTATGTGAGCTTCTCATCCATTAGCAGAACATCATTTATGAACATCGATTTTTTTTTAAAACAATAATTATGAAATATTTTGATGCTTGCTTATGCTAAATGGAGGGAACATATTCATTACATAAAAAAAAGTGTAGATAGCAGCCAATATATTAAGACTTAATGTAGGAGTCGTTTCTGGTTCTTCACTTTAATTAAGAATTATAAAATATATTAGAAGTGCTTTACGGGGTTTTCCAGAACATAAAACTCATAAAGCAAGATTTAGATCAGTTGATGCTGGTTTAGGGCTGCGTTGTTGTATATTTCCTCAAATGATCGTTTACATTTTTGGTTAAAATTACACAACTTCCTTTAGTTATACTGATAATGTACTTTTCTTAGGGTAGTGAAAAGGAATGCACTGTATCAGGGCCGGCTCTTGGGGTGTTCGACCAGTGCGGTCGAACAGGGGCACCACCCCATAGAGGGCGCACCCCCTCCAAACATCCCGATTTCAGCATGGGCCGTGGGCCGAAGTGTCCTGCGGGTGGTCGAATCGGGAGGTTGAACCCTGTAGTAGCTGAATGGATGCTGCACGTATGCGAGCGGCATCCATTCAGTGCCGGGAGAGGGCTGGGGCAAGCTCAGTTAGTGACGGAGTGCTGGGCTCTCCTCCAGCCTGACATTACATGGGAGGTGTGCCATGCGGGCATGCCCCCAAAAAATGGCACTTAGGGGACGTGGCCCATGTTAATTAGGCCACGTCCCATTTAGAGGTGCTTTACACCGAGCCGGTGCAACCCCTGGTGCCGGCCCTGCACTGTATGAGACAAGAATCAAGAACATACAAAGACTATAACTGGCAACAAACTAAGGGCCTGATTCATCAAATATTGCTATTGCGGATGCGTAATTGCAGGCAGTTGTGCCTGCGAAGATATGCTAATGTGTGCAACCGCTCAGCCAGCAAAGAGACACCCACCACCGCTTTCTCATATCCGTAATACCTCGCAGACCTGCGTATACATCGGTAACATCGAGTAACATCGGACCCTCGTGTAGAATTACAGCAACTCTGACCTGTCTCAGAAATGCAAGTATCGTCGCATGCAGTGAGTAGAGTACTCAAGCTGCGTATGCCTTCGCAGTGGCTAATTTATGCACGCCCAAGCACCGGTGTCCAAATGTACAGCCACGCCTGTATTTCTGAAACCACTCTTCTGTCATCACATCCAAACACTCACAACCTGTCACATAGAAAATCCTGTCGGGACAGGCCATACAAAAACAACCAATGTTTGTAGCCCATTATGCAGGCACAGAACAGGAGCCGAGGGAGCACTTCACTGTGGGGGAAAGCAGGAAGAGTACCGTCTCTTCATTGATTTTTTTCCCATGTGCATGGAAATTAAAAAGACACAACGCCCAGGGCTGGATTAAAGGCTACATTGTTCTGGGGCTGAACATTTTCAAGAGTCTATACTGAGAAAGGGAGGAGCTGTGATCAGTTCTGTGTGGCCAAAGCAATGTGGGTGTGTACACCCCCTACACTATCAGCCCCACTGTCTCCCTAAGAACATACAGTGTAGAATAATTTTGTGCAAAAACTAGAAATACAATTTTAATACTTAATGCTGAGATGATGATGGGCCTATTTTTATGAGAGGCCTGGAGCGCCAACCGCCCCATTGTTAATCTGGGCTTGACAACATAACCCAGAGATGCTGCTATGTGTTAAACATCTTCCCTCATCTCTATTAATTATGGAGCTGGACAGTCCCCATTGCAAGCTATAGAGGTTTCAGGAATACAAGAACTGCATTGAAAAGGTGGAGAAAACTGTATTTTCTCTGCTCTTTTGTAGTTAGTGTATATGGATAGGTAAAAATGTACCTTCTTCAGCTGAAAAGAGACAGAAATGCATTTTGTTGCTTTTATAAAGAGACCCCTATGGCTCTTGTGTTCATTATAAAAATACAATTATTTTATTTCTAATTTATATCTTGCTATTTTCACAAAGAGAATAGTGTCTTCAAATGTATATAGTAATCAGTGTACATGATACATGATATAGGTGTTATAATCTAACTTTTCATGCATCTTAATTTCAAGGCTACTACACTGAAGAGTGATAAGTGTATTAAAAATTGAGAAGTGAATGATAATATTCTATTAAAACTAGAGATGTGCGGGTTCGGTTCCCAGAGAACCGACAACAACCGAATTTAGGGATTCTGAGTCAAACAGAGTCTGAGTTTGGAATCACTTTGGGGTACCGAGTTGAACCAATTCTCGGTTCGGATCTTCCCTCTGTTCAGAACTCGGGTTTTGGATTGCATGTAAATAGGTCAAAATTACATAATTTTAGCAGTTTTTTTAATTTTATTTTTAAAATACAGATCCAGAACCAAAACCAAAACACTAAGATGAATCTGGATCCAAAACCAAAACAATACACAGGGGTCGGTGCACATCTCTTCATTACAACATATTATTAGGCTATGAGGGATGTCTGGGTGGCGCTCCTTAGGATACCCTTACTCCTGCAGCCTAAGGAGAGAAGAGGGATTCCCATTCAACCCCATAGACTAGCAGGAAAAAAGAGGAATATATATCCGGACTGGAGGAGGGCATAGCAACTATCTTGATTATAACCTAATAAAAATGTATCTGTGACTAGAATGAAGCTGAGATAAACATTGTATGCAGCTGGACCTCCACAAAATTCACTGCAGGTTAGTACATATACTCAGGGCTGCCATCAGTGGGGGAGAGCCAGTACTCCTGTACCGGGCCCGGACAGCTGAGAGGCTCGGCAGCCGGCAGAGTTAAGTAATTGTTAATTATTCACCCTCACAGGGCAGCTGAGCTGCCGAAGAGTTCTATGGATGAGTCATTCATTAATCAACAGTCCAGCCAGAGCAAGCAGTACACAAGCCAGAGCTATAAGATGCTGGATTCCCCTGCGGATCTGTATTCCACGCTGGAACCTGGAGGTCAGGTGTCAGCCCAGGAAGAATGCTGCAGAGACAGTCACAGAACAGTAAGTACAGTAGTACAGGGATCTAATTTCTTGTGTCTGCAGCTCTATGTTCCTTCCCTACCACCTTGATGTATGTCCCTGCCTCTCTCCTCTGTCAGTTCTCTGCAAGGTCTGTATTTGCCTCTGCCTCCCACTCAACAAGACCTGTGTCTTCCCTTTTTCCACTTCACATGCGTGCCTTTGCCCCTTCTACTCCCCCATGTGTGTCTCTGCTTGACACTGCACTCCCCATATGTGCCTAGACACTCCTTCCCTTCCTTCTGAGTGCCTCCGCCCCTCATCCACTCCACTTGTGTGCCTCTGACCCCTGTCACTTGCTTTCTTCCTCTGCATCACATTCCTGGCCTGGCCAATTGTGGCTCTCCAGCTATTGTGAAACTACAAGTCCCAGCATACCCTACCACAATCAGCTGGTAAAGCATGCTAGGACTTGTAGTTTCACAACAGCTGGAAAGTCACAGGTTGGTCAGGACTGCATTATCCCATATTTCTCCCCATCCCATCCCTTCTTCTCCTATCTGCCCTCACCATTCACCTTCCTCTTATGTCACACCTTTCTATCCCCTCATCTTCCACTTTTCCAATCTTTGTCTTTCCATTCTCATCTTCTTAATGTACTACATAGAACCATGGCCGTCGTCTGGCGAACAGAAGAGGAATGGATGAAGTGAAGTGCAACCAAGTTCAACGCCACATAATTAAATCTAAAGATAGCAAGTAAGTACAATTTTCATTGATTAGATTGCTCAGCACTTTACACTACACCTTTGCACCCTCAGAACTTTGGGAGAAAGGGGCCCTGCATTATCTACTTGTACTGGGCCCCATAATTCCTGATTTTTCTCTACTTTAATTACCTGCTTTTATATATAGCGAGGTTCATTGTCAGTGACAAATAGCACATGTGGCACCACCTCTTCTTACATCTCCCCCATAGTATAACTATAACCAGAGCCGGCCCTAGGCATAGGCATTATAAGCAAATGCCTGGGGGCGACTGGAATGCCCTAGGGGCATTCCAAGGCTCTGCTGCTGCCCCTCTCCCCGCCTGCCACTGCCCCCACCTACCGCGCTGTCAACCCCGCTGGAGCTGCTAACTTCCAGGCTCGTGCAGTGCACACACCCCTGATGGACCAAACTTGTTTTTTTCAAAGATGGAGACAGTCTTGTCTGCACTGGCCGTGGGTGCCATGGAGCTGTTGCAGCTCCACAGACAGTGGCAGAGCGGCTCTGCTCTCCCGTCCTGACCTGCTGCCTGCCTCTGATTCGTTCCACGCCGGCAACATGATTCTGCCTCCTCCAGCGGCTCAGACCGCTCTCACCTGTGCTGCCATACTGAATACTTACCTTAAGTCCTCTGCTGTCTCCTCTTACTCCAGTGGTCACTGCAGTGCTGCCTCCCTCTGGCTCTTCTCCTATGGCTGGGGCTGTTAAAGTGTTGGGAGTCCGGGATCTCCTGCTTACCACCGTTTTAATCACATGGCTCTTCCTCCAGGTCATCTGTCTGCTGAAGTCCTCTCATTAATTTCTAATGTGAACTTGGCCCTCTACACTTCTTCACTGACCACCTCACCCACGCTCCCTTTATCAGGTACCTTCATGCTGACTCCCTGGACCTCTCCCTGTAACAGTAAAATATATCTGTTCAGGTCTGGACAAATTGTAATCTGTGTGTATGTATGCTGTATATGTGTGTATCTATGCTGTGTATATAAATTTGTATGTATGCTGTGTGTAAGTAATCTGGTGTGTGTGTTTGTATGCATGCCGTGTATAAGTGCATATGTGAGTATGTAAGTGTGCTTATGTGTGTGGGTGCGTCTATGTGTGTATGCTATGCATAAGCATGCTTCTAAATTATGTGTGTATGCATATATCAGGGCCGCAACTAGGGGGGGACTGGGGGGTCATGTGCACCGGGCGCCAGATTGGGGCCACAATTACCAGTAGCAGTGTGACTGTCTCTTCCTCTGCTGGGTGCACTGCTCCTATTACACATGGCAGCGGGCAGTTTGCCCCTTGTCCGCCCCCTCCCCCAGTCTTGTATGTTGTGTCTTGGGCCTGGGAAAGACATCATGACATCTCTCCCAGTCCATTACTCACAGTGCCTTGCGCCAAGCATGGCCACGGCGTTAGGTCCGCCCATCATTATTGGAGTTCCAGTCCACATGGCGCCTGCCAGCACCACCAATCCATTGCTGCCTCCGTCTCCGCCTCCAGTCCCCCGCTGTGCAGGAGCCAGCAGGTAAGTTTGCTGTTTATATTGGCGAGGCGAGAGGGACTGTTCGGTGAGGGGGCTGTGTGTGATGGAGCACGGTGTAGTAAGGGGCTGTGCAGTGAGGGGCTATGCAGTGAGGGACTGTGTAGTGAGGGAGCACTGTGTAGTGAGGGGCTGTGCAGTGAGGGAGCACTGTGCAGTGAGGGGCTGTGTAGTGAGGGAGCACTGTGTAGTGAGGGGCTGTGCAGTGAGGGGCTGTGCAGTGAGGGAGCACTGTGCAGTAAGGGGCTGTGTAGTAGTGGGGGGCTGTGTTGTAGTGAGGGACTGTGCAGTGAGGGGCTGTGTAGGGAGGGAGCACTGTGTAGTGAGGGAGCACTGTGTAGTGAGGGGCTGTGCAGTGAGGGAGCACTGTGTAGTGAGGGGCTGTGTAGTAGTGAGGGGATGTGCAGTGAGGGAGCACTGTGTAGAGAGGGGCTGTATAGTAGTGAGGGGATGTGCAGTGAGGATCTGTGTAGTGAGGGAGCACTGTGTAGTGAGGGGTTGTGCAGTGAGGGAGCACTGTGTAGTGAGGGGCTGTGTAGTAGTGAGGGAGCACTGTGTAGTGAGGCGCTGTGCAGTGAGGGTCTGTGTAGTGAGGGGCTGTGCAGTGAGGGAGCACTGTGTAGTGAGGGGCTGTGTAGTAGTGAGGGGATGTGCAGTGAGGGAGCACTGTGCAGTGAGGGGCTGTGTAGTGAGGGAGCACTGTGTATGGAGGGGCTGTGCAGTGATGGAGCACTGTGTAGTAGTGAGGGGCTGCGCAGTGAGGGACTGTGTAGTGAGGGGCTGTGCAGTGAAGGTCTGTGCAGTGAGGGGCTGTACAGTGAGGGAGCACTGTGTAGTGAGGGGCTGTGTAGTAGTGAGGGGATGTGCAGTGAGGGAGCACTGTGAAGTGAGGGGCTGTGTAGTAGTGAGGGGATGTGCAGTGAGGACCTGTGTAGTGAGGGAGCACTGTGTAGTGAGGGGTTGTGCAGTGAGGGAGCACTGTGTAGTGAGGGGCTGTGTAGTAGTGAGGGAGCACTGTGTAGTGAGGCGCTGTGCAGTGAGGGTCTGTGTAGTGAGGGGCTGTGCAGTGAGGGAGCACTGTGTAGTGAGGGGCTGTGTAGTAGTGAGGGGATGTGCAGTGAGGGAGCACTGTGCAGTGAGGGGCTGTGTAGTGAGGGAGCACTGTGTACGGAGGGGCTGTGCAGTGATGGAGCACTGTGTAGTAGTGAGGGGCTGCGCAGTGAGGGACTGTGTAGTGAGGGGCTGTGCAGTGAAGGTCTGTGCAGTGAGGGGCTGTGCAGTGAGGGAGCACTGTGTAGTGAGGGGCTGTGTAGTAGTGAGGGGATGTGCAGTGAGGGAGCACTGTGCAGCGAGGGGCTGTGCAGTGATGGAGCACTGTGTAGTAGTGAGGGGCTGTGCAGTGAGGGACTGTGTAGTGAGGGGCTGTGCAGTGAGGGGCTTTGCAGTGAGGGAGCACTGTGTAGTGAAGGTTATGCAGTGAGGAAGGCTGTGGTGTGAGAGACCCTTGATAAGGAGGGCTTTGCAGTGAGGGGCTGTGATGAGGGCTGTGAGGTGAGAGGGTTTTTCTGTGCTTTTATGGGCAAGTAAAATTATTATAAAGAGAGGGTGTTTGGGGGGATGAAGTAAAACAAATCAGTAATATCAAAATATGGAGGGGGGGGCGCGCCAAATTACTGCCTTGCCCAGGGTGACAGAAATCCTAGTTTCGGCCCTGCATATATGTCTATGTTATATATATATATATATATATATATATATATATATATATATATTAGGGGGCCGATCCGAGTCAGGCTCGACTTTTCCCGCCTGACTCGGATCTGAAATCAAGGCAAAACGTCATCATCCCGCCTTCCGGGTCTCGCGTGTTTTGGATCCTATATAAGGTACCCGCGTCGGCGCCATTTTCTCACTCGGCTGTGGACAGTGAAGAGGGAGGGTGGGAGTTAGGGCTGGCTGGGCTGTGTAGTGTAGTGTAGTGTAGTGCAGAGTAGTGCTGTGCTGTGCTGCGCTGTGGTGCTGTTGTCCATAGGGGCTGTGTCCACTACTTCAAAGTCCATAGGGGCTGGCTGTCTTGTGCTGTGCTGCTGTTGGTAATAGGGGCTGTGTCCACTACTTCAAAGTCCATAGGGGCTGGCTGGACTGTGTTGTGCAGTCAGTTGTCCATAGGGGCTGTGTCCACTCCAAAGTCCTGTGCAGTGTCCCAGTCCTAAAGGGGTGCTGTAGTGTTGTCCAGGGGGTGTTCTGTCCGTCAGGGGTGCTCCCCCCAAGTGCTAAAAAAAATATATTTTTTCTGTGTTTGTGAATTGTGTGCGCAATAGCCGCACGTGCATCAACAAAGTAGTGCCAAGCGTGCGCCTGTGTCATAATTAAAGGGCCGGCTGGCTTGACCGTTAAAGGGTGCTGTAACCCCCAAAGTACACTCCAAACCAAATAAAAAAATATTTTCTGTGTTTGTGAATTGTGTGCGCAGTAGCCGCACGTGCATCAACAAAGCAGTGCCAAGCGTGCGCCTGTGTCATAAGTAAAGGGCCGGCTGGCTTGACCGTTAAAGGGTGCTTAACCCCCAAAGTACACTCCAAACCAAATAAAAAAAAATTTCTGTGTTTGTGACTTGTGTGCACTGTGGCTGCACGTGCATCAACAAAGGAGCAGCGCCAAGCGTGCGCCTGTGTCCCATAAGTAAAGAGCCGGCTGGCTCATTTCTTAAAGGGTGGTGTAACCCACAAAGTGCACTACTCTCCATCAAAAATAAAAAAATATTTTCTGTGTTTGTGTGCGCCTTAGCCGCACGTATATATCAATATAACATAAATGGAGGACCAAACTTTCTCCGATAAAAATAAAATAGGGAAAGATCAAGAACCACTTCCTCCTAGTGCTGTTGCTGCTGCTGGGAGTTGTTCATCATCCCAGAGAGGAAGTAGGAACACCACTACTTTTACTAAACAATTGACCCTCCAACAGTCCCTAGCGATGAGGATGAAGTACGACAGCAGTCATCCTGAAGCAAAACGTTTAACTGAGGCCTTGACTGCTATGTTGGTGTTAGACGTGCGTCCGGTATCCGCCATTAGTGCAGTGGGATTTAGACAATTGATGGAGGTAGTGTGTCCCCGGTTCCAAATCCCGTCTAGATTCCACCTACATCCTCAAAGCAGCAGCAACAAGCATGCGTCTGTCTGTTAAAGGGTGGTGACACCCTCAAAGTGTGCTCCACAAACAATAAAAATATTCTTCTTTTTTTTTCTGTCTTTGTGAATTGTGTGGGCTGTAGCCGCACTTGCATCCTCAAAGCAGCAGCGACAAGCATGCGTTTGTCTGTTAAAGGGTGGTGTAACCCTCAAAGTGCTCCAAAAAATAAAAAACTATTTTTTTTATGTGTTTGTGACTTGTGTGCGATGTAGCCGCACGTGCATCAACACAGTAGCAGCGCCAAGCGTGCGCCTGTGTCATAAGTCAAGCGCCGGTTTGGACATCTGGTCCGGACTGAAGGACGTGCCAACAATTTCTGACAAGTCTACTGTCACTGCATATGATACTGTCCTCAAAGCAGCAGCGACAAGCGTGCGTCTGTCTGTTAAAGGGTGGTGTAACCCTCAAAGTGCGCTCCACAAACAATAAAAATATTCTTCTTTTTTTTCTGTCTTTGTGAAATGTGTGGGCTGTAGCCACACCTGCATCCTTAAAGCAGCAGCGACGAGCGTGCGTCTGTCTGTTAAAGGGTGGTGTAACCCTCAAAGTGCGCTCCACAAACAATAAAAATATTCTTCTTTTTTTTCTGTCTTTGTGAAATGTGTGGGCTGTAGCCACACCTGCATCCTTAAAGCAGCAGTGACGAGCGTGCGTCTGTCTGTTAAAGGGTGGTGTAACCCTCAAAGTGCGCTCCACAAACAATAAAAAAATTATTTTTTTTTCTGTCTTTGTGAATTGTGTGGGCTGTAGCCGCACTTGCATCCTCAAAGCAGCAGCGACAAGCGTGCGTCTGTCTGTTAAAGGGTAGTGTAAACCTCAAAGTGCGCTCCACAAACAATAAAACAATTCTTCTTTTTTTTCTGTCTTTGTGAAATGTGTGGGCTGTAGCCACACCTGCATCCTTAAAGCAGCAGCGACGAGCGTGCGTCTGTCTGTTAAAGGGTGGTGTAACCCTCAAAGTGCGCTCCACAAACAATAAAAAAATTCTTCTTTTTTTTCTGTCTTTGTGAAATGTGTGGGCTGTAGCCGCACCTGCATCCTTAAAGCAGCAGCGACAAGCGTGCGTCTGTCTGTTAAAGGATTACATTGGTGACAGCATCCAAGTAGGCATGTCAGACAGTCCGTACCTGTACTGGCAGGAAAAAGAAGCAATTTGGAGGTCCCTGTACAAACTGGCTCTATTTTACCTGAGTTGCCCCCCCTCCAGTGTGTACTCCGAAAGAGTGTTTAATGCAGCCGGGAACCTTGTCAGCAAAAGGCATAGGAGGTTGCTTCCACAAAATGTGGAGAAGATGATGTTCATAAAATGAATTATCAACTCTTCCAGGGAGACCAGCCTCCAGAACGTACAGAGGGACCTGTGGTTGTGGATTGCAGCGGGGACGAATTAATACTCTGTGAGGATGAGGATGTACACAACACTGAAGAGGGTGAGGAATCGGTGGATGAGGAGGATGAGGACGACATCTTGCCTCCGTAGAGCCAGTTTGTGCAGGGACAGATTAATTGCCAGCTTGTTTTGTGGGGGCCCAAACGAACCAATCATTTCAGCCACAGTCGTGTGGCAGACCCTGGCGCTGTAATGTTTGGTTTGTTAAAGTGTGCATGTCCTGTTTATACAACATAAGGGTGGGTGGGAGGGCCCAAGGACAATTCCATCTTGCACCTCTTTTTTTTCTTTGAATTATGTACTGTTTGGGGCCTAGTTTTTCAAACTGCCATCCTGTCTGCCACTGCAGTGTCACTCCTAGATGGACCACGTGTTTGTGCCGCCCACTCGTATCTCTTAGCATAGTCATCCAGCTACCTCGGTGCAACCTTTTGGATATAAAAACACTATTGTGAGGTGTGAGGTGTTCAGCATAGACTGGAAATGAGTGGAAATTAAGGTTATTGAGGTTAATAATAGCATAGGAGCAGAAAAACCAACACATTCTGTGATTTTAGCTGTTTTTATTCTTTTTTTTTTTTAAATACAGATCCAAAACACAAAACCCAGAACCCAAAACACGGAAGGGTGGTTTTGGCAAAACCAATCCAGATCCAAAACACGAAGAAAGATCCAGACCCAAAACCAAAACACGAAAAGTGCCCGGTGCACACCCCTAATATATATATATATATATATATATATATATATATATTCTATGAGTGTGTATGGAAACCCCCCCTTAAAAATCCTGCATTTGCCACTGCATGTCCCTCTCTCCCAGTGCGCTGCCATGATCGGAGATCTCCGATCAGGCAGCGCAGCAGATGGCCAGGCCGGTCATATGACTGTGACCGTGATCCACGTCCACCCTTAGCCAGAATGAGCTTCTGCACCGAAGCTCATTCTGTCTACAGAAGGAGACAAGATGGCCACTGCCACTCCTCCCATGGGCCTCTGCGGAGCAGAGCCATGAGTAACAACTCACGGCTCCGCCTCCATCTTAGACGCCCAGGCCCAGCCATTGTGAAGAAGGGGCAAGGCAAGTAACAACAGCATCAATAAATTTAGCTGTGCTGCACCAGCATTATTTAAAACAAAGGAGGCAGCCAGGCGAGTGAGTGCTTTCTCACTCTCTGGGTATATTATGTGTGTGTGTTAAACTTAAATAAATTAATGTTTAGCTGGGCCTGGGAGAATGGTGGGCACCCATGACTGGGACCCTGATGCTGGAGGCAAAGAGTGGTTTTGTCCAGACCAGTGCTGCGTCTATGAGAGGAGAGGGGGTGGTGTCATCTGTGTGTGTGTGTGTATATATATTTTATTTTCTGGGACTGTCCCGCTGTCCCACCTGTGGCCCACTGTGTCCCGCAGTGGGGGGGGAAGTTGGGGAGAGAACAAACCACTGCTCTGCATAGCAGAGCAGTGGGTGTGCAGGAGGAGGACAGATGATGCATCTGTTCTCTTGAGTATGGACTGCCTGGGGGCTGCCCAGCATCTCGGAGAGTGCTAGGCACGCTCCCAAAATGATGAAAATGGGGGAAGCCATGAGGCTCCGCCCTGTTTTCAGTAGACCACCCCTTTTATGCAAACCACGCCCCCTTTTTGGCACGCGACATGTCGCTCCTTGGGAGGTTAAAATGTTGGGAGGTATGTGTATATATATATATATATATGTATATATATATATATATATATATATGTGTGTATGCATATATATATATATATATATGGATATATACAGTGCATCCAGAAAGTATTCACAGCACGTCACTTTTTCCACATTTTATAATGTTACAGCCTTATTCCAAAATGGAATAAATTCATTTTTCTCCTCAAGATTCTACACACATTACCCCATAATGACAACGTGTAAAAAGTTTGCCCATAATCTGAGATTGTTCCAGGAGCTTTCTTATTCATTTCTTCTAGGTGGTCTTGAATAAAAGTTAATCCACAGTTATTTTGAGAGTTATCATCCTCCATTGTAGATTAGAAGGAGACTACCTCCTCAAGTTGTCGTTCCACTTAATATGTGCAGTTACCAAGGGAGGTGCCTCCACTGTGTTCCCAGCAGTGTGCCCCCCCTGTGTTCCTAGCAGTGTGCCCCCCCTGTGTTCCTAGCAGTGTGCCCCCTGTGTTCCTAGCAGTGTGCCCCCCCTGTGTTGCCAGCAGTGTGCCCCCCCTGTGTTCCCTGCAGTGTGCTCACCCCTGTGTCCCCAGCAGTGTGTCCATGCCTCTGTATTTCCAGCAGTGTGTCCCCCTTCTAGGTTACCAGCAGTGAGCCCCATCTGTGTTCCCAGCAGTGAGCCCCTCCACCCCTCGTGTTACCAGCAGGGTGCCTCCCCCTGCTTCTGTATTACAGTAATGTGCCAACCTTCCCCCTCCCCAGGTATTTTACTTACCTTCTTTCAGTTCACTGTCTGTCTGACTCTGTTCCTCTCTCTCTCGGCAGCCTGGCTCCTCCTCCTCCTTCACTCTCTCTCTAGTATCCAGCCGCACGGATCTCTCTCCTCTCTCTACTGACAGTGCGCAGGGCCGGATTATAGGGAGGGCGACAGGGGCGGTCGTCCCGGAGCCCCCACACATAAGGGGCCCCCACACACTGTCACCGGCCCCCGGCTACATCCTGCAAATTAACTGTTGTTTTTTTTGGGGGGGAAATCCATAATGCTGCAGCGGCAGTGCAGCCTTGTTACAAAGCAGCGCCGAGCAGCTCTGTCTCCTGACACGGCTGCTCAGTGGGCATGCCTGCCAGGAGCTGAGGACAGAGCCGCACTCTTGCAGCAGCAAGCCAGTAACACGGCAGGAGGAACTAGCAGCTTAAATTCATGAAAATTCATATGTTTATATATATATTGTGACACAGTTAGGTTAGGGGGTCCCTCTCCTGGGTAGAGGACTCCTTCCTTTCACACACAGCAGCTGGGAAACAGTACGCCAGACTGGATGCAAGTACAAGCTGGTCAGCGCCAGTCTTTATTGTGCAATGTCAGAAATAACACAAAGAAAACATAAACGTAAATCCTAGCCCTGTTGGGGCACTAACTTCACAGGTAGTTCCCTCACTACCAGAACCTGGCAGGGCCTAATGCCCTCACCAGCAACAAAAGCACAGCACAACACTTACAGTTAGGTTTTCAAGTGTCTCTGAGCAAACTCCCTGTCTGCTCTCCCAGGTGAGACAATCAGCCCTCAACACACTATGCTTATATTGGCCACTCTCAGGTGGGAACCCAATCAAGCCTGTTACCAGGCTGCGAGAACCAAAACCTGGAGTGGCCGTGGGTGGAGCCCTCCCTCTCCTCTCACCCACAACCCCCAGGTCCCAAACCGGCTTTTCAAAAAGCCGAAACTCAAGCCTGCTACACTGCAGACTTTCTCCTGGGGATTTTAAACACATAGGACAGGAATCTGGGATAAATGTCCCTGTCACAGACCACTTTACCAGTGATCCTATCACATATCCCCCCCCTTTATTTCGACCTATGGGGCGGAACAACTGAAGCCCCCAAACAATGAACGCGTGACAACGCGTCTGCATTAAACAACAGGCCCCCTGGCCTGTGTTCCACCGAAAATTTTAAAGTTTGTAACGCCCACTTTATGGCCAATGCCTCCTTCTCCACTGTGGCACCGGGTAGGCATCGAAATTTTGAAACACTGTTCAACTTTCGGAAGTCATTGCAGAAACGCACACTCCCGTCGGGCTTTGGAATCAACACAATGGGACTTGACCATTCACTATGTGATACTTCAATAACCCCTAACTCTAGCATATTTTTAATTTCTTTTGACACCGATGCTCTTGGTGCTTCTGGTAACCTATAGGGCTTTAGATTAACTTTAACCCCTGGGTCAGTGATGATGTTATGTTTAACGACCGAGGTTTTCCCAGGTACGTCAGAGAACAGCACCCTATTTCTAACCAGAAACTCCTTGACCTCTCGTTGTTGAATTGCCGACAGGGTTTTTGCCACTGTCACTTCGGGAACTAAGGGCCCTGGACTTACTGGAGGGGCTCGGACGGCCGACAGTACCGTTCTATCTTTCCAGGGCTTTAACAGATTTATATGGTATATCTGTTCTGGCTTTCTTTTCCCCGGCTGGTAAACTTTGTAATTGACCTGTCCCACTCTTTCTAAGATTTCAAAGGGCCCTTGCCATTTAGCCAAAAGTTTATTTTCCACAGTGGGGACCAACACTAATGCTCTATCCCCAGGAGCAAAGCTGCATAACCGAGCATTGCAGTTGTATACCCTCTGCTGTGCCTGTTGAGCCTGTTTCAGGTGCTCTCTCACTATCGGCACCTCTATAATAGGCAATGGAACTAGTGGTCCCTTAAAACGTGGTCTGGGAGCATGATACTGACACTCAGGGCAGGATGCGCAAAAGTCAGATACCTCTTTATGAAGCCCGGGCCAGAAAAACCTCTGCATTATTCGCTCAGTGGTTTTCTCTACCCCTAGATGGCCTGCCGTTATATGACCATGGGCCAGATCCAACACTGTTCTTCTGTAAGCTTTGGGAACTATTAATTGTTCCCCAATATCTTCCCCCTTCTTAGTCACCTGATATAACAAATCCTGACACATTGCCATGTGGGGATAGGACAAAGGACTATCAGGGTCTATGGGTTTACCATCAACTACTTTTACATTCTCCCTGGCTTTTACCAAAGTAGGGTCTTTCAACTGCTCCACGGCAAAGACCTCTCTTCTTACCTCTAAATCAGGCAGATGATCAACTGGCCCAACAACAATTCCCACCTCAGTGGGAGGCACATCAGTTGGCGGGCCACCGTCACGCTCCGCATTCTCTAGTTCGCCAATCATAGTAGGAAAAGGGAACAACTCTGACTCAGAAGAAACTCCCTCCTCCACTACATCGACAACCTTCTCAAATGGATCGGGGTTGTTCACCTCTGGAACAAAACAGCTTTCCCACAACTTCCAGAAGTGAGCAAAGTCTCTCCCCAATATTGCATCGTACACCAGACCATGCACCAAACCCACAGAAACTATAGCAGAGCCACATGGTGTCTTGATGTTCACCTCGGCCATAACATAATATCGAGTATCCCCATGTATGCAGGTCACACCAACAGTTTTCCCTGTATGCCTCAAGGGGTTCACCAGCTCAGCTTTTATAAGTGTCACCAAGCTACCAGAGTCTAACAGTGCCTCTACTCGGTTGCCATCTACAGTGAGTACACACATGTGCTTATCAGTCTCAGCCTGCCGGTCAGCCGTACAGGCTGTCTGTGCAAAGAAAGACCCCCTGCGGTAGACATGAGCAGTATCACATTGCATAGGTTCAGTTGTAAGTGAACAATTAGCGGAAATATGGCCGAAGTCACCACACCGGAAACACTGAATCATATTAATGTCTGGTCGTTTACGGGGCAAGAACCTTCCTTGCCTGAAAGGCCTGTCTCCAGGTTCTACACCCTCAGTCTTAGGTACATCCCACCACCCAGCACCCTTCTCCCCTGGAACAGTCTTACCAGTGTCTGTGGGAGTTCACCGGTGCGCCATCGGGGCTCGGTGGGGCATACTCATCAGCTCCTCAGCCGCCACGTACCTCTCCACCAGCTCGACCAACTGGTCCGCGGACTTAGGGTCTGCATGGCTCACCCACTTGCGCAGAGTCACAGGTAATGATCGCAGGTAACGGTCCATCACGACCCTTTCCACGATCTGTGGTCCCATCAGCGTCTCGGGCTGTAGCCATTTTGAGGACAGATGGATGAGGTCATGTATCTGTGAACATGGAGGCTTGTCCATATGGAACTCCCAGCGTTAGACCCGTTGGGCATGAACAAAGGTGGTGACTCCCAAGCGAGTTAGGATCTCCTGTTTTCGTTTTTTATAGTCCTTGGCATCAGCCAGGCATAAGTCGAAATAGGCCTTTTGTGGCTCCCCAGACAGAAAAGGTGCCACCAGACTTGCCCACTGCTCCTTGGGCCAACTCTCCCTTTCGGCCGTTCTTTCAAATGCGGTGAGATAGGCCTCCACATCATCGCCTGAAGTCATCTTTTGGAGGAAGTGACTGGCTCGTATGGAGTGAGTGGTGGTGGGAGGACCAGTAGTAACATCTCTGGGCCGGGCAACCAGGTGCTGTACCACCTCTTTTATGGCCTGGCAGGTTTCCTCGATGGCGACCTGTTGTTGCCTCTGGGCTGTCTCCAAGGCCAACAGTTGCACCCTGGTGGATTCCTACTGAGCTCTGGTAGATTCCTGCTGAGCTCTGGTAGATTCCTGCTGAAGTTTGTTCGTCTCCTGCTAACCTGCTGTAGCTTGGAGCAAGGCCTTAATAATGTCCTCCATTTTGTCCTGGGGTGTAGGTTGGAAGCTGAACCTTGCCTCTCTGAGCATTGGCTGACGCCTCCTCTATGGGACTCCAAGGACACAGTGTTATTTCCACACTCACAAATTGGGTGTCTGTCCCTTTAATTTTTAAATGGAAAGTTTTCCTCTCGCTGCAACTTCAGTGTGTGTGGTTGCCCGCATTCTCCACCATATTGTGACACAGTTAGGTTAGGGGGTCCCTCTCCTGGGTAGAGGACTCCTTCCTTTCACACACAGCAGCTGGGAAACAGTACGCCAGACTGGATGCAAGTACAAGCTGGTCGGCGCCAGTCTTTATTGTGCAATGTCAGAAATAACACAAAGAAAACATAAACGTAAATCCTAGCCCTGTCGGGGCACTAACTTCACAGGTAGTTCCCTCACTACCAGAACCTGGCAGGGCCTAATGCCCTCACCAGCAACAAAAGCACAGCACAACACTTACAGTTAGGTTTTCAAGTGTCTCTGAGCAAACTCCCTGTCTGCTCTCCCAGGTGAGACAATCAGCCCTCAACACACTAGGCTTGTATTGGCCACTCTCAGGTGGGAACCCAATCAAGCCCGTTACCAGGCTGCGAGAACCAAAACCTGGAGTGGCCGTGGGTGGAGCCCTCCCTCTCCTCTCACCCACAACCCCCAGGTCCCAAACCGGCTTTTCAAAAAGCCGAAACTCAAGCCTGCTACACTGCAGACTTTCTCCTGGGGATTTTAAACACATAGGACAGGAATCTGGGATAAATGTCCCTGTCACAGACCACTTTACCAGTGATCCTATCACAATATATATATATATATATATATGTATATGTGTGTGTGTTTTTGTATATATATATATATATATATATATTATACACACACAACTTTAATTGATAGGGCCCCCACACATTTGTTGGCCAGGGGCCCCCACAGACCTTAATCCGGCCCTGACAGTGCGGGATTAGTTAGGCTCATTAGGGGAATCTTTAAAGCCGAAGGAGATCCAGGCACGCCTCTTGGAAATGATCAGAAGCAGCGGACTCCTGGGTTCAGCTTTACACTGCGGCACAGGATCATTAGGCTGGGGTGACACAAACTACTCTGCCTCCCTACAGCACTGAGAGGAGGGCAGGGGCAGGGAGAGGAGTGAGTGATAACAGTGGATGAAGTGAATGACAGTACATCCATGTCACTGACTGTGGGCCCTTCTCACCATAGCGCTCTACTCAACCGTGTGCCCTGCCTACTGTAGGGCCAGCCCTGGCCTTCAACTTTTCCTTCTAGTCTCCCCACCTAGTAGGAGCAGGGCCCCACTCTGTGCTGCTACTATAATGTGTGTGTGTCCTCTATCCCTGGCCACTGCCAGCATCAGCAGGTCACACACAGCGCAGCAAGTTCTCTCCTAGGTTGCAGAGAGGAAAATCCGTCCCTGACTGTCTCAGAACACTTATTGGGTACTCCTGGGCAGGGACAGTGGTGTGGACCCACGGAGATGGTCCATCTTATGGGTTTATTATGGGAGTGTTGCAGGAGTGTCACTGAGGTGGTTGTGGAGTCAGATGCATAATCATTTACATTAGAGGCCATACTCTGGGGCTGGTACTAGTTTCAATGGTGCGACTGATGGTGGCATCAAAAGACGCACCTACAGATGGTTGCATCAAAAGATGCATGTACAGATGCTCAAAGTGGGTGTCCCAGTTCTTGCACATTCAGATGCACACTTGTACACCACAGAAATTAATGTACAGTAGCGGCATTTGCATAAAGTTGCATAAGGAAGACGTCCAAAACATGCACATACAGACTCTGGGCCTGATTCAGAGCCGGACGCTCTGAACGAGCGCCCGCTCTGAATCAGAGCGTGTTTTTTTTTTTCCATCTGGCCTTTTGGACGCTCGCATAGCTGTGGGTTACCACCCACAGCTTATGCGAGCGTCCATGATGATGGTCACGATGGTCTTGCGACGAGACCCTGCGGTAGGGTATCGGTGACCGCAAGCCCTGGAGTGATTTTGGCTCTATTAGAGCCAAAATCACTCCCACTGACATCACTAGTGATGTCAGTGGGGCAGGACCCAGACGGTAGGCGTTCCCATGGGAACGCCTCCATCCGGCAGCCACGTCCCCGGCACGCCCGCCAAAGGGGACGTGCTGTCACTCACCATCGACAGCACGCCCCCTTTGGTGCGAGACCCATAATGACGGCTACCACATCGTTATTCGGGTCTCGCGCATGCGCACGACAGAGCTCCCTCCATCGTGCGCATATGCACTAGTGCACCATCGACCTGCTTGCGAGCGCTCAGTGCTCGCGAGCGGGTCTGAATCAGGCCCTCTGTCCCTCTCAGAATCAGCCCCTAAGTTGTGTATGACTTAACATCACACGTGGCTGCATACAATTGGGAGTCGATTTGCTACTGCTTCTAAAAGAGACAAGTGGAGGTGTTGCCCATAGCAACCAATTAGATATGTATATCATTGAATGCAATAGAGAAATCATAGACACTTTTCATTTTTAGAAGCTTTAGTAAATCTACCGCTTACTGTACATTTGGCTCTGGAGCATGCGCAGTGTGAAAATACCCACGTTCTGTTTGCTGACTCATATATCGTTATCAGTCCTATGATCTGCAAATACACTTTTGTTATGTCAGTAGCACCATTTAGTACATTTCTCTTAAGAATGCATCAGGAGTTACAGCAGGAGTCTTGTGTCGACTTTGTTCACAATAATCCCCTTTCATAGAGAAAGTCTAAATTTACATTTAGAGTGGAAAAAAACTATTGTTCAAAGGGGAAATTAAAGATAAAATGTAAAAGAATAAGAACATTAAAAAGAATAAGAACATTTGCTGCAGGCATAACAACTCTATACACTTTATATATGCTGAATAATACCTTCTGCTATACAACAAAATGTGTGTGTGATGGAGCCATTAGATCTAGTAACGAAGTATACCGAGAGGGCTAGAGATACTGAAGTGAATGCATTTTGTACTGTGAAGGAAATATGGTTATCACTGTGTGGAAGCACCTACGTTCTGATACAACTTATATGTAGACTTAAAAGCAGACAATACTGCCGGAATCTTATATTACAGCATAACAGGAAAGTACATGTACTGTAACAGTATAGAAGTATAGAATGTGATTTATATGTTCAATGAACTCCGAGACTACTTCAGAGACAATATAGATTTGTACTGTTGCATTGGAAAAAGAGAACAGGATCACCTGTGTGGGGGCATGCACAGAACTCAAACTGTGAAACTAATTTTAAGGAGCATATCCTTTTGGATTTAACTCCCGGGGAAACACATAGATTCCGCATTTTATACAATCTATGGGTTAGGTATAGGGGTATGCTCTTAAATGTCCATGCATACCAGAGCATACATTATAGAGTGATATTACGAAATAAGAGAACCCACACCCTATATTTATTGAGACATTATAATCCAAAATAAACTACTTTATAAAGCAATAAACATGTTCTAATGATAAATGTTTACATGATCATATGCATGCATGTATCACAGAGGAATTAATGAGATCTAGGGCCGCTGAGACATCATACGGGCCTTGATGCTAAAGAGCCGGCGTGGCATATTATTCATTGTTAATAATGTGCATGCAGGAATGGGGGCATTGTTACACCTCTCTGACTGACCCGGGACCCCGTTGGAGCCACCAGACAAGCCTGGGCCCAGGTAAACTGCACCGATCCCACCTACCCCCACCCACTTGGAACTCCTGATGAGATCACCCACATGGGCTGGGCCTTCTCAACATATGGGCACACTGGGCAGCATTCTCTACCTGCCTCCCAGCCTGGGGGAGGGGAGCACAGAGCGCATGTCCTTCCAGGCCCACCTTTCACAGAGGGCCCCCATACTTTAATCACAGCTGCAGTGCAGAGCAAGAACTGCACTGCGAGCTGGAGTGGAGGAGAGGGAGATGGAATCCGTAATCCTTGCATTACATCATGTTTTTTTATGTTGAAACATTGATTTTGTTGTACAGTAAGTGTCAATAAATCTAAAAGTTAAATTTTATTGACAATTTACAGTTTTATTCCCGCAAATGGGTGGGTAGGGGCCCCAGTGCATTGCTTTGCTCTAGGCCTACAATGCTGTTAAGATGGCCCTGTGCATGGGGACTTATTTGATGAGACTGTTTGAAGGGGGATGTAGTTAATAGACTGGCAGATGCAATGCCACCAGTCTAAATCACGACACTACCTGCCCGACACGGGACTTAAGATAGGCATCGAAATGCAGACGAATACCTTATGTCACGACCAGGGTTTCTCAGCATGCCAGCTGGCAGGTATTACCTGTGAGGAGTCTATGGCGAGGGGCGTCTGGCGGTGGCGCTGGTATCTGGCAGGGTGCATTGGCTGCGCGTAGTCCTGTGCGGGCATACTGTCACTCTGGTCTGGTTAGGCCTGGTGGCGCTTCTGTTCCACTCTGGCATGGGCGCCGCCATCTTGCCTCCGGTCATGTGACCTAGTTTCCCTATCCTGGTGTGTCACATGCTCTTTCTGGCCTGTCACAATGCAGCACTGGGTATTTAAGGGAGTGGCAAGCTTGCTCTCATTACCAGTGCAACGTGTTTCTCAGCGAGAGCTGAGAAAGAAAGTTCCTGTGCTCATTCACCTGTCTGTTGGGATCATTACCTAGCCTACTTCACCTTGCCTGTTCCAGTCCCGCTGGCTCCTGCCTCCTCCTTTGCCTCTCCCTTGCCTGAGTACCTGTGTCAGCGGTTACCCTGCACCTTGCCTCCACTTGCTGTTTCCCTGGACATTATTTCTCAGCCTGCAATTCACTTCAGTCTGCAATTCACTTCAGTCTGCAACTCATTTCAGCCTGCAATTCTTTTCAGCCTCACAAACCCTGGAATACTGGACTACCTTCTGTTAACACTACCTGGACTTTTTCCCATTGCTTCACTACAGTTTCCCAAGTGCACCTTAGTGCTATACCCGGACTTTTTTTTTTTGCACATTCATGTCTGTTAAGCCACTCATTAAAAACACCACGTTTATTTTTAAATCTGCTTCAGTGTCTGCTCCTTTACCACCCCGAGTCCACAACAAAACCAGAACCTCACAGTTTGCACTGGCCCCATGGACCCTGCCACGGGACAGGTGTCTGGAGCGGATTTATTCCGATGTATTGCAGACCGCTTGGAAAACCTGGAAGCTATGCAACATCAAATGGCTCAGTTTCTACAAGAAATGTCCAAACGTCAGGATAATCTGTAAAGCTCCTTGTCTACCTCTAATGTAACTATAGTTACCTCTACTATTCCTCCTGATAATACCAGTTACAGGGCATCCTCTCGACTACACTTTTCTATGCCAAGTAATTTTGACGGCAACCCCAAGCTCTGCCGCGGATTCCTGAATCAGTGCGATATACATTTCACCCTACAGTCTGACAACTTTCCCACTTCTAGAGCCTAAGTGGCCTACCTGGTGTCTCTATTGTCTGGTCCCACCTTGGATTGGGCTTCCCCACTCTGGGAGCATTCAGATTCTCTACTGGACTTTACTGACTTTGTAACATAATTCAGGAGGATTTTTGATGAACCTGGGCGAACTGTATCAGCCTCATTTAGCATTATGTCACTGAAACAGGGAACCCGTCCCGTCAGTCAATATGTAGTACAGTTCCAGATTTTGGCATCAGAGCTCAAGATGTCAAGCCTATACCTGCCTTTGTTGCAGGTTTAGGCTTGACATCTATGGCCAAGATCAGAACAAAGTATTTGGAAGTTGGGGATGGACATATTACTCCTAACTTGATGTCCCCAGGGTCAGTTAGGAATGGGCGTTTCCCAGCTTGCAGGTACAGGAGGCCACCAGGTGACCTGATTCTCCACAGTATAGGCAGAGGTTTTTTGATATTCTTCTCTGGAGTTCTTCTCTGGAGAGGTGGGTATGATTCACCTGCATTGGCTCTTCATCTGTAGGAGGAGAAGATGGACAGGTAGAGGAAGGATGAGTAACAGACTTAGTATGGTCAGTTCTTTGTTTCTAGGCCTGACGTTCTCTAAAGCGGAGATCGACCTTGTTACAGAGAAAAATCAGATCATTGAGATTAGTAGGAAGGTCGCGGGTGACCAAGTCATCCTTCAGAAGGTCGGAAAGCCCATGCCAGAAAGCTGAGGTGAGGGCTTCCTCATTCCACTTGAGCTCTGATGCCAAAATCTGGAACTGTACTACATATTGACTGATGGGACGGGTTCCTTGACCTCTAGTCTCTTTGATAAATTGTGAATTCCCTGTTCTAATCTGTTCCCTGTTCTACCCTGGATCATTCAATCTCTCTGACTGCTGTAGATGGACGTCCTCTGGATAACGGAGTTGTCACCAAGGAGACTCAACCAGTGCTAGTCTGCATTGGAGCACTCCATGTTGAGTATCTAAAATTTCTCGTGATTCCTGAGGCTTCCCAAGAAGTCGTTCTAGGGTTAAGAATTGATACCCTCTTCCATTGATTACAGAGCTATTAGACAGAGTCAAGGGATCCATCATTTTTTCTAAATTAGACCTACGAGGGGCCTATAACCTTATTCGTATCCGTGCGGGAGATGAGTGGAAAACTGCTTTTAATTGCAGAGATGGACACTTTGAATATTTTGTGATGCTCTTTGGCTTATGCAATGCTCCTGCTGTCTTTCAAGGCTTTGTCAATGAGATTTTCCGGTATTTGTTGTATGTCTCTGTAGTCGTTTATCTGGACAATATACTGATTTTTTTCCTCCTCTCTAGAGGAGCACCATAAACATGTGAAGGAAGTGCTGTCTCGTTTAAGAAAAAAACACCTCTATTGTAAACTAGAGAAATGTGTCTTCAGTGTACCCAGTGTGCCATTCCTTAGTTATGTCATCTCCGGTTCCAGTCTGGAAATGGACCCCAAAAAGGTTCAGGCAATTCTAGATTGGTCCTGACCCCAGACATTGAAAGCCATCCAGAGACTGCTTGGAGTCACCAATTACTATAGATGCTTTATTAAAGGATTTTCATTCCTGTTGGCTCCCATCACAGCGTTGACTCGTAAAGGCGCTAATCCTACTCTATGGACTCAGGAAGCTGAGACAGCCTTCCAGCTTTTGAAACAAGCTTTTATCACAGCTCCAGTGTTAAGACAACCAGACGTGGATAGACCTTTTCTGTTGAAGGTTGATGCATTTTCGGAGGCAGTGGGAGCAGTTCTATCTCACCTATATGAGTATAACCGAGTTCAACCTTGTGGCTTCTTCTCCAAGAAGTTTTCTCCTGCTGAAAAAAATTACACTATTGGTGAACAAGAACTTTTGGCAGTTAAGCAGGCACTTAAAGAGTGGCGATACCTGTTGGAAGGAACTAAATTCCCTTTTACTGTCTTCACCGACCATAGAAACCTCCTCTTCCTCAAAAATATCCAGTGTGTAAGTCCTCGTCTGGCCCAGTGGGCAATATTCTTTGCTCAATTCCATTTTACTCTGACCTTTTGCTCTGGAGCCCTCAATCAGAAAGCAGATGCTCTGTCTAGATCATTCCCTGTGACAACTATACTGAAACCTCACGCAGTACCCCCGTGCTGATGTCAAGGGTGTTTGCTACCACACAGCTACAGCTTCCTACTGGGAAAACCTTTGTGGCCCCGGAGTTAAGGAAGAAGCTGCTCACATGGGTTCACTCCTCATGCTTCGCAGGTCATTCTGGTACTCGGAAGACCCTGTAATTTTTGAAAAGGTCCTACAGGTGGCCCTCAATGAAGACTGACATATTGGAGTTTGTCTCTTCATGTACCCCATGTGCCCAGCACAAATCCTTCCGTCAAGCCCCAGCGGGTGAGTTGTTGCCTCTGCCCATTCCATCACATCCATGGATGTACCTCTCCATGGACTTTGTAACAGACTTACCAGTTCAGAGGGCTACACCACCATCTGGGTCGTGGTGTATCGATTTTTGAAGATGGTCCATTTCGTCCCTCTAAAGAAATTACCCACAGCTTCTGATTTGGCTCATTCAGCACATATTCCGCCTGCATGGACTCCCTGCGGAAATAGTCTCAGATCGTGGCATCAAATTTGTGGCAAAGTTTTGGAGAGCCTTATGTTCCATTCTGCAACTAAAACTAAATTTTTCCACAGCCTACCACCCACAGAGTAATGGATCCACAGCAGGAGCCAACCAGGACCTTGAGACTTTTCTAAAAATATTCATGTCATCATCCCAAGACAATTGGTCCGAGTTACTGACCTGGGCTGAATTTGCGCACAATGCCTCATATCATTCCTCTACGAATCAAACTCCATTCCAGGTGGTTTACGGTCTTCACCCTCGAGTACCTGAATTCCGGAGCCTGACGGCTTTTGATGTTCCAGCCGTAGAGGACACTGTACAGAGATTTGCATCCATATGGGCTCGAGTGTGCACTGATTTGGAGAAGACGTTCTCTCGCTACAAACTACAAGCAGACAGGAGGCAAAGGAAGGTACCTTGCATAAAAGTTGGAGACCAGGTTTGGTTGTCCACCCGGAACCTATGCCTCAGAGTCCCTTCCATGAAGTTTGTCCCACGTTACAATGGACCCTTCTCCATCACAGAAATCATCAATCCTGTGGCTTATCGCCTTCAGCTTCCCTGTTACTTAAGAATTCCAAACTCCTTCCACATTTCCTTACTTAAGCCATTAATACTAAACAAGTTCCTCAAAGTTCTCCCTGTTCCCCCTCATATCCAGACTGCTAGAGGTGTGGAGTTTGAGATCTCCCAGGTTCTGGATTCTCATGTCCGCAGGGGTCGATTACAGTACCTTCTGGATTGGAATAGTTACGGCCCGGAAGAACGATGTTGGACTGATGCTCAGGATATCCATGCTCCCGCACTCATCAGGAAATTCCATGCTGTCCATCCTGAAAAGCCTGGTGAGTGTCCTGAGGCCACCCATAAGAGGGGGGTTACTGTCATGACCAGGGTTTCTCGGCATCCCGGCCGGCAGGTATTACCTGTGAGGACGATATGGTGAGGGGCATCTGGCGGTGGCGCTGGTGTCTGGTGGGGTGCATTGGCTGCGCGTAGTCCTGTGCGGGCATACTGTCACTCTAGTCTAGTTAGGCCTGGTGGTACTTCCGTTCCACTCTGGCATGGGCGCCACCATCTTGTCTCCGGTCATGTGACCTAGTCGCCCTATCCTGGTGTGTCACATGCTCTCTCTGGCCTGTCACAGTGCAGCACTGGGTATTTAAGGGAGTGGCGAGCTTCCTCTCATTACTAGTGCAACGTGTTTCTCAGCAATAGCAGAGAGAGAGAGTTCTTGTTCTCATTCACCTGTCTGTTGGGATCATTACCTAGCCTACTTCACCCTGCCTGTTCCAGCCCCGCTGGCTCCTGCCTCCTCCTTTGCCTCTCCCTTGCCTGAGTACCTGTGTCAGCGGTTACCCTGCACCTTGCCTCCTCTTGCAGTTTCCCTGGACATTATTTCTCAGCCTGCAATTCACTTCAGCCTGCCATTCACTTCAGCCTGCAATTCACTTCAGTCTGCAATTCACTTCAGTCTGCAACTCAGCCTGCAATTCTTTTCAGCCTCACAAACCCTGGAATACTGGACTACCTTTTGTTTTTACAACCTGGACTTTTTCCCATTGCTTCACTACAGTTTCCCAAGTGCACTTTAGTGCTATATCCGGACTTTTTCTTTTTCCACATTCATGTCTGTTAAGCCACTCATTAAAAACTCCACGTTTATTTTTAAATCTGCTTCAGTGTGTGCTCCTTTTACCACCCCGGGCCAACAACAAAACCAGAACCTCGCACCTTAATCCAGATGGCGGAAGAGTGATTCCTGCCATCCTGATAGGCGTGTGCCGGATAACACTTTGCTAGGGGATGGGGAGGTTAGGTTTAGGGACCCCCGGGGGGACTTAGGGTTAGACACCCCCCTTGGAAGGTTAGGGTTAGGCTAGGGGAAAGGGGGATTAGGGTCAGGTACCACTGGGGGGAGGTTAGGGTTAGGCACCCCCCGGGAGGGTTAGGTTTAGGGAACAGGGAGGGGGGGTGAGGTTTAGGCACCCCTGGGGGGATGTTATGGTAAGGCACTAGGGCGAGAGGTTAGGGTTAGGCACCTCTAAGGGAGGATTAGGGTTAGGGACGTGAGAGGGGAGGGTTAGGATACTTACCACCGAGCGTCGGGTTCTCCTACTGTTGGCTTTCCACTGTCAGGATTTGAACTGGTGGCTCAGCCGTCAGTATTTCAATCCCATTCCATTTGAAGGATATGCTATGATCGATACATAAACTTTATATGTAATATAGGGATGTAGTCAGCATTCCGGCGTGTGGGATGCCGATGTTCTGAATACCGGTGACGAAATCCCGAAAGGTCGGGATCCCGGCACCAGTATCCCGACTGCCGGCATCCTGAAGGTAAGTATTGGGGTGTTAGGGGGAGGTTAGGGTTAGGTAGCGGGGTTAGGGTTAGGCATTAGGGGGATGGTTAGGGTTAGGCACCAGGTAGGGAGTGTTAGGATTAGGTTTCGAGGAGGCGGAGGTTAGGTAGGCACTAGGGAGGAGGTTAGATTTATGCACTGGGGTGGGGGTGTTAGGTTTAGGGTGCGGGGAGGGGGAGGTTAGAATTAGGTACTAAGGGGGGTTATGGTTAGGCACTGAGGAGGGGGGTTAAGGTAGGGGTTAGGAAATCACTCACTGTGCGATCCTATAGATGTTGGGATTCTGGCTGTCAGGATGCCGCTGTCATTATTCTGACCAGTGGCATCCCTACACCCGGGATTTCATACCCAAATAGATTTTTAGAATAGGATCAAAGAGCACTCCCGATAACTAGAAACAGGCAAATAATATTCCAAATGTCCAAAAAAAGGTTCTTGCAAAGTTCCTTTATCTTTTTCTTTTCTTTATGCTTCTTTCACTCAAAGTTTTTTCAATATGAAAAGGAAAACAAGAAAAGACAAAATCTGTATAAACTCTTTAAACGTTCTTCCTCACTTCATAAAGACATATGTGGAAATAGGTATCTTCAAAATTAGCACTCAATGTGTATCCACCAAAAAAATTTAATATCCATCAAAAAAGTAATAATTTTGATATGTAATATACCTCACTCACTTAGTAACTACATATACACCTGCTCATCAAGGTATCTTTACTCTATAGACGACACAATCTTTTCAAGGGAAAGTGTACCTTACTCACATTGATGTGTCTTCCTTCTCCTGTAAAGGGATCTTTATTTGGGTTTTCTCCACAGGATCTCATATGAAAAAGTCACGTTGTTACTTTGCAATGAAAAATGTATTTACTTTAAAAACATGAAGAATTTTTCTTCTTCATAAAAAACACCACAATTCAAAGAAAGTCCACAGATTATTGTTCTCCAAGAGACAGGGAGGGAGTAATATAGTGTTAACATAGATGGTGAGTTTGTACAGCTGTCCGGATCAACAGTACAGTCACCTAAAAATACCACCAATAGTCCAAGGCTTCAAAAATTCTGGTCCTTTTCAATTGCACAGTTCCAGCAGCCTCATACCCAACCCATAATATCACCTTCCCATTTGAACACACAGCATAAATATATGTCCCTTCATTGGCTGCTGGTCTTCTACCGTATTCAATTTAAAATACTTACACTCACACATAAAGCTATTAACCAAACCACACCAACATACACCTCTTCACTTATCTCAAAATATCTTCCAACCCGACATCTCCGTTCAGCACAAGATCTGCATCTCTCATCCCCACGCATTACTTGTTCCCATGCACGGTTACAGGACTTTTTTCGGGCTGCACCCACCCTGTGGAATGCCCTCCCACGCACAATAAAGGTGCGTACACACGGACAGATATATCGTTATGATATGAACGATAACGATATTGTTTAACGATATCTCGTTCAATCGTTCATTTTTATGCAGTGAATGACTAACGATGCGCGTTCCCGCATGAACGATAACGATATCTATGATCGTCCATGCATGCAGGCCAATCTGGACGATATCGTCAACTTTGCATGTTCAGAGATGTGGCAGGATGACTCACTGAAAGATATCTTTGAAAGATCTCTTTCAAAGATCCCTTTGAAAGAGATCTTTGAAAGATATCTTTCAAAGATATCTTTCATGTCGTTGGTTGTACAGATCATCCCGTGTGTACGCAGTTACGCACCTTAAGACTTTCCACTAGTTTCCAAACATTCGAGCGTTCTCTGAAAACTCACTTCTTTAGACAAGCTTATCAGATTCCAGGACCGCCCACCTAACCTTTTATAGCTCCCTACTAATTCTCTTCTTATAGTAAACACCTATCACATCTTCTCTTTCTTCAATTTAACATCCTCCTAACCCTAGGCTAACTTTCCAGTGTGATTGGATTATACAGCCCACCAAGAATATCTGCAATTTGGCTGGACCAATTTTCAATATGTAGCACATCTCCTTGTGTATCAACACCTATTTCCCTATAGATTGTAAGCTTGCGAGCAGGGCCCTCTTACCCTTATGTATGTCATGTATGTATGTCTTATACAACCCAGTATAATGTTAATGTTGATTCAAATTGTAAAGCGCAACGGAATTTGCGGCGCTATATAAGAAACTGTTAATAAATAAATAAATAACAAAAGCAGGTATTTTATATAAGCTGCCTCAGAGGAGGTTTATTTAATTGGTGACTTCACTGATAATGATTTGATCAGTTTACATTAACAATACAGAAGAACCAGTATTGCCAAAAGCTGGCCCTACACTAAAACCAACTTTCATCCAACCATCCAACTAGTTGGTTGGTTGGAATGATAATCTGGTAATGTATGGGAACACATGGCAATCAGCTATTTGCTCCCAAGCCCCAGAAAGCAGATGAAACTGGTCACTCAGATAAATTGTTTAAATCAAACTGATTTGATCAACTTATCTGAACAACCGTTTTCATCTGTTTTCTGGGGCTTGGGAGCAAATTGTTGATTGTAATTTGCTCCCATACATTACCAGATTTTATATGGCCAGCTAAAGTGTGAATCCTGCTACTCAAACCAAGAATATAAGGAAACATTTCAGCAGTCAATAGCAACTGTTGCAGTTCTGTAACATGGACTAAATATGGACCAAAAATATACTGATAGGTTAATTGGCTCCCAACAAAAATTGACCATAGTGTGTATGTGTGTGAGCATATGATAGGGAATATAGATTATAAACTCTACTGGGGCAGGGACAGATATGAATGGTAAGAAATTCTCTGTACAGCGCTGCAGAATATGTGTGCGCTATATAAATAACTGGTAATAAATAAATAAAATAAATAATGCATATATAGAAACTATTACAAAAATACTATTGTTACAGACTATAGCAAAAGATAATAGCAACAGTTGCCAACAGATTCCTGTTACAGTATTATTCAATATAGCGCACTGAGTTGTAATGAGGATATTATACTGAATACTTTATAGATAGGTCAAAAGCAATTAATATTTTATACACTTTGAACTGTTAAAATGCTGGCAGCTATTCTTTTAATATATCAAGAATATTGTATTCTGTTTATCTCATCGTCTTAACATTTTCTTTTAAATACTATTTAGCTAAAGCTTGCATTAAGCAATAAGATTCCAACATTTCTGGAGATATTTAAGGCAGAGTTTCCCAAACTCTGCCATTACAGTCCAGGTTTTAAGGATATCCATGCTTGAGCACAGGTGAATTAATTAGTACCTCAGTAAATTTGATTTTAATATCTGGACTCAAGGAAAGTTTGGGAAACTCTGATTTAAGGGTTGTATAATTCTGGCTTAATAAAGGTCTCCTTTGTTTCTCCCTTTCCTGTATTTTTAACATATAAAACGTAAAGCATTCTATTGTATATCTAACATTTGTTTTAACTATATATCTATATTAACCAATGTGCCTTTATATTAATAACTAATTTTCATTGAAATTATTGATAGAAATAAAAATATTTTTTAAAGGCTACATGTACACCACATTATTAGAACTCTGCTGTTTTTTCCTTTGTTTGTATAAGAATATGAACACTTAATAGAGCCCCAACTTGGAAGAATGGCACAATTTCCCCCTCCATGCCATTAATCCAGCACAGATCTGCTTGTAAACGGAATTAATTATGTCGTTTTGAAAACAGTTAATACTGTGATATCTATATTCATTCATATATTGCTTATCACAAATTATACAGTGGCAAATATGTTTTGCACATAACAGAAAACAGGGATATTTTCAATATATTCCCTACTGTATAAGATGCTGATATACACATGTTTGTCCACTAGATGGCTGTCTTGTACCACTAACTTAAACAGGGAACGTCTACTCTATAAATCATTCAACATTCTGACTATCCTTGGTGGAAAATAATTCCCAAGGATAGTTAGTAAAAGAAGTTTACATAATCTGTTTTAGTTCTTGAATTATTTTTGTATAACTTCGTATTGTCATAATTAAGCATCATATGAGAAGTTATCAAAAAAGACTCTAAGTATATATTTGTAATTCTGATATAAATTACATTTAAGGATCAGAAACTAGAGCTATTTTGAGATGGAAGAAATTCAGAAGCAGCTAATTTTACTCGTGACATTTGGACTTGATTGTGAGCCTCCAGAGGTGCTTTGACTCTATTGCACAGATTGCAGCACATCACATGATCAAAGCTCTACAGTGACAGGTGCAAACCTGTACTCTTTATCTAAAAAACATATGCTCCCTTTCTGGGCAAACTAGAGCAGATGGCACAAAATATTACTCTGTGGTGCTTCTGCTATTGATATAAGAGGTAATTTACTCATCACTATGAGAGACAGAAAGTATGCAAGTAGAGACCATTTGGCCTGGTTGGGGGCTTAAATTAATTTATGAACTAAATATTCAAAACCTCTAGGTTAATGTTAGATAAGTAGACATCATTATAATTACATTTGAAGTGGAACAATGAGCTGAAAAAATATGTAAAAAATTATAATATTTACCTTTCTATTTTTTTAAATGTATTTTACATCACTTGTTTTCTGTTTAATATTATAAAATATAAGCTGAACATAAAACGATCTATTCTCCAAAAATATAATTATTAGTGCAAAATGTGATACATGATCATATGTAACTGTAGACTTTGCTTCTATCTGCATAATAAGATCAGTAAGGTGCATCATGTGCAGTTAAACTTCTAATTCATCATTTTTATTTAACCAGTGGAATTTGGTGGAATAAAGTACAGGAAAGAGGTATATAGGGAAAGGATCTACTGAAATATATCTACTGTATACTTAGGAAAAGTGACTATAATAGCACAATGCCAGTTTTAGCAATAAATGCACTCATATTTCTATTATAACATGTACTTTGTACACTTAAGAGAGCAATAAAATGTGATACAATATTGATTGTATTACCATGACTGTGGTGATATTATTTTCACATTGAATGTACTATTGAATGGCAGATGTACTAAGCCTTGGAGAGTGATACAGTGGAGATAGATAATGTACCAACCAATCAGCTCCTAACTGCCATTTTTCAAACACAGCCTGTAACATGACAGTTAGGAACTGATTGGCTGGTACTTTATCACTCTCCTCTTTATCACTCTCTCCCTGAGGTGGTTGGATAATTTTCAAGCAGCACATAGAGCTTATTGATGAACCTGCTTTCTTATTATGAATGCGATACTTGCCCCATGCCACTTACCACATGCATAGCGGTGTTTATAAGGCCATATGTATGTACAATTGAAATTAAAACGGCAAAGGACAGATCTTCCGATAAGTGCTGTCTTTTGCAGAGTGCGGACTTCCTGGTTTATGACCCGGGAGTCCTTCTGCACATGCGCGGCCGCTGAAGTGCATGCGTGAGCTACGGGGTACACTAAATCCTATTGGATCCCATTTAGAGAATTATCCAAAAAAGAAGCCCATAGGCATCTGTTAGGCAATACCATCTATAGATGACATTGCCTATCGGGTGTAAGCACCAGTTTTGCTTTTTGGAGCTTAATACACAGGAAATGCGGTCAATGTTAGTTTTAGTACATCCCGCCCTACTTGAGGTATGCACATAGAGATATATATCTGTCTGTCATAATCTCTGAGCATCCTATCCTATGTGCTTTGTATTATCTATGAGTTTCCCATACCCTAAACCTGTCTCCCGGGGGGAGTGCCTAACCCTATCCTACCCCCTAGTGCCTAACCCTATCCTCCCCCTTAGTGCCTAACCCTAACCCACCCTTTCCCTAGCCTAACCCTATCCTTCCAGGGGGTTGCCTAACCCTAAGTCCCCTTGGGGGGTCCCTAAACCTAACCCCCCCCCATCCCTGGGCTAAGTGCATACTTACCCGGCAGGAGGACAATCGGTCTGGCATCCTTCGGCGTTCCGGCATTGGGATTAACAAAGGCATCCGTATTACGATGCCTATGTTGAATCCCTTGCCGGGATGACACTGGCGGGATTGAGACCAGCGGCCATGCGGCATATTTATCCTCCACCCAGGAGTTGAATAATTTTTCTTTCTTGATCTGCAACAATTGTTTCTTTTTTATTCTGAAATTGTTTCAATGTCTGTGTTTAATATGATAGATCCCATTGCTTAGTAAAGCAAACAGAACTTTTTTGGTCAATATTTTAGAATATTTTATTAAAGATCCAGAGTTATTAACCTGTCTCAATTTGGATTTGTGATCATTGTTAATTTGTACTAGTATGATATGACATCTATTAGCGCTCCCTGTTTCCTTTTCTGTTTAGCATACCCAGGGTTAGCCAATCTCTTCATAGTGAGCTGCTCTTAGATCATATCTAACCTTTATCCACCTGGAGCACCCAACCATGTATTTTCTCTTTGCATGATTGTGTGATCGCCACTGTAGCTCATTATCATCTTGCGTTTGGACTGCTGTTTTCAAATCTTTCTCTTGTGAGCTACAGTGGTATCCATATATATATATATATATATATATATATATATATATATATATATATAATAAGAAAGTTTTTCGAAAAAATCAGTTAAAAAAATATAAACTGTACGTTATTTGAAGAAATTATTTAAGTAGGTTGCACCAACAGGCATTGTCACTGGTGTTAAAATAAATAATATAAACAACAATAAAACCAACCATTTTCTTCAGTCAAAGAGCTTTTCACCCTCTGTGAAATCAACCTGTATTTTATAACTAAACATCACCTTTTAACACATATGTATGAGGTGTGGCTATTAAATAACGAGACTGTACTTGTAAAAAATAAACCATGCTGCATGTGATAAAAGTGAACAGGGGGAATATTGACCTTGGACTATCCTAAAACCGTTTTGCAATTTCCCCCCCTCTTGCACAGATAGTTTGCTGTCACAGCGTTCGAAGAAGTTGTTTTTTTCCAGGTCATTGTAAAAATACTTAGTTTAAAAGCAGAGCAACGTGTTTTCTTAACATATTTAGTTAAATTGAACAAAACGCCCACCGAATCTTTCCGTATGCTAACTGAGGCTTACAGGGCAGATTGTACGTCACCTGCATGCGTGTTTGAGTGGCACAAAAGATTTAGGGGTCTATTTATTAAGCAGTGTTAGGAGACAAAGTAAAATGAGATAAGGTACCAGCCAATCAGCTCCTAACAGCTCCTAACTGCCATGTCACAGGCTGTGTTTGAAAAATGACAGTTGGGAGCTCATTGGCTGGTACCTTATCTCCTTTCACTTTGTCTCCTAATACTGCTTAGTAAATAGACCCCTTAGTGACAGATGTGAGGGTATCGAAGATGATGAATGTCCTGGAAGGCTTTGCACATCAAAAACAAATAAAAATGTGGAAAAAAATTGTGAAAATTGTTTGACTTGACAGTCGACTCAACATCTGAGTGATAACAGAAATGGTAAACATTGACAAAGAAACGGTTAGGCAAGTTTTGCATCAAGATCCTAACATGACAAAAGTTTGTGCTAACATGGTTCCAAGAGAATTTGTGCAGACATTTTGGAACAAATTCAAGCGGATTCACATTTTTTATAAATAAGTTATTACCTGTGATGAAACATGGATCTTCCAGTACATTCCTGGGACAAAATGTCAGTCAATGCGCTGGAAGACACCATCATCACCAAGAATGAAGAAAGCACGTCAAAGCAATTCCAAATTCAAAGCCATGTTAATTGTTTTCTTTGATATTGAGGGTGTTATTTTGCTAGACTGGGGACCAGAGGGCGCAACAATGGATCAACATTACTACAAGAATGTTCTAGCAACTTTGTGGGAAAGAATCAGAAAAAAGAGGCCGGAGTTGTGGAAAATTGGTTTCATCCTCCATCATCCTCCATCAGGACAACTTATCAACCCACACAGCTCTCTCTGTGAAACAATTTTTTCCAGAGAAACAGATCGCAGTGCTAGAACACCGTCCATACTCGCCAGACTTAGCACCCTGTGACTTTTTTCTTTTCCCTAAAGTCATATCTGTACTCAAGGGAACCCGTTTTGCATCAGTTACTGAGGTAAAGAAGTAAACAGCAGAGGTATTGAGACAGCTGACAGATAATGAAATACAGCACGGCTTTCACCAATGGAAAATAAGAATGCAGCAGTGTGTGGATGCAGAAGGGGAGTGCATAGACGGGAAACAGAGTTAAAATGTACTTAATATAATAAACATAAATTATAGCATCAGTCTTGTTATTTAATAGCCACAACTTGTATATAAAATCACTATAGTTTGAATTTTAAATACCCTTTAAATTTGTATTTGGCCTCAGTTTTCATACTTGGAAAACAGTGAACAAGCCCACAATTACATTTCAGAAAACAGTAAAATCGTAGTATAGTTTGAAAATGGACCATGGGACTAAGAAATCTATAGAAGAATAATTATCATAATATAGAACATAAAAGTAGTTTACTAACTGCTTTACTGTTTTTCCTAATTGTTCTTTTGGTTCATACCAACCATAATGGTCATTGAGAAGTACTGACATTTATGTTACACTAGAAAGTCTAGGTCACAGTGCTCTTCATTAATCATATGCAACACAGTAAAATATAATGCTGGGGCATTAGCTGGATTAGTTCCAAACTTACCAAACAATTGGGCTTCATTGTTCAGTATCTCACTAGCAGTAAACGTTTCAGCAATCGCACACAACTGGCAAAACGAGAAGCA